>JARQOD010000004.1:255140973-255220445 GCA_033576555.1 Oophaga sylvatica | reverse complement strand
TGGTACCAGAGACTTGGTTAGTCGGTCCTTTTGGTGGCCTACTTTGTCTCGTGACGTCAGGGAATTTGTGCAGTCCTGCGGGACTTGCTCTCGCTCCAAGCCTTGCTCTCGCTCTAGTGGTTTGTTGATGCCATTGCCTGTGCCCAAGAGACCATGGACCCATATCTCTATGGATTTCATTTCCGACCTCCCTGTTTCTCAGAGAATGACCGTTATCTGGGTGATTTGTGATAGGTTTTCCAAAATGATACATCTTGTGCCATTACCTAAGTTGCCTTCCTCCTCCGAATTGGTGCCTTTGTTCCTTCAGCACGTGGCTCGGTTACACGGTATTCCTGAGAACATTATGTCTGACAGAGGAGTCCAGTTTGTTTCCAGATTTTGGAGGACTTTTTGTTCTAAACTTGGTGTTCAATTGTCTTTCTCCTCGGCTTTTCATCCTCAGACCAATGGACAAACTGAGAGAACAAACCAGACATTGGAGACTTATCTAAGATGCTTTGTGTCTGCTGATCAGGATGACTGGGTCTCTTTTTTGCCTTTGGCTGAGTTTGCTCTTAATAATAGGGCTAGCTCTGCCACTTTGATGTCTCCATTTTTCTGCAATTTTTGGGTTTCACCCTCGATTTTCTTCAGGACAGACGGAGGCTGTTGTGGAGCGTATGCAGCAGATTTGGGACCAGGTAGTGGAGAGGTTGTCCCTCTCTCAGGAGAGGGCCCAGCGGTGACTGATGGTCCTCGGTTTGAAGTGGGGGACTTGGTCTGGTTGTCCTCAAGAAATATCCCTATGAGAGTTTGCATCTCCTAAGTTTAAGCCTAGGTTCATTGGACCTTATAAGATCATGGAGATTCTTAATCCTGTTTCCTTTCGTTTACTTCTTCCAGGGACATTTAAGATCCATAACATGTTTCACAAGTCCTTATTGAAGAGGTTTGTCGAGCCGGTGGTTCCTATGGCTGTGCCTCCTGACCCTGTTTTGGTTGAGGGCAATCTGGAGTATGTGGTTGAGAAAATATTGAATTCTCGTTTTTCTAGACGGAAACTCCAGTATTTGGTTAAGTGGAGAGGTTATGGTCAGGAGGACAATTCTTGGGTGTTTGCTTCGGACATCCATGCTAGGAGATTCATCCATGCGTATCACAGAGCTCATCCTGACCGACCTGGTTGCTCAAATGAGGGTTTGGTGACCCCTCCTCAAGGGGGGGGTACTGTTGTGAATGTGCTAGAAATGAATTCTGAGCAGAAGCTCCCTCTGGTGGTTACAAACAGTACTGAAATATCCAATGAAGATTGTGAAGATTGGTGATCAGGTGTTACTGACTGGTCTTATATAAGGGAGGTTCCCTCCCATCAGGGTTGCCGGTAATCAATTGTTCTGGTCTCATCTTTGATTCCTGTTCACTTTGTAGCTTGCTGTTTCGTGCCTGCATCTTCTGCTAACAGATAAGACATTTTCTTCTTTTAGTTTTTTGTGCTTGCTTTTTGCATTTTGTCCTGCACTTCTGTGGGGGTCTGCCGGGTCCGCTCCGGGGGCTTGTGCTCCTCTCAGTTTAGTTCGGCCACTGTTGTTTGTTTGTTTGCCTTTTCCAGTTTTTTCAGTGGCTGCTGTTTAGTTTTTGTTGCGCCAGAGAACTAATTTAGGTGGTAGAGGTCGTGTGTGATCTCAGGTGTTTTGTAATTAGTAGAGTTGGTACTTTTCAGGGTTTTTTGGGATTGCAGTAAGTGTCCTTCCTATCCTTTTCTATTTAGGAAGTTTGGGCCCCAACGTTTGCACATACTATTTTCTGTCTGTGTCTGTATTTCTTCTTGTCTAACCGCCATTACATGTTTGGGGGCTTTCTATGTTCTTTGGGGATCTGCTCCGGGGCAGATAGTTTTCCTCTTTCTGTCTTTAGGTGTAGTTAGCTTCTCAGGCTGTGACGAGGCGTCTAGGACCAACGTAGGTACGCTCCACGGCTGCCTTTAGTTGTGGTGGTTAGTCAGGGTACTGCAATCCCATAGATTCCAACCTCTCTGGTGTATTTCCTTTTTTGCCTGCTCTCCTCAGCTACCAAATCATAACAGCAGGGGCTCTGCCGACATTTCGTGAAAGGCCAGAGCCCCCGGCAGTTCCATGGTTTCCTGTGCGGTGGACTCCGGGAAAATGGCCGCCGGGGGGCGGCGCATGCGCAAATGGAGATCTCGGCACCAAGATCTTATGAGATGAGATTTCAGCACTGATATCTCATCTCCCGAGATCTTGGTGCCGAGATCTCCATCTGCACATGCACCACCCCCCGGCTGCCACTTTCCCAGAGTTCACCGCACAGGAAACCATGGAACTGCGGCCTGCAGCAACGGTATCGGTAAGGTACGGTATATACGCATTATAAGACGCACACCCATTTCCCCCCAATTTGGGGGAAAAAGTGTGTTTTATAATCTGTAAAATATGGTACATAAAGAAGTTGTCCACTGCTTTTACTTTGACCTATCCTAGCAGCAGTAGGAGAAATCAGACAGCGTGGTCTTCTGGCTCCTCTCTGTCACAATAAACTGGTGACAGTACCTCTGCTGATTATAAGTGATGCTAACAATATTATGGATGGTCACTGGGACAAGATAAAGCATGACATCAGTAAAGCAGAGGGCAATATAACATCTGTTAGATCATATATTAAAGAGTTGGTGCAGATAGATTTGTGGAGAAGTAGGTTTCCTAAGGTCTACCGATGTTCCTGCTATTCTACAGCTCCATAACTCCTTTTCACACATTGTCTTAGCTTTGAGTGACTTCTTGATGGATGGGTTGATTTGGGACGTTCAATACTCACCAAGGGTCATCTCAGATGACCCAGTTTTTCTAGACGGAAACTCCAGTATTTGGTTAAGTGGAGAGGTTATGGTTAGGAGGACAATTCTTGGGTGTTGCTTCGGACATCCATGCTAGGAGATTCATCCGTGCGTATCACAGAGCTCATCCTGACCGACCTGGTTGCTCAAATGAGGGTTTGGTGACCCCTCCTCAAGGGGGGGGTACTGTTGTGAATGTGCTAGAAATGAATTCTGAGCAGAAGCTCCCTCTGGTGGTTACAAACAGTACTGAACTATCCAATGAAGATTGTGAAGATTGGTGATCAGGTGTTACTGACTGGTCTTATATAAGGGAGGTTCCCTCCCATCAGGGTTGCCGGTGATCAATTGTTCTGGTCTCATCTTTGATTCCTGTTCACTTTGTAGCTTGCTGTTTCGTGCCTGCATCTTCTGCTAACAGATAAGACATTTTCTTCTTTTAGTTTTTTGTGCTTGCTTTTTGCATTTTGTCCTGCACTTCTGTGGGGGTCTGCCGGGTCCGCTCCGGGGGCTTGTGCTCCTCTCAGTTTAGTTCGGCCACTGTTGTTTGTTTGTTTGCCTTTTCCAGTTTTTTCAGTGGCTGCTGTTTAGTTTTTGTTGCGCCAGAGAACTAATTTAGGTGGTAGAGGTCGTGTGATCTCAGGTGTTTTTGTAATTAGTAGAGTTGGTACTTTTCAGGGTTTTTTGGGATTGCAGTAAGTGTCCTTCCTATCCTTTTCTATTTAGGAAGTTTGGGCCCCAACGTTTGCACATACTATTTTCTGTCTGTGTCTGTATTTCTTCTTGTCTAACCGCCATTACATGTTTGGGGGCTTTCTATGTTCTTTGGGGATCTGCTCCGGGGCAGATAGTTTTCCTCTTTCTGTCTTTAGGTGTAGTTAGCTTCTCAGGCTGTGACGAGGCGTCTAGGACCAACGTAGGTACGCTCCACGGCTGCCTTTAGTTGTGGTGGTTAGTCAGGGTACTGCAATCCCATAGATTCCAACCTCTCTGGTGTATTTCCTTTTTTGCCTGCTCTCCTCAGCTACCAAATCATAACAGCAGGGGCTCTGCCGACATTTCGTGAAAGGCCAGAGCCCCCGGCAGTTCCATAGTTTCCTGTGCGGTGGACTACGGGAAAATGGCCGCCGGGGGGCGGCGCATGCGCAAATGGAGATCTCGGCACCAAGATCTTATGAGATGAGATTTCAGCACTGATATCTCATCTCCCGAGATCTTGGTGCCGAGATCTCCATCTGCACATGCACCACCCCCCGGCTGCCACTTTCCCAGAGTTCACCGCACAGGAAACCATGGAACTGCGGCCTGCAGCAACGGTATCGGTAAGGTATATGCGCATTATAAGACGCACACCCATTTCCCCCCCCAATTTGGGGGGAAAAGTGTGTTTTATAATCTGTAAAATATGGTACATAAAGAAGTTGTCCACTGCTTTTACTTTGACCTATCCTAGCAGCAGTAGGAGAAATCAGACAGCGTGGTCTTCTGGCTCCTCTCTGTCACAATAAACTGGTGACAGTACCTCTGCTGATTATAAGTGAAGCTAACAATATTATGGATGGTCACTGGGACAAAATAAAGCATGACATCAGTAAAGCAGAGGGCAATATAACATCTGTTAGATCATATATTAAAGAGTTGGTGTAGATAGATTTGTGGAGAAGTAGGTTTCCTAAGGTCTACCGATGTTCCTGCTATTCTACAGCTCCATAACTCCTTTTCACACATTGTCTTAGCTTTGAGTGACTTCTTGATGGATGGGTTGATTTGGGACATTCAATACTCACCAAGGGTCATCTCAGATCACAGTCCACTTTGTGTATCATTTTTAATGGGCAGGACCTACACAAAAATGTGAAGGATAAATGCTTTCTGACTATAATTATAAATGTAGATAAGGTAACTTCTAATTTGAAAGAGTTTTTCCAATTTAATAATGGGATGTCTGCATTGGTGGTATGAGATAAGCATGAAAGCTTATTGAGGTGTCTGTTCATTAACCCCTTTACACCCAAGTGTGGTTTGCACGTTAATGATCAGGCCAATTTTTACAATTCTGACCACTGTCCCTTTATGAGGTTATAACTCTGGAACGCTTCCATGGATCCCAGTGATTCTGACATTGTTTTCTTGTGACATATTGTACTTCATGTTAGTGGTAAAATTTCTTTGATATAACTTGCATTTATTTGTGAAAAAAATGGAAATTTGGCAAAATTTTAGAAAATTTTGCAATTTTTCAACTTTGAATTTTCATGCCCATGAATCACAAAGATATGGCACACAAAATACTTAATAAGTAACATTTCCCACATGTCTACTTTACAGCACAATTTTGGAACCAAATTTTTTTTGTTACGAAATTATGAGGTTTAAAGTTAACCAGCGATTTCTCATTTTTACAACACCATTTTTTTGGGGGGACCACATCACATTTGGAGTCACTTTGAGGGGTCTCTATGATAGAAAATACCCAAAAGTGATACCATTCTAAAAACTGCACCCTCAAGGTGCTCAAAACCACATTCAAGAAGTTTATTAATCTTTCTGGTGCTTCACAGGAATTTTTTAAATGTTTTAAAAAAAAAAATGAACATATAACTTTTTTCACCAAAAAAATATTTCAGGTCCAATTTTTTCATTTTCCCAATGGTAACTGGAAAAATTGGACCTGAAAAGTTATTGTGCAATTTGTACTAAGTACGCTGATACCCAATATGTGGGGGGATCCACTGTTTAGGCGCATGGCAGAGTTAGGAAGGGAAGGAGCGCCGTATGACTTTTTCAACGCAAAATTGGCTGGAATTGAGATTGGACGCCATGTTGCGTTTGGAGAGCCCATGATGTGCCTAAACAGTGGAAACCCCCCAATTCTAACTCCAACCCTAACCCCAACACACCCCTAACCCTAATCCCAGCCCTAAAGGGAAAATGGAAATAAATACATTTTTTTAAATTTTATTATTTTTCCCTAACTAAGGGGGTGATAATAGGGGGGTTTGATTTACTATTTATAGCGGGTTTTTATGATTGGCAGCTGTCACACGTTAAAAGACGCTTTTTATTGCAAAAAATAGTTTTTGCATCACCACATTTTGAGAGCTATAATTTTTCCATATTTTGGCCCACAGAGTCATGTGAGGTTTTATTTTTTGCGGGACGAGTTGACATTTTTATTGATACAATTTTCAGGCACATGACATTTTTGTAGCCCTCCAAAGAAATGCCACCCCACACCATTACTGACCCACTGCCAAACCGGTCATGCTGAAGGATGACCTCGGGCCTAGAGAGGGTAGATTACCCTCATTGTAATCTGCCTATGGGCCAAACACTGTAATTTTTTAGTTTTTTTTATTTTACTGTTTATGTAGTTGAAGAATATCGTTGATTATTTTTACCTATAACTACTTAAAGGGAACCTGTCAGCAGGATTGTGCACAGTAACCTACAGACACTGTCAGGTCAGCGCCGTTATACTGATTAAAATGATACCTTTGTTGATGAAATCCGTCTTGTGGTTGTTGTTAATCTTTATTTTCAGTTTTGTGTTAATGATATGCTTGTGCCCTGGGGCGGCCTGTGGGGGGTGGTCTTCATGTAGTGCTCTGATTAGGTATTCACCAGTATGGCTTCTGACAGGTTACTGATCCCCCAGTGAGCAGTTGCCTAGTTTACATAATGAATGTAAATATATGTATATATCTTAAAAAAAAAAATCCCCCTCTGAAGCCAGGCGCCAGCGCTGCAGCATGATCGTATATATAATGTATATGTAGCTCCTTTCTTTAATGTTATCCATGAATTCCAAACAAATTTAGCTGCTTCTGCGCAGGTGGCACCATCTTGCTAGCAGTATCAGTGACCTGTCAGCAGTCTTCATTATGAATACCTAAGCAGAACACCACATAAAGGCCCCCCTCCAGGCGCACTCCAAAGCACGAGTATAAACATTAACTGAAAATTGAAAATACAGATTAAAAAACAACCACAAGATGGATTACATCAACCAAGGTATCATTTTATTCAGTATAACGGCGCCAACTTGACACTGTAGGTTACTGTGCACAATCCTACTGACAGGTTCCCTTTAACGCAACACCAAGGAAGTTAAACTTCACGTTTATCTCTTACTTATAAAAAAAATTTAACATACTGGCAGACCACTTAGTACCCCTGAAGCAAACCGATGCATTTCGACTATACAGTATTATTCATGGTCTCAAGAAACATATTCATTGGCCTCCATATATTATTGTTAGAGATAAGGGAGTATTTGAATGTGTAGTTTGGATTACGATTGCCAAATTTTCAATATTCGCCGAACATATCCAAACGCCATTAAAGTCAATGGGAGGAAAAAACAAACACATACAGTACACTACACCTTCAAACGGCATGAGGTATCAGGGTTTTGGCCAGCATTTACAGCTTTGAATTGACCCTCAAATTAAGACGAGGTGGGTGAGGCATCGGTGTTAGGCCTGCTGTGCTGGGAGCCCTGATACCACATGCAACAGCTCAAGCAGCTTTTATGCTCAGTCACACTCAGGTGGCACAAATATCAGTTTCGTACTCTACTATTGTCAGAAAAATCTAAGGATAGTCACACGGGTGGTTGACTCAAAGGGTGTGGAGGCTTACTGCTACAGGCAACACACATGGAAGAGACTCAACCAGAAGTCTACACATTTAAAACAAATTTGTGGCAGTCACTAGCAAAGTGGCATCACAGTAGAAATAGTATAATAGGGACCTACACCTCTTCCACTACAGCCAACTCAGCAGATGGAAAGACCCAATCAGGAGTGTTTACGTTTCAAAAAATAAGGGCCTGACACCACCAAAGTAGAATCAATTTCACAAGAGTAGAAATAGTATAATAGGGAACAAGACGTCTTCCACTACAGCCAACCCAGCTGATGGAGACCAACCATGACTGTTTACATTTCCACAAATTTGTGTTAATATCTGCAGCAGCCACAGCTACAGAAACCACACTAAAGATATCACAGAGTACAATTACGCAAGATCAATGCAGCACACTAAAAACTTCAACATCACCTAGTCTGCGAAAGGGGTGCAAAACTCATTGGAGATCCATGACTTTTTCATATTAATGAAAGTTAGGCGGGCTACACTTTGAGGGAACAGCCGGCGGCGCTTATCCATCAGGACACCACCAACAGCGCTGAAAACACATTCCAAGAGAACGCTGGCTGCCAGGCATGATAAAACCTCCAAAGCGTGAGAGGCGAGTTCACGCCACTCATCCATTTTTGAAGACCAAAATGTGAAAGGGTCGAAACCATCCTTGATGGTACTGATATTCAGTTCTAGATATTCCTGCACCATCCTATCCATTTGTTCACCACGTGTCAGACTTGGACTGACTTGTTGTGCTGGTGCACGTGATGGTCTAAAAAATGTGTTAAAGGACTCACAGAAATTGCTTCCGCCACTTACACTACTGCTGCTAATGTTTTAGCATTGACAAATTGACGTGTTGGAGGTTGGAAGTCTAGAGCTGCGATTGACACACTGTGTGCCTAACTGTGGTCTTGGTGAAAACCTGTCTTAAGGTTGTGTAAATGCGTGTTTCAAAACTCCAGCATTCAAGGGTACCTTTCCAGGGTGGGAAGCATCTGGCAAAATTTTGTCTTATAACGTGGATCTAACAGAGTGGCAACCCTGTAGTCAGCACTATTTCAAATCATAACTATTCGGGGATCATGCTGCAGATAGTGCAGCAAGACGGCACTCATATGTCGGGTTTTTCCAAAAGGTCCAAGCCCATGCTGTGTTGGTGGCTGGGTAACACTGATGATGGTTTCCTCTGTCCCTTCCCACCAAACACAAACAACAAGAGGGGATGTTTATCCTCTTCATCTTTTGACAGTTGCTCGACCATCACCTCTTCCTCCTCCATTTGTTCCTCGGCTCTTGTACCTTCATTAATCCACCCTCCCTTGGCACCTGCCAGTGTGATGACAGTCTGGAACTTTGAGACAATATTATTCCTTCCACATCCTCCTCTGCTCCCTCCTCTTCTTCTTCTGGGACCACCATCTCCTTCTGTAAGCTATTCAAAGTCTGCTCCAGCATATAGATGACTGGAATAGTGATGTTGATAATGGCATCATCAGCGTTAACCATCTTAGTAGTCATTTCGAAACTGTGCAGAAGGGTGCAGAGGTCCTAAATCTGTTCCCACTCCATAAACGTGATATGACCACGTCCGTACTGTGTTAGCCCAAGCTACATGACATGACATACTGCGTCAGTTCTCATTGCTGCTGCCACAGTCACTGCAACATGTGCAGGGTGGAATTCCACTGTGCCGGCACATCACATAATCAACTTGTTAACTGGCATGGACAAAGACCTGTGTATCTGTAACGAATGGAAGCGGAGGCAGAGATGGTGAAGTTCACATTCGTCTTTATTTTTTAATATGGAACCTCGAGACTGCGGTCCGGGGGGCTCCGAAGGGGGCGTGACTAGTGAGCCCCGGGTACCCGTAGTAAGGCCCCTCGAACAGGACCAGAATGGAATACCCGGAGGACACAGGTGCTACCTCCAGTTAGACCCCGGACACGTGGCAGCTGTCCCAGAGGGACCAAAAGGGTAACAGGTATATAACAGAAACCATGGAGAGTTTGACGGAGATGAGGAAGGTCCTGGTCCAGAGTGGATGGTAGCAGGCTGGCTCCAGTGACCTTGTCACAGTCCACGGATACGGATGGCTGATGGCGGAACGGGATTACACTTGTGCCAGTAATAACCGAGATTGTCCAAGTTAGCCAGATACGGGTTAGCAATGATCTGTGGAGACAAATAGTATAAGCGAAGCACAGAGACTGCAGACGCAGCGCAGACAGATCAGGAACAGAACCGGATGTAGCAATGATAGAACACGTTGCTCCAGCACTCCCCTTATGGTGGAGTGACCAGATATAGTACTGAGTGCGCTGCCATTGGTTAATTGACTATTTCAAAAAATGCACGCTGCCCCTTTAAGAGAGACGGTGGGCGCGGCCTCACGTCCTAAGCAATCTTCCTGGAGGCCTGCTGGCAGCGTGCCAGGAACTGGGGGAGGACGCAGGACGCTGAGGAGCAGATGGAGCAGGAGACCTCAGCCTGCGCACAGACAGCTGCAGAGGGACAGCCAGAGGAGCAGAAGGTAAGTGACCAGAACGGAGAGCAGAGCCAGCACGGGGACCGAGTGTAACAGTATCCCCCTCTTTACCCCCCCCTCTTTTTCAAGCCTGCGTGAAATCTTTTAAGAAGAAGAGGAGCCTGGATGTTCTCTTTAGGCTCCCAAGACCTCTCCTCAGGACCAAAACCCTTCCAGTCCACCAGGTAATAGATCCTACCTCTTACTTTCTTAGAGGCCAAGATATGTTTTACCTCAAAAACATCATCCTCAGAGACCGGATCTGGAGTGGTACCCGGGTCCTTAAAGAAGGAGCTCAACACTACTGGTTTGAGGAGGGAAACATGAAAGGAGTTAGACACACGTAGAGAATTAGGCAATTTCAGTTTGTAAGAGACCGGGTTGATTTGTCTCAAGACTTCAAAGGGACCAATGAAACGGGGACCCAATTTGTACGATGGTAACTTCAAACGGATGTACTTGGAGGAGAGCCATACCTTGTCTCCGGGACGAAAGATGGGAGCCTCCAAACGTCTTTTGTCCGCATGCCTTTTCATACGTTGAGAGGCTTTCTCCAAAGCAGACCTGGTATCTCTCCAAATGTTTGAGAAATCTTTAGACAAGGTATCAACTGCCGGAACATCAGACGATCCAGAGATAGGAAGAGGAATTCCGGGTTGGAGTCCAAACACAATCTGAAAGGGAGATTTTCCAGAAGATTCACTTACTTGGTTGTTGTAGGAGAATTCCGCCCAGGGCAGTAATTCTACCCAGTCGTTATGATGAGCATTGATGAAGTGACGCAGGTATCCAGCCAGGATTTGATTGATCCTCTCCACCTGCCCATTGGACTGGGGATGGTATGCAGAAGAAAAATCTAGTTAAATTTTTACCATTTTACAGAGTGCTCTCCAGAACTTAGAGGTGAACTGGACGCCCTTGTCGGACACGATGTGGAGAGGAAATCCATGTAGACGGAAGATGTGCTGAATGAAGTGAAAGGCCAGTTCTGGAGCAGACGGGAGACCAGATAGCGGAACGAAGTGGGCCATTTTAGAGAAGCGGTCCACCACAACCCATACCACTGAGCAGCCAGAAGAAATGGGAAGATCCGTGATGAAATCCATCGCGATGTGCTGCCAGAGAGCGGACGGGATCGGAAGAGGCAGAAGCCTGCCGGCTGGTAGATGTTTATCAGTCTTGTTACGGGCACATGAAGGACAGGCTGCGACGAACTCCTGGATATCCTTGCCCATGGTAGGCCACCAGTAGTAATGGGAGATGAGTTGCTGAGTCTTTTTCTGACCAGCATGGCCAGCCAACTTAGAAGAATGACCCCACCGCAGAAAACGATTACGATCAGAAGCGGACACGAAAGTCTTCCCTGGAGGAAGCCGGGCAAGATCAGTGGAGACAACAGAGACTAACCTAGAAGGTTCAATAATGTGCTGAGGTTCTTCCTCCAGTTCAGGAGGCAAAAAGGCTCTGGAGAGTGCGTCTGCCTTGATGTTCTTATCAGCTGGGCGGAAATAAAGTACAAAATTGAAACGGGCAAAAAACAATGCCCAGCGGGCCTGACGGGGATTCAGCCTTAGAGCAGATTGGAGATAGGTAAGGTTTTTATGATCGGTGAATATGACTACCTGGTGATGAGCTCCCTCAAGAAGATGTCTCCATTCTTGCAGAGCCAATTTGATGGCCAACAGTTCACGATCACCGACAGAGTAGTTTCTTTCTGCAGGAGAAAAAACCTTGGAAAAAAAACCACAAGAGAACATCCGCCCGGTAGATGACTTCTGGGTGAGAACTGCTCCTGCACCTATGGAAGAAGCGTCTACCTCAAGAAAAAATTGCTCATTAGAATCTGGGCGATGGAGACTGGGTGCGGAAGCGAAGGCTTTTTTGAGAGAGACAAAGGCCTCTTCTGCCTCGGAGGACCATTCCTTAGAGTTTACACCTTTCCGGGTTAAGGCTGTGAGAGGAGCCACTCGGGTGGAAAAGTGTGGAATGAATTGCCGGTAGTAGTTGGCGAACCCCAGGAACCATTGTATGGCTTTTAGCCCGGACGGACGAGGCCATTTGAGAACAGCAGACAACTTCTCCGGGTCCATCTTTAATCCTGTGGAAGATACAATGTACCCAAGGAAAGGCAAGGAAGACTGCTCAAAGAGGCATTTCTCATATTTGGCATATAGCCTGTTCTCTCTGTCTTTGTAAGACCAGGCGTACTTGCCTCCGGTGTGACGCCAAGTCTGCAGAAAAAAATCAAAATATCGTCCAGGTAGACCACGACACAAGTATAGAGCAGGTCCCTGAAAATGTCATTAACAAATTCCTGAAAGACCGCAGGTGCATTGCTTAGACCAAATGGCATTACCAGGTATTCATAGTGGCCGTCACGGGTGTTGAAGGCTGTTTTCCATTCGTCTCCTTCTCTGACTCGGATCAGGTTGTAGGCCCCTCTGAGATCCAATTTGGTGAAGATCTTGGCCCCTCGGAGACGATCAAACAGCTCTGAAATAAGAGGTAATGGATACCTGTTTTTACCGTGATCTGATTTAGACCCCGGTAGTCGATACAGGGCCGCAAGGATCCATCCTTCTTCTTCACAAAGAAGAATCCAGCTCCTGCCGGTAATGACGACTTTCGGATAAACCCTTCTTGCCAGATTCTCTTGGATGTAGTCCGACATAGCCTGAGTCTCTGCCTGCGAAAGAGGATAAACTCTCCCGCAAGGAGGAGATGCTCCAGGAAGAAGCTCTATCTGACAGTCATACGATCTGTGTGGAGGTAGCCTCTCAGCCTCCTTTTTCCCAAAAACGTCAGAGAAGGACCAATAGGAGGAAGGCAACCCTGGCAGGGTATCAGGCTGGACTGGAGGCGAAACAGGTTGAATCCGGGTTAAGCAACGATTCATGCAGGTATCTCCCCAAGGCAGAACTTCTCCAGTTTTCCAATTTAGGACTGGTTCATGCATCTGGAGCCAAGGTAGACCTAAAAGCAAGGGATGGGACAAACCGGGATATACATAAAATCGCATTCGTTCAGCATGCATTAGACCTACCCGGAGTTCCACCAACTCGGTTTGAAACTGGACGGGCTCGGTCAGTGGTTTGCCATCTACGGCGGTCACCCGCAACGGATCAGGAAGACGCTGGACTGGTAAGCGGTAATGATCCACAACCGCCTGCTGGATGAAGTTCCCTGCAGCTCCAGAATCCAGTAGACAATGTTCGGAGAATTTTATTGCTCCATAGGACACGGAGACTGAGATGTGTAATGAGGGAGAGGACTGTTCTCTACCTAGGTTGGCCCCTCCTACCGAACCTAGGCACTGGAGTTTCCCGACTTTTTTGGACAGAAATGGATCTGATGTTCAGCACTACCGCAGTAGTAACAACTTCCCTCCTTGCGACGTGCCTCCCGGCGGCGGGTGGCCAAACTTACACGGTCTACCTCCATGGCCTCGGAAGAGGAAGGCGAGGTACCTGTTTTGAACAAACTAGAGTCCAGGTGATAGGACCTTTTGTCCCGCTTGATCTCCATGGAACGCTCCTGAAAACGCAGGTCAATTCGGGTTTCCAAGGATATTAGCTCCTCCAAGAGGGTAGGTCTGTCCCGTCCCGCCAGCTCATCCTTGATTCTTCCGGATAGGCCTTCCCAGAAGTTAGCTACCAGGGCCTCATTTTTCCATGACAATTCAGACGAGAGGGTGCGGAATTTAACAGCATACTGAGCTACCGTGAGAGTACCTTGGCGCAGGCTGAGCAAGGCAGAAGCAGTCGAAGTGGTGCGACCAGGTTCATCGAAGGTCCTGCGAAAAGCCTCTAGGAAAGATTGAAGATCATTAACCAGCGGATCCCCTCTCTCCCATAGCGGGTTTAGCCAGGCGAGGGCCTCTCCTCCCAGGTGTGACATGATGAAGCCCACCTTGGCTCGGTCAGAAGCAAACATATGCCCCAAGATTTCGAAGTGTAGAGTGCACTGATTGAGAAAACCCCGGAAACGGATCACCCTGGAAACGGGTAGGAGCCGCCAGGCGGGGACCTTTACTTGCCATGGGAACTGGTAGCTGAGTATTGATAGAAGAGTCAGGTGCAGACGAGAACCCCAAGGAATCCATGCGGCTAGACAAGCTGCGTAGATAAGTCGTGATCTTGTCCTGTTGAACTCCTAAACGGGCCACCTCCTGGCACAGATCCGTGGCCAGAGGTCTCTGGGATCCAGCGGGTTCCATGGCCGGAGCAATCTGTAACGAATGGAAGCGGAGGCAGAGATGGTGAAGTTCACATTCGTGTTTATTTTTTAATGTGGAACCTCGAGACCGCGGTCCGGGGGGCTCCGAAGGGGGCGTGACTAGTGAGCCCCGGGTACCCGTAGTAAGGCCCCTCGAACAGGACCAGAATGGAATAACCGGAGGACACAGGTGCTACCTCCAGTTAGACCCCGGACACGTGGCAGCTGTCCCAGAGGGACTAAAAGGGTAACAGGTATATAACAGAAACCGTGGAGAGTTTGACGGAGATGAGGAAGGTCCTGGTCCAGAGTGGATGGTAGCAGGCTGGCTCCAGTGACCTTGTCACAGTCCACGGATACGGATGGCTGATGGCGGAACGGGATGACACTTGCGCCAGTAATAACCGTCCAAGTTAGCCAGATACGGGTTAGCAATGATCTGTGGAGACAAATAGTATAAGCGAAGCACAGAGACTGCAGACGCAGCGCAGACAGATCAGGACAGAACCGGATGTAGCAATGATAGAACTCGTTGCTCCGGCACTCCCCTTATGGTGGAGTGACCAGATATAGTACTGACTATTTCAAAAAATGCACGCTGCCCCTTTAAGAGAGACGGTGGGCGCGGCCTCGCGTCCTAAGCAATCTTCCTGGAGGCCTGCTGGCAGCGTGCCAGGAACTGGGGGAGGACGCAGGACGCTGAGGAGCAGATGGAGCAGGAGACCTCAGCCTGCGCACAGACAGCTGCAGAGGGACAGCCAGAGGAGCAGAAGATAAGTGACCAGAATGGAGAGCAGAGCCAGCACGGGGACCGAGTGTAACAGTATCGATGCAAGTCGATGACCTGAGGGGTGCGAATAGCAGAAGTGAGCACGTAGCTTCTGTGCTTTCTGCATCAGCTCACCTAGGCCAGGATAGTGGCGCAGAAAATGCTGTACCACCAGGTTGAGGATGTGAGCCACGCAAGTCACGTGTGTGAACTTGCCTCGGCGGAGGGCTGCCATCAGTGTCACATCGTTATCAGACACGGCCTTCCCTGGCTGCAGGTTCAGCGCCGACAGCCATTGCTCAAACTCGGCCCAGAGAGCTGTCCACAGCTCTTCAGCTTTATGACTGCAATCTCCATGGCATATCAATTTTAACACTGCCTGATAAGGGTGAGCCCTGGCTGTGCAGTATGGAGGTGGTGGGGATTTGCTAGGGTTTGTTGGAACGCGTGTCTCACTAATGCAGAGGTTGTAGGCGTAGTTGGAGGCTCTAGAGGAGGAGGCAGAAGCAGTGGTGGTAGTGTGAAACATAGAGGTTTGTCCTGCAAGCCTGGGGGATTCAAAGACTTGTGGAGCAGTAGCTTTCCCACCTGCCCCCACAGCCACCCAGTGCCCAGTCAACGAGATGTAACGCCCTTTGCCATGCTTACTCGTCCAAGTGTCTGTGGTGAAATGCACCCTGGCAGACAAAGATTTAGTTGAGGAACGGGTAATCTTGTCTGTGACATGCTGGTGTAGCGCAGACACAGCTTTCTCGAAAAGTAATGGCGACTGGGCAATTGGTACTCGGGGACTGCAATGGCCATCAGCTTTTGGAAACCTCTATCTACCAGGCGGAAAGGCAGCATTTCCGTGTCCAACAAATTGGAGATCGTGGAGTTCAACCTCTTAGCTTTGTCATGTGTAGGAGGAAACAATCTTTTATATGACCACAACTGCGGGACCTGGGATGGCTGCAGTGCTGTGAAAGGACGCAGTACCGTGAACCGGACAAACTGCTAGACCATGAGGGAGGTGCAGGCAGAGATGTTACGATGGATTGATAAAGCTGTGGTGTACTCATTCTCTTAGATCGGTCAAAAACAGCAGGCATGTCAGCTTCCGTTACAGCTGACTGGCTGTCCCTCAGTCTGACTGGAGCAGGTAAAGAATCTGAGGTTCTTCTTTCAGAGACCTGCGCCACAATACTTGGCACGGTAACAGAGGAGGCGGAAGAAGCAGCAGATTGGGATTGATGGGGTGGCTGATGGTTGTTGAGGTTAGCATTTTAACGCAGTGAGATTCCCAGAGTAAAGCATGTTGATTGCGCATGAGAACGTTCACACATGTGCAATAGTTTGACTACTACTTTTTCCCTCTACTCATTTTTTTTGCAAAGTTGGCATATTAGGTGAGTTGGCTCATCCTTTGCGGTGTCAAAAAAGACCCAGGCTAGCCAACCCTTGCCGCCCCTGTGAGCTGAAGACTCGCAAACGCTGCTGGCCACAGCCACAGTTATGGCTGAGGATGCATTGCTCGTTGTGGCTGCATCCCTATGTGTTTGTGCGGAGCAATGCAACTTCGTCTTTCACCTCCTTAGATGATCTACTCAGCTACTTGCCTCTGTGTTCACGCCGAATGGGATCTACCACCTCATCATCATCCTCTTTGTTATCACATTCCTCACCCTGAGAGTCACCCTCCTCCTCTTTCTGCCCAGACAGCACAGTACAGTCTGTGTGAGCCTCAGATATCTGAGTCTCATCAGGATAATGTCTGGTGATGAGTCAGAATGCTGCTCGGACCCTACTTCGTCCTGCCCCGCATCCAAGCTTAACAAATTTTGGGCATCGGTGCAGATTTCCTAGTCATGACTCTGTGAAGCTTTTGAGTACTCTTATGATGCCCATGGCATAGAATGTGTGAACAGCTCTGCAGACTCGCCCATCTGTGGGTCCCTACGGGCAGTTGAAGAGTTGTGACCCAGGGAAAGCAAGAGTAATTGGGGTGCCATCTCTGTGGACCGTAAAGGGTGAGATGTTGATGTGGAGGAAGAGGAGTAGAGGCCACTTGAAGCTGCGACTGCCATCCACTCGAGCACATGCTCTTTCTTGTCCTCATCAACAAGGGATAACGCTGTGCATCTACCAAAGAAAGTAAGTGGAGTAGCCTGTCCAGTAACAGAAGTTGTCAGTTGTCTTTGTGTAGGACGTGATGTTGTTGGTCCACTAGTGCTTCCACAAACATTGCCACCTACCTCACGTACACCTTGAACACCAAGTCTAATCCCTTTTACACCATAACCTCTCTGTTTATGAGTCATGTTGCTCAGTGTGGTAGGCGCACAGTATTAGCGACAAAAATTTAGATTTTTTTACTCTGTACCAGCTCTGCACACAGCTGAATTTCAGCTGCACTAAATGACAATGTGGAATATGGCATGCTGAATCACGTTAGGAACACTGTCCCTACAGGCTTGTTCACTGTGTGCATGGCTTATGTGTTTGTATTTAATTGGTTTCTTGTTTTTTTGCAAGATTATGAAGGTTTCCCACCCTTCCTTTGTGAGCCATGCACATAAAGGCCGTTCTCTGCAGTATGTCCACATTGGACATTACCTTTCTGAATCCTGCTCATATAGGTACTATACACATGACCAGGATTTTAAATACATGAGTTAGGGATTAAACACATTAGTCAGGGACTGCTCTGATACGGGTATACCTTGACGTTTGGTAGAGCGGCTTAGAATACATTTTTTGCAAAAAACGTATTAACCAAATACCCTGTGTTTTATCATCTTTTTACTAGCACTTGCCGTTTACTATTACTTTTTTACAACAGAGTATTTTTATACGTTTGTTTTACTGTGCTTTTCTATGTTTCAGTCTTCCAGTGGTGTGAACACTGTCCCTACAGGCTTGTTCACTGTGTGCATGGCTCATGTGTTTGTATTTAATTCATCTCTAGAGTTGAGCCTGTAACCAACAGAAAAGTCATCCCAGTTCTCCAGGAATCCAAAACCCTCATTCCTACAGCAAATCCTGAGCCACTTATTCATCTTCCTAATTTCCTGCTGCCTCTTGTGACAGGTGGTATAAGTAATATTTCAGAGAATACTGCCATTGAGGTCCTTGCCTTAAGTTTTTTGGTCTTATTCTCTGAATTCATTTTTCAAGGCCTTCTATCTACCTTTAATTTTCTCATTGGTGCTGATGTGTACTATGACCCCTGGGTGCTCCCCATCCATTCCCAGTAATCGGTCAACCCCATCAGCAATGTGTTTTACCTTGAACATCAGGAAGAAAATACACTAGAGATGAGCGAATGTTTGGAAAACGATCGCTGAATTTGAATGTGCCATATTTGTCCCGATTTTATGTTTGATGATAGTTTCCAAACATATTCACTCATCTGTACTCGCATTGACTCCAATAGCGTTCGGCTATGTTTGGCAAATACGGCGATTGTAATCCAAACGAATACTGAAATATTCGCTCATCTCTACAATACACCAGTCAATGATCCCAATCTTTGAAACATATTGCTTCATCTACTCCCTAACAATTGAATTCCGCACTACCGGCACCTGTCTGGCCTACCCTGCACTCTGATTTCTCCCCTTACTGGAGCAGACACTCTCCTGGTTTTCAGGGGATATGTTTTGCTGTAGTATTGCTGTACTTTAAACCCCCCTCATCAACCAACGTCATCGCTAGAAGATGGGAGGCGCCAGACCCGGACCTGCAACGCCCATCGGACCGGACCGCATTGGACCGGCCCCCGGGTGAGTATAATATAACTCGTTTTTCTTCCCTTTCAGGTTATACCGGGGGATTATCTACAGCATTCCAGAATGCTGTAGATAAGCCCCTGATGGTGGTGGCTGCAGCTGATATACGAAAAACGAGGTGACAGGTTCCCTTTAACAGCCTGTAAAACAACTGAAAGCACTGTGACGGCATCCAACTGCTGTCCATAGACTTGCATTGAGGACACTTAGATCAATATCAGACATGTCTACATATTTTGTGTGGAAAAATCAGGTACGTGAACAGCCCCATAGACAATCACAGGTGGAGGTCGACTCCTGTGACCCCCCAAGAACCAAGTAGGAGACTTTGCAGTGGAGTAGTGGCTATGCAGGAGCTCAACCACTTCATTCATTCTTCATAGGACTGCAGAAAAAAGCCAAACACTTTACTTGGCTGTCTTGGACAGTCCGATAGAAAATGGAAAACAAAATGTAAAATTCAAAGAAATTAGGTGCTTTACTGTCAGAATTCTTACACTTGATGGTTTTGTAGAATAATAAAAAATTGTGTGCCATGTAATTACATTGGTCAAAGCTGTATGTACACGGGATCGTTAAGGCAATTATTAATTCTTTATATTTTTTTAATCCATTCTGATCCTTTTGAAAAATATCAACCCATTTATCGTTATTGCTGTACAATTAAGAAAATATTCTAAATATGCACTTAGATTAAAAAATATTGCTATATGCAGTAGTGACGAGTGAGTGTGCTCATCACTACTCGTTACTCATCGAGTATTTTTTTAACCCCTTAACCCCTTAACCGGAGGTATTTTCGTTTTCATTTTTCGCTCCCTTTCTTCCCAGAGCCATAAATTTTTAATTTTTCCGTCAATATGGCCATGTGAGGGTTTGTTTTTGGCAGGACAAGTTGTACTTTTGAATGACATCATTGGTTTTACCATGTAGTGTACTAGAAAACGGGAAAAAAAAATTTCAAGTGCGGTGAAATTGCAAAAAAGTGTAATCCCACACTTGTTTTTTTGTTTGGCTTTTTTACTAGGTTTACTAAATGCTAAAACTGACCTGTCATTATGATTCTCCAGGTGATTATGAGTTCATAGACACCAAACATGTCTAGGTTCTTTTTAATCTAAGTGGTGAAAATAAATTCCAAACTTTCCAAAAAAAAAATTGCTCCATTTTCCAAGACCTGTAGAGTCTGCATTTTTCATGATCTCGAGTTGGGTGACAGTTTTTTTTTGCACTCCGATTTGACGTTTTTATTGATACCATTTTGGTGCAGATATGATCTTCTGATCGCCCGTTATTGCATTTTAATGCAAAGTCACGGCAACCAAAAAAAAAAAAGGAATTCTGGCGGTTTCCCTATTTTTCTCATTACGCCATTTAGCGATCTGGTAAATTATTTTATATTGATAGATCAGACGATTCTGAACACAGTGATAACAAATATGTGTATGTTTGATTTTTTTATTGTTTTATTTTGAATGGGGCGAAATGGGGGTGATTTGAACTTTTAGATTTTTATTTTTTATTTTTAATATTTTTAAAATCTTTTTTTTTTACTCTTGGCATGCTTCTTTATTTTCCATGGGAGACTAGAAGCTGCCATAACCCGATCGGCTCAGCTACATAGAGACCATGATCAGATCACCTCTATGTAGCAGAATTGCTGACTTGCTATGAGCGCCGTCCGGTGGTCGGTGCTCATAGCAATCCGGCATTGACAACTATAGAGGTCTGCAGGCGATCTCTGGTTGTCATGCCGACCCATCAGTGACCCACAATCACGTGACGGGGTCACCTATGGCTGGATTTCCATTGCGATTGCCAGAAGTGTGTGATAAATGCCGCTGTCAGTTTGACAACGGCATTTAAAGGGTTAACAGACGCAGGTGGATGGCGATTCCACCCGAGGCTGTTCCTGTTCAAAACAGCTGACATGTGCTAGAAAAGATGTGGGCTTACCGCCCATATCAAAGGGGGAGAACGCATACTGTACGGCGCATCTTGTGAAGGGGTTAAAATACTGACCAATTACTGAATGTATGAACATGGACTAAAGAGGTTCTCTTGAGTTTGCATCTTCAGCCCCAGGTCAGTGTGCTCCTGAAGATTACAGCCCATGCCAATAGCATGGCGGCATCCTCGGCCAGTACTGAGCTCTCTCCAAGGCTGTGAAGAACAGGGCAGAGGCTGGCTACACTCAGTGATCCAGGCTAGACTCCAGTGATCCAGGCTAGACTCCGGTGATCCAGGCTAGACTCCGGTGATCCAGGCTGGACTCCGGTGATAGTCCAGGATGGCACTCCAGTGATCCGGCTAGACTCCGGTGATCCAGGATAGACTCCAGTGATCCAGGCTACACTCCAGTGATCCCGGCTAGACTCCAGTGATCCAGGCTACACTCGGTGATCCAGGCTACACTCGGTGGTCCGGGCTACACTCAGTGAACCAGGCTACACTCCGGTGATCCAGGCTACACTCCGGTGATCCGGGCTACACTCCGGTGATCCGGGCTACACTCGGTGATCCGGGCTACACTCGGTGATCCGGGCTACACTCCGGCGATCCGGGCTACACTCGGTGATCCGGGCTACACTCCGGTGATCCGGGCTACACTCAGTGATTCAGGCTACACTCCAGTGATCCAGGCTACACTCGGTGATACAGGCTACACTCAGTGATCCAGGCTACACTCCAGTGATCCGGGCTACACTCGGTGATTCGGGCTACACTCAGTGATCCAGGCTACACTCCAGTGATCCAGGCTACACTCGGTGATCCAGGCTACACTCGGTGATCTGGGCTACACTCAGTGATCCGGGCTACACTCCAGTGATCCAGGCTACACTCTGGTGATCCAGGATAGACTCCAGTGATCCGGGCCACACTCAGTGATCCTTCAGAGGGCCCCAGCCTTCTCCTTGACCTTACCTAGTGTCTGGTCCGGCTGGGACTGTACGGTGGTCGGTAACCTAGGCAACAAACTATACAATCTAACTAAAAATCCCCCCTTTCTGACTGAGAACAGAGGATTTTTAATAAGAGGGAAACTGTAAAGTTTCTTGTTTTTACAAAAACTTTTCATTTTTTTACCCAGTTACGTTTGAGACAACACCTTAGGCTACTTTCACACATCGTTTTTCGCCGTCAGGCACATCCGTCCAATATGTTCAAAGACGGATCCGGTGTAGTTCGGAGAAAAACTGACGCAACGGATCCGTTTTTTAGCCGGATCCGTTCTGAACTTTTGAACGAGAGAGATGGTGTGGGCATGCTCAGAGCTGATAAACGGAATGCGGTGGCCGGATCAGGCTAAAGACTGATCCGGTGGCCGGATTCTCCCATTGACTTGCATTGTACCCAAGAGCCGGTTGCGCCGCATCCGCTGCTGTCCGTATTTTTCGCCGGACACAAAAAACGTTACAAGATGCGTTGTGTCCGGCCGCCGGAAACTAAATTTTATACGGATCCGGAAAAAAACGGAAGAGACGCAAGCACATGCGGCGCGATCTGGCGATAATGCAATTCAATGAGAAAAAAACGAATCCGGCGGAAGCAAAAACCGGATCCTTTTTTTTTCAAAACAAGCTGGATCACGCCTGAGGCCGGCGTCACACTGGCGACAAAATCGGACGACTGCAATGCGATGAAATATCGCATTGCAGTCGGACCTATGTTAATCTATGGAGCAGCTCCCAGTATCCGATTTTTTGTGGTCCGTTTTAAACGTCCGAGTGCAATCGCAGCATTGTGGGTCGACTATCGTCAATGCAAGTCTATGGGAGCCATGAAAAATCGGATTACAAACGGACCGCACGTGTGACTTGCGATTAAATCGCATCAGTGTCCTTTAGAAAAGCCGGCAATTCATCCCCGGCTATACTGTAAAATCACACTGACAGCTTTGTCATTGTGAGAAAATATAACCGTGTGCACAACCAAGAAGGTGCCAGAGTAGGTTCCCACACCGTATCTAATAGAAAATGAACTCGGCACTCAACTTTAGTATAGTGAGAATAAAGATTTTTATTCACAGTAGTAACACGAAACGTTTCGGTCCTATATCATGGACCTTCATCAGTCACAGATACTACTGGGAAGGGGGTTGATCCACATAGGGAAGAAAGAAAGGGCCGGATATAGCCTGTATTGGTGGGGTGAGATGAGGAAGAGGACAATGCCTCTATTGCACTAGTAACCTGTTGTCAAGGAGTCCGGTAGTGAGGATAGGTCTCTGCATTGGACGCGGTGTCCACCGCTAGTCTGAGTGCCGAGTTCATTTTCTACTAGCTTTGTCATTGTGACATATATATACATATATTTATAGTTAATACTCTTCTACATACTGTAGTAGCCGCTAATTCAATTAGTTTAGTTTTGTGAAACTACAGAACCCGACATGAAATGACACATGGTTTACATACAGTTAACCATGTCATTTCATGTATTTTGATATATGGTTTTCACTAATTACATGAGTGTATGTGTGTGAAATTTCACACATGTAGGGGTTAATTAAAGGTGTAAATTCGTTGTAAAAAAATGCGTGAGGCTCCCGCTGTATTTTCTCCACCAGACAGACAAAGCAAGCGAGTGGGGGCAAATAATAATAGCCCAGGGAGGGTGCATTTATTTTGTGCCCCCCCCCCCTGGCTACTAACATCTGCCCCCAGACACCCCAGAAAAGGCAAATCTATAATTAGATTCGCCCTTTCTGGCACTTTGCCCGTCTATTCCCATTGCCCTTTAGAGGTGGCGAATGGGTTAAAATGGGTTAAAGCCACCTTGCAATTGAAAGGTGACTTTAAGCCAGGTTAATAATTGAGAACTGTAGATCAGGTAGTTTGCGCACATAAATTTTATGTGCGCAAACTACCTGATCTACATTTCCATTTATTCTATATTGGCATTTTATTGTGGTAGTGCCCTTGTTTGCAGCACTTTTAAACTTACCGACTGAAGCACCGCTGACATATTTACAATAATTGAGAACTGTCAATTAGACAACTATCAATTATTAATCCTATTGTATGAAAGAAAAATCAAACACACACACTTTAATAAAAAATCATTTTCAATGAATTTACACCTTTAATTAATCCCTACTTGTCTGCAATTTTGCACACATATACTGATGTAATTGTAAGTTAAAACCTATATCAAACTACATGAAATGACATGGTTAACTGTATGTAAACCATGTGTCATTTCATGTCTGGTGTACAGTTTCACAAAAGCCGGCAATTGAATTAGCGGCTATTACAGTATGTAGAAGTCTATGAACTATAAATATATGTATATATATATATATGTCACAATGACAAGTATATATATATATATATATATATATATATATGTGTGTTCTTTGTGTATATATCTATTCTTTCTTTTGTGATTTAAATACTATTCATTTGGATCCATTATATGTCGGTTTTGCAAGCCTGCGAGAAAATCTCGCAAGTCGGATGTAAATCGGATGTTACAACTACGGTCAGATGCGACTAAATCGCATCTTTCCAGGAAAATCGGATGTCCAGACGGATGAACGTTCATGACATTTTGCTGCGATAATCGACCGACTAAAACGGTCTGATTTTTTGCAGTTGTGTGTGACTCCGGCTGACAGCAAAAAATGGATGTGTGAAAGAGGCTACCTGAAACAAGCGGAAAGTCCAGATCCAGGTGTGACTGTAGCCTTACCGAGATACAGTTGCCATGTCTAGGCGTGCGACATATGTGAGCACTGGCACAGCGCCATTGCTCCTGTCATCTACCACCTCGCACATTAGACCTAGTGGGGCTGGGGTACATTCCCCGCGTGCAGTCAGCTCCCTCCCACATGCAGCCCTGCAGCTCCCCGTGCACACAGTCCACAGAGGAGGAGGGTTGCAGCGCGCAACAAGTGCCGCCGCTCCCTCCTAACTTGTGCGGAGCAGCCGCTGCCTGCCACGGGCGGACCGGGCTCACGCCACGCCCCCTCCTTGTGGAAACAGTCTGCAACTCAACGTGTCCGGAAAGGTGTGTGCAGCGGACAGCGCCGGGAACCGGGAAGTCAGGGGCTGCCAGCGGCCACTGGAGGATGTTGGACCCGTCTTCCAGCGAAGAAGAGTCGGATGAGTTACTGGAAGAAGACCGGAGAGATGTTCTGGTTGTCACCGCTCCTCACCGGACCGTGCACGCTGCTCCCCGCGATCCCAGAGACGCCGCTGTGCGCTCCACCCTGGCCAGACCCGCCAGCCCTAGCCCGTCCACCGGCAGCGAGGGCAGAGAGGAGCAGGAGCGGGCGCAGCGGGAGGAGCGGGAGCGCAGGAGCCGCTTACAGCTCTATGTCTTCGTTATGAGGTGCATAGCTTACCCGTTCAACGCCAAGCAGCCCACGGACATGACCCGGCGGCAGCAGAAGGTGAGCGCCTGTGTCTGTCACTGCATGGACTGGGGCAAGAGATGTGAGTGGGGGGCTGTCACCTGTGAACGGCAGTGAGTGGGGGGCTGTCACCTGTATATAGCAGGAGTGGGGGGTCTGTCACCTGTATACGGCTGGTGAGTGGGGGTCTGTCACCTGTATACGGCTGGTGAGTGGGGGGCTGTCACCTGTATACGCTGGTGATGGGGGGGCTGTCACCTGTATACGGCTGGTGATGGGGGGGCTGTCACCTGTATACGGCTGGTGAGTGGGGGCTGTCACCTGTATACGGCTGGTGAGTGGGGGGCTGTCACCTGTATACGGCTGGTGAGTGGGGGGTCTGTCACCTGTATACGGCTGGTGAGTGGGGGGTCTGTCACCTGTATACGGCTGGTGAGTGGGGGGCTGTCACCTGTATACGCTGGTGAGTGGGGGGCTGTCACCTGTATGCGGCTGGTGAGTGGGGGGACTGTCACCTGTATACGGCTGGTGAGTGGGGGTCTGTCACCTGTATGCGGCTGGTGAGTGGGGGGGCTGTCACCTGTATGCGGCTGGTGAGTGGGGGGCTGTCACCTGTGAACGGCAGGTGAGTGGGGGGGCTGTCACCTGTATAAGCAGACGAGTGGGGGGGTCTGTCACCTGTTATACGGCGTGAGTGGAGGGGGCTGTCACCTGTATATAGCAGACGAGTGGGGGGCTGTCACCTGTATACGCTGGTGAGTGGGGGCTGTCACCTGTATACGGCTGGTGATGGGGCTGTCACCTGTATACGCGGTGATTGGGGCGTCACCTGTATACGGCTGGTGAGTGGGGGCTGTCACCTGTATACGGCTGTGAGTGGGGGCTGTCACCTGTATACGGCGGTGAGTGGGGGCTGTCACCTGTAACGGCTGGTGAGTGGGGGGCTGTCACCTGTACGCTGGTGAGTGGGGGGCTGTCACCTGTATGCGGCTGGTGAGTGGGGGGCTGTCACCTGTAGCGCTGGTGATGGGGGGCTGTCACCTGTATGCGGCTGGTGAGTGGGGGGGGGGTGTCACCTGTATGCGCTGGTGAGTGGGGGGCTGTCACCTGTATGCGGCTGGTGAGTGGGGGGGCTGTCACCTGTGAACGGCAGTGAGTGGGGGGCTGCACCTGTAACGCAGATGAGTGGGGGGCTGTCACCTGTATGCGCGGTGGTGGGGGGGCTGTCACCTGTATATAGCAGATGAGTGGGGGGGGCTGTCACCTGTGAACGGCAGGTGAGTGGCGGGGCTGTCACCTGTATACAGCATGAGTGGGGGGCTGTCACCTGTTAGCGGCAGGTGAGTGGGGGGGCTTCCTGTATGACAGGAGTGGGGGGGGCTGTCACCTATTACGACTGTGAGTGGGGGGCTGTCACCTGTATACGGCTGGTGAGTTGGGGGCTGTACCTGTATACGCTGGTGAGTGGGGGGCTGTCACCTTATACGCTGGTGAGTGGGGGGCTGTCACCTGTATACGGCTGGTGAGTGGGGGGGCTGTCACCTGTATGCGGCTGGTGAGTGGGGGGCTGTCACCTGTATCGGCTGTGAGTGGGGGGCTGTCACCTGTATGCGGCTGGTAGTGGGGGGCTGTCACCGTGGTGGGGTGACTGAGGGTGGTGGTGGGGGGGCTGTCACCTGTGAACGGCAGGTGGGCGGGGCTGTCACCTGTATGCGGGTGAGTGGCGGGGTCACTGATGCGGCTGGTGAGTGGGGGGGCTGTCACTGTAGGGCTGGTGAGTGGGGGGCTGTCACCTGATGCCTGTGAGTGGGGGGGCTGTCACCTGTAACGGCAGGTGAGTGCGGGGGCTGTCACCTGTTACAGCAGATGAGTGGGGGGCTGTCACCTGTATACGGCTGGTGAGTGGGGGCTGTCACCTGTAACTGGTGAGTGAGGGGGCTGTCACCTGATATGGCTGGTGAGTGAGGGGCTGTCACCTGTATACAGCAGATGGTGGGGGCTGTCACCTGTATCGGCTGGTGAGTGGGGGGGCTGTCACCTGTATGCGGCTGGTGAGTGGGGGGGCTGTCACCTGTATGCGGCTGGTGAGTGTGGGGGCTGTCACCTGTGAACGGCAGGTGAGTGGCGGGGGCTGTTACCTGTATACAGCAGATGAGTGGGGGCTGTCACCTGTATACGGCTGGTGAGTGGGGGCTGTCACCTGCATATGGCTGGTGAGTGAGGTGGCTGTCACCTGCATATGGCTGGTGAGTGAGGTGGCTGTCACCTGTATGTGACTGGTGAGTGGGGGGGCTGTCACCTGTATACACTGGTGAGTGGGGGGCTGTCACCTGTATACGGCTGGTGAGTGGGGGGCTGTCACCTGTATACGGCTGGTGAGTGGGGGGCTGTCACCTGTATACGCTGGTGAGTGGGGGCTGTCACCTGTATACGCTGGTGAGTGGGGGGCTGTCACCTGTAACGGCTGGTGAGTGGGGGGCTGTCACCTGTATACGGCTGGTGAGTGGGGGGGCTGTCACCTGTAACGCTGGTGAGTGGGGGGCTGTCACCTGTATACGCTGGTGAGTGGGGGGCTGTCACCTGTATACGGCTGGTGAGTGGGGGGCTGTCACCTGTATGCGGCTGGTGAGTGGGGGGCTGTCACGTGTATGCGCTGGTGAGTGGGGGGGCTGTCACCGTGTATAGCGGCTGGTGAGTGGGGGGGCTGTCACCTGTGAACGGCAGGTGAGTGGCGGGGGGTTGTCACCTGTATACAGCAATGGAGTGGGGGGCTGTCACCTGTATACGGCTGGTGAGTGAGGGGGTTGTCACCTGTATGGCTGGTGAGTGAGGGGGTTGTCACCTGTATGGACTGGTGAGTGAGGGGGCTGTCACCTGTATACGGCTGGTGAGTGAGGGGGCTGTCACCTGTATACGGCTGGTGAGTGAGAGGCTGTCACCTGTATATGGCAGGTGATTGGGGGTGCTGTCGCGTGTATACGGCAGGTGAGTGAGGGGTGCTGTCGCGTGTATACGGCAGGTGAGTGGAGGGGTGCTGTCGCGTGTATACGGCAGGTGAGTGAGGGGTGCTGTCGCGTGTATACGGCAGGTGAGTGGGGGGAGGGCGTTCGCGTATATACGGCAGATGCGTGCGGGGTGCTGTCGCATATTTCCGGCAGGTGAGTGCGGAGGCTGTCGCGTGTATACGGCAGGTGAGTGGGGGGGGCTGTCACCTGTGTACGGCAGGTGAGTGGGGGGGGCTGTCGCGTGTGTACGGCAGGTGAGTGGGGGGGCTGTCGCGTGTATACGGCAGGTGAGTGGGGGGGCTGTCGCGTGTATATGGCAGGTGAGTAGGGGCTGTCGCGTGTATATGGCAGGTGAGTAGGGGCTGTCGCGTGTATACGGCAGGTGAGTGGGGGGGCTGTCATCTGTATACAGCAGGTGAGGGAGGGGCTGTCATCTGTATACAGCAGGTGAGGGGGGCTGTCATCTGTATACAGCAGGTGAGGGAGGGGCTGTCACGTGTATACAGCAGGTGAGTGGGGAGGCTGTCACGTGTATATACGGCTAGTGAGTGGGGGTTGTCACGTGTATACGGCAGGTAAGTGGGGGCTGTCACATGAATACAGGTAAGTGGGGGGACTGTCATGTGTATTCGGCAGGTGAGTGGGGGACTGTCACCTGTATATAGCAGGTGAGTGGAGGGGCTGTCACCTGTATATAGCAGGTGAGTGGAGGGGCTGTCACCTGTATATAGCAGATGAGTGGGGGGGCTGTCACCTGTATACGACTAGTGAGTGGGGGGGCTGTCACGTGTATACGGCAGGTGAGTGGGAGTCTGTCACCTGTATATGGCTGGGGAGGTGGACATTCACCTGTATATGGCTGGTGAGGGGAGTTTGTCGCCTGTATGCAGTTGGTGATGGGGGGCTGTTGCCTGTTTACGGCAGGGAAGGGGGGGGGCTGTCGCGTGTCTACTGAAGAGGTGTTTGTAAAAAATTGGGATGTGCACTATTCAGGTGATGGGTCTCCACCGGTGGGCAGTGGCGGTATGCAGGATTATTGAGGTGAGGGGTTCCACCGGTGGGCAGTCAGTACACAGTAGTTTTTTGCCGAGGGGTTAGTTATGTTATGGAGAAGTGGCTGCTGACTACATGTGATATGGATTACTTCCTAGTGCTCATCCTGCGGTGTGCATGCATATATATAGATTTATCACTATGTGCTACTTCATAATGTCAGATATTACTAGAAATTAATTATCACCTTCCTTTTAATGATCTCACGGCAGCCTGATAGCAGGAAGCTGGTTGCAGGAGGGCTAATGCCATCTGCTTTCCTGGGAAGAATGGGGTACGCTAATAGGTGCATCCTATGTCAGCAGTTTTTTTTATTTTTAAGAAATGGCTATAGGGCACATGATAGACAAGCTGCTCTTCTCCTTTATTACCCAGATTAGTGATCCTGGTTACTGCATTGAGCTGTCGCACATTTCTAACATTTTAGTAAAACCCACACTTGTTTCTGATTCATTAGTAAGCAGCGTCATGTCCGTCAGCGTTTCTCTTGGCCCCCTAACCAATAACCTATTCACACAATGTGCAGAAAAATAAAATATTCAGAGAATGGTCTTGCTTGCCATGTGTGTTTTTTCCAACACTTTAATATGTGTCCCATTATTTCGATAGTCTGTTTCGTGCATCTTAAACCTGTAATAGAAGGAATATATCCCTAATCAGAAACATACAGAAGTGCTGTAAAGCGCTGATTTAAGTAGACCACAGACTACATAACCAAAAAGCAGTGCTGAGAATAATCAGTAATAACGCAAATGGGATTGACATACCATTAACTTTATTATAAGGACACTAATATGACAAGACAGGACTAAGGAACATAAGACAGTAATTCAAAGCCACACACAATCACTCCCTCAGGAAGCTTGTATGAAACGCGCTTCGGAGTGAGGGGCGATGGCAGCATCCATGCCATGAACCCGGGTCAGTAATTCCTTTCACTTGTTTGATAATTGATCCACATTGTGGTCTTGATATTTATCTTTCACTTTGGCAATTACTGCATTTATCTTCATATATTTTTATTTTGTGCACTTGATTAATCAATTTATTGCTTATATACGACCAATTCATGCTTTTTGATGTTCCTCCACCTCAATTTCATGCATTCTTTCTCTCGTACTCTTAAATGTACACTAGTAACTGGCATAGCTTACTTTGTGCATTATGTGCTTTTGCTGTGTAAAACGTGTAGGTATTCACTCTCACCAGTAAGCGGCATTCTCACAGGTAGGCAGTTTCTTTGCCCAAGTTGGCAGATTTATTAGTTCATACATTTTTTCCAGCAAAATGGATAAACATCTTTTCAGCATAAGGCAAAATAAGATGATCCATACAGTTGTACAAGGCTCATCCCTTCACACTATTGTCCACATTCACAGCGCACAGTCTGACCAGAATTAAGAGGGCACTCCAGCTCCCCCAGAGACCAGGTCTCCGTGATGTTTCCACCTCTACACATAGACCATTATGAGCAGCTCATTTGTCCTTTTAACCTAGCTGCACCAGATGGATTAGACCGTGAGGATGGGAATGACAGGTCCTTCCCAACTCTACCATACATTCCTGAAGGCTGCCCCCATGCGACTTGATTTAACAAACCTCTCAGCACTTTATCAGTGCTGAGATTGCAGTTTCACTCCGATGCCAGTCTACATCACCCCCCCCCTCAGCAAGTGAGGCTAGCACCATCTGCCAACATCCGTATCCCTGTCCTGGCTTATAGTGGCTATCGCCAACGCTTTTCCCCACCTGATAGGTCCTTGCCAGTTGGGGGAGTGGGGTACAGTGGATACGGAAAGTATTCAGACCCCTTGAAATTTTTCACTCTTTGTTTCATTGCAGCCATTTGGTAAAATCAAAAAAGTTCATTTTTTTTCTCATTAATGTACACTCTGCACCCCTTCAAAAAAAAACCCAGAAATGTAGAAATTTTTGCAAATTTATTAAAGTAAAACTGAAATATCACATGGTCATAAGTATTCAGACCCTTTTCTCAGACACTCATATTTAAGTCACATGCTGTCCATTTCCTTGTGATCCTCCTTGAGATGGTTCTACTCCTTCTCTGGAGTCCAGCTGTGTTTAATTTAACTGATAGTACTTGATTTGTAAAGGCACACACCTGTCTATATAAGACCTCACTGCTCACAGTACATGTCAGACCAAATGACAATCATGAGGTCAAAGGAACTGGCCAAGGAGCTCAGAGACTGAACTGTGGAAAGGCACAGATCTGGCCAAGGTTACAAAAGAATTTCTGCAGTACTCAAGGTTGTTAAGAGCAACTCCATAATCCTTAAATTGAAGAAGTTTGGGACCACCAGAAGTCTTCCTAGACCTGGCCGTCCAGCCAAACTGAGCAGTCGTGGAAGAAGAGCCTTGGTGCAAGAGGTAAAGAAGAACCCCAAGATCACTGTCTGAGCTCCACAGATGCAGTAGGGAGATGGGAGAAAGTTACACTAAGTCAACTATCACTGCTGTTGGGCCTTTATGGCAGAGTGGCCAGACGGAAGCCTCCCCTCAGTGCCAGACATATGAAAGCCCGTATAGAGTTTGCTAAAAAACACATGAAGGACTCCCAAACTATTAGAAATAAGATTCTCTGGTCTGATGAGACAAAGATAGAATTATCACCAAAAAGTTCTAAGCGGTATGTGTGGATAAAACCAGCGCTGCTCATCACCTGCACAATATAATCCCAACAGTGAAACGTGGTGGCAGCATCATGCTATGGGGGTGTTTTTCAGCTGCAGGGACAGGACGACTGGTTGCAAATGAAAGAAACATGAATGTGGCCAAGTACAGAGATATCCTGGATGAAACCTCTTCCAGAGTGCCCTGGACCTCAGACTTGGCCGAAGGTTCACCTCCCAACAAGACAATGACCCTAAGCACACAGATAAAATAACAAGAGTGGCTTCAGAACAACTCTGTGACCATTCTTGACTGGCCCAGCTAGAGCCCTGACCTAAACCCAATTGAGCATCTCTGGAGAGACCTGAAAACGGCTGTCCACCAACATTCACCATCCAACCTGACGGAACTGGAGAGGATCTGCAAGGAAGAATGGCAGAGGATCCCCAAATCCAGGTGTGAAAAACTTGTTGCATCATTCCCAAGAAGACTCATGGCTATACTAGCTCAAAAGGGTGCTCTTCTCAATAGTGAGCAAAGGTCTGAATATTTATGACCATGTGATATTTCAGTTTCTCTTTTTTTAATAAATTTGCAAAAATGTCTACATTTCTGTTTTTTTTCAGCCAAGGTGTGGTGCAGAGTGTACATTAATAAGAAAAAAATGAACTTTTTTAAATTTACCAAATGGCTGCAATGAAACAAAGATTGAAAAATTTAACGGGGTCTGAATACTTTCCATACCCACTGTACTTGCATTCTACTGTGGGAACCAACGATTGTATCTGGTCCCCAGGTTTAAACTTTTTTGCTGAAGGCAAATGACTGTCCACTGAATCATTCTTCCTGTACCCCAGGGAGGCTTTTTTTTTACCTGGCTTCTCACTTTAGCACCTGGACCCTTATGCCTAACACCATTATTAGCAACTGGCTAATTAGGTTCTAGCTCTTTGGAAGCAACATTTTTCACCCTTTTTTCAGAGTATTTTATTTTTACCCAAGTTACTGAGTTGAGTGGTTCCAAAGTTTCCCCTAGAGACTTAAAGTTCAGGTACATTGGTTTTAAAGGGAACCTGTCACCCCAATTTTGCCATATCAACTAAAGATATGGCTGAATATGTGTCCCATAACAAAGCTAATGTTAGGTATCATATATCCTGATACACCCGTTTTCATATCAAAATACCTTTGTAAAGTTGGTTATTTTCCTTGTCAATCACGGCAGTCAGGTCAGGAGGGCGGCGTTTTCTCTGTCCTCCCACCCTCCCCCCGCTCCTCGGCATCAGTTGCGTATCGCAGTCTGTGAATCCCACAGACGGCGTTCGGCTTCCCGCAATTCAAAATCCGGCCTGGCGCATGCGCAGTGTGCTTTGCTCAACAGTGGGCAAAGCATAAAATCATTACAACGCATGCGCTACTCTTTCCTTGCCCCGGAAATGACTGCTTTCCTTGGACGACTTCCGGGGCAAGGAAAGAGTAGCGCATGCGCTGTACTTATTTTATGCTTTGCTCACTGTTGGGCAAAGCACACTGCGCATGTTCCGGGCCGGATTTTGAATTGTGCAATTGCGGGAAGCCGAACTTTGTCTGTGGGATTCACAGACGGCGATACGCAACTGATGCCGAGGAGCAGGGGGGAGGACAGAGAAAACGCCGCCCTCCTGACCTGACTGCCATGATTGACAGGGAAAATAACCAACTTTACAAAGGTATTTTGATATGAAAACGTGGGTATCAGGATATATGATACCTACCGTTAGCTTTATTATGGGACGCACTATTCAGCCATATCTTTAGTTGATATGACAAAATTGGGGTGACAGATTCCCTTTAAGGGGTGCTACCTTCTCCTTATTGCCAACAAGCACAGGCAATGAAAACTTGTTGATCATGGCATGTGAGAATGTTTTCATATATATGACTTGGTTAGTCGAGCTACCCAGTGACACCGTTTACCCCCACACATCCCAAAACAAAGGAAAGTCATGTCCCACAATTATTGGGTGCAATTAGTTTTTTGCTACTCCTACTTTGTGGGACACGGATCCACAATTTGAGCTAATATCGACCTGGGCCACATGAAAGTTTGTGATGTCTACGTGGATACACCCAACATCCACCAAATTTCCAGAGTCCAGGAGACCAGTCACTTGCACCCCGTTCACTGTTACCTGACACACTTGAGAATTCTCACCAGGATGAGGAATTAGTCTTACAGGCAGGGTAGGCAAAGTAGGAGCAACACTGGCCTACGCCGCAGTCCATTGGCTCTGAGGTCAGAGGACAGTTGGCTGATATATGCCCTGGACACAACACCTTCAACAGATAATCTTATGAGATGTACCACTTAAACCAGACTCTGACCCCTCCTGGGATATTGGACTCTCATTCTTTTGGGTAGGTGACCTCAGGCTGCTTGACAACTCGGGGAGTTCTCCAGAGCCAATTATCTCTCTACCAGGCCCACAAGGTCTTCTGCATTCTGGGGATCTCCCTGGGCAACACAGCTTTACAACTGCTTCGGAAGTGAATTTTTAAACCAGTCTATCATCACCCTCTCCACCACTGTGCTAGGGAACAAGTCTTAAGGGTATGCCACACTAAACAACATCGCTAACGGGATCGCTAAAAAACGTCACTATTTAGCGATCCCGTTAGCGATGTTGTTGTGTGCGGCAGCTGCCAGCGACGAGCTTCCTGCTGTGATCTCGCTCGTCGCTGGAATCGTTCCGGACCCTATTTTCGTCGCTGGCGCCCCGCTGGGTAAGTATATATCGCTAAGTGTGGCACCTTTTTTAGCGATTTAGCGGTACTTTTGTACCGCTAAAGTCATTAAGGAGATCGCTAACCGCGATAGCGTCCTTAACGATATCGCTAAAATAGGTAGCTACTAGCGATATAGAAACAATCCCGCTAGCGATCTCATTAGTATGCGACGCTAACGAGATCGCTAGCGGGATTGTGTAGTGTGGCAGTACCTTTAGTCTGAAGCCATTTTTGGACCAGTTGCAGGAGGTCAAACATCTGGGACCGGAAAGGCTTGTCCCTATGATGGCCCCAGCGATGCACCTGTTGTTTCCTTGACTGCCAGGGTTACGCCTAGACGAGCCAAAATCCCTGCCTTCACTGACTGATAGCAGGATCATCATTATTAGAGCCTGTTTGTTATCTGGTTTGCTGGCCACCACCTCAACGGGTGGCCAGCCTCCTAGGCAAGGAGTTCTGCAGTTGCAAGCCCTGCTCTGCAGCTGGTTGGATGGGTCAGCTTCAGTACCATCGTGCTCTTTTGATGCTGTAGAACAGGAATGTCAAACTCAAATACACAGTGGGCCAAAATTAAAAACTTGCACAGTCTTGGGTCAATCTTGATATTTAGTAAAAAAGAAAAGTCTACAATTGATGGTTTTTCCTTTATCAAATATAAGGATGAACCCTTTCATATGGAAACAAACTTAAAGGGGTTGTCCCAGGAGCAAAGTACATTTTAATTAACAGATCTTAGAATGAAATAAACACATCACAAATGGGGCATTCTGGAATAATGTAATGTTATGTAAGAGGAGTAAAGGCATTTAGCCCAATTGTCTAATTTATATATGTAATGACAAAGGATATAAAACTTTGAATTAATAAATGATACAGATAGTAAAGTATGATGCCAACAAAAGTGCCCCCCAAACACAGTATGATACTCCCCACTGTGAATTCCTCCACAGTGCCCGCCATATGCACAGTATGATGACCCCACTGTACCCTCCGGCAAAGTATGGTGCTCCACATAGTATAAGGGGTCCCACATAGTCCTAAATACAGTATAATCGTCCCCACATTAAAAAAAAAATTGCTCACCTACCCCTAGTCCACATTGCTTCGTTCTTGAGATCAAGTGCTCTGAAGCTCTTCAGTGCTTGGCACAGTGGGCGCAAAATAGTGACGTTATCACGCCCACTGTGCTGCGACATCTGACGCACAGGTAGAATGATGGTGGAGAGAATGTCAGCTGACGCTCCCTCCTCCATTATTGCTTTCAAATGTACTCGTCTGACCCGTGGTGTGACATTTTACAATGTTTATTAGAGGGACATTGGCAAGTACAGGAAAGATTTTCCATTTTCCGATGTTGTGGCTATCAGTTGTATTACTGGGTTTTTATATCTTTAATGATGGTGATGAAATGCTGCGCTGTTTAATGCAGGGTTCGACAAACCCGGGCGCCAGGTCACCAGTGGCGCCTAGAAAATCATGCCTGGCACCCGGGGAATTAAAGAGGTGCCCTGAGCAGGCGGGGGGCCCACTCGCCGTTGGGCACCCCGGCGCCCGTTAGCGGTGTCAGCGCCGCCACTGGGCCCCCCCGCTTGCTCAGGGCCCCGGCAGCAGCTGGCGCAATACATACCTCTCCCCGTGCCTCTGCTGCCGCAGCTCCGAGCTCCAGGGGGCGCCTGCGCTGGCGCTTCCTCTCTCACAGCAGCGCCGCTGAATGACGTCATCATTCAGCGGCCGGCTGTGGCAGAGAGCGCGCGGACGCCGGACAGGTGAGGCGTGTGTGTGTGTGTGTGTGCGCGCCTGCGTGTGTGTGCACCTGCGTGTGTGCCTGCGTGTGTGTGTGTGCCTGCGTGTGTGTGTGTGCCTGCGTGTGTGTGTGTGTGCCTGCGTGTGTGTGTGTGCCTGCGTGTGTGTATGTGAGAGTGCTTCCTGCCGTGCTGTATGTGTGATGGGGGTGGGGGGAGGCGATGATGATGATGGGGAGGCAATGATAATGGGAAGGCAATGATGATGATGATATTAATGGGAAGGCATTGATAATGATGATGATGGGGAGCCAATGATAATGGGAAGGCAATGATGATGATGATATTAATCGGGAGGCAATGATAATGATGATGATGGGGAGGCAATGATAATGGGAAGGCAATGATGATGATGATGATATTAATGGGGAGGCAATGATATTGGGAAGGCAATGATGATGATATTAATGGGGAGGCAATGATAATGGGAAGGCAATGATGATGATATTAATGGGGAGGTAATGATGATGATGGGGAGGCAATGATAATGGGAAGGCAATGATGATGATGATATTAATGTGGAGGCCATGATAATGATGATGATAGGGAGGCAATGATAATGGGAAGGCAATGATGATGATATTAATGGGGAGGCAATGATAATGATGATGATGATGGGGAGGCAATGATAATGATGATGATGGGGAGGCAATGATAATGGGAAGGCAATGATGATATTAATGGGGAGGCAATGATAATGGGAAGGCAATGATGATGATATTAATGGGGTAGGCAATGATAATGATGATGATGGGGAGGCAATGATAATGGGAAGGCAATGATGATGATGATATTAATGGGGAGGCAATGATAATGCATAGGGAGGCAATGATAATGGGAAGGCAATGATGATGATATTAATGGGGAGGCAATGATGATGATGTTGGGCAGGCAATGATGATGAGGGGAGACAATGATGATGAGGGGAGGCAATGATGATGATAATGGGCAGGCAAAAATTCTGGCTCCTAAATTTTTTGGCTGGCTCCTAGATTCTGAACAACTTTGTCGACCCCTGGTTTATGTATACCAACCAATAAAGATGCAAAGCAAATGTAGTATTGTTTGCAAAGACCAACTTATGTGAACTGAAACTAGGGTCCCCAAAACACTCACAAAAAATTAGTCTAAATTTTATTGTGCAACTCAGAATTGCGCAAAGATTTAGCAACTTTTCGTGTTTTCATGCCTGTTTTGGACAGCTTTGACAAAATAGGCAGAGCTTGGGAGCAGCTGGGTTGTCACATTGTTACACCCATTCATCAAATTCGTCAATAGTGGCTACGTGTTTTACGCCAGAAATGTCGAGGCTCAAGGATGTCCACGCCATTAAGAATATGCGCTGAATGGTAATGGGAGAATCAATAATGTGATCATGTGATGGCCAATCTTGATCTCAAGTGGCAATCTTTAGTATTGCACATAATTGACTCTTATGGTTGTCTAAAAGGAACACCATAGGTGTGACCAGTGACTGAGACGGAAAGCTTTAGTTGTAGCCCTGAGCTCATGCACCACATTTGACATTACAGCCTGATTTATAATTCTACTTCTCTGTACAGCTTTTAAGGCTAATTAAACTTTTGCTCAATTTTCTCTTGACATATTGTACCTTGAAGGAACTTTTCGCCGAAGCTGTATTGGTAAAGGATATATATATATTTTTTTGTGATTAAACCTGATGAGAATAGAACAGAATGAAATTTGGTGATGTAGAAACCTTGCAAATCATAGAAATGTTGAGACAAAGGAAAAAAATATTGCTCCAGATACAAAGGTTCAAGGTCTCTAGAGGGTCAGTCCTTCTAGTGATGGAGCTGATGCCTTGTACTATTGATCTGTCTAAAGGACAGCTGTACCTTTTTATTGGCATACTAATGAAACTAGACCACCAGGGTGTGACTACAGTGAGTTCATGGTCTGATGTTGCACCTGAGCATGGAGGAGTGGGGGAAGGAAAAGGTTCCTTTGGACTAATGCTATTGAAGAACCTTGATAGCTGATATAGATTACAGAGCACTACTGTTCAAATTTTCTTAAAAAAGAAAAGGCTACTCACCTCTGTCACGTAATAAAACATACTATAATAACTTTTTCTGTACAAATCCATTGATAAGCAAAATAATAATAATAATAATCTTTATTTTTATATAGCGCTAACATATTCCGCAGCACTTTACAGTTTTCACATATTATCGTCGCTGTCCCCGATGGGGCTCACAATCTAGATTCCCTATCAGTATGTTTTTTGGAGTGTGGGAGGAAACCGGAGAACCCGGAGGAAACCCACGCAAACACGGGGAGAACATACAAACTCCTTGCAGATGTTGTCCTAGGTGGGATTCGAACCCAGGACTCCAGAGCTGCAAGGCTGTAGTGCTATCCACTGAGCCACCATGCTGCCCTTCTACATTTAGAGGTGTGAAATAAAAATAACTGAAGTAAAATAATGTGGTTGCATAAATGTGAATACCCTCTTATAATTGTGAAATGTTTGTATGTTTGTGAATAGTATTGTCAATATCTGAAGGCACCCATATCAAGCAAAACAAGTTTTGGGCAAAAAACTCACATAATGGATGTTGCAAAAGAGAGTGTAAAGAAAACCTTTATACACTGCTCAAAAAAATAAAGGGAACACTAAAATCCCACATCCTAGGTATCACTGAATTAAATATTCCAGTTGCAAATCTTTATTCATTACATAGTGGAATGCGGTGGGAAAAATAAAACATAAAAATTATCAATGTAAATCAAAATTAATATCCCATGGAGGTCTGGATTTGGAATGATCCTGAAAATCAAAGTGGAAAATCAAATTACAGGCTGATCCAACTTCAGTGGAAATGTCTCAAGACAAGGAAATGATGCTCAGCAGTGTGTGTGGCCTCCACGGACGTGTATGAACTCCCTATAACGCCTGGGCAATTCTGATGAGGCAGCGGATGTTCTTCTGAGGGATCTCTTCTCAGACCTGGATTAAAGCATCAGTCAACTCCTGGACAGTCTGTGGTGCAATTTTGCTTTTGTGGATGGAACAAGACATGATGTCCCAGATATGCTCAATTGGATTCAGGTTTGGGGAATGGGCAAGCCAGTCCATAGCATCATTGCTTTCATCATGCAGGAACTGCTGACACACTTCAGCCACATGAGGCCTAGCATTGTCATGCATCAGAAGGAACCGAGGTCCCACTCCACCTGCATATGGTCTCACTACAGGTTTGAGAATCTCATCCTGGTACCTAATAGCAGAACCACTTCTTTATAGGGGGTGTCTTGCTAATTGCCGATCATTTGTACCTGTTGTCTGTTCCATTTGCACAACAGCAAGAGAAATTGATTCATAATTGGTGTTGCTTTATTACTGGAGAGGTAGATTTCACAGAAGTGTGATTGACTTGGCATTAGTTTGTGTTGTGTTAGTGTTCCCTTTATTATTTTTGATCAGTGTATATACCCTTAAAAATTTAATTAACCAATTAAAACAAGCTGATAACTAGTCACAAAGAGGCTTTTGAACATTGATGCAGGGAAAACACTAGCTATAGTAATAAAAACCGTGCCATATATGTGATTTTAACAAGTCTTATAGTGCTACAGTGCTGAAGGGTTAAATTTCCCTAGTAAGTTACAGAATAAAGACCTGAGTGCAAATTATACACTTACATTTAAAAAGCTCTGTTTGTTGTAGTGTCCCCGATGCCCCGGGCACTGTAACAGACACGAATCATGCACCTGCAATACTCTGCATACCCAAGCATCAGATGCAAACTCAAGTAGCAATGACGACATATTCAATATAATGACTGAATGTTATCAAATTCTCTGTAGTACCTTTGGGTTCAAAATCCTCATACCTAGTTTCTAAAATGTGGTCACTTGTGGGGGGGTTTCCACTGTTTAGACACATCAGGGGCTCTCCAAACGAGACATGGCATCTGCTCTTGATTCTAGCTATTTTTGCATTCAAAAAGTCAAAAGGCGCTCCTTCCCTTCCGAGCCCTGCCGTGCACCCAAACTGTAGTTTTCTCCCACAAGTGAGGTACCCGTGTACTCAGAAGAAACTGCACAACAAATTTTGGTGTTCATGTTACCCTTGTGAAAATAAAAAATTGGGTCTAAAGTAGGGATGAGCGAGTATACTCACTAGTATTCGGTACTCGGCGAGTAATGTGGTACTCGAATACTAGCGAGTATTTCGCTACTCACCTCGCAATATTCGGAACTCCTGCCCAGCATGTTGTTAGCCAATTACAGTAATGCCGCAGCCTTCTTAGTTGTGGCATTACTATGATTGGCTGGCCGCGCAGTGTCATAGATTAGTCATATGAGGACTCCTCATAGGCTATAAAGACTGTGTGTGGGAGGAGAATGTGTGTGGGCGGAGACTGTGCGGGGGTCTGTGTGTATCTCTGTGTGTGTGCCATGTTTTGCGGGCTGTATGTGTTGTGTGGTCTGTGTGTAGATAGGCATCGTCCATTGGGACTACAAGTCCCATACTGCTATATGCTACAGTGACAGCATTAGCGGATGATGTGACAGTAGTAGTCCCATCATCCGGCTAATGTGTTGTATAGTAAAAAAAAACCATACATACACAGAGTACATACTCACCATATACAGCTAATTCGACGAAGCCCTCGATCACCTGTAAAAAAAAAAATAAAATAATAAACACAACAAGTTAAAATTGCTTGGACTATGGTGTTTTAATACAATAAAAATAGTGCTTCTCCCCTGTTTACCAGAACAGAAAACTTAGCAGTCTCATGATATGGACAATTGCTTTTCCTTTTTGTGTAACGTAAGTTACCAAGTAATAACACTGTATTTTGTATTTAATTTGTATTGTTGAAAAATCAAACTATGTTGAAATCTATTGAGAATAGTTTAATGTACAATATACATTCACTCATTTTTGTGCCTGCCTTCAAAGAACAGTCTGTAGTCATTAACTCAGTTTTTGGCTTGTGAATGTAGCGTAAGTTACCATGGAATGACTCCCATACAGAAAGCTCGGCTACGAGGAGGAAATTAACTTTATTCCTCCCAGCAGCTTTGGGCTTTCAGTCTTAGAGGCACGGCTTCAGTCAGTACATAGTGAGCGGTGGCTGGAAGAACACCCCCAGCAGTGACTGACAGCGGGCTCAACAGTGCATCAGTGTTACGCTGGGTTCACACTTGCGTTTGGCTGGTCTGCGTATGGCTGCGGACTTCCTCCCTTAAGCTCCGCCTACTTCTACATGCGTCCTGAGTACCTGTCTTCAACATTGGGTACGCAAGGACATGCGGAAGTATGTGGATGCCATCTGCATGTGGCGTATTGACATGCACAACTCCATTCTTTGTAAGTTAGAAATCCATCCTGCGCTTTGGTTTGACCCCAGGCCTCTTTTAACCCCTTCCCGACCCATGACGCCGACGTCGGCGTCATGAAAACCTGTGCCATCCCGACCCATGACGCCGACGTAGGCGTCATGCTATAAATCATGTTCATGCGGGTCGGGGGACCGAAATCACTGAAAGGTCATCCGACCCGCAGGCACAGGACCCCTTGCACATCACCACAGTGGGGGTGGCTTAACCCCCACGTGGCCACGATCGCTCTGATTGGCTGTTAAAAGTGAAACAGCCAATCAGAGCGATTTGTAATATTTCACCAATGAAACTGGTGAAATATTACAATCCAGCCATGGCCGATGCTGCAATAGCATCTGCCATGGCTGGAGACCGCGATCAGACCCCCCCCCACCATGTCACGGCGGTGATCGGCCGCCGCCATCGAAAGATGGCAGCGATCGGTCACCGCCGTCGCTGTCTGCTCCCCTGCTCCTGCGATCACCCCCCCCTCACCTTCCGATCCCCCCCCCTCACCTTCCGACGTCCCCTACTCACCTCTCCCGGTCCACCGATGTCCCTGGAACCGTCCCGGCGGCTGCCCGGGATTCTTCATGGGCGCCGCCATCTTGGAAAATGGCGGGCGCATGCGCAGTGCGGCCGGCGCATGCGCAGTGCGCCCTCCATTGTACAAAAATTTATTTTGATCACTGTGATAAACTGTCACAGTGATCAAAATAAAAAAAAAAGTAAATGAACCCCCCCCTGTCATAGGTAGGGACAAATAATAAAATAAAGAATTTTTTTTTTTTTCCTAGTGGATTTTGCTGCTGATCCGCGGCTGATTTCGCTGCGGATCCGCGGCGGATTTCGCTGCTGATCCGCGGCGGATATCGCTGCTGATCCGCGGCTAATTTCGCTGCTGATCCGCGGCTGATTTCGCTGCTGATCCGCGCGGATATCGCTGCTGATCCGCGGCTGATTTCGCTGCTGATCGCGGCTGATTTCGCTGCTGATCCGCGGCTGATTTCGCTGCTGATCCGCGCTGATTTCGCTGCTGATCCGCGGCGGATTTCGCTGCTGATCCGCGGCGGATTTCGCTGCGGATCCGCGGCTGATTTCACTGCTGATCTGCTGCGATCCGCGGCGGATTTCGCTGCTGATCCGCGGCGGATATCGCTGCTGATCCGCGGCTGATTTCGCTGCTGATCCGCGGCTGATTTCGCTGCTGATCCGCGGCGGATTTCGCTGCGGATCCGCGGCTGATTTCGCTGCTGATCCGCGGCGGATTTCGCTGCGATCCGCGGCGGATTTCGTGCTGATCCGCGGCTGATTTCGCGCTGATCCCTGCGATCGCGGCGGATTTCGCGCTGATCGCGGCGGATATCGCTGCTGTCCGCGGTGATTTCGCTGTGACCGCGGCGGTTTCGCTGCGATCCGCGCGGATTTCGCTGCTGATCCGCGGCGGATTTCGCTGCGGATCCGCGGCTGATTTCCTGTGATCGCGGACGGCGGATTCGTGATCGCGGGTCTATCGTGCGATCCGCGGGATTTCGCTGCTGATCCGCGGCGATTTGCTGACCGGATTTCGCGATCGGCTGCTGCTGGGGCGGTTTCGGCTGAGGGCGTGGTGGGGGGTGGGCCGTCCGGCGGATTTCGCTGCTGATCCGCGGCGATTTCGCTGCTGATCCGCGCTGATCCGCGGCGATTTCGTGCTGATCCGCGGCGATTCGCTGCTGATCCGCGGCTGATTTCGCTGCTGATCCGCGGCGATTTCGCTGCTGATCCGCGGCGATTTCGCTGCTGATCCGCGGCGGATTCGCTGCGGATCCGCGGCTGATTTCGCGCTGATCTGCGCGGCGGATTGCCGATCCGCGCGGATCGCTGCGATCCGGCTGATTTCGCTGCTGATCCGCGGCGATTCGCTGGATCCGCGCGATTTCGCTGCTGATCCGCGGCGATTTCGCTGCTGCGCGGCGGATTTCGCTGCTGATCCGCGGCGGATTCGCTTCGCTGATCGCTGCGATGCGGTTTCGCTGCTGATCCGCGGCGGATTCGCTGTACCGCGCGATTTCGCTGCTGATCCGCGGCGATTTCGCTGCTGATCCGCGGCGGATTTCGCTGCTGATCCGCGCGGATATCGCTGCTGATCCGGGCTGATTTCGCTGCTGATCCGCGCGGATTCGCTGCTGATCCGCGCGATTCGCTGCGGATCGCGGCTGATTCCGCGTGCGTGATCCGCGGCTGATGCGGATTTGCTGCGGATCCGCGGCGGATTTCGCTGCTGATCCGCGGCGGATATCGCTGCGTCGCGCGATTTCCGCTGCATGATCCGCGGCGGATTTCGCTGCTGATCCGCGGGATTTCGCTGCTGATCCGCGGCGGATTATCGCTGCTGATCCGCGGGTTGATCGCGGCGGATTCCGCTGCGGATCCGCGGCGGATTCGCTGCTGATCCGCGGCGATTTCGCTGCTGATCCGCGGCGGATTTCGCTGCTGATCCGCGGCGATTTGTCGCTGCTGATCCGCGGCGATTTCGCTGCTGATCCGCGGCGGATTATCGCTGCGATCCGCGTCGGCTGATTTCGCTGCTGATCCGCGGTTCGCTGATCGTTTCGCTGCTGATCCGCGGCGATTCGCTGCTGATCCGGCGATTTCGCTGCTGATCCGCGGCGATTTCGCTGCTGATCGCTCGCGGGATTCCGCGGATCGCGCTGATCGCGGCGGGGATTTCGCTGCTGATCCGCGGCGGATTTCGCTGCTGATCCGCGCGGTGCGGGGATTTCGCTGCTGATCCGCGGCGGATTTCGCTGCTGATCCGCGGCGGATTTCGCTGCTGATCCGCGCGGATTTCGCTGCTGACCGCGGCGGATTTCGCTGCGATCCGCGGCGAGATATCGCTGCTGTTGATCCGCGGCGGATATCGCTGCTGATCCGCGGGACTGATTTCGCTGCTTCGCGCTGATTTCGCTGCTGATCCGCGGCGGATTTCGCTGCGGATCCGCGGCGGATTTCGCTGCTGATCCGCGGCGGATATCGCTGCTGATCCGCGGCGGATTTCGCTGCTGATCCGCGGCGGATTTCGCTGCTGATCCGCGGCTGGTTTCGCTGCTGATCCGCGGCGGATTTCGCTGCTGATCCGCGGCGGATTTCGCTGCTGATCCGCGGCGGATTTTGCTGCTGATCCGCGGCGGATTTTGCTGCTGATCCGCGGCGGATTTTGCTGCGGATCCGCGGCGGATTTTGCTGCGGATCCGCGGCGGATTTTGCTGCGGATCCGCGGCGGATTTTGCTGCGGATCCGCGGCGGATTTTGCTGCTGATCCGCGACTCATTTTGCTGCGGATCCGCGGCTGATTATCTGCTGATTCATCTGCGCTAGCGGGTATAGCATAACGCGATCGCGTTATGCTATACCGTTACCAGCCGGTCAACGCTACGTGTTGAACGGGCTGGTAAAACGCAATATGAACCCAGCCTTAGGGTTAGAACTAGGGTTAGCATTAGGGTTAAGGTTAGAATTACGGTTAGGGTTGGAATTTGGGTTAGGGTTGGAATTAGGCTTAGGGTTGGAATTGTAGTTAGGTTTATGGTTAGAGTTGGGATTAGGGTTAGGGGTGTGTTGGGGTTAGGGTTATGATTAGGGTTTGTATTAGGGTTAGGTGTGTGTAGGGGTTAGGGTTGGGGTTAGGGGTGTGTTGGGGTTAGGGTTGGAGTTAGAATTGAGGGGTTTCCACTATTTAGGCACATCAGGGGGTCTCCATACGCGACATGGCGCCACCATTGATTCCTGCAAATTTTGCGTTCAAAAAGTCAAACAGTGCTCCCTTTATTCCAAGCCCCGACGTATGCCCAAACAGTGGTTTATCCCAACATATGAGGTATCAGCGTACTCGGGAAAAATTGCACAACAACTTTGGGGGTTCTAATTTCTCCTGTTAACATTGGAAAAAAAAATTGGGGACTAAAAATTATTTTTGTGGAAAAAAAATGATTTTATATTTTCACGGCTCTGCGTTATAAACTTCTGTGAAGGACTTGGAGATTCAAAGTGCTTATCACACATCTATAGGAGTTCCTTGGGGGATCTAGTTTCCAAAATGGGGTCACTTGTGGGGAGTTTCTACTGTTTAGGCACATCAGGGACTCTGCAAACGTAACATGACGCCCGAAGACCATTCCATCAAGTGGGCATTTCAAAACGTCACTACTTCCCATCCGAGCCCCGACGTGTGCCCATACAGTACTTTTCTCCCACATATGGGATATCGGCATACTTAGGACAAATTGGACAACAACTTTTGGGGTCTAATTTCTCATGTTACCCTTGGGAAAATAAAAAAATTGGGGACTAAAAGATCCTGATTGTGGAAAAAATATGATTTTTTTATTTTCATGCTCGGGCGTTATAAACTTCTGTGTAGCCCTTGGGGTTCAAAGTGCTCACCACACATCTAGATAAGTTCTTTGCAGGGTCTAGTTTCCAAAATGGGGTCACTTGTGGGGAGTTTCTACTGTTTAGGCACATCAGGGACTCTGCAAACGTAACATGACGCCCGAAGACCATTCCATCAAGTGGGCATTTCAAAACGTCACTACTTCCCATCCGAGCCCCGACGTGTGCCCATACAGTACTTTTCTCCCACATATGGGATATCAGCATACTTAGGACAAATTGGACAACAACTTTTGGGGTCTAATTTCTCATGTTACCCTTGGGAAAATAAAAAAATTGGGGACTAAAAGATCCTGATTGTGGAAAAAATATGATTTTTTTATTTTCATGCTCGGGCGTTATAAACTTCTGTGTAGCCCTTGGGGTTCAAAGTGCTCACCACACATCTAGATAAGTTCTTTGCAGGGTCTAGTTTCCAAAATGGGGTCACTTGTGGGGAGTTTCTACTGTTTAGGCACATCAGGGGCTCTGCAAACGTAACAAGATGCCCGCAGACCATTCCATCAAGTCGGCATTTCAAAGCGTCACTACATACCTTCCGAGCCCTGACGTGTGCCCAAACAGTGGTTCCCCCCCACATATGGGGTACTAGCGTATTCAGGACAAACTGGACAACAACTTTTGGGGTCCAATTTCTCCTGTAACCATTGTGAAAATAAAAAATAGTGGGCTAAAAAATCATTTTTTGAGAAAAAAAAATGATTTTTTATTTTCACGGCTCTGCGTTATAAACTTCTGTGAAGCACCTGGGGGTTCAAAGTGCTCACTATGCATCTAGATAAGTTCCTTAGGGGGTCTAGTTTCCAAAATGGGGTCACTTGTGGGGGAGCTCCAATGTTTAGGCACACAGGGACTCTCCAAATGCGACATGGCAAGCGCTAAATATTCCAGCATATTTTCCATTCAAAAAGTCAAATGGCGCTCCTTCCCTTCTGAGCCCTGCCGTGCGCCCAAACAGTGGTTTATGACCACATATGAGGTATCTGTGTACTCAGGAGAAATTGCCAAACAAATTTTAGGATCCAATTTATCCTGATGCCCATGTGAAAATGAAAAAAACTGAGGCTAAAAGAAAATTTTGGTGAAAAAAAAGTACTTTCTTTTTTTTACGGATCAATTTGTGAAGCACCTGGGGGTTCAAAGTGCTCACTATGCATCTAGATAAGTTCCTTAGGGGGTCTAGTTTCCAAAATGGGGTCACTTGTGGGGGAGCTCCAATGTTTAGGCACACAGGGACTCTCCAAATGCGACATGGCAACCGCTAAATATTCCAGCATATTTTCCATTCAAAAGTCAAATGGCGCTCCTTCCCTTCTGAGCCCTGCCGTGCGCCCAAACAGTGGTTTATGACCACATATGAGGTATCTGTGTACTCAGGAGAAATTGCCCAACAAATTTTAGGATCCAATTTATACTGTTGCCCATGTGAAAATGAAAAAAACTGAGGCTAAAAGAAAATTTTTGTGAAAAAAAAGTACTTTCTTTTTTTACAGATCAATTTGTGAAGCACCTGGGGGTTCAAAGTGATCACTATGCATCTAGATAAGTTCCTTAGGGGTCTAGTTTCCAAAATGGGGTCACTTGTGGGGGAGCTCCAATGTTTAGGCACACAGGGACTCTCCAAATGTGACATGGCAACCGCTAAATATTCCAGCATATTTTCTATTCAAAAAGTCAAATGGCGCTCCTTCCCTTCTGAGCCCTGCCGTGCGCCCAAACAGTGGTTTATGACCACATATGAGGTATCTGTGTACTCAGGAGAAATTGCCCAACAAATTTCAGGATCCAATTTATACTGTTGCCCATGTGAAAATGAAAAAAACTGAGGCTAAAAGAAAATTTTTGTGAAAAAAAAGTACTTTCTTTTTTTACAGATCAATTTGTGAAGCACCTGGGGGTTCAAAGTGATCACTATGCATCTAGATAAGTTCCTTAGGGGTCTAGTTTCCAAAATGGGGTCACTTGTGGGGGAGCTCCAATGTTTAGGCACACAGGGACTCTCCAAATGTGACATGGCAACCGCTAAATATTCCAGCATATTTTCTATTCAAAAAGTCAAATGGCGCTCCTTCCCTTCTGAGCCCTGCCGTGCGCCCAAACAGTGGTTTATGACCACATATGAGGTATCTGTGTACTCAGGAGAAATTGCCCAACAAATTTTAGGATCCAATTTATACTGTTGCCCATGTGAAAATGAAAAAAACTGAGGCTAAAAGAAAATTTTTGTGAAAAAAAAGTACTTTCTTTTTTTACAGATCAATTTGTGAAGCACCTGGGGGTTCAAAGTGATCACTATGCATCTAGATAAGTTCCTTAGGGGGTCTAGTTTCCAAAATGGGGTCACTTGTGGGGGAGCTCCAATGTTTAGGCACACAGGGACTCTCCAAATGTGACATGGCAACCGCTAAATATTCCAGCATATTTTCTATTCAAAAAGTCAAATGGCGCTCCTTCCCTTCTGAGCCCTGCCGTGCGCCCAAACAGTGGTTTATGACCACATATGAGGTATCTGTGTACTCAGGAGAAATTGCCCAACAAATTTTAGGATCCAATTTATACTGTTGCCCATGTGAAAATGAAAAAAAACCGAGGATAAAGAAAATTTTTGTGAAAAAAAAAGTACTTTTTTTTTTTTACGGATCAATTTGTGAAGCACCTGGGGGTTTAAAGTGCTCACTATGCATCTAGATAAGTTCCTTAGGGGGTCTAGTTTCCAAAATGGGGTCACTTGTGGGGAGCTCCAATGTTTAGACACACAGGGACTCTCCAAATGCGACATGGCAAGCGCTAAATATTCCAGCATATTTTCCATTCAAAAAGTCAAATGGCGCTCCTTCCCTTCTGAGCCCTGCCGTGCGCCCAAACAGTGGTTTATGACCACATATGAGGTATCTGTGTACTCAGGAGAAATTGCGCAACAAATTTTAGGATCCATTTTATCCTGATGCCCATGTGAAAATGAAAAAAACTGAGGCTAAAAGAAAATTTTTGTGAAAAAAAAGTACTTTCTTTTTTTTACAGATCAATTTGTGAAGCACCTGGGGGTTCAAAGTGATCACTATGCATCTAGATAAGTTCCTTAGGGGGTCTAGTTTCCAAAATGGGGTCACTTGTGGGGGAGCTCCAATGTTTAGGCACACAGGGACTCTCCAAATGTGACATGGCAACCGCTAAATATTCCAGCATATTTTCTATTCAAAAAGTCAAATGGCGCTCCTTCCCTTCTGAGCCCTGCCATGCGCCCAAACAGTGGTTTATGACCACATATGAGGTATCTGTGTACTCAGGAGAAATTGTGCAACAAATTTTAGGATCCATTTTATCCTGATGCCCATGTAAAAATGAAAAAATTGATGCTAAAAGAAAATTTTTGTTGGAAAAATTAAAATGTCCATTTTTTCCTTCCACGTTGCTTTAGTTCCTGTGAAGCACCTGAAGGGTTAATAATCTTCTTGAATGTAGTTTTGAGTAGCTTGAGGGGTGCAGTTTTTAGAATCGTGTCACTTTTGGGTATTTTCTGCCATATAGACCCCTCAAAGTGACTTCAAATGTGAGGTGGTCCCTAAAAAAAATGGTTTTGTAAATTTTGCTGTAAAAATGAGAAATCGCTGGTCAACTTTTAACCCTTATAACTTCCTAACAAAAAAAAATGTTGTTCCCAAAATTGTGCTGATGTAAAGTAGACATGTGGGAAATGTTATTTATTAACTATTTTGTGTCACATAACTCTCTGGTTTAACAGAATAAAAATTTAAAATTTGAAAATTACAAAATTTTCAGAATTTTTGCCAAATTTCCATTTTTTTCACAAATAAACGCAAAAATGTTCGACCTAAATTTACCACTAACATGAAGCCCAATATGTCACGAAAAAACAATCTCAGAATCGCTAGGATCCGTTGAAGCGTTCCTGAGTTATTACCTCATAAAGGGACACTGGTCAGAATTGCAAAAAATCGCAAGGTCTTTAAGGTCAAAATAGGCTGGGTCATGAAGGGGTTAAAGGGATCCCGGGTATGGAAGTTAGGGCCATTCCACTCGGCTCTGTGGTTCTGACCCCAGGGTCACTTAAAGGGATCATTGGTATGGAAGTTAGGGCTATTCCACTCAGCGCTCTGGTTCTGACCCCAGGCCTCTCTTAAAGGGATCTCCGGTATAGAAGTTAGGGTAAATCCCTCAGCGCTCTGATTCTGACCCCAGGCCTCTCTTAGGCCTTTTTCACATCAGTTTTTTTTTTACGTCAGGCGCGATCCGGCGTGTTGTTAAAAAAACGGATCCGGTACCGGATGCTTTTTTTTTTTGTCATTGACTTTCATTAGGGCCGGCTCGTGCCTGATGTCATTGCGTTGTATCCGTTTTTGTCCGGGTCCGGCGGAAATGTACATTCCGGCGGCCGGACAAAACGGTCACTGCAACGTTTTTTTTTTTTTTTTTAGCGGACCCGCCTGATAGTGCCTGAAGCGGCGCATCAGGCGGCCGGAAACAATAGAAGTCTATGGTACCGGACCAGTCATTTGTGCAATCCGTCAAAAGACTGATCCGGATTCTGGAAACCAAGGTCTCTCTCTCCTCTTCCAGACAATCGCACCCAGCATTTCCAGGTTCAAAAGTTCAGGACGGATCCGGCAACAAAACTGATCCGTTGTTGCATCAGTTTTTTCAAAATCAGCGCCGGATCCGTCCTTTCAGGTATTCGACGGATTATGCCTGACACAAAAAACCTGATGTGTGAAAGTAGCCTTAGGGGTAGTATTCTGGTGGCTCTGGCTGATGGGATGATGTGGGATATTAGGGGTAGTAGTCCGGTGGCTCTGGCTGACGGGATGATGTGGGATATTAGTGGTAGTAGTCCTGTGCCTCTGGCTGACAGGATCATGTGTGATATTAGGGGGAGTAGTCTGGTGGCTCTGGCTGATGGGATGATGTGGGATATTAGGGGGAGTAGTCCGGTGGCTCTGGCTGATGGGATGAGGTGGGATATTAGGGGTAGTAGTCCGGTGGCTCTGGCTGATGGGATGATGTGGGATATTAGTGGTAGTAGTCTGATGGCTCTGACTGACGGGATGATGTGGGATATTAGTGGTAGTAGTCTGGTGGCTCTGGCTGACAGGATGATGTGTGATATTAGAGGTAGTAGTCCGGTGGCTCTGGCTGATGGGATGATGTGGGATATTAGGGGTAGTAGTCCGGTGGCTCTGGCTGACGGGATGATGTGGGATATTAGTGGTAGTAGTCTGGTGGCTCTGGCTGACAGGATGATGTGTGATATTAGGGGTAGTAGTCTGGTGGCTCTGGCTGACGGGACGATGTGGGATATTAGGGGGGAGTAGTCCGTTGGCTCTGGCTGATGGGATGAGGTGGGATATTAGGGGTAGTAGTCCGGTGGCTCTTTCTGATGGGACGATGTGGGATATTAGTGGTAGTAGTCCGGTGCCTACGGCTGACGGGATGATGTGTGATATTAGGGGTAGTAGTCTGGTGGCTCTGGCTGACGGGATGATGTGGGATATTAGGGGTAGTAGTCCTGTGGCTCTGGCTGATGGGATGATGTTTGATATTAGGGGTAGTAGTCCAGTCGCTCTGGCTGACGGGACGATGTGGGATATTAGTGGTAGTTGTCCGGTGGCTCTGGCTGACTGGACGATGTGGGATATTATGGGTAGTAGTTCAAGGGCTCTGGCTGACGGGATGATGTGGAATATAAGGGGTAGTAGTCCGGTGGCTTTGACAGAATGATGTGGGATATTAATTGTCCGGTGGCTCTGGCTGACTGGACGATGTGGGATATTAGGGGTAGTAGTCCAGTAGCTCTGGCTGACAGGACGATGTGAAATATTAGGGGGAGTAACTCTGGCTGACAGGACGATGTGAAATATTAGGAGGAGTAGCTCTGGCTGATGGGATTATGTGGGATATTATAGTGAATGTTACTATGCGGAGTGGGCTATACACTCAGCTTTATATAAAGAGATATAATCATTATAATTTGTTACAACTAACCGTAGGTAGTTACTATGCCTGGGCAGTGCCGGGCTCTTAAACTAGTTTAGTATAAAAATGTAATCAATCAATATTCATACCTCAGTTGTCAACATTTTTGCAGAGTGGAAATTTTGATTACAAAATATGACCGTTGATCAATTACATAATGTAGACTAAATTTTAATCTAGGCCTACGATAGATATGTGGTCCAGTCCAATGAGTTCAGACACAGCTAATGAAGAACTTCAACAAAGATGTGAATTTGTGCTCACTGCTCATTTAACTTCCTGGCTAATCAAATAATTCCCAGGACCTCTACATTCTTTAGTTCATTTGTAGCTTTGACAAACTGAGTTGCGTTTTGGACAATTTCCTTCCTGGTCATGATGGATTCTCTTACACGCCTTTTCACAACAGCTCCTATTCCATCTACAGGACCTTTGCCATGAGACGTTGCGAGGTAATTCCAAATTATGTTCATTTTATATTTCTCATTAAACCATTGAATAGCAGCAACAATAAATTTGTTTTTGAATTGCGATGAAGGTGCATCAGACAGCTTTTCAAGAAGAATGTCGATGTATGCAATAATTGTGTCCTGTGTGTGAGTTAAGGCTTCTTTCACACTTCCGTTGTGTGACGTCCGCCCATCTGTGAAAATGGCGGATCCGTCAGAAAAGGAAAAAAAACGGATGCAGAAATGGACATTTTTCTGAGAGAGAGAGAGAGAGAGAGAGAGAGAGAAGAGAGATCAAAACCATAGGCGACCATTGTAAAAATGGCGGATGCGGCCGTTGTCTGCCATTTTGGCGGTCAAAAAAAACGTTGCATTGGACGTTTTTTTTTTTGAAATCACGGATGCCAATTTTTTGGCGGATCCGTCAAAAAACGGACCTAACGGACGACCATCCGTCAAAATCCGTCACTAATGCAAGTCTATGTGAAAAAAACGGATCAGCCAAAAAAAAATGGCGGATCCGTTTTTTTCACATTTTGACGGATTTTGACTGACGTCGCACGACTGAAGTGTGAAAGAGGCCTAAGTTATCTGAGCACAGAGACTTGCAAAACTGCTTATTAGAATGCCACTGTGATACTGTAAAAATGCTGACCTGGGATTGCTACCAGTGAGCACTCTGAATCTCGTCCTGGTAGAAACATGTAAAGTTCTCTGCAAAATCAATGTTGATACAAAGAGAGTTATCAAAACTTTGTGATAAAGCTGACTGTAAGCATTGTCCAAAAATTGAAAGGCAGGTAACTTGCAATTTGAAAAGCGCAATCGTGGGAACACTACACCGTCTGTGCGATTCACAGACGGCGATACGCAAGAGATGCCGAGGAGCGGGGAGGGGTGGAGAAGAGCGAAAACGCCGCCCTCTGGACCGGACTGCCCTGATTTACAGACAAAAATCCGAACTTTACAAAGGTATTTTGCTATCAAAACGGGGGTATCAGGATATAAGCTACATACCAATAGGTTGCTTATGGGACGCACTATTCAGCCATATCTTTAGCTAATATGGCTAAAATGGGGTGACAGATTCCCTTTAAGTTATGCATGTTGCTAGTTAATAGTAATCCACTTACCAATATAGCCTGTTACTGTATGATTCCAGTAAGAACAGTAGGTGTTCACATTTAACCCTCTGCCATCTTGGAAATATATGGAATTTGAAAGAAACAGTGATGCCACCTTATGCCATGTGTAATGAAGTACCAACTTACAAAAAATTAACTGTTTCCAAAATGTTTGAAAATATTCCTTCTCAGCATGGATCTGCCTGTGGCAGACTCACTGCTTCAAAACACCTCTTAACCTGCAAATTAACCATATATCTTCAGGTTGCTACCGTCTCTAGCCAGCTTCATGCATGCAAGCTTTTTGCCTTGGCAACCGGCCTCCTGTCATGGTTGCTGTGCTAGGGGTTGCTCGCATCTGGTTATGTGGACACAATGTCTTTAAGGCTTCCTTATCCAGTGGGGCATCCAGCACCGTAAGACTCGCTTTACATCATACTGAATATTGAGCTAAAGAGGCAGAGCAGGCCGCTGTCTTCTTGGAAAGGACTGTGGCCGCTTTACGCTGCTATTTATAAGCAGAATCTGAGATGCAATCTGTTGTAGAAGAACTAATATTGTGTATATTCCTCCGCGTTCAGTGAGGACCTGTCTTCCTTTTCTCATCCCCATTGCTATTTGGGTGTCATAATCCAAGACGTAGCGGAATTTGACTCAGTATTCATAAACTTGGATACTGGCTATACTCACTAATAGAAAAAAATATATATCAGGAAATCATCAGGCATATTTTGGATCTTAATTAACACTGACACGGGTCTCAATTCCACCATAGTTCATAGATCTCCTGTAGATCATTTAAAGAGTATTCTGGACATCCCTTTACCTACCTATAAGAGTACCATTCTACAAGCAGTCGGTACTTTGATGAAGGTCCGAATAGGACCGAAACGTTGTTTTTGACTGCAATAAAAATCTTTTTCGTTTCACAAAAGTTGAGTGCCAAGTTCTTTTTTGATATTGCACTGGGTTGGGTTCCTACTTGAGCACCTTCCACAGTAGTGCCACGCTATATTAGTCAGTACCAGGGGCGCCGATACAGCTGCCGCTCTGTAAACTCAGAGCAGTGACTCGGCCTGCACCACCGCACCCCCGTGACTGAAACCGAACGCTTCCGGGGGGAATAAAGTTCATTTTCTCCCGGCAGCATTTGGCTAAGTGCAGGTGCCGACTAGGTTAATAGCGCTATTAATCTGCAGATTAACACCATACCTGGAAGTTCCCTTTAATGATCGTTATGTACACACAGAGTACAGGTGCACTGTTTAAACAGGCTATTAAACTAATGCTGATAGGTTTGCATGTAGCTAATCGCTGGTCTTTTACCGTAATCACGTGGTCTGCACATGTAAATGTGCCTTTACTCACCTCATGTAATTTCCTACATATGAATTCAATTGCACAATATAATCCGCAGTTAGCTCAGTTATCTCCGCCTGTAATACCGTAGTGTCTCTATGTGCTTACATAACCGTGCATTCACTTGTATACTATGGTAATTTCAGTTGTGCCCTGTAGGCATATTCTATTGGCTTATAATATTACATTGATGTATTTTCTGTTGCCTCTTTTCTACCTTTCATCTGAATGAGACAGCAGGTGTGTCAACAATACCGCAGATGTTGGGAGAGGACTGGTGAAAAGCTGTATGTTGAGTGAGATCGCTGCAAAATCTGCTTGAATCCTCATTTCCCCTCATACTTCTTAGTGTAGTAGTGTTCTTGAATTTTACTTGCTTTTTTTTTTTTTTTACAGTATATGTTTTGTCTTTTAATTCTTGGAAGACCATGATCTTGTTCCTAATTGGATTAATAGTTGCTTACTGTGTTGGTGTAAATGCCAGGTTTTTGTCATGTGATAGAAGTCATACCATAAGAACAATTTCAGAACTTTTTCACCTTAATGTCTCTGTAATCTGTACGAATCCATAGTGAAAAAACTAAAATTATTGTTTTGGGAAATAAAAATGGAAATACTAAAATATGGGCTGTTGAATATCTTATAATTGGAGATGTGCTTGTTACAGAAACCAGGTGAGTGAATCCTCAATGTTCAAGGTCCAGGTGGGCAAACTAAAAGTCTATGTAGCAGTGTGTGTGTGTAAGAGTGTAATATGTGTATATCTACAGTGTATGTGTGTAATATAATATAATATTATATTATATATATAATATATAATATTATATTATATCTAGCTGAGATTGCCGGGCATAGGAACTAATTGTGGTTAGTATACAAATTATATGATTATCCTCCATCCATAGTCCGTGCCCATATACCCATCATACATATCCTCCATCCCATAGTCCCGTGCCCATATACCCATCAACATATCCTCCATCTCATAGTCCAGTGCCCATATACCCATCATACATATCCTCCATTCCTTAGTCCAGTGCCCATATACCCATCATACATATCCTCCATCCTATAGTCCTGTCCAGCGCTCATATACCCATCACACATCCTCCATTCCATAGTCCTGGGCTCATCATACACATCCTCCATCCCATAGTCCCGTGCCCATATACCCATCATACATATCCTCCATCCATAGTACAGTGCCCATATACCCATCATACATATCCTCATCTCATAGTCCAGTGCCCATATACCCATCATACATATCCTCCATCCTAGTCCTGTCCAGCACTCATATACCATCACACATCCTCCATTCCATAGTCCTGGGCCCATCATACACATCCTCCATCCCATAGTCCCGTGTCCATATACCCATCATACATATCCTCCATTCCAGTCTCATGCCCATATACCCATCATACATATATTCCATCTCATAGTCCCGTGTCCATATACCCATCACACATATCCTCCATCCCATAGTCCCGTGCCCATATACCCATCACACATATCCTCTATCTCATAGTCCTGCGCTCATATACCCATCACAATCTTCCATTCCATAGTCCTGTGCCCATCATACACATCCTCCATCCATAGTCCTGTGCCCATATACCCATCATACCAATCCTCCATCCATAGTCCGTGCCATATACCCATCATACCTAGCCTCCATCCCATAGTCCTGTGCCCATATACCCATCATACCTATCCTCCATCCCATAGTTCCGTGCCCATATACCCATCATAAAATAATACAATAATGGATGTCAAACGCTGTGGAATTAATGGCGCTATATAAGTGAGTAAACTAAATACATATCCTCCATCCCATAGTCCCGTGCCCATACACCCATCACACATCCTCCATCCCATAGTCCCGAGCTGGGTGGCGCTGAGCACTGAGTTCCTGGAGATGTGCTGTTATGTAACCTGTTATACCAAGATTGACATTTTTGAAGGACACGGGCGAACTACTAAAGCGGGTAGATGGCCTGCAATTAGAGGATGATATGGTACTGGTGACGGGGGATGTGGAGTCCTTCTATACCAGTATCAGACATACAGATGGGATTAGGGCCACTACGTTTTTCCTTGGGATGTCTAACTTACCCGGCAACATTAGGGAACTGATTGTTGAGTTGCTGAACTTTACATTGACACATAATTTTTTTGTCTTCAAGGGGTCTTCCTGCAGCTCCAGGGAACAGCTATGGGGGCGTCCTTTGCACCAGCCTACGCCAATCTGTTCCTGGGCTGTGGGAGAGAGACCTCTCCCTGCCAGATCAGGTGTCCCCGATGTGCCGCGTCCTCTCTTGGGCGCGGTACATTGATGACATATTACTGATCTGGCAGGGATCTCATGTGGACCTTCATGCCTTCATGACATCTCTCAACGATAATCAAAATATCCGGATCACCTATAAATACGATGCTGCAAAAATAGAATTTTTGGATGTCTTGCTTAAAAAAGATATCAAAGGGGAAGTGCAGACAGATATATATCGCAAACCGACTGCGACGAATATGCTTTTACATGCTTCCTCCTCCCATCCGGGACATATGATTCAATCTGTTCCCACGGGTCAATTTTTGCCGCTTTTTTGTTCTACAGAAGAGGATTTTTGTAGCCAGGCAGCTGATCTAAAATCACGGTTGTTGGAACGTGGCTTTAGCAAAAGAATGATTAAAAGAGCTTATAATAGGGCTAAGCATTCATCCAGGAATTCTCTCTTATATGGGAACAGACCCGATAAAGGTTCAGACAAATTAAGATTTGTTACCAACTTCCATTCACATTTCTCTCGTATGAGAAAGATTTTGGATAAATCTTGGCACATTCTAAAAGCAGACCCAATTATCTCTAGGTTTCTTCCAGATCGGGCCGCTATAGCGGCCAGGCGATCAAGAAATCTACGTGATCAGTTAGTTAGGAGTCATTATACTGGTGAACGAGTGACTACCTTTTTAGATCAGATGGCAAGACGGTGTGGCAGTTCCTCATGTGGCCGCTGCGTGGCCTGCCCCAATGTGGATCGCGTGGATACATTCTCTAATCAAAGGGGTAATTGTGTATATATAAAATTAAAAAATACATCACGTGTAATAGCAAAAATGTAATATACTATGCAACATGCCATTGTCGGATGATCTATGTTGGCATGACAACAAGACAATTCAAAATTCGTATACGTGAACACATATTGGGAATTGAGGCAGCAGCGACCACTGAGGATGTGACCACACTTAAAACTATTCCTCGCCATTTCAAGAGATTTCATGGGTGCGATGATGGCCTTTTTAGATTTAGAGGTATTGATATGTTGGAAGTAGGTATTCGAGGTGGCGGCATTACCAAAAGGTTAGCACAGCTTGAGTCCAGATGGATTTGGACACTGGGCACAGTCCATCCATCTGGACTTAACGAAAATATCAGTTATGCTCCATTTCTTTAGTCACCGCCCTGTAGTATAGGGGTACACATTTGCTATCTGTGATGTTATATTTTATTTTATGTTGGTTTTAATAATCTTTTTATTATATTTCAGTCACTATTGTCCCTTCTCACAAATTATGACAGGCTGAGATGCTATCTATATATGTTGTCATATCCTACCTATGCTATGGATCCCTTTGGAGAACTAACGCTATGAGAGATTCAACAAATATGAAGCCTACTGTATGGATATGAATCTATGAAGACAATAAATTTTCTGGTTGTCTTATATATACGAAGCATCAAAAAATCTGTTCATTGTTTTATAATGTTTTTTGTCAGTTTGGTTTTATTTGTTTTGTATATTGCATATGACTATCATTATGTGCCAGCCCTGTACGCACCAATCTCCTGACAACCTTGCCGCCGCTGGCGCTCGGCGTCTACGCAGCGGTGGAAGCCCGCCCCGGCTTCCTCTGCAGCGTGACACCGATACTAGTTGGCGTCTCTGTTGTCTTGGTGATCTGGCGCGTCACTTCCGGGCTGGGCACTTCGTTTCCGGTAATGCGCTCTTGTGCGCAGAGACTGGGAACTATTTAAGACGGGCAATGACTATTCCGAGTAGGCCCCTTGAAAAAGGATCTGCTGAAATGCGCGTCGGGGCGGACGCGCTCGTCAGGCATTGGTATCTGCCGCCAGCTGTGACCCCAACCCTCCGGTAATTATAAAATTCTGTGATTGTGGACTCTTGTCCCGTGGATATTGAGAGCTTTATGGTGGGATTGGTGCCACTAGGTACATGGGGTGACTTAATGAGGTGTTTATGCAGGTTTCATTATTGAATAACTATTGATTATTGGATGCTGATTTGATGCAGTACATGTCATCACCTCTATTAGCAGCTAATCCATTATGGCAGTAGCCAGTCTATGATAGAATTGTGTATGGGTAGCTGAGCTGTTTAGCGGTAATTGGTGCCGTGGGTAATTGTATACAATAATATCGATTCATTATGTGAATATCACTTTTGTACCGTTGATATACTATTATTCTGTAAGCCCAGATGAGCGTGTAGTCTATGACTTCATAGTATGCAATTGTGTGTCCTTATGTCCATTTCCTCCAGTTTTATGTGTATATTGTTGGATTTGTTTCTAATAAAAATTGCATTTTATATTTTTTGATAAAATTTGCCGTGGATCATCTTTTTTTCTGCTGACTGTTATGTAACCTGGCAGTGTGGCTCTGTGTGCAGTCGCTGATGATTTTCTACGTCGGTAACAATAGAGCACGGCAGTAATAGAAGAAGGGGTGATTCATTTCTGTCATGTGCTCTCTACTTCTTTCTGGGGGCAGACAATGGCTGGGAGCTTATGTTCCCTGGGATGCTAGATTTCTCCCACCCGGTCAGTGTCTGTGAAATATACCGTATATATTAGATATTTATAAAAAAAAAAAAAACTTCCTTCTCACACTCGCTGGGGGTGGTCTTTGTTGTCCTTTCTCATTCTCGGGTCCTCTACCAGAGGCCTGGGAGTGTGAGGGTTCTGCGCAGGATCTTAGCTGTTCCCAGCATTGCGCTTTTCTGTGTGGCTATGCAGAGTCGGCGGGGCTATGTGGAGTGGGTGTAGCTCAATACAAACACACATACATACATACATACTGTACATACATACACCCAAATATATATATATTTATAGAGAGAGAGATAATGTAGGTGAGTGTTAGCCCACACACAAACCAGGACTTCTGCAGAACCTCAAAATACACATCTCCGCTGCTGCAGAACCTCATACTACATCTTAGCTGCTATCATTGCATTACGTGATAGAATGGCTTTTTTTCCACATTGAACCATTACATGGTGATCTGGAGATGGCAGTATGTAATGTATGACACTGAGGCTTCTTAGGTTATTTTGCCGCATGATGAGGAGCCTAATAGCTGATTCCTACTGCATGACCCCTTGGCCGCATGAATCAGACATTGGTTTAATAATTGCACTTGTGATTTACATACTTGTGGTCTTATGCTCACTAAATGTGCTTGACTTTTCTCAATACACTTGAGAAGTCAAGCATGTCTAGACTGCTCGTCACTGTAAGTATGTAAATCCCATACTTACGGCCAAGTAAACGCCTGTTTGCCCTAGGGAATCGTGACAGCTTGAACACTGTCACAATCTGGCAGTCTACAGTCAAATAGAATGACTGCAGATTTGTGTGTCAAACCTGCATCTGTTGTGTGTGTGTGTATATATATATATATATATATATATATATATATATATATATATATATATATATATATACAGTATAGACCAAAAGTTTGGACACACCTTCTCATTCAATGATTTTTCTGTATTTTCATGACTATGAAAATTGTAGAATCACACTGAAGGCATCAAAACTATGAATTAACACATGTGGAATTATACATTACACTTAACAAAAAAGTGTGAAACAACTGAATATATGTCTTATATTTTAGGTTCTTCAAAGTAGCCACCTTTTGCTTTGATTACTGCTTTGAACGTAGAAAAGGTGAACGGATGGACTCTATGTCACGGGTGTATCGCCACGAAGATCGTCGCGATTTCACATTCTGACTTCTCGCAGCTGAGTTGTTGGTACTTTGTGTCTGTTGGCAGTGAGGGAGTTAATTCTACCTTTCTCTGTGCTTAGACTGGGTCCAGCCTCGCCCGGCTGCTGTGTATTAGGCACTAATTAGCTTCCTTCATATACCTGCCATTCTGCTTAAGGAGTTGTCGGTGAAAGCATTCATTCAGACCAGCAGAGCGGATCGTTTCTGAGAAGACTTAAGCTAAGAGTGCCTGTTGTGATTTATCCTCTCCTCGCTTATTGTTTATCTCCTTAACCTTTTGTGTTCCCTCTGTAGTTGAAGTTTTTGTATGCAAGGCAGTATTTTCTTTAACCCCTTGTCTGTCTCGTTTGTCTTATACTGTTTATAAGCTGTGACCTGCCCATTCCCTGTGGTGGTAATCAGGGTCCTTCTCAGGACTAGATTACAGTGGTCAGGGATCTACAGGAGACAGGGTTACGCTGGCGGCCTGGACCTCTGTACCATTAACAGTACCTCCAGGTAGAGGGACTAGTCAGGACCCCAGTTTAGGGTCAGCATAGACCCCGGTCCACCTCCATCCTGAGACAGCATGACACGTATACAGTATAGACCCACAATACATAGGATATGATGTCATGTAATACAATGCTGGCAGATATTATGCATACATGTTGATATTTTCTATTATATGAAATATAGAATGTTGTCACACTAGATATGTTACTGTCATAAAATATATCTGTTATACAGCGTGACACTCTACATGCCTGGTTCCCACCGTGAAGCATGGAGGAGGTGGTGTGATGATGTGGGGGTGCTTTGCTGGTGACATTGTTGGGGATTTATTCAAAATTGAAGGCATACTGAACCAGCATGGTTACCACAGCATCTTGCAGCAGCATGCTATTCCATCCGATTTGCGTTTAGTTGGACCATCATTTATTTTTCAACAGGACATTGACCCCAAACACACCCCCAGACTGTGTAAGGGCTATTTGACCAAGAAGGAGAGTGTTGGGGTGCTATGCCATATGACCTGGCCTCCACAGTCACCAGACCTGAACCCAATCGAGATGGTTTGGGGTGAGCTGGACTGCTCACTGCTTCAATTTTGAATAAATCCCCAACAGTGTCACCAGCAAAGCACCCCCACACCATCACACCACCTCAATGCTTCACGGTGGGTACTAGGCATGTAGAGTCCATCCGTACACCTTTTCTGTGTGCAAAGTAGTAATTCAAGCAAAAGGTGGCTACTTTGAAGAAACTAGAATATAAGACATATTTCAGCTGCAGATGGAAGGAAGAGAGCCACAGTATTCATTACTGATGGGTAGGCGGAGCCCCAGATCAGGATGTTACCTCAGATCAAAAGAGTGATGACTGGCTGGCCCCTCCAGCTCGGGCTCCTCCTACTCAGCTCCAGTCTAAGATTTGAGGTCCAGAGGATGGTCGCTGCTAATGCAGCTCCTCAGAAGATTTTATTATTTTAATATTCGGACAGGAGACTTGGATCACTAGTTGGTCTAGAGGTCTCAGGGGTACCAGCGCTGCTGTACCCCAACCTCTCCCTTGGCGGATCTGTATTTACTCAAAGTCCCTGCAGAATCCTTGCCGGCCCTGGGGATGAGGAGAGCTTCTCTGGCGGGAACGCAAACCTCACGTGCGGTCACTGCGTTCTTCGCCCTGGGGGGAAGCATGGGCACTGCGCCAGAAACCCCTGAGGGTCCCTGTGGCGCCTTGGCTGGTGAGTACTCCACACAAATTTTAATAATAATTATGTGTGAGTGCTTTAGCGTCTGAATGAGCAGCGCTATTACTAATGTCAGTATGCTTCAGCGCTGCTGTGACAGCGTTACTACATGTATGTCAGTATGCTTCAGCGCTGCTGTGACAGCGCTACTACATGTAATGTCAGTATGCTTCAGCGCTGCTGTGACAGCGCTACTACATGTAATGTCAGTATGCTTCAGCGCTGCTGTGACAGCGCTACTACATGTATGTCAGTATGCTTCAGCGCTGCTGTGACAGCGCTACTACATGTAATGTCAGTATGCTTCAGCGCTGCTGTGACAGCGCTACTACATGTAATGTCAGTATGCTTCAGCGCTGCTGTGACAGCGCTGTTACAAGTAGATGTGGTGATTTTTTGTCCGCAGGCAGATAGCTGCAGGACAGAGAGGGAGCAGGAGCGGGGAGAGTTCGCGCTCATTATTTGAGCTGGCGGGGGGCGTGGCCTATCTATCCCGGTCTTTTGAGCAGGAAGACGCGCGCTCTGGCGTTTCTCCTGCGACCCCCTCACTGTGGCGGCCATTACTCAGGCTCCTGGGCTCCTCGGACCGCTCCTCTCCTCATAAGACACCACGGCCAGCTGGGTGAGTGCGGATTCCTCACCCCGCAGCGCAGCGATCGCTATCCTGCAGCTGCAGTCTCATCAGAGACATAAAAATTGGCTGGGGCTCACAAATATATATATATTTTGGTGAGTTTGCAATATTAACCCCTCTGAGGGTTATTTCTACCAGCTAAATTTGCTGACTGAATACCGCTGGGGTAAACCTGCTTGGTGGAGCGTTAACCCTTCAGCGTTTGAAAAAAAAAAAAAAAAAAAACCGCATAGTTTTTTGCTGGTATTACCGCTTTGACCTGTTCATACAGGTGAGACATGTCTGAACAGAGTTCAGATGCCGCGGATCACGTCCCAGTGCCATTGCGGCAATCAGATACGCAGACCTCCACAGCGTCTAGCGCTGCGGTCGACAGCGGTGGAAAATTGGATGATATCGCTCGATCGATTAATAACTTGTCTGACCTTTTAGGTCAATATGTGTCTGCTAATTCCTCTCAGAGGAAGCGACGCAGGCCGTTACCGGCCTCTACACGGAGCGAGTCAGATGTATCTGATATTGGGCAGAGTTCCCCTTTAAATTCGGATGGAGAAATATCCGATTCAGATGCGGACGAGCCGCAGGGGCGTTCCTCTATGACGAAGCGTACGGAGGCATTAATTGAAGCCATGAGAGATATATTACAGTTACCGGAGGAGGTAACTAGTCGTCCTGGTAAATCAGCACGCATGTTCCAGGAGTCCCGTGCTTCGCGCGCAACATTGCCAACTCTGGATGAGCTTAATGGTGTAATAGAGGAGGAACGTCTATGTCCAGATAAGCGTTTTCATGGAACGCATTTCTTTGATACACTTTATCCTTGCTCTACGGAGTTAAAGGCTAATTGGACTTCTGCTCCTGAAGTGGATGTGTCTTTGTCTCAGCTTAGTAAATCCTCTCTACTCCCTATTAAGGGAAAAGCGAGCTTACAGGAGCCTTTGGATAGAAAGGCAGAATTGGCGGCAAAAGCAAGCTATGAGGCTGCGGGTCATGGATTTCGAGCAGTGCTAGGATCCATGTGTGCTGCTAGAGCTTCTCTAAGCTGGTTGGCACGTCTGAAGACGGAGTTGCAAAATGAATCTCCGTTATCTGAGATACGGGAAACTTGTGAATGGTTAGAAACGGCAGCCTGTTATATCTTTGATGCCGGTCTGGATACGGCATCTCTGCTGGCCAAAGCGCAAGCTTCAGCGGTCACAGTCAGAAGAGCTTTATGGCTCAGACAGTGGGCCGGGGACGCAGTTTCCAAACAAGGGTTGTTGGCCTTACCTTACAAGGGTGGCCATCTTTTTGGATCCGACCTCACAGAGCTGATTTCCAAGGCTAAGGCGAAGGAATCAGCATTACCACAGCGAAGGGCCATGGCCTCGGTGTCCAGTAAGCCTGGTGTTTATAGTGGTCGGCGGTCCTTTCGGGGCCGAGGACGATCTAGTCACTCCTCGTGGGGATCGGGTCGTCCTTCTTTCTCAGGAAAGAAATCCTCTCAGAAAACTCGTACTCCCTGGAAGCAGAGTTTCCGCCAGAACAAGCGGGAACTTGACAAGAAACCCGCAAAGTCGGATTGACGCCAGGGGTCCACTCGAGGATTCTCGAGTGGGGGGTCGCCTGCTTCTTTTCAAGGAGACTTGGATGGCTCGCGTTCCAGATTCCTGGGTAACGCGGATAGTGTCGGCAGGCTATTTCATAGAGTTTGCTTCTCAACCCCCAAATGTTTTTTGTCAATCTCGCGTTCCGTCGGAACCCGAGCTTGTTGTCGCTCTACAGCGAGAGGTCGAATCGCTACTACAAAAGGGTGTAGTGATACCGGTTCCGTCAGAGGACCGAGGGAAAGGTTTTTATTCCAACCTTTTTATAGTTCCCAAAAAGGAGAACAAATTTCGCCCGATTCTGGATCTCAAGCGATTAAACCGGCATGTCCATGCCCGGAAATTTCGCATGGAGTCGCTTCGTTCCGTTGTGGCAGCTCTGTCACAGAACGATTTTCTGATGTCAATCGACATTCGCGACGCCTATTTGCATATTCCCATCGGAAAGGCTCATCAGCGCTTTCTTCGATTTGCCATAGGTCAGAATCATTACCAGTTCGTGGCTCTGCCGTTCGGCTTAGCCTCAGCGCCAAGGGTCTTTACAAAAATTCTGGCGCCTCTCATGGCAATCCTTCGAAAACAGGGGATTACGATTCTCCCTTATCTGGACGATCTTTTGATCATGGCTTCCTCGGAGGAGGAGGCGTTGACGGCTCGGGATTTGTCTCTTCAGTTTCTGAAGGACTTCGGTTGGCTGGTCAATTGGGAGAAGTCGTCCCTGGAACCATCGAGGACAATCCTCTTTTTGGGAATGCATCTCGACACGTTTCGGTCGGTAGTTTCCCTACCACCAGACAAACAGTCATGTCTTCTTCGACATGTACAGATTATGAGATCCTCAACGGCAATGTCTCTACGGAAGTGTATGCGTCTTCTAGGACTGATGGTGGCGTCCATGGAGGCAATTCCTTTTGCCCAGTTCCACTCCAGGACTCTTCAAAGGTTCATCTTGAGTCGATGGAATCAGTCGCAATCGCTGGATTGCAGTGTCACCATTTCTCGCGCGGTGCGGGATTCTCTAGAATGGTGGTTACGTCCAGGGGCATTCTCCCTGGGGAAGTCTTTCCTCCCTCCGATGTGGTCAGTCATAACCACCGATGCCAGCCTGACGGGCTGGGGGGTGTTTGGAACAATCTCTGGATTCAGGGGGTATGGTCATCGGAAGAGTCTGTGCTTCCGATCAACATCCTGGAGTTGAGGGCGATTTTCCTTTGCCTCCAACATTGGACGGTCCCTTTGAGCGGTCTGCCAGTCCGTGTGCAGACAGACAATGCGACGGCTGTCGCGTATATCAATCACCAAGGTGGGACAAGGAGTTCCAGACTCATGGTAGAGGTGTCCCGAATTCTGATTTGGGCAGAGGCCAATGTACCAGCCATTTCGGCGATTCACATTCCAGGGGTTCAGAATGTTACAGCGGACTTTCTCAGTCGCAGAAGGATGGATTCCGGGGAATGGAGCCTCCATCCGGATGTGTTTGCACTTCTGTGCTCTCGCTGGGGAACCCCCCAAGTGGATTTGATGGCATCCAGGTTCAATGCCAAGTTACCGACATTCATGTCCAGGTACAAGGATCCGAAGGCGGTGGCGGTGGATGCTCTAGTGGCTCAGTGGGATCAGTTCGAGCTGATCTATGTATTCCCGCCGATATCCTTACTTCCTCTAGTACTGCGTCGGATCAGACTAGAGAGAATTCCAGCTATTTTGATAGCTCCAGACTGGCCAAGAAGGGTGTGGTTCTCGACAATAATGTCGCTGTTGGCGGCACCTCCTTTTCCACTCCCTCTTCAACCGGACTTGTTGACTCAGGGGCCCGTTTGTCATCCGGACTTGATGTCCCTGCGTTTGACGGCGTGGCTCTTGAGACCGAAATCTTGACCCGTAGAGGTTTCTCAGCCGAGGTCATTGCTACCCTTCGTGCTGCAAGATGTCCGGCTACTACTAGGATTTACCACAAAATTTGGGAAACCTTCTTTTCGTGGTGTTTGGGGTCCTCTCGGAACCCGAGAAAATTTTCCATTCCCAACCTGTTGGCTTTTCTACAGCATGGGCTAGACAAGGGTTTGGCAGTAAGCACTCTGAAAGGTCAGATTTCTGCTCTGTCCTTATTGTTTCGGAGAACCATTGCTTCAAATAGAGACGTGCTCTCCTTTTTCCGAGGTATATCTCGTAAGTTTCCGCCGCGGAAGGCACCCGTGTCTCCTTGGCGGCTCAACCTTGTTTTGGAGGCTCTTCAGCATAAACCTTTTGAGCCTATGGTTTCTGCTAGCCTTTCTTTACTTTCTTGGAAGGTGGCTTTCCTTGTTGCAGTCACTTCCTTGAGGAGAGTTTCTGAGTTGGCAGCTCTTTCTTGTTCGCCTCCTTTTCTGGAGTTTTTTCCGGATCGTGTAGTGCTTCGCACTCGGGGTGATTTTTTGCCTAAAGTGGTGTCACAATTTCATGTCAACCAGGATATTGTGTTGCCTTCATTCTGCCCGGATCCGAAGAATGTGAAAGAGCGAGCTTTACACACATTGGATTTAGTGCGGGCCTTGAAGTTTTATCTATCTATTACTCAAGGTTTTCGTAAGACGGACTCCCTGTTTGTGGTTCCAGCAGGTCGTCGGCGTGGTCAACGAGCTTCCAAGGATTCTATAGCTCGTTGGATCCGGTCAGCTATTTTGGAAGCTTACCGTCTTCGGGGTGAATCTTGCCCGATTAAGATTCGAGCCCATTCTACGAGAGCTGTGGCCTCATCGTGGGCTTTTCATCAAGGTGCCTCGGCAGTGCAGCTCTGCCGAGCGGCAACTTGGCGCTCTGTCCACACGTTTACAAAGTTTTATAAAGTGGACGTCAGTGCTTCCGCTGATGCAGCCCTCGGACGTAGGGTCCTGCAGGCAGCTGTAGTTTAAAGTTCTGGATGAACTTGTGTTTAGCGCTGGTTGCGCTTTGTTGTTAAGGTTGTTGGGTTTCTGCCTTTTATTGGTTTTTCCCACCCTTATTTTTGAACTGCTTTGGGACGTCCCATCAGTAATGAATACTGTGGCTCTCTTCCTTCCATCTGCAGCTGAAACACGGATTTTGGTAAGAACTTACCTGTAAAATCCTTTTCAGCGAAGGAAGGAAGAGAGACACAGCACCCTCCCAAGGCAGAAGTGTGTTGATGTTTTCAGATGCAGCGCGACCCTTATCTGATAGCGATTATCTGGGCTGAGGTCAGCGCGCTAAGGCTCTGTTCCAGCATCGCCAGCTCATCGCAGTAGTCAGGTTCCGTGAGTAGTACCTGGAACTCTGTGGTTTTTGGCTTTCTTTGCATGCATAACCTGTATCCTTGTGTTTTTTCTCTGAAGTTCCTTCAGAAGGGGTTATGTTGCTCCGCTGGTGATCTTGGCTCTTTTCCTAAAAGCTTTGGTACGACTGGAGCTGAGTAGGAGGAGCCCGAGCTGGAGGGGCCAGCCAGTCATCACTCTTTTGATCTGAGGTAACATCCTGATCTGGGGCTCCGCCTACCCATCAGTAATGAATACTGTGTCTCTCTTCCTTCCTTCGCTGAAAAGGATTTTACAGGTAAGTTCTTACCAAAATCCGTGTTTTCAGTTGTTTCACACTTTTTTGTAAAGTGTAATGTATAATTCCACATGTGTTAATTCATAGTTTTGATGCCTTCAGTGTGATTCTACAATTTTCATAGTCATGAAAATACAGAAAAATCATTGAATGAGAAGGTGTGTCCAAACTTTTGGTCTGTACTGTATATTTATTTATGGATTAGCGTACATTTTTTACATAATATGGGGTGTATGTACTGGTGCTTCTCACTAAATTAGATTATCATCAAAAAGTTAATTTCAGTTCTTCAATACAAAAAGTGAAACTCATATATAGAGTCATTACAGAGTGATCTATTTCAAGTGTTAATTTCTGTTAATGTTGATGATTATGGCTTACAGCCAATGAATACCCAAAAGTCATTATCTCAGTTAATTAGAATACTTCATAACACCAAGTATTGAGTGCATTTACTGAAATGTATGTTAAGTAAATGCACTCAATACTTGGTCGTTGCTCCTTTTGCATCAATTACTGCATCAATGCGGTGTGGTATAGAGGCGATCAGCCTGTGGCACTGCTGAGGTGTTATGGAAGCCCAGGTTGGGTCTGGTGTCTCATCTTCCTCTTGATAATACCCATTAGATTCTGTATGGGGTTAAGGTCAGGCGAGTTTGCTGGCCAATCATGCACAGTGATACTGTTTTTTAAACCAAGTATTGGTAGCTTTGGCAGTGTGGACAGGTGCCAAGTCCTGCTGGAGAGTGAAATTTCCATCTTCAAAAAGCTTGTCGGCAGAGGGAAGCATGAAGTTCTCTAAAATTTCCTTGTAAACGGCTGCTCTGACTTTGGTCTTTATAAAACACAGTGGACCTACACCAGCAGATGACATGGCTCCCCAAACCATCACTGATTGTGAAAACTTCACGCTAGACCTCAAGCAACTTGGATTGTGTGCCTCTCCACTCTTCCTCCAGACTCTGGGACCTTGATTTCCAAATGAAATGCAAAATTTACTTTCATCTGAAGACAACACCTTGGACCATTGAGCAACAGTACAGTTGTTTTTCTCATTGGCCCAGGTAAGACGCTTCTGGCATTGTAAATTGGTCATGAGTGGCTTGACACAAGGAATGGGACACTTGTAGTCCATGTACTGGATATGTCTGTGTGTGGTAGCTCTTGAATCAATGACTCCAGCAGTAGTCCACTCCTTATGATTCTCCCCCAAATTTTTGAATGGCCTTTTCTTAACAATCCTTTCATGGCTGTGATTATCCCGGCTGCTTGTGCACCTTTTTCTACCACACTTTTTCCTTCCACTCAACCTTCCATTAATATGCTTGGATACAGCACTCTGAACAGCCAGCTTCTTTAGCGGTGACCTTTTGTGGCTTACTCTCCTTGTGGAGTGTGTCAATGACAGCCTTCTGGACATCTGTCAAGTCAGCTGTCTTCCCATGATTGTGGAACCTACTGAAACAGACAAAGGGACCTTTTTAAACCCTTAGGAAGCCTTTGCTGGTTGTTTTTGTTAATTGTTATAATTTACTGAGATAATGACTTTTGGGTTTTCATTGGCTGTGAGCCAAAATCATCAACATTAACAGAAATAAACACTTGGAATAGATCACTCTGTAATGACTCTATAATGAGTTTCACTTTTTGTGTTGAAGAACTGAATTAATTAAGTTTTTGATGATATTCTAATTTAGTGATAAGCACTTGTATGTGCTTTTAAGGAGTTTACTTGACATCTATATGAAATTCAGGCATGATTCATTTTTCCCTGACTAGGAATTCTACTTTTCAGCTCTGTTAACTTTTAGGGAGGGAAACACACCTTGCAAATAGAGCTACTGTACAAATTGACATACTTATGAGAACAAATACCAAATGATTATCTTGTGCTTTCAAAAAAGAAAAGCACCAAAACACAACATTTGAAAGTGCAGTAGCCGTAAAAATAAATAACAAAAACACATGCATTATAATTATACTATAGCAGTTTGCGGCTGTCCAAACTTACAAACCTACAGGTAATGACTTCTCAATTATTCAACATTGTCAGTGGGTGTGCAGCTAAGTTGTTTTCATGAGAAAAGCAAATAGTGTGCAGCCGAGTACAAGAAAGCTACATAAATACAGAAAGCGGATTGTGCACGTAGTTTGTGTTTTTATATACAGTATACAGATATCTGATTCATTTCCATACTGACAGACCAATATTGGTCTTAATTGACACATGTTCAGTACAAACTGTAGTTTCCACAGGTTTTGCATATATTAATAGTACATGTGATTAAAAGGACCTTTGTAATATACAATTAGGTCCAGAAATATTTTGACAGTGGCCAAATCTTCATGATTTGAACTCTGCATGCCACAATTTTTATTTAAAATTAAACCACTGAGATGGTATTGAAATGTAGACTTTCAGGTTTAAAAAAATATCATGTGAAACCTTTTTGGCAGTCACATCATCAATTAATCACTAGTAACCACTTGCCATTGGAACCCATGCATGCCCATGCCATCACACTGCCTCCACCATGTTTCACAGAGCGTGTAGTGTGTTTTGGATTATGAGCTGTACCAAGCCTTTTCCATAGTTTCTTCTAACCATCCTTCTGGTACAGGTTGATCTTTGTTTCATCTGTCTAAAAATGCTTTTCCAGAACTAGGCTGGCTTATTTAGATGTTTTTTTTTGCAAAGTCTTATCTGGCCTTTCTATTTTTAAGGCTAAATAATGGTTTGCACTTTGTAGTGAATCCTGTGTATTTGCTCTCATGAATTCCTCTCTTTATGGTAGACTTGGATACTGAAACACCTGCTCCTTTGAGAGTGTTGTTCACTTGGGTGGATGTTTTGAAGGTGTTTTTCTTCACCATGGAAAGATTCTGCGATCCTCCACCACTGTTGTCTTTTGCGTATGTCCAGTCCTTTTTGAGCTTCAAAATTCACCAGTGTTTTTTTTTTCTTTTGCAGAATGCATCAAACTGTTGATTTGGCCACCCCTAACAATTCTGCTATCTCTCTGAAGTGGCAGGTACATATTAACCCCTTTCCGGCATCGGGCGTAATAGTACGCCAATGTTGGATTCCCTTCCTTTGATGTGGGCTCCGGTGGTGAGCCCACATCTTTCCCAGGACTTGTCAGCTGTTTTGAACAGCTGACATGTGCCCGCAATAGCCGCATGGAATCGCAATCCACCCGCGGCTATTAACCCATTAAATGATGCTGTCAAACCCTGACAGCGGCATTTAACAAGCGCTGCCAGCAATCCTGTCAGGATCCCGTCTGGGTTGGAGCCGATGTTACTGCAAACACTAGGGGAAGCGAGTAGGCAGTAACGTGGTCAGGAAGCGTGGCGTCGGGTTACACTGGAAAGGCGGTTATTAGTAGCACTGGATCAGGCGGAGAGCGTAGTCAGAAGGGCAGGCCGAGGTCGGTTCACAGGAGAGCGGTATTGGTAGCAATGGATCAGTCGGAGAGCGTAGTCAGAAGGGCAGGCCGAGTTTGGTTCACAGGAGAGTGGTATTGGTAGCAATGGATCAGGCGGAGAGCGTAGTCAGAAGGGCAGGCCGAGGTCGGTTCACAGGAGAGCGGTATTGGTAGCAATGGATCAGGCGGAGAGCGTAGTCAGAAGGGCAGGCCGAGGTCGGTTCACAGGAGAGCGGTATTGGTAGCAATGGATCAGGCGGAGAGCGTAGTCAGAAGGGCAGGCCGAGGTCAGTTCACAGGAGAGCGGTATTGGTAGCAATGGATCAGGCGGAGAGCGTAGTCAGAAGGGCAGGCCGAGGTCAGTTCATAGGAGAGCGGTATTGGTATTGAGAGCTGCAGGAACAGCAGGAAACGCTTGACTAGAGGCTAAGAGCACAATAATCTCGCAATGACACACCCACAGGGCCAGGCTTATATAGGGTGTGTAATTGGCAATCAGAGGCCAATCAAGAGAGCACTGGGTGGAGCCGATCAGAAAGAACAGTCAATGGTATCTGGGTTCAGCAAGGAACCTTGCAGCCAGCAGAATAGCTCAGATGGTAGAGCTGCTGGCCGGTGGACAAGAGGTACTGGGTTCGATTCCTGACAAATCCGCCCACTGGAGACCCGCATCACATGTTGGCATGACAACCGGAAGTATCCTGGAGACCTTCTATGGTTGTCAGTGCCGGCTTGCTGTGAGCGCCACCCAGTGGTCAGCGCTCATGGCAAGTGAGTAATTCTGCTATATAGAGGCTATCTGATCATCTCTATATAGCAGAGCCGATCGGGTTATAGCCGCTTCTATTCTCCCACAGAGACTGTTGAAGCATGCCAAAAATAAAAAATAAAATGTTTTTAAAGTTCAAATCACCCCCCTTTCGCTCCATTCAAAATAAAACAATAAAAAAAAAATCAAACATACACATATTGGGTATCGCCGCGTTCAGAATGGATTAACCTGATCGCTAAACAGCATAGCGAGAAAAAGTCAAAACGCCAGGATTCCATTTTTTTGGTTGCCGTGACATTGCATTAAAATGTAATGGGCGGCTAAAAGATCGTAGCTGCACCAAAATGGTATCATTAAAAACGTCAGCTCGGCACACAAAAAAATAAGCTCTCGCCCAAACCGAGATCATGAAAAATGGAGACGCTGTGGTTATTGGAAAATGGCGCAATTTTTTTTTTTTTTTTTAAACAAAGTTTTGCATTTTTTTTTCACCACTTAGATAAAAAGATCCCAGATACATTTGGTGTCTATGAACTCGTAAAGACCTAGAGAATCATAATGGCAGGTCAGTTTAAGCATGTAGTGAACCTAGTAAAAAAAAGCCAAACAAAAAACAAGTGTGGCATTGTGCTTTGTTTGCAATTTCACCGCACTTGGATATTTCTTCCCGCTTTCTAGTACATGACATGGAGTCCTTCAAAAGTACAACTCGTCCTGCAAAAAACAAGCCCTCACACTGACATATTGACAGGAAAAATAAAAAAAAGTTATGGCTCTGGTAAGAAGGGGAGCAAAAAACAAAAACGCAAAACCGAATAAAGCTCCAGGGGTTAAGGTGTTAAAGACCTGTCATTCCTAAACCCTTACTCCAATTAGAATGTGAATACTTTCAAATTAAAGGGAATCTGTCACCCAAAATTGGCGGGATATTTAAATGATGGCAGTCAGGTCAGATGGGCGGTGTTTTGGGTACTTGCCTTAACATGTTGTTCGCCGCTGTCTCCATTATTTCTGGGAATTGTAGTCGTTGCCCTCCATATAACTCGCCTGCGCATTGCAATCTTGAATTGCGCACGCGCAGTATGCTTTGCCTGCAGATTGCAATGCGCAGGCGCGTTATATGGAGGGCAACGACTACAATTCCCAGAAATAATGGAGACAGCGGCGAACAACATGTTAAGGCAAGTACCCAAAACACCGCCCATCTGACCTGACTGCCATCATTTAAATATCCCGCCAATTTAGGGTGACAGATTCCCTTTAATGCTGTGAGTGTGCACTTTAAACCCATATTGATTATATAACTGTATCTTGAATGTTTTTGTAAACCGATAAAATGCTAAAACTGTAGACATTGTCCCAATATATCTGCACCTCACTGTATCTTATCTTGGAGAAATCTGCTTTCTCAAATTATGAGCCATATTTTTCCTCCCCCTGCTTTTTAAACTTAAAGGGAATCTGTCACCCCATTTTTCGACCATCAGCTGAAGCCTCCGCCATCTGGGGCTTATCTACAGCATTCTGTAATGCTGTAGATAAGCCCGCGATGTCACCTGAAAGAGAAGAAAAACTAGTTATATTGTACTCACCCAGGGGCGGTCCGCCGTCCGGTCCGATGGGTGTCGCGTTCCGGTCCGGCGCCTCCTATCTTCTAGCGAAGCCCTTTTCTTAGCTTCCCGTTGCGGCTAAGGCGCACTGCTCTGCCCTGGTGAGGGCAGAACAGGGTGGATAAAAATCAATGATTTAAAAAAAAAAAAAAAAAATCGGATTTTTTTGATTTTAAATTGGATTTTTTTGATTTTAAATCGGATTTTTTTCAATAAACTGCTTTTTGAGGAAAATATTTTACCATCCAAAGGTTCTTCCATCATGAGATAAAGCTGAGTTGTTTAACTCAGTAGAATAAAGGCTGTATACAGTTAGGTCCATAAATATTTGGACAGAGACAACATTTATCTAATTTTGGTTCTAGACATTACCACAATGAATTTGAAACAAAACAAATCAGATGCAGTTGAAGTTCAGACTTTCAGCTTTCATTTGAGGGTATCCACATTAAAATTGGATGAAGGGTTTAGGAGTTTCAGCTCCTTAACATGTGCCACCCTGTTTTTAAAGGGACCAAAAGTAATTGGACAGATTAAATAATTGTAAATAAAATGTTCATTTCTAGTACTTGGTTGAAAACCCTTTGTTAGCAATGACTGCCTGAAGTCTTGAACTCATGGACATCACCAGACACTGTGTTTCCTTCTTTTTGATGCTCTGCCAGGCCTTCACCGTGGTGGTTTTCAGTTGTTGTTTGTTTGTGGGCCTTTCTGTCTGAAGTTTAGTCTTTAACAAGTGAAATGCATGTTCAATTGGGTTGAGATCAGGTGACTGACTTGGCCATTCAAGAATATTCCAATTCTTTGCTTTAATAAACTCCTGGGTTGCTTTGGCTTTATGTTTTGGGTCATTGTCCATCTGTAGTATGAAACGACGACCAATCAGTTTGGCTGCATTTGGCTGGATCTGAGCACACAGTATGGCTCTGAATACCTCAGAATTAATTCGGCTGTTTCTGTCCTGTGTCACATCATCAATAAACACTAGTGACCCAGTGCCACTGGCAGCCATGCATGCCCAAGCCATCACACTGCTTCCGCCATGTTTTACAGATGATGTGGTATGCTTTGGATCATGAGCTGTACCACGCCTTCGCCATACTTTTCTCTTTCCATCATTCTAGTAGAGGTTGATCTTGGTTTCATCTGTCCAAAGAATGTTCTTCCAGAACTGTGCTGGCTTTTTTAGATGTTTTTTAGCAAAGTCCAGCCTAGCCTTTTTATTCTTGATTCTTATGAGTGGCTTGCACCGTGCAGTGAACCCTCTGTATTTAATTTCATGCAGTCTTCTCTTTATGGTAGATTTGGATATTGATACGCCTACCTCCTGGAGAGTGTTGTTCACTTGGTTGGCTGTTGTGAAGGGGTTTCTCTTCACCATGGAGAGTATTCTGCGATCATCCACCACTGTTGTCTTCCGTGGGCGCCCAGGTCTTTTTGCATTGATGAGTTCACCAGTGCTTTCTTTCTTTCTCAGAATGTACCAAACTGTAGATTTTGCCACTCCTAAAGTTGTAGCAATTTCTCGGATGGGTTTTTTCTGTTTTTTGCAGCTTAAGGATAGCTTGTTTCACCTGCATGGAGAGCTCCTTTGACCGCATGTTTCCTTCACAGCTAAACCTTCCAAATGCAAACACCACACCTCAAATCAACATCAGCCCTTTTATCTGCTTAATTGAGAATGATATAATGAAGGGATTGCCCACACCTGTCCATGAAATAGCCTTGGAGTCAATTGTCCAATTACTTTTGGTCCCTTTAAAAACAGGGTGGCACATGTTAAGGAGCTGAAACTCCTAAACCCTTCATCCAATTTTAATGTGGATACCCTCAAATGAAAGCTGAAAGTCTGAACTTCAACTGCATCTGATTTGTTTTGTTTCAAATTCATTGTGGTAATGTCTAGAACCAAAATTAGATAAATGTTGTCTCTGTCCAAATATTTATGGACCTAACTGTATGTGTAACATTCACAATGCCATGCTCTTCCAGAGGTTTCTGTAGGATTAGTGGGCAGTTTCTCTCCTATATTATCACAGACGCTCGCTTTACTTACGCAGTTCTCAAAACTGAATTTGACTCCGCAGAGGTCCCAGCCTCTTCTTCACGGCAAAAATGTTACAACATGAACAGAGTTGAGAAAAAGACCTTAATCCTATTGTTCTACAAACCTATGTGAATACAGAATCAACCCCTTCAGTGCCAAGTCTAAGAAGTTAGACAATATGTTTCTGATTGTTTGGAGTGGAATAGATCTGCACAACACAAGAAGAATGTGAATCTAAGTGTGAGGAGGAGGAATGGCAAGCAGACAAGAAAATGAAAGTGAAACTTTGAGCACAATACTGCAGCATAGCCACAGACAGACAAGTCTGGATCTGTTTGTGTGTACGATCTGAGGTTTATTACATTCTTTCCTTATAATGGCAGCAGGCCGTAAAAGAGACCCAGTTTGGGAATATTTTAATGAAGCTCCTTCGCCTATCGGTAAGGCAGGCATGCGTGCAAAATGCAAACGATGCAAGAAAGAGATGCAAGGCCTGGTGGTGCGAATGAGGCAACATCGTGAGAAGTGCGGTGATGAAGATGACCAAAGAAACACTTCTGAACAGGCAGGATCTTCAGGTTGGTAAACATTTTTATTGAATCCTATTTCTAAAGGCTGAACTGTCATGTGTGAGAAAAATTATATTTCTTATTATTACTGCATGTTACTGTCATTTGGTACAGTTATGAAGAAAAACAAATATTCCTTTTGGGGCAGTGCTGTGTTGTGTACAATAAGCAGAAATTGTATAAACAATAAAATAACAGCATTGACTTTTTTTGTTTAGGGGAATTCATGGATTCTGGAAACTATCCACCTCCAAGATCACCATCATCCTGTTCTACAGTTTCAGAGTTATCCATCCAGGATAGTGCTTCATTAGCAGCAGCAGCATCATCATCAGACACCCACAGCCACATATCACCATCACCCAAAAGGAAGAAAAAAACCTTTACCTCCTGGAACCACCATAGATAGGTTTGTGATAAGAACTAGCAGATTAGAAAAAGAGTTGATTGATGAAAAAATTGCCCAGTTTATTTATGCAACGAACTCTTCTTTCCGTCTGACTGAGAACCCACATTTCATTAATAGGTTCAGTCACTGAGACCAGGATACAGTCCACTCAGCAGAGCTGATGTTGCAGGGAAACTGCTGGATCAAGTGTATGACAGAGAAATGGAGCAATGTGCAACAGCTCTGGAGGGTAAAATTGTTAACCTAAGTATTGATGGGCGGAGTAATGTCCACAATGATCCTATTGTATGTGCTTGTATAACAACAGAAGAAGGTAAAGTCTTCCTTGCACAAACAACTGATACGTCAGGAAATGCACACACAGCAGAATACTTACAAGAAGTGGCAGTAAAAGCTATAACAACATGTGAACAAAAATTCAAATGTCTAGTACGCAGTTTGGTCACTGACAATGCTGCAAACGTATCCAAGATGAGAAGAAATTTAGAAGAGCAGGGAAGGAATACAAAGCTAATAACATATGGTTGCAGTGCTCATTTGCTGCACCTCTTAGCCAAAGACTTAAGTGAAAGTGTTCCAGAAATAAAGGCTAATGTTGTTGAAATTGCTAAGTACATCCGTAATAATCATTTTGCTGCAGCAGCTCTGAAAAGGATGGGTGGAACCAAGCTAACGCTCCCACAAGATGTTAGATGGAACTCTGTGATGGACTGTTTTGAGCAGTATATCAAAAACTGGCTTATTCTGATGACACTTTGTGAAGAAAATCGAGATAAAATAGATGGCACTGTCACGGCCAAAATCCTCAACATTGGGCTTAAGAGAAATGTTGAACATATGCTGAGCTTCCTGAAACCCATCTCTCAAGCTTTAAACAAAATACAGAAAAATAGCTGTTTTATTGCGGATGCTGTTGAAATTTGGAAGGAACTGAGTGAACACTTAAAAACAGAACTACACATGGACAGAATTAAATTACAAGCAGTAAACAAACGAATGGGACAAGCACTGACTCCAGCTCATTTTTTGGCAAATATTGTCAATATCCAATATCAGGGTCAAAACCTAAGTGCTGAGGAAGAGGAGTTAGCTATGACATGGGTATCCAGCAATCATCCATCTTTAATGCCAACTATAATAAACTTCAGAGCTAAGGGGGAACCATTCAAGAAATATATGTTTGCTGAAGATATTTTAAGGAAGGTCACACCAGTAAACTGGTGGAAGTTACTTAAGCGCTTGGATTTAGAGACTGTTCAAGTAATGATTTCACTTTTAACAGCAGTAGCTTCTTCTGCAGGCGTTGAAAGAATATTCTCTTCCTTTGGACTCATTCATTCTAAATTGAGAAATTGGTTGGGACCCAATAAAGCAGGAAAGCTTGTTTTTCTTTTCCAGATTATGAATAGGAACAAGAAGAAGATGATGATGAAGATGACGACGAGTGAGCTACAGAGGACAGCAGGGACAGTAGTATTTAAGTTTTTCATGTGTCGGCTGGGCTGACAGTCTAAGTTTCTTAAAATATATATATATTTTGTTTAGCCAAATTAGTTAACAAACATGGATGTTTGTTTAAGCAAATAACTTATGCTGTAATGTTGTTATTGTTTCAGTTGATTAAATCTATTTAAATTGTTATTAAGGTCAGGATTATTTTTCTCCTTCCTAAGTACAACAGAACAGTGGTGTCCAAATATGAATGATTAACCCATTAAACTGGGGAGAAAAAAGTAATATAAAAAGTGATTCTAAAAATCTTCATCTACTTGCATGTTAAAGTAGCAAGAACTAGTTTAGGTAGAAACTTTGATTTAAATCACTGATTTAAATCAAGCCTTACTGACTAGTGATTTAAATCGTGATTTAAATCGTGATTTAAATCAGTTTGATTTAAATCACATCCACCCTGGGGGTCTGTATGTGGGGGAGACCGGGCAAAAACTGAGAACAAGGATGAATTCTCATCGCCACACAATAAGAGAAAAAAGAA
>JARQOD010000004.1:255029275-255140873 GCA_033576555.1 Oophaga sylvatica | reverse complement strand
CTGAAACATCTCCCCAACCAACATGAAATAAAAAACCTTTTTTATATTCATCTGGGGGTTCCGTCCTTTGTTGCCCCCTTGGTCTGGCGCCTCCCTTCTTTTTGTCATGCTGTCTGACTTTTTACTTTGTCTGGAAGGCTCGTCATTCACAGTTTCTCCCCTACAGGCTACTTCTGTTCCCTGACTAGTGGTCATTAAAAAGTCCTGCATTGAGCATGCGCCAGGGCTTTTTGATCTTTCCCGGCACCTGCACACTGCAGTATTTTGCTCTGCCCTCAACACGACAGAGAAGTACGCCCTGCGCAGGAGCACAATGCCGGGGGAGACTGTATGGATGATGTAAGGACATCCACATGAAGGAAGGACAGCATCGCAAGAAGATGGAAGGCGCTGGACCAGGGCCAGCGAGGCCCCTCAGACCGAACCGCCCCACAGGTGAGCAGCATAAAAGCTCTTTTTCTTAACTTTCAGGTCGGCTAGTTACCTCCTACCAGGTTTACGGTCAATTGCAAATTATAAATAGAGGCTGTTTTTATCTTGGTAAAATAAAATCTTCAATTCTTCTTAAAGGAGGTGTGTGTTAAAGATGCACACTCCAGGAGCAGGGACTTCTGACAAATAATTTCAGAATGCTGCGCTAACTGATTGTGGCCCATGACACCCGTTTTAATTATGGATCAGGAACATGTTTTTTTTTTTTTTTTTTTGCACGTGGTTTTGTATATAAATATATTCCCATATAAATGTACTGTAGTTCCAATTACCGTATATACCCGTGTATAAGCTTTTATACACATTTTTTGTGCTGAAAAACCCCCCTCGGCTTATACACGAGTCAGTTGTCCCAGAAAACCGATGGGGAGAGCAGCGGGTCACAGAGGCAGGAGCTGGCTGTGGCTAAAGCCTGTGTTGCTGCTAAAGAGAAATTAATATTCATTTCTCTCATAGCGTGCACAGTTACAGCACAGCCGCCGGCTTCCAGCACACATCCTACATACCTTCCTGTGCGCCCCTGCTGCATCTCCTTCATTCTGGCGCCAGCAGCACTTCCTACAGAAATATTAGGTGGCCCTGCTCATTAAGGTAATGAATATTCACACCTCTCGACTCCATAGGCGTGGAATGAATATTCATTACCTTAATGAGTGGGGCCATGTGATCGCTCTGCAGGAAGTGCTGCTGGCGCCGAAACGAACAAGATGCTGCAAGTGCACGTAGGAAAGGTATGCAGGATGTGTTTTTTTTTTTATGGAACCCTGCACATAAGGATAGGGATAAGGAGCCATGCATACGATGATAAGGATAAGAAGTCATGCATACAAGTACCGGGACGGGGAGCCATGCATGCCAGGATAGGGATGAGGGGACAATGCATACGCGGCTTATACTCTATTCAATAAGTTAATCCAGTTTTTCGGGCAAAATTAGGTACCTCGTCTTATACTCGTGTCGGCTTACACCCGAGTATATACGGTACCTCTCAGAAGATGTATACTTTAGCCTTGTGACTTTCGTTTATAGCGTTACATTGGTGTTCTTCAGTATTTTTTCCTTTTTTATTCTTTTCATTTAGGTAGCAGGGTATTTTTTCTATTTTTTCTAAAAAAAAACTGACTGTAAATATACATTTGGCTTTTACACAGCAGTAAAAATGGATGAGACTTTCTGCTTTTTATAACTCGTCAGCTTTGCTGAATAGGCTGGGGCACAATAGAGATGATCTTAGTAGGTGAAAAAAAATTGATCACCCTATTTAACAGCTGAGATCTTAGGTAAGACCGTGAGTAGTAAAGACTTTTACCTAAACAATGGTATGCATTTCACTTGCACCTCCCTGGTAATATTCGATGATCATTGTTGGCTGTTGCCCTAAAGCCCCCAAGTGCATAGAAAAAAAATTCTTTAGACACAATTGCTTGTTTTTGTTTTGTGGCCCAGGTTGTATTTACTTTTAAGTTCCATTTTTTAGGGCTACATTTATGGAAAAAAACATATACAGTGCTCTCAGTGGGAGAAGCAAAAATAGGAATCTTGTGGGTATGATACCTTTTAATGTCTAACAAAATATAGTGAATGATATTACAGAGCAAGCTTTCGAGACTGCTTATGTCTCTTCATCAGGCTGGTATAACAAAATATTTGAAGAAACACAATTAAATACAGTGAAAAACACAGGCATGGTGTGATACATGGACATTTAAATAAACAAACACTGAGCTTAAAGAGAGAATTCTTAATTAGGTAAGATTAGATAAGTGGTGTGAAAGTTTTATGGACCCCATATGGACACTGGATGATGATCCAACTCCAAAATATCTGAGGGAGTTGAAAAGAGTCATCAAATGTCTGTGTACAGACTCCATTAAACCTTCTGGACTTAATACCTGAGAATCCAAGGATGGGAACTTTCTATATGCTTTCCCCAAAATTCATAAGCCAGGCAACCCAGGAGGCCAATCATCTCAGGGGTGGGAACACTCACTGAAGAAATCTCAGGGTGGGTAGAAAACATCCTTAAGCCGCTGGTAAGGAAGACAGCCAGCTATATACAGGACACCACAGACCTGCTGAATAAGCATCCACGATAGGTTCCCTCCCCGAGAGCACCATCTTAGCCACGATGGATGTCTAATCCTTATATTCTAACATCCCACACGAATATGGACAAACTGCCTGCTGAATGTTTCTTGAGGCCAATGGGATCCCCTTTTGAGTCTGTAATAACACTCACCAGATTCATCCTCACACACAACTTTTTCTCTTTCGGTGAGGAGCTATATCTACAACGCACCGGCACCGCTTTGGGAAGTAAAATGGCACCCAGTATGCCAACCTCTTCATGGCTAAACTGGAAAATGACTTTTCAGCTGCAGATGGAAGCAAGGGGGACACTTCATTACTTCTGGGTAGGGCGGAGCCAGATAGTATGACTAACCTCAGGTTCTAAAAATGGGTGTTGTCCGGCCCCTCCGGCTCTGGCTCCCCCCGCCGTACACTCCAGTTTCGACTTGAGGTCCAAGTAGGAAGGACGGCTGCTAATGCAGCTCCTCAGAAGAGTTTGTTATTTTACTCGGACAAGGTCCTGGACTTTATGTCTAGAGGATCAGGGGTACCGGCGCTGCTGGACCCCACCCTCTCCCTCGGCAATATGTATTCCCTAAATGGTGGTCATTACATTTTCTTGCCGGCCGGGGGGAAGAGGGCTATCCCTGACAGGACGCATACCACGTTCTGGGTCACTGCGTTCCTTGTCCTCATGGGGAAGCAATGGGCACAGCGTCACATATCCGTGGAGGGTCCCTGTGGCGTTTTTTGGCTGGTGAGTACTCTGCATTATATTTTGATATATGTGAGTGATTACAGCGTCTGCGGTGACAGCGCTGACTGTTATTTTCTCATGATTGGGCATTTTTAAAAAAAAAAAAAAAAAGCGATTTTTTTTAATTTTTTTTATTTAATATGTGCTGTGTGTTTTCGGCGCTGCGGCGCCGTTATAGTGTACAAGGAGAGGAGTGCAAAAGATCTCCCGCACTTTTTTTTTGACTGAGCAGAGAGGGGGCGTGGCTTCGGGCTTTCCCGGCTTTCTGATTGCAGGAAGTGACTGGCTCCTTCTCTTCCTGCTCTCTGCGGCAGCCATTACAGCCTCCTGGTCTCCTCTCCTCCGTTTCTGTACACAGGCATTTGAGACAACACCAAGCCAGCCGGGTGAGTCGCTGCTATCGCTTAGGTAGCAGCTTAACCCTTTAGCCTCCCGCAGCATTTTTTTTTGCTGTTTGCGCTCTCTAGCGCAGCGCTGCAGTTTTCTGATCATTGGGACATTGTATCCCTCAGTAACGGTCTGTGAGCTGTCTGCAGCGGGGGGGGGCGCCGTTTTTCACTGCTGGGGTATTCTTTTGCTTTTAAAAGAAGTTAACCCTTCAGCGTTTTGCTACTGTGTGAGACCACACTGCTCTGGTTATTCTCATCACTATACCATCTCAATAACCGGCGTGTCAGATTTGAGTCAGGAGGCTGATCGTCTTCCTCGTCCTCTCCAGGACCAGCCCCGATTTCTGACACGATGGAATCCTCTGCACCTTCTAGCGCTGCTATTGGAGGTCGCTATGATGCCAAGTTTGATATGCTCGCTACTGCTATTAGTGGGCTTTCTGACCTTTTGGGTCAGTGGGTATCCTCTAGACCTCATAGCAAAAAGCGTCCCAGGATTGCTATGCCCTCCCCACTAAGCGACTCAGATTTGTCTGCGAGGGAGGGTTCTCCTTCAGTTTCTGAGGGAGAATGTTCTGATTCGGGCAGAGAGGATTTTCAGGAGCACTCTGCTTCCTTGTCGGGCCGTGTAGATGCTTTTGTCAGGGCCATACGAGAGGTACTGCAAGTACCTGAGGAGATGAATGATGATGAAGGTATACCCAGATGGTACCATGGGTCGCAAAGATCACGTTTAGCGATGCCAGCTATGAGTGAGTTTTCTAAGAAAGTAGAAAAGGAACGCGTTTGTCCAGATAAGCGTTTTCAGGGGACAAGGTTGTTTGAAACCTTGTATCCTTGTCCAGCAGACCTATTTGCTAGCTGGATTCCGTCCCCTGAGGTGGATATTTCTTTATCTAAGCTTAACAAAGCTACTATGTTTCCCGTCAAAGGGAAAGCTACTTTGCAGGATGCGCTGGACAAAAAGTCAGAGATGGCGGCCAAGGCCGGCTATGAAGCTGCTGGTCAGGCCTTTAGAGTGGCTTTATCTTCCTATTGTGCTTCTAGAGCTTCCATGGGTTGGACAGCTCGCCTGCGGATATCCCTGCAAGATGGGTCGTCTTTACAGGCAATAGATGAGATCATTAAGTTAATAGAAGAATCAGACCAATATGTCTGTGACGCTCTTTTGGATATGGCTTCCCTAATATCCAGAGCTCAGGCTTCTACAATCACTGTTAGAAGAGCGTTGTGGCTTAAACAGTGGACTGGAGATGCGGTCTCCAAGCAAGGTTTGCTATCTTTGCCTTACAAAGGTGGTCAGCTTTTCGGCTCTGACCTCACGGAATTGATGGCTAAGGCTAAGGAGTCAGCGTTGCCTCAGCGTAGGGCAGCTACGGCTGCTTTTGGCAGGACCGGTTCCTACGGTAACCGGCGGTTTTTTCGTGGCAGGGGGCGAGCCGGTCACTCCTCTTGGGGATCGGGTCGTCCCACCTTTTCAGGGAAAAAGTCTTCCCAAAAGTCTAACGCTTCTTGGAAACAATACCCGCGCAATGACAAGCGGGAATCTGACAAAAAGCCCGCCAAAACGGACTGACGCCAGAAGTTCACTCGAGGATTCTCGAGTGGGGGGGCGCCTGCTCCTGTTTCAAGCGGTTTGGGTCTCCCGCGTCTCGGACTCCTGGGTGACACGAATAATGTCGGCAGGCTATTTCATAGAGTTTCTCTCTCGCCCTCCAGAAAGATTCTGTCAGTCTTGCGTTCCGTCAGATCCCGACTTATTGACCGCTCTGCGGCAGGAAGTCGATTCCTTACTACAGAAGGGTGTAGTAGTGTCAGTTCCTCCGGAAGACCGGGGAAGGGGTTTTTATTCCAATCTCTTTGTGGTCCCCAAAAAGGAGGGAAAGTTTCGTCCCATTCTGGATCTCAAGAGGTTAAATCGGCATGTTTACACCCAAAAGTTCCGCATGGAGTCGCTTCGCTCAGTGGTGACTGCCCTGTCACAGAACGATTTTCTGGTGTCCATAGATATTCGCGACGCCTATTTACACGTTACCATCGGAAGATCTCATCAGCGCTTTCTGCGCTTTGCCATAGGTCAGGACCATTATCAGTTTGTGGCCCTCCCTTTCGGGTTGGCTTCGGCACCCCGAGTTTTTACAAAGGTGCTGGCACCTCTTATGGCAATGCTTCGGAGACAAGGGATCATGATACTTCCTTATCTGGACGATCTTCTGATTGTGGCATCCTCAAAGGAGGAGGCAGTGACGGCTCGCGATTTATCCCTTCAGCTCCTGGAGGATTTCGGGTGGCTGATCAACTGGGAAAAGTTATCCCTGGAGCCTTCTCAGTCAATCCTGTTTTTGGGCATGATTTTCACACAGCGAAAGTGGTAGTTTTTCTGCCAAAGGACAAGCAAGCCAATATCCATTGTCTGGCACAGACTGTGCAGTCCTCAACGACAGTATCCCTTCGAAGCTGTATGCGCCTTCTGGGGTTAATGGTCGCTTCGATGGAAGCTCTTCCGTTTGCTCAGTTCCATTGCAGAACGTTTCAAAGCTTCATTTTGAAGAGATGGAATCGTGCACAGGAAACACTGGATTGCAGGGTTTTAATCTCCCACAAAGTGCGAGAGTCTCTGGACTGGTGGTTACGTCCGGAACGGTTTTTCCTGGGAAAATCTTTTCTTCCCCTGTCATGGTCGGTCTTGACCACCGATGCCAGCCTGACGGGCTGGGGGGGAGTTTGGAACAATCTCTGGATTCAGGGAGTTTGGTCACCGGAAGAATCGGTGTTACCGATCAACATCCTGGAATTGAGGGCAATTTTTCTTTGCCTCCAACATTGGACGGTCCCTTTGAGCGGGCTACCTGTTCGTGTCCAGACGGACAACGCGACGGCGGTTGCGTATATCAACCATCAAGGCGGGACGAGGAGCTCCAGACTCATGTCGGAGGTATCTCGGATTCTGTTATGGGCCGAGGCTCATGTGCCGGCCATTTCTGCGATTCACATACCAGGAGTTCAGAATATCCAGGCAGACTTTCTCAGCCGAGAGAGGATGGATTCAGGAGAATGGAGTCTTCATCTGGAAATCTTTGCACTTCTGTGCTCCCGATGGGGGACTCCTCAAGTAGACTTGATGGCCTCCAGGATCAATGCCAAGTTACCAACTTTCATGTCCAGATACAGGGATCCGACCGCGGTGGAAGTGGATGCGCTGGTGGTTCCGTGGAGCCAATACCAGCTGGTTTATGTGTTCCCACCGATATCCTTGCTGCCGCTTGTTTTACGTCGGATCAGGCTGGAGAGGGTTCCGGCTATTCTGATAGCCCCAGATTGGCCGAGAAGGACGTGGTTTTCCACGCTGATGTCGCTTCTGGCGGCGCCTCCTTTTCCTCTGCCTCTTCGACCGGACTTGCTCACTCAGGGTCCCGTGTGTCATCCGGGCCTGAGGTCTCTGCGTTTGACGGCTTGGCTCTTGAGACCGAGATTTTAACCCGTCAAGAGTTTTCGGAAAAGGTCATTGCCACTATGAGAGCGTCAAGAAGTCCGGCTACGACTAGGATTTACTACAGGATTTGGGAATCCTTCTTTTCATGGTGTTTGGGTTCTTCCAGGAATCCAAAGAAATTTTCATTACCCAACTTGTTGGCTTTTTTGCAGCACGGGCTGGATAAGGGTTTGGCAATCAGTACCCTGAAGGGTCAGGTGTCTGCCCTGTCGGTGCTTTTTCGTAAAGCTATTGCCTCACGTAGGGACGTAGGTGCCTTTTTTCGCGGAGCAGCCCGTCAGTTTCCTCCAAGGAAAACTCCTGTGTCGCCTTGGCGGCTTAATCTGGTTTTGAAAGCTCTTCAAAGTGCTCCTTTCGAGCCTATGGATACTATTAATCTTTCTTGGCTTTCTTGGAAGGTTGCCTTCCTAGTGGCGGTCACTTCCTTGAGACGGGTTTCCGAGTTGGCGGCTCTTTCATGTTCGCCACCTTTCTTGGAATTTTTCCCGGATCGCGTTGTTCTTCGCACGCGACATGATTTTCTCCCTAAAGTGGTATCTCAATTCCATGTCAATCAAGATATTGTGTTGCCTTCGCTTTGTTCAGAACCAAAGAATGCGAAGGAGCGGGCCTTGCACTCATTGGATTTAGTGCGGGCATTGAAGTTCTACTTGTCAGTTACGCAGAGTTTCCGGAAGTCGGATTCTCTTTTTGTGATTCCAGCAGGTCGTCGTCGTGGTCAACGGGCTTCTAAAGATACTATAGCTCGTTGGATCCGGTCAGCTATTTTGGAAGCTTACCGTGTTATGGACGAACCTTGCCCGATTAATATTCGGGCTCATTCCACGAGAGCTGTGGGCTCTTCGTGGGCCCTTCATCAAGGGGCTTCGGCAGCCCAGCTCTGTCGAGCAGCGACTTGGCGTTCTGTTCACACCTTTACAAAGTTTTATAAGGTGGACGTCAGTGCCTCCGCTGATGCGGCCTTAGGACGCAGAGTCCTTCAGGCGGCTGTATTTTGAAAACTTCTAGTTAAGTTTATGTTGCGCCTGTTGCGCATGTATCAAGGTGTTGGCTTCTGCCTGTTTAAGGTTTTTTCCCACCCTTGTTTTTTGTACTGCTTTGGGACATCCCAGAAGTAATGAAGTGTCCCCCTTGCTTCCATCTGCAGCTGAAATACGAATTTTGGTAAGAACTTACCTGTAAAATTCTTTTCAGCAAAGGAAGCAAGGGGGACACTTCTCCCTCCCATAAGGCAGAAGGTGTTGTTTTCAGATGCAGCGCGGCTCTCTCTGATAAGCGAGTTTCTGAGCTGAGGTCAGCGCTCTACGGCTCTTTCCGGCATCGCCAGCTCATCGCAGTGGTCAGGTTTTGTGAGTGGTACCTGAGCTGTGTGGTATTCATGTTATGTGCATAACCTTGTTCTTTTGAATCCTTTCAGTTTGGTTATGGCGCTCCGCTGGTGATTTCTTTCTCCTTAGCTTGTGTACGGCGGGGGGAGCCAGAGCCGGAGGGGCCTGACAACACCCATTTTTAGAACCTGAGGTTAGTCCTACTATCTGGCTCCGCCCTACCCAGAAGTAATGAAGTGTCCCCTTGCTTCCTTTGCTGAAAAGAATTTTACAGGTAAGTTCTTACCAAAATTCGTATTTTAACATCATGCTCCATCAAACCATTTGCCTATTTCCGTTACATCGATGACATCTTAATGATCTGGACTGAGTCCGAACAAGAACTTCTAAATTTCCATGACAAATTCAACAAATTTCATCCTACCATAAACTTGACATTGGACTACTCAAAAACAAAAATCAACTTCCTAGACGCCACCATAAAAGTCCAAAATGGTTCGTTCCAAACATCAGTGTATCGGAAACCAATTTACCATCCCACATACCTCAGATGGGACAGCTTCCATCTTAAACACATTAAAAAGTCCATTGTCTACAGCCAGGCCCTCAGATACAACCGTATCTGTTCCAGTCCTAAGGACAGGGATAAACACCAAACCCAACTTAAAATGTAATTTTTAATTCAAGGTTACCATCCCACCTCCATTGATGACCAGATCATTAGGGCCACAAGGATCCCTAGAAGTCAATTACTTCAATACAGGAAAAGAGAAGAAAATCATTGTGTACCTCTTGTGACCTACAACTCACAGCTTGAAATACTGAGAAAAACGGCTAAGAAACTTCACCATATACTACACAAGGATGACCAGTTAAAATATTCAAAGACCCCCCCTTGCTGTGTTACAGGCAACCTCCAAATTTAAGAAACATCATGATCTGAAGTTCAATGCCCTCAGATTCACCAAGAGGGACATATCCTTGCAATGGGAGAAGATGCAAAACTTGCATTCTTATAGCGACCACGACAAGATCCAAGTCCCCAACACACAGCAAAACTATAAGATCCCTGGGACATTCACATGTTCCTCTTCTAATGTGGTATATTTAATTCTATGCAATATATGTCCTGTGGGTGGCCTCTATGTTGGAGAAACAGGACAGAGACTGAGAGCAAGGATGAGGTCTCATCGTCATACGATTACAGACAAAAAAAACCATCTACCTGTGGCCAAACATTTCTGTGGTCCAGGACACAAAATAGACAATATGAAAGTTGTCATTCTGAAAGGCAATTTCCAATCACAAAAACATCGCAGGGTTTGGGAATACAAATTCATTAACATATTTGATTCTGTTCACACAGGACTCAATTTGTCAGGAGGATTTATGGCCCACTACCAAATCTGAGCAACTTCCTCCAAAAACAATGAAGACCCCACCAGTCCTTTGATCTCACATGCATATTGGGTCCATAAAACTTTCACACCACTTATCTAATCTTACCCAATTAAGGATTCTCTCTTTAAGCTCAGTGTTTGTTTATTTAAATGTCCATGTATCACAGCATGCCTGTGTTTTTAACTGTATATAATTGTTTCTTCAAATATTTTGTTATACCTGCCTGATGAAGAGACGTAAAGGGTATGCCACACTAAACAATATCGCTAACGGGATCGCTAAAAAAGTCACTATTTAGCGATCCTGTTAGCGATGTTGTCCAGTGCGGCAGCTTCCAGCGACGAGCTTCCTGCTGTGATCTCGCTCGTCGCTGGAATCGTTCCGGACCCTATTTTCTCGTCGGCGCTCCCGCTGGGTAAGTATCTAATCGCTGTGTGGCACCTTTTCTTAGCGATTTAGCGGTACTTTTGTACCGCTAAAGTCGTTAAGAAGATCGCTAACGGCGATAGCGTCGTTAACTATATCGCTAAATGTGCCGCATTTAGCGATATAGAAACAATCCCGCTAGCGATCGCATTAGTATGCGTCGTTATCGTGATCGCTAGCGGGATTGTTTAGTGTGGCAGTACCTTAAGCAGTCTCGAAAGCTTGCTCTGTAATATTATTCACTATATTTTGTTAGCCATTAGAAGGTATCATACCCACAAGATTCCTATTTTGCTTCTCCCACTGAGAGCACTCTATATGTTTTTTTCTACTGGCTAACACGGTACCAAACCAATTTTTTTCGTTTATGGAAAAAGAATGCTTTTTGGTCGGGGTGGTGGGAAGGTAAGGGGGACTAATGGGGAAAAAACAATTACACCATTTTTGGGGGGTTTCTTTTTTATGGTGTTATTTTGTTAATATAAATAATAATTAACTTTTTTCTTCATGTAACTATGATTATAGCAATACCAAATTTGTATTTTTTTATATGTTGGTACTCTTTAGCTATGCGAGTGCCTGTCGTTTGGAAGGCAACCTATAGCTTTTATTGGCACCCCTTAGGGATTAATACAATGTTTTGATCACTTATTTTTCCTTTTCCTTGGAGAATCTTATGACTGCAATCCTGCCTTAGGGGTTTAAACCAATAATTGGGATAAATAAAATGTTAACTTTGTAATATAAATCTCTACAAGCATATTGATACCAATTATGTGTACTTTTTCTTTTGCTTAAATCTCCCTTATTTTCCCCTCTAAACTCACAGTTCAATACTTTTTCACTTGTATGGATGGCCGCGTAACTCTGGCAGGGCCTGTACAAATATAACCTTCGTTAGGTTTCCATGGTAACAATTTAACACCTTACATTTGCATAGCGGAGCACAAATAGTGATGACAGTCCTTTTGTCAAAACCTGAGTGCTGTAGTTGATATTGGCCACTTTTTCTAAGGGGGGGGGGGTTTAAACAAGCAGGATTTCAGTTTTCTGGATGCTGCAGCTGAATTCTGACTGCCACTTCTCCGTAGTTAACCCCATAACAACCGCCGATATGCCTTTTAATGGCGGTAGTTAAGGGTACTTAAACCACAGCGCCTTGAATTCATGGCGCTGTGGAAGAAGTGAATAGCGCCCCCTCAAAGTCGGAATTTTCCTATCGCCATGACAGCACCCACGAGAGAGAGGATCCGCCCACCATCAGGACAGGAACCTACAGGTTAAAAAGGGGGGCGGTCCCCCTTGCCTCCCCAGTTTGGGTTCCTATCCTGACGGGAGCCTGCAGAAAAGAAATCTTACCCGGCTCCAACAGACGCTGCACGGTGTCTTTGGGAATTGCAGAGCCTGGGATGCCGGAAGCAGCCTCCTCATGTGGTCCATGGATGTCATGATCCCAGGGTGCGGGGAAGGCCGCCCTGGGTCGCGCAAGCGCAATGTAGGAGGAGCGGTAGCTCCTGCGTTCATCCTGGAGAACCGCTGACACTTGGGGTGCAGGCGGCGATACGAAGCACCTATGACCCGGAAGTGCAAGGAGGCACATCCGGGAGATCGGGGAGGAGGCGTGGCCTGGTCCTGTTTAAGCTGGCATGGTGCGGGGCTCCATGTGCGCAAATGGAAGCCTCTCAGGAAGACATGGAGCAGCAGACGCAGTGGCAACAGTCGATCAAATAATAAGGCGACAGGCTGCAGAGATGAACGGGGGCGCCAGCAGGCAGAGAACCCTAGATCGTCTGCGGGATCCCTTCAGGAACCGGTACTCTTCAGTGAAGACAGCTGAGGATGGTGAGTGCAATGTGACATCCAGTAGCTGAGAATTTTCTCGTTGTGTGCTCTGTTACAAGCCAAAAAGTCAAAATCTAAACACAAGCAGTGTGCATTGTGCAAAATACCTCTACCTGACAAGTATAGCAAAAAGCTTTGTCAATCCTGTATTTGTCAAACTTTAGAACAAGAAGCTCCCCTTCGGGCGTCAGACCTAAGGGCCGTAATCAGGGAGGAAATTAACAGCTCCCTTAGAGGAAAAATTATTGGAACTAATATTGATGTAATAAGTTCAGCATCTAGTCCATCTGTTGGGGAACAACTATCGGTTTACGCTGAGTCCTCTTCATCGTCATCCTCGGACGAAGAGGGGAGGCCATGTTTTCCTGTGGAGAATATGGACATGCTAGTTAGGTCTGTAAAGGCTACTATGGGGGTCACTAATAATAAAGAACCCAAATCAGTGCAGGACCAGATGTTTGCGGGCTTGTGTCAGAGGAATCGTAAACCATTTCCAGTAAACGACTCGGTCAAAAACCTCATTATGAGGGAATGAAACAAGCAGGATAAAGGGTTCTTACCCTCTGCAGCGAAACGGAGGTACCCCTTTGATGACAATGTTCTGGCAGAATGGGTGAAAATTCCCAAGGTGGACGCAGCAGCAGCCTCCACATCCAGAAGATGGGGGTCTGCTAAAAGATCCTTCCGAAAGGAAAGCTGATATGCTCCTTAAGAGTCTGGAATAATCAGCTGGAGCCTTCAAGCCTGCGATCGCAAGCACCTGCACTGCTAGGTCTGATAGTATGGTTAGACCAAATGGAGGAACAATTGCGTGCAAAGGTGCCTAGGGAAAGACTGTTGTACTCCCTCTCGCAGCTTATCTAGCAGATGCCTCGGTGGATTATTTAAGACTGGCAGCTAGATCGGCGGGCATGTGAAGCGCAGCCCGTCGGGTACTCTGGCTAAAAAATTGGAAGGGGGATACTCATGCCAGAGCAAAATTATGCGCCATTCCATGCCAGGGTGAGTACCTGTTTGGGCCCATGCTGGGTGACATTCTCACCAAAGCGGGAGATAGAAAAAAGTGTTTCCCTAAATTATTTAACCCTGCTTTTAGGAACACCTTCAAGAGGCAATCATCCTTCCAGAGAAGATATACAGAGAGAGACTGGGAGCCAAAGGAGCAGAAAAAGAGAGGCGCTTATTTCAGCGGTTCCTCAGGATCCAAGAGAAGACGCAACTATAGTTAGCCCTGCCCTCCCTGTGGGAGGAAGATTGTTATTTTTATTATCAGTGGGCTAATATAACAGCTAGCTCTTGGATCTTGGGGATCATATCATCTGGCCTAAAACTGGAGTTTCGGAGGATTCCTCCAAATTCCTTCTTGTTAACAACTCTGAGAGCTCCAGAGCAACAACAGGCCCTAGAAACAGAAATATTGCTAATATTGTTAAAAGAAAAGAAAGTCCTGGTGGAAGTACCAAAAGGCCAGGAAGGGGAGGGGTTTTACTCCCCCTTATTTCTAATACCAAAACCGGATGGTTCCTTCCGAATCGTCATAAATTTACTGAAATTGAACAGATTCCTCCTATGTAAATGCTTTAAGATGGAATCCATTAAATCTGCAACTAAACTTCTATTTCCCAGGTGTTTTATAACAGGTCTGGATTTAAAAGATGCCTACTACCATCTACCTATTCACCGCACCCATCAACAATACCTCAGAGTGGCGATACAGATGGGCGACCAGGTTGGACATTTCCAATTTACGGCTATGCCCTTTGGTCTCTCAAAGGCTCCAAGAGTATTCACTAAAGTCATTGCTGAAGTTACGGCCCTTCTGAGGGAAAGAGATACTCTTGTTATACCCTATCTATATGACTTCCTAATAGTGGGGGGGTCAGCTTCACAGTGTAAGTGCCGATCGAAACCTATAATATCACTACAGGATCTCGGAAGGTTAGCAAATTTGAAGAAGTCTCGACTGGTCCCCGCAGTTTGCCAAAGATTTCTCGGTGTTCTTCTTGACTCAGAAGCACAGCAGTGTTTCTTGCCAGAGGAAAAGAGATTAGACATTGTGCGCAAAGTCAAAAGAGTAAGGGACAACCCAGTTCTAACATTGAGAGAGGCTATGTCCCTGCTGGGCTCCCTGACGGCATGCATACAAGGAGTACAGTGGGCTCAATTCCACACCAGAGAATTACAAAGAGAAGCACTTGAAGCAGAGAAAAGACTGCAGAGCGGTCTAGGGAGAAAATTAAAAATTTCGGTTTGGGTGGGGGGTTCACATGGGAAGCGAGTTAGCCCAAGGGAGATGGTCCACCCAAGAAGAACAAAATTCCTCCAATCTAAAAGAGCTGGCAGTAAAAAAATGCGCTCCTTCAATTTCTACTGCATCTACGGAGATCTCATGTACGGATACACTCTGACAATACGAGAGTAGTGGCTTATCTAAACCATCAAGGGGGTACAAGGTCGTATTCCTGATGAACACCACACAAGAAATATTGACCCTAGCCGAAACTCAACTTCTCTCCCTGTCGGCGCTCCACATAAGAGGGGAGCACAACGTGCAGGCGGACTACCTCAGTCGACATTCTCTATGCCAGGGAGAATGGACCTTGAGCAGGGAGATCTTAAGAAAAATAGTGTGGTTGTGGGGCCTACCGGTGATAGACCTATTTGCCATGAGGGAAAACAGGCAGGTCAGGAGATTTTCATCTCTGCGGGAGAGGAATCGGCCAGAAATAGTGGATTCCCTTCAGTCCCGGTGGGGATATGTCCTGGCATACGCATTTCCCCCTCTGTGTCTAGTCCCTCTGGTCCTCAGAAACATCAGGGAAGAAGGGGCTAGAGTAATACTGATAGCCCCATTTTGGCCCAAGAGGCCATGGTTTTCATGGCTGAAGGCAATGTCGGTGACCGACCCCTGGATATTACCATCGAGCCCTGAGCTCCTCTCTCAGGGTCCATTCTGTCATCCTCAAGTGGAAGGCCTCCACTTGATAGCGTGGAATTTGAGAGGGAGCTACTGAGGAGTAGGGGGTTGCTACATTGTTAAAAAGCAGAAAGGAAATCTCTACAAAGATTTATTTTAAAACATGGAAAAATTCCTAATGTTTTACCCGACTGCCCTATCAGATGTTATTCTGAATCCTGCGATCTTAGAATTTTTACAGAAAGGTCAAGAATTGAGATTATCAGTCAGCACTCTTAAAGTGCAGATATCCGCATTAGGAGCATTATATAACTATAATGTAGTGGGCAACAGATGGGTGATTAGGTTCATTAAAGCCTGCGAATGGATGAAGCCAGTACACATTGCCAGACTACCGCCATGGGACTTAAACATGGTATTACAGTCATGGCCAAAAGTTTTGAGAATGACACAAATATTAATTTTTACAAAGTCTACTGCTTCACTTTTTCTAATGGCAATTTGCATATACTCCAGAATGTTATAAAGAGTGATCAGCTTAACTGCAATTACTTGCAAAGTCAATATTTGGCTAGAAAATGAACTTTATCCCCCAAAACACATTTCAACATCATTGCAGCCCTGCCTTAAAAGGACCAGCTAACCTCTTTTCAGTGATTGCTCCATTAACACAGGTGTGGGTGTTGATGAGGACATGGCTGGAGATCAATCTGTCATGATTAAGTAAGAATGACACCACTGGACACTTTAAAAGGAGGCTGGTACTTGGCATCAATGTTTCTCTTCTGTTAACCATGGTTATCTCTAAAGAAACACGTGCAGTCATCATTGCAATGCACAAAAATGGCCTAACAGGGAAGAGTATCGCAGCTAGAAAGATTGCACCTCAGTCAGCAATCTATCGCATCATCAAGAACTTCAAAGAGAGAGGTTCCATTGTTGCCAAAAAGGCTCCAGGGCGCCCAAGAAAGACCAGCAAGCGCCAGGACCGTCTCTTAAAAGTGTTTCAGCTGCGGGATCGGGCTACCAGCAGTGCAGAGCTTGCTCAGGAATGGCAGCAGGCAGGTGTGAGTGCATCTGCACGCACTGTGAGGCGGAGACTCTTGGAGCAAGGCCTGGTCTCAAGGAGGGCAGCAAAGAAGCCACTTCTCTCCAGAAAAAACATCATGGACAGACTGATATTTTGCAAAAGGTACAGGCAGTGGACTGCTGAGGACTGGGGTAAAGTTATTTTCTCTGATGAATCCCCTTTTCGATTGTTTGGGACTTCAGGAAAACGCCTCATTCGGAGAAGACAAGGTGAGCGCTACCACCAGTCTTGTCTCATGCCAACTGTTAAGCATCCTGAAACCATTCATGTGCGGGGTTGCTTCTCAGCCAAGGGAATCGACTCTCTCACAGTCTTGCCTAAAAACACAGCCATGAATAAAGAATGGTACCAGAATGTCCTCCAAGAGCAACTTCTCCCAACCCTCCAAGAGCAGTTTGGCGATCAACAATGCCTTTTCCAGCATGATGGAGCACCTTGCCATAAAGCAAAGGTGATAACTAAATGGATCAGGGAACAAAACATAGAGATTTTGGGTCCATGGCCTGGAAACTCCCCAGATCTTAATCCCATTGAGAACTTGTGGTCAATCATCAAGAGACGGGTGGACAAACAAAAACCTAAAAATTCTGACAAAATGAAAGCATTGATTGTGCAAGAATGGACTGCTATCAGTCAGGATTTGGTCCAGAAGTTGATTGAAAGCATGCCAGGGAGAATTGCAGAGGTCCTGAAGAAGAAGGGTCAACACTGCAAATATTGACTTGCTGCATTAACTCATTCTAACTGTCAATATAAGCTTTTGTTACTCATATGTTTGCAATTATTATATTTCTGTCTGTGATAAAAAACATCTATCAAACACACATAAAAACCAGAGGGCAGCTGATCATGTGAAAATATAATATTTGTGTCATTCTCAAAACTTTTGGCCATGACTGTAGATGCGTGACTGGTCCACCCTTTGAGCCGTTAGATCCAGCTTCAATGAAGGTTTTAACCTTTAAAACTGCCCTGTTGGTAGCGGTAACTTCAGCTAGGCGGGTCAGTTATCTCCAAGTGTTATTAACAGATCCTCCCTTTCTAATGGTCTATCAAGACAAAATAGTTTTAAAACCAGACCCATCTTATCTACCGAAAGTCTCTTCTAAATTTCATAGAAGTCACAAGATTTTTTTGCCATCCTTTTATGATAACCCAGTAACGCCGGAAGAACGAAAATTCCATAGCCTTGATGTTAAGAGTACTACTAGAGTACTTAGTGAGGACTCAAGGCTGGAGGAAGAGTAGGGCACTCTTTATTGCCTTCCAGGGACAGCGAAAAGGGTCAAGTGTCACAAAGAATTCTATTGCCCGGTGGAAAAGGGATGCAATCACCCTGGCCTATTCGGTAAAAGAAGAATCGCCGCCAGAGGGAATAAAAGCACATTCAGCACTAGCTATGGCTTCATCATGGGCGGAGAAGGTGGATGTCTCCATTGATCTAATTTGTAAGGCAGCAACATGGGCGTCATCTTCTACCTTTTATAAGCACTACTGGCTTGATCTGTCATCCGCCACTAATCTAGATTTCAGGCGTTCAGTACTTAGTGCTGTGGCCCCTCCCAAATAATAGTCTCTGTAAGTCTCTCCGTGGGTGCTGTCGTGGCGATAGGAAAATCGGTTATTACTTACCGGTAAAAGGATTTTACAGAGTCTACGACAGCACCTGCACGACCACCCCCCCTTTTTTTGTGTGTATTTATTCACTGGTTTCCTGCACTCTAAAAGGAGTTTGTATGATTCACTCTGGAGAGGAGACGGCGTAGGATAATGTAAATAAGATAAGGATTATTATGTACTAATTCATGGCTGTTCCTCTCGTACTCTGAAACACAAACTGAGGAGGCAAGGGGGACCGCCACCCTTTTTAACCTGAAGGTTCCTGTCCTGATGGTGGGCGGATCCCCTCTCTCCGTGGGTGCCGTCGTGGACTCTGTAGGATACTATTACCGGTAAGTAATAACCGGTTTCTCTAAGGTATCGGCTGCAGAAGGTTGCCGAGACCCCAGAGATCATGATTCGGGTCGGTTTTTACCGACTCCGGTGTTGTGATCGCCGTTACTACCCGTATAACGGCGACCGCAAAAAAAAAAGTCCGATGTGCCATTTAATCATGCATCAGAGGAGAGAGAAATAGTGTCCATCATCCCCCCCAGGTACCTCCCGTTGTCCCTGGGTCCTTCTTCCCCCTACGGCCTCCAGCATCTTCAGGTAAGGCCTCTTTCACACTTCAGTCGTGCGACGTCAGTCAAAATCCGGCAAAGTGAAAAAAACGGATCCACCATTTTTTTTTGGCGGATCCGCTTTTTTCCCATTGACTTGCATTAGTGACGGATTTTGTTGGTCGTCCGCTTGATCCGTTTTTTGACGGACTATGACGGATCCGCCGCGTCCGCCGTTTTGTATAATGGACAAAAAAACCTGACTGGCACATCCAGACTAATGTGAACTAGGTGCAAACCAAGGGAAGCTACCCCCATGTAAAACATACAAAAAAAGGCTGCACTCAAGCATACTAAAGCATGACAATATGGAATACATGAAATTTAGAATAGCAATATGGCTTTGGAATATAAGGAAAAATTTGAGACGCTTAGTATAAACATTTGGCCAAACATTTTAAAGCCCACCAACCATCGTCAAGGTGGTCTCAATACTGGTGAGTCCCTGACCTAATGTGAACATACCTCTATTAGGCTGATATCTGAATTTCTGGGTGAATATGCACCTCTGTCAGCAATGCCTGCATTTATGGGTAAAGTAGGGACCTGGTGTAATTAAAATCACCACCTGGTGGGGGCGGAGTGCTCGGTCAGCAAGCTAACATTCAATAGACAAAAAAACCTGACTGGCACATCCAGACTAATGTGAACTAGGTGCAAACCAAGGGAAGCTACCCCCATGTAAAACATACAAAAAAAGGCTGCACTCAAGCATACTAAAGCATGACAACATGGAATACATGAAATTTAGAATAGCAATATGGCTTTGGAATATAAGGAAAAATTTGAGATGCTTAGTATAAACATTTGGCCAAACATTTTAAAGCCCACCAACCATCGTCAAGGTGGTCTCAATACTGGTGAGTCCCTGACCTAATGTGAACATACCTCCGCCCCCACCAGGTGGTGATTTTAATTACACCAGGTCCCTACTTTACCCATAAATGCAGGCATTGCTGACAGAGGTGCATATTCACCCAGAAATTCAGATATCAGCCTAATAGAGGTATGTTCACATTAGGTCAGGGACTCACCAGTATTGAGACCACCTTGACGATGGTTGGTGGGCTTTAAAATGTTTGGCCAATGTTTATACTAAGCGTCTCAAATTTTTCCTTATATTCCAAAGCCATATTGCTATTCTAAATTTCATGTATTCCATATTGTCATGCTTTAGTATGCTTGAGTGCTGCCTTTTTTTGTATGTTTTGTATAATGGGCGCCTATCGTGGCGGATCCGCCTTCATCCGTTTTTGACGGAATCCGCCAACGGATCCGTTGCTTCCATAGAAAATGCTTAAAACACTGTCCGGGGTCTCTCTCTCCTCCGTGCCAGACATGCGTACAATACATTTTCCGGGTTCAAAAGTTTATGACGGATCCGTTTGCATCCGGTTTTCCACTTTTGTGGCGGATCCGCTTTTTTCACACTTTGTCGGATTTTAACTGACGCCAAACGACTGAAGTGTGAAAGAGGCCTAAGAAAAAGGCCAGCACTCGGCAACAATAGGGAGTTTATTCCTATTGGTTCATTTTGGTCACGGTGATAGACCTTATCACAGGGATCAAAATAATAAAAATAGCAAATGAACCCCCCCTTTATCACCCCTTAGTGAAAAATAATAAAATAAAGAAAATGTATTTATTTCCATTTTCCCATTAGGGTTAGAGTTGGGCTAAAGTCAGGGTCAGAGTTAAGGTTAGAGTTAGGCTACAGTGAGTTGGGCTAAGGTTAGGGTTATGGTTACAGTTGGACTAAAGTGAATGTGGCTAACGTTAGGGTTAGAGTTAGCCTAAAGTGAGTTGGGCTAATGTTAGGGTTAGGGGTGTGTTGGGGTTAGGTTTGGGTTTAGGGTTACGGTTGTCGTTAGGGTTGTGGATAGGGTTGGGATTAGGGTTAGGGGTGTGTTGGGGTTAGGGTTGGAGTTAGAATTGGAGGGTTTACACTGTTTAGGTACATCAGGGGGTCTCCTAACGCAACATGGCGCCACCATTGATTCCAGCCAATTTTGTGTTCAAAAAGTCAAACGGTTCTTCTGAGCACTGCCGTGCGCCCAGTGGTTTACCCCCACATATGGTGCATCAGCGTACTCAGGAAATATTGCACAACAACTTTGGGGGTCTAATTTTTCCTGTTACCCATAGGAAAATAAAAAAAAAATAGGGGCTAAAAAATCATTTGTGGAAATTTTTATAAACTTCGGTAAAGCACTTGGGGGTTCAAAGTGCTCATTACACATCTAGATAAGCTCCTTGGGGGGTCTAGTTTCCAAAATGGAGTCACTTATGGAGGGTTTCTACGGTTTAGGCACATCAGAGGCTCTGCAAATGCAACATGATGCCCGCAGACCATTTCATCAAAGTCTGCATTCCATACCACGCTCCTGCCTTTTCGAGCTCTGCCATGCGCCCAAACAGTGGTTCCCCCCCACATTTGGGGTATCAGCATACTCAGGACAAATTGCACAACTTTTGTGGTCCAATTTCTCCTGTTACCATTGTGAAAGTAAAAATTAGGGTGTGAAAAGATCATTTTTGTGGAATTAATCATTTTTTATTTTCATGGCTCTACATTATAAACTTCTGTGAAGCACTTGGGGGTTCAAAGTGCTTACCACACATCTAGATAAGCTCCTTAGGGGGTCCAGCTTCCAAAATGGGGTCACTTGTGGGGAGTTTCCACTGTTTAGGCATATCAGGGGCTCTGCAAACGCAAAATGATGCCCACAGACCATTCCATCAAAGTCTGCATTCCAAAACGTCACTACTTCCTGTTGTGAATGCTCTGGATCTGACTTTGGAGTTTGGGTTGCTCTGGTGGCTGCTGATAGTATTGAAGCTGCTTTGGCTGACAGAGGTTCATCAGCTGGGAGAAATAATTGGCAATCTGGTGTTGATGACTGGGGAAATTTTAAGTGAGTAACCTTCCCATGATCCTCGCCGGTGATTTGTACTTCCTGCTCCCATTTGGAATCAGCTCGCTTCCTGCTTTTCCTGCAACTTTCAGATAAGTTATTTGCTGTTTATTTCTGTGGCATTTGTTTTTGTCTACTTCAGTTTTCTGCCCTCCTGGAGTTTGTACAGCCAGGTTCCCCTGCTAGGGCCTGTGCTGTCCTCTGTTTCTCATTTATTTTGTTTTATATTTTCAGTTACCTGTTATATCAGTATCCGCTTATTTGCTACCAGTTACACCTGAGTTCTGATCTAGCGGGGGAGAGATCGTGTGGTCTCAGTATTTTAGCATATCAGAACGTGTTGGAGTTTTTCTTAGAGTTTTTGCCGGATTGCAGACAGTATTCTTTCCTGTCCTGTGCTATCTAGACAGATTGGGCCCCAGCATTTGCTCACTCTATTTTCTGCCTGTGTTTGTATTTCATCTTGTCTTACCGCCAATATATGTTTGGGGGCTACCTGTTCCTTTGGGGGCTCTACTCCGGGGCATTTAGCTTTCCCATTTCTGTCTTTAGGCTTAGTTATCTCTCCGGCTGTGTCGAGGCGTCTAGGGCACCGTAGGTACGTCCCATGGCTGCTTCTAGTTGTGCTGTCAGTTTAGGGGTCTGCAATCCGCTAGTTACCAACCTCTCCGGTGTCTGGTTGCCTGTCTATTTTTGCTGCTGTCCTCGGCTAATCATAACAACTTCCCTTCCGAGCCCCGACGTGTGCCCAAACGGTTGTTACCCCCCACATATGGGGTACCAGCGTACTTAGGACTAATTGGACAACGTTTGGAGTCCAATTTCTCCTGTTAGGCTTGTGAAAATAAAAAAATTGCGGGCTAAAAATAATTTTTGTGGAGAAAATATGATTTTTTATTTTCACTGCTCTACATTATAAAGTTCTGTGAAACACTTGTGGGTTCAAAGTGCTCACCACACATCTAGATAAGTTTTTTAAGGGGTCTAGTTTCCAAAATGGGTCAATTGTGGGGGATTTCCACTGTTTAGGCACATCAGGGGCTCTCCAAACGCGACATGGCGTCCGATCTCAATTCCAGCCAATTCTGCATTGATAAAGTCAAACGGCGCTCCTTCCCTTCCAAGCTGTGCCGTGCACTAAAACAGTGGTTTAACCCCACATATGGGGTATCGGCGTACTCAGGAAAAATTGCATAACAAATTTTGTGGTTCATTTTCTCTTTTAACACTTGTGAAAATAAAAAAAAATTGGTTCTGAAGTAAAATGTTTGTAAAAAAAAAGTTAAATGTTTATTTTTCCTTTCACATTGCTTCAGTTCCTGTGAAGTACGTAGTGGGTTAATAAACTTCTTCAATGTGGCTTTGAGCACCTTGAGGGGTGCAGTTTTTAGCATGGTGTCACTTTTGGGCATTTTCTGTCATGTACACTCCTCAAAGTGACTTTAAATGTGATGTGGTCCCTAAAAAAAAAAATGTTTTTGTAAATTTTGTAAAAATGAGAAATCGCTGGTCAAACTTTAATCCTTATAACTTCCTAACAAAGAAAATTTTGTCTCCAAAATTGTGCTGATGTAAAGTAGACATGTGGGAAATGTTATTTATTAAGTACTTTTTGTGACATTTCTCTCTGATTTGAGGGCATAAAAATTTTAAGTTTGAAAATTGCACAATTTTAAAACTTTTTGCCATATTTCTGTTTTTTTCATAAACAAATTATATTGAAGAAATTTTACCACTAACATGAAGTTCAATATGTCATGAAAAAACAGTCTCAGAATCAGCGGGATCCGTTAGTGTTCCAGAGTTATAATCTCATAAAGTGACAGTGGTCAGAACTGTAAAAATTGGCCTGGTCATTAAGCTGCAAATTGGCTCTGCCATTAAGGGGTTAATGTCCATGTCTGTCATTTTGTTAATGTTGGGAGTGTTGCATTGGGTGAGAAAAGGCTGCTTTATTTAAAAAACCGTGCCAAATATCAGCACATGTTGTGGGTGTGGTATTTTGACACATCTCCCCGCTCACTGACTTTCGGCGGCGAGCCTGCGCTCCCCTGCTCTTAAAGGGGCAGAGCTCACACCTGTAAAGATGTAAAAGACACCCTCCCCAATTGGGAGGTGCCTGAGAAACCCCTATAGTTACTTAGTGGTAGTGTGTGTGCAACTGTATGTTGCCAGGTCCCCCGTCCTTAGTCTATTATAGGCTAGAGAGATTCGCTGCACACTGTTTTTGGTAATGCAAGGTTCTTTATTTCTTGAAGACAAGCAAAGTACAAGGTGGCTGTAAAATATGCGACAAAGTAAGCATGTTTCGACCCCACTGGGGACTTTATTACAATGTTGTTTGGTAGTTGAAATAGAAGGGGTATATTTGAAGAAGAAGGGTTGCAGTTAATGCTGAGTTGTCATGATTCCACGTGATTGCCCACAAGGCAAACAAAGGTGCGGGAGTGCCACATGGCATCACGACAATGCAGCATTAACTTCAACCTTCGTTCAAATATAGTCCTATTTCAACTGCCAAACAACATTGTGAAAAAGACCACGGTGGGGTTGAAACGAATATTTCACAGCGACTTTTTGTGGCTGAACAAAAACCTATCCCTTAACTTCACTTTGTCCAGACTGTTTGTCAGTCTCTGAATCCTGCCTGTCAGTGACTTCAGTCGCTTGTCCCCATCTAGTGAACCTGACCCTTGGGGTCGGCAGCTATAGTATTGGGGACTACCTAGGAGTGGTACCTGGTGGCTACCTACAGCTCAAGCCTGATTCCACCTTTAGGAGCTCCAGTGAACACCAGGTAGTCGATTTGGCTACGCCTGCTCCTAGGTGAGTCCAGTGGGTTCACATGCGCCACCTGTGGGTGTGACATATTCAAAATTGATTAAATAAAAAGTAATTTGGCCTATTTTTAGTTAAAAAGTCTGACACTGCTGGAACGACGATGGCATTGAAGGGAAGTATAATTATTTAACCAGGGGGAAACTTAGGGATTCAGAAATAGTGGACGACCTCTTTTAGTTAAATAATTTAAGTAAAACAATAGTTGGTTTTGTTCTAAATTAGTGTTACGTGGCAGTGTTGAGCAATCTACAATAATGGTCCATCTATTCAGAAAAACTGTAGTGAACCATCGTTCCTATGAATGTTCATTTCACTATAATCTTGCTGTTTGAACAAGCTACCAATCACTGATAATCAAAAAAACGATTGCCGGGTGAAATGATTTTTTATTTTGTACTGCACAAAAGATCATCATTATTGGCATCCTGTCGTGCTATTTAATCAGGACTTGTGCCAGGAACAATGGCAGCCTGTGTGCATTGAGCGATTTTTTACAAACTGTGCAGTGCGCATTAAGAGTGGTCTGTTTTTATAAACAGACCAGCAAATGAACCTGTTTAAACCCTCAGGATCTGTGCCCTCTCCAGATGCCATGGTCATGATCATGGTAGACCAATAGGTTACCATAAAAGCTTGGGGCATGTGGAAAGCTACTGTTGCCTCCATCTTCCTTCTCCTCTGGAGCCCATCTATAGGCATGAGACTGTTGGAAGAAGAGGTAGTGCAAGTTATGATACCATATTCTGCTCAGGACTAATAGAGGGCTAGTCTAGCACACCAAGACAAGTCCTCCATTGGTCACAAGCAGGTGAATATAACCTTACACCATAGAAACCGAACTCGACCTACCTATTCGCTCTGCAACAACCTCACACCTGACTACGGGTTTTACACTTGAAATATTGATTTGTGTAATCTGTTATGTAGCCACAAGAGGTATGAGCCTTCTTTTTAAAGGGAATCTGTCAGGTATTTTCTTTATAGTGTACTACACTGTGTTCCAAATTATTATGCAAAAATTGTTTAGGAGTGATAAGGTAAGAATTTTTTTGTTTGTCAGTTAAACTCATTGATGGTGATGTGTGTCAGGGCTCTTTATATCACTGTAAGCAATTGCAGACACCTGTGCTAATTAGTTTGGCAGGTGTGTCCAATGAAAGGCAAGACTACTTAAGAAGGCTGTCCCACATTATTAAGCAGCCTACATTTTCTGCCAAAATGGGTAAGAAAAAGGATGTGTCGGCTGCTGAGAAGCAACAAATTGTGGAGTGTTTAGGTCAAGGCATGACTACAATCAACATTGCCAAGACACTTCGTGATCATCGCACAATCAAGAAGTATGTAGCTGATTCACAGTACACACGTGTGCATGCTGATAAGGGAAAATTGAGGACTCTTTCCTACAGGCAATTACGTCAGGTTAAAAGAACAGTGGCAAAAAAGCCTTGTCATAGCAGCAGACAAGTTTTTGAAGCTGCTGGTGCCTCCAACGTCCCCCGAACAACAAGATGCAGGGTCCTTCAGAGGTTTGCAGCTGTGCGTAAACCATCCTGTCAACCTCCTCTATCCACTGCACACAAGCAGAAACGGCTCCAGTGGGCCAAACAATACATGAAGACTGACTTCAAAACTGTTTTGTTCACCGATGAGTGCCGTGCAACGCTCGATGGTCCAGATGGATGGAGTGGAGGATGGCTGGTTGATGGACACCCCATGCAAACACGGCTATGGCGCCAACAAGGAGGAGGTGGAGTAATGTTTTGGGCTGGAATCATGGGGAGAGAGATTGTCGGCCCCTTTAGGATCCCTGAAGAGGTAAAGATGAACTCCATAGTGTATGTTGAGTTTCTCAAACAGCACTTCCTGCCATGGTTCAAGAAGAAGAACCGTGCATTCCGCAGCAAGATCATTTTGATGCATGATAATGCACCGTCTCATGCTGCACATAGCACATCTGCATCTCTGGCTGCTATGGGCATAAAAGGGGACAAACTTATGGTGTGGCCTCCATGCTCCCCTGACCTCAACCCCATTGAGAACCTCTGGAGCATCATCAAAAGGAGTGTCTATGATGGCGGGAGGCAGTTCACATCTAAGCAACAGCTCTGGGAGGGTATTCTGTCCTCATGCAAAACAATTGAAGCAGAAACCATCCAAAACCTGACAAAGTCAATGGACGAGAGAGTTCAGAAGCTCCTTTCGAACAAGGGGTCCTATGTGCAAATGTAACATCACCTAGAATAAAGTTTTGAGTTGAAAACTGTTTGATTTCAGTTTGTAAGAACCTGCTAATGCTTATAATTTCAAAAATGACCATTTTTTTTGTTCTTTATTAAAATGAAAAGGTTGAAAACTCTGCTGTGCATAATAATTTGGAACATGCAGCTTGAGTGTTTTATTTTTTTAAAAATATACTGTTATCATAGGCAGTTTGTACAAAAACCTTTCAATTGTACTCTAATAGTTATTTGACTGGAAAATTACAATGACTGCAATTCATATAGGTAATTTGGGAAAATCTGAGAAAATATTATTTGCATAATAATTTGGAGCACAGTGTAATAGTATCCTGACAGGGCTTGGGCAACCCTTTCACGATATGTAACTTTTATTTATCTGTGTCCTCTTTGAGTTGCTGTAAGCTCCAGAAAAATTTATCATCTCGTGCTGGAAAGTCAAACATATGTAAATGGTAAATTAATATTCACCTCTTCCCCCGCCCATAGTCCTGTTCTGGCATCAGTGATTATCAGACTGCTAAGTTACTTGCCCAAGGATCACATCGCAATCCTGGGACTGGCCATCAGCTCTCCTAAACTGAGTGACTGCTGTAGACAGGTAGTCCGAGGAATGTGTTGCAGTCCTTGGGTGAGTAACTCAGCAGTTTGACTGAATCAGTGACGGTGGGTGGGATTTATGAGTAGAGGTAGGGGTGAATATTCATTTCACATTTACATAAACTTGACTTGCTAGTGTAAAATGAATATTCAGCCCTTTCCCCCCAACACCCCGATAATTCCATACACCTTTCCCGGCAGAGGTCACTAATTTATTTAGATTGCTGAGTCACTTGCCCAATTGCATTGCGATCCTCGGACTGGCCATCTGCTCTCCTGACTGGAGTGTGACAACATGTACAGTGTGGGGAAAAAAAGTATTTAGTCAGCCACTAATTGTGCAAGTTCTCCCACTTAAAAAGATGAGAGAGGCCTGTAATTGACATCATAGGTAGACCACAACTATGAGAGTCAAAATTAGAAAACAAATCCAGAAAATCACCTTGTGTGATGTGGCAAGATTTATTTTGCAAATTATGGTGGAAAATAAGTATTTGGTCATTAACAAAAGTTCATCTCAATATTTTGTTATATATCCTTTGTTGGTAATGACAGTGGTCAAACGTTTTTCTGTAAGTCTTCACAAGGTTGCCACACACTGTTGGTGGTATGTTGGCCCATTCCTCCATGCATATCTCCTCCAGAGCAGTGATGTTTTGGGCCTGTCGCTGGGCAACACGGACTTTCAAATCCCTCCAAAAGTTTTCTATGGTGTTGAGAACTGATGACTGGCTGGGCCACTCCAGGACCTTCATATGCTTCTTAAGAAGCCACTCCTTCATTGCCCTGGCGGTGTGCTTGGGATCGTTATCATACTGAAAGACCCATCCAATTTTCATCTTCAGTGCCCTTGCCAAAGGAAGGAGGTTTGCACTCAAAATCTCACGATACATGGCCCCATTCATTCTTTCATGTACATGGATCAGTCATCCTGGTCCCTTTGCAGAGAAACAGCCCCAAAGCATGATGTTGCTACCCCCATGCAGTGTAGCTATGTTGTTCTTTGGATGCAACTCAGCATTCTGTCTCCTCCAAACACGACGAGTTTTGTTTCTACCAAACAGTTCAACTTTGGTTTCATCAGACCATATGACATTCTCCTAATACTCTTCTGGATAATCCAAATGCTCTCTAGCAAACTTCAGATGGGTCCGGACATGTACTGGCTTAAGCAGGCGGACACGTCTGGAACTGCAGGATCTGAGTCCCTGGTGGCTTAGTGTGTTACTGATGGTAGCCTTTGTTACCGTGGTCCCAGCTCTATGCATGTCATTTACTAGGTCCCCCCATGTTGTTCTGGGATTTTTGCTCACCGTTCTTGTGATCATTTTGACCCCACGGGGTGAGATCTTGCGTGGAGACCCAGATCCAGGGAGATTATCAGTGGTCTTGTATGTCTTCCATTTTCTTATTGTTGCTCCCACAGTTTTCATCACACCAAGCTGCTTGCCTATTGCAGATTCAGTCTTCCCAGCCTGGTGCAGGGCTACAATTTTGTTTCTGGTGTCCTTCGACGGCTCTTTGGTCTTCACCATAGTGGAGTTTGTTTAGATTGTGGCTGTTTGAGGTTGTGGACAGGTGTCTTTTATACTGATAAATTCAAACAGGTGCCATTGCTACAGGTAATGAGTGGAAGACAAACGAGCCTCTTAAAGAAGAAGTTACAGGTCTGTGAGAGCCAGAAATCTTGCATGTTTTCTTGGTGACCAAATACTTATTTTCTACCATAATTTGCAAAATAAATGTTGCCAAATCAGACAAGGTGATTTTCTGGATTTGTTTTCTCATTTTGACTCTCATAGTTGTGGTCTACCTATGATGTCAATTACAGGCCTCTCTCATCTTTTTAAGTGGGAGAACATGCACAATTGGTGGCTGACTAAATACTTTTTTTCCCCACTGTATTTCTATGCAGCTGTGACTCAGGCGGCCAGTCCGAGTATTGCGATGCGATCATCGGGCATGCAGCAGTATGACTCCGTGCTCAGTGATGCCAGTGCAGAGGGGTGGGCATGGGAAGGAATGAATATTGGCTAAGCATATATGCGCTTGGCTAATTGGTGACACCGGCAGAAAGGTGGGCAGGATTATGGGCTGTGGAAGGAGTGAATAATCATTTGCCATTTATATGTGCTTGACTTGCCGATAACAAACAATAAATTGCCTGACATACTCCCTTTATTGAATAAACCGTATTTGAAGCATATTCCATGCAAAGTTATGTGCTTTTCCTACAGCTTGTTAAAGTATTGATTACCAGGTGACCAAAAGTGTCTGGCTCGCAGAGCATGTGCACCCAGAGCCCATATTCTAGTTAAAACTTGTGCTCTCGGCACTATTTTCACTTGGATTTCTGCTGTAAGATGGAAAACATTGTCATTTTTAAAAATCTGTTGAATTCTCTGTCATTGTTAAAATTGTATTTTAAGCACCCCATGCTTACTCTGGTTGTTTCACAAAGGTAGTAAATCTTTTTTCTGTAGAAAGGTTTATTTAACATATGTTTTATTTTAATTTAAAGCTTTAATGTTCATTTTTACTGTTAACATCAAAAGTCTTGTCATGATTTAATGACTTTTAATTTGTGTAAACAGAATGTGGCTGGGGAATCACAGATTAGGACAGAATATCAAGTAAACAATTAGTTGCCAGTTAAATATGCTAATTCTTCCATGCTTCATGACTACATTTCAGTAAAATTGTGTCCAGCTATATTTATACAATGAATATTGTTCAGCATTTTATATATTGTATACATTTGGACAATAAAAGAGGTAGTATGTATTATGGAGGTGCACATTCACACTTTGACCATTAACGGACAAAAACAATTTTAAAATAAAAACAATGATACCCTGCATTAACTAAGTAAATACAAGTAATACATGTAAAAATATAGGGTACTTAGTTGTAATTTTTTTATTTAAAAAAAAAAAAAGTGTAAAAGCCTTCCCACAACAAGATGTATCCAATTAGGATAGTCCCTAACTCAAATAACTAACCTCGCTGTGTGCCAGCAGGCATCAAAATAGACAGGTGCAGACAAGGACTCTGAAGTTATTAATCCCCTGATTTTAAATCTGCATAGCCACTCAAAATATGCGTATATTGTCTAACGTATGGTGCCAATATAATGCTACAGGAACACTGGAAAATTGAATTGTTTATTGCCTTTGTACAGCTTTGGTCTGTGATGACTGTTTGAACATGCTAATATCACTGTGCGGGTAAGTGAGCAGCAGCATAGTGCATTAAAGTGGTGTGGACTTCACTATAAGCCATAATTTAAGTAACTTTAAAATGTAAAATAAACTTATAAAAATTAAGGTTTTGCAACTCCTCCGGACACTGCTCCACTGACAACCCCATTCCCAACAGACATTGTTGATTCCACTGCCCTGATTATTTTTCGATCATGCTTATTGCCACCTGCTTTTCTGACCCTCATTTTGGGAACTACACACTTTCTATACCCCCACTGGTGCTTCACTACATTTTTATAATATGGGACCTTGAAAATGAAATATTAAGGTACGGTATATTTCTATGAAAATGTTGATTTGGCAACAAATTTCTAATTTTTGCAAGGGCTATATGAGAAAGTGAATGCCACAATTTGTTGTGCAATTTCTCCTGTGTTCGCTGATGCCCCAAATGCGGTAAAAAAAAAACTACTGTTTGGGTCAATAGAAGGGAAGGAGCAGCATTTGGAGCACAATTTTTAATAGAATTGTGGTAGAGTGGCTCACTCTGCTGTACAGAGGCAGGCACAGGAATTCTCTCTAAGTCTTTCACAGGTTTATTCTGTTAATGCGGCATAAACCACTGTGAGGTTAAAATAAACACGGCCGTTTGAGGAAAAACAGGAAAACAAAGCAAAATGGTATATCACAGTCCATACGTCTGCAGGCATCTGCCCGCTCAGGAGAAATCAGCATACTAAGGTTCAGCTTTCCTTAACAGGACACATTGCACTGGAGCTCCAATCTCCAGGCCTACCGAACACTGAATGCATCTGGAGGCCAACAATTTAAACCCCAGACCACACCCTGGGGTGGAGAGAAGGTGGAAAACCTTACACCTGCACTATGGTTAGCCTAAAAAAAAACAGCCCTTTAGTGATAAAATCGTGAATGTGTGGTTTGTTTGGCTCTTTTCTTGCTGAAGGGAGCAAGTTTACCTTTCAAATGGTGTATCATTTGTGTGTGTGGAGCGAAATAATCAGCGAGAAAGCAGTGCATGTTTACAAATGTGTTTGCATATGTGACTCACCATTTGTGTGTGTGGGGCGAAGTAATCTCCAAAAAAGCAGTGCATGTATACAAATGAGTTTGCATATGTGACTCACCTGCAGTGAAGTGTGCAATCCTCTAATTATTATTATTATTATACATTTTTATAGCGCCATTTATTCCATGGCGCTTTACATGTGAAAAGGGGCAAATATAGACAAGTGCAATAAATGTAAGCAATACAAGGCACACACAAGTACAGAAGGAGAGAGGACCCTGCCCGCAAGGGCTCACAGTCTACAGGGATGGGTGAGAATACACTAGGAGAGTGTAGAGCTGGACGTGCGGTGGTTCAGTAGACTGAGGATCACTGCAGGTTGTAGGCTTGTCAGAAGAGGTAGGTCTTCAAGTTCTTTTTGAAGGTTTCCATGGTAGGCGTCAGTCTGATGTGTTGGGGTAGAGAATTCCAGAGTATAGGGGAGGCATGGGAGAAGTCTTGTATGCGGTTGTGGGAAGAAGAGATAAAGGGAGAGTAGAGAAGGAGATCTTGAGAGGATCGAAGGTTGCGTGTGGGTATGTACCGGGAGACCATGTCACAGATGTATGGAGGAGAAAGGTTGTGGATGGCTTTGTATGTCATAGTTATGGTTTTGAACTGGAGCCTCTGGATGATAGGAAGCCAATGAAGGGCTTGGCAGAGAGGAGAGGCTGGGGAATAATGGGGAGACAGGTGTATTAGTCGGGCAGCAGAGTGCAGGATGGATTGGAGTGGTGCCAGAGTGCTAGAGGGAAGGCCAGAGAGTAGGAGGTTGCAGTAGTCGAGGCGGGAGATGATGAGGGCATGCACTAGTGTTTTTGTAGTTTCATGGTCAAGGAATGCACGGATTCGGGAAATATTTTTGAGTTTGAGATGGCAGGAGGAGGCAAGGGTTTGGACATGTGGCTTGAAAGAGAGGGCAGAGTCGAGGATCACCCCGAGGCACCGAGCATGCGGGACTGGGGAAAGTGAGCAGCCATTGACGTTGATGGACAGGTCTGGTGGGGGGGTAGAGAGAGATGGGGGAAAGATGATGAATTCTGTTTTGTCCATGTTCAGTTTTAGAAAGCGAGCAGAGAAGAAAGCAGAAATAGCAGACAGACATTGTGGGATTTTGGTCAGTAAGGAGGTGAGGTCAGGTCCAGATAGGTAGATCTGCGTGTCGTCGGCGTAGAGATGATACTGCAAACCATGGGATTCTATGAGCTGTCCCAGGCCGAGGGTGTAGATGGAGAAGAGTAGGGGTCCTAGAACTGAGCCTTGAGGAACACCGACAGACAGGGGGCGAGGTGAGGAGGTAGCGTGGGAGAGAGAGACACTGAATGTTCGGTTTGTTAGATATGATGAGATCCAGGATAGGGCCAAGCCTGTGATGCCCACAGATGAGAGAATCTGTAGCAGGAGGGAATGGTCCACAGTGTCGAAGGCAGAAGACAGGTCCAGGAGGAGGACAGAGTAGTGTCGCTTGCTCTTGGCGGTTAGTAGGTCGTTGGTGACTTTAGTTAGGGCAGTTTCAGTTGAGTGATGCAGTCGGAAGCCTGATTGTAAGCGGTCAAAGAGGGAGCAGGAGGAGAGGTGGGAGGACAGTTCAAGATGGACATGCTGTTCCAGTAGTTTTGAGGCATAAGGGAGAAGAGATCGGGCGATAGCTAGACACAGAGGATGGGTCAAGGGAGGTTTTTTTGAGAATTGGTGTGATCGAGGCATGTTTGAAGGATGAGGGGAAGACACCATTTGTAAGTGAGAGGTTGAAGAGGTGTGTTAGAGTAGGGGTGAAGACTGTGGCGAGGCTAGGGATGAGGTGGGATGGGAGCAGATCAAGCATGCAAGTGGTGAGGTGTGATCTTGATAGGAGGGTGGAAAGCTGATCTGTCATGGTGTAGAAGTTGGTTTTGGAGGAAGAGGGCTGAGCAGCTAAGAGGGGCAATTGGGGCTATGGGCAAAAGCTTTCTCTGATTGTATCGATCTTCTGCTTAAAGAAAGAGGCAAAGTCTTCAGCAGAAATGAGAGGAGAAGGAGGAGGAGCAGGGGGACGGAGTAGAGAATTGAAAGTGTTGAAGAGCTGTTTAGGGTTGTGAGACAGGGAGGATATGAGAGATGAAAAGTAAGTTTGTTTTGCTGCAGTGAGCGTGGACTTGAAGCTGCTGAGGGACTGCTTGTATGCGGTTAAGTGCTCGGCAGATCGGGATTTTTTCCATCTCCGCTCAGCAACCCTGGAAGCCCGTCTCAGTTCTTTGGTGAGGCTGGTCAGCCAGGGCTGCCTGTTGATTGTACAAGTTTTGCTATGTGTGACGGGGGCGGCCGAATCAAGTGCTGCTGTTATTGTAGTGTTATAAAAGGTGGCAGCAGAATCTGTGTCATGAAATGAAGATATGTTTGTAAGAGGGAGGAGTGACTCAGAGAGCAATGGTAAATTGAGGTGTTTGAGATTTCTGCGAGGGTGAGTGAGTTTGTGGAGTGGAGGTTGTGCACTGGAAGAGGAGAGGGAATAGAACGTCAGTAGGTTGTGGTCAGACAGGGGAAGGGGTGAGTTAGTGAGATTAGTAAGGGAACAGAGGAGGGTGAAGATAAGGTCCAGCGTGTGACCATCTTTGTGAGTGGCCGCAGAGGACCATTGAGTGAGGCCAAAGGAGGCAGTGAGCGATAAAAGTTTAGAGGCAGCTGGGGTGGAAGCATCAATGGGGATGTTGAAGTCACCCATGATGATAGTGGGGATGTCAGCAGAGAGAAAATATGGCAGCCAGGTGGTGAAGTGATCGAGAAAGGTGGAGATGGCTAGTTCTGGGGGGCGGTAGATGACGGCCAGCTGGAGGTTGGAGGGGTAGTAGATGCGGACTGAGTGCACCTCAAATGAGGGAATAGTAGCGGAGGGGGGTAGTGGAATTGGGGTAAAGGAGCAGGTATCAGACAGGAGCAAACCAACTCCTCCACCACGTTTGTTGCTGGGGCGGGGGGTGTGAGATAGGTGGAATCCACTGTATGAGAGTGCAGCTGGTGAGGCTGAGTCAGAGGGGGTGAGCCAGGTTTCGGTGATGCCAAGGAAGGAGAGTTTGTTGGTGATGAACAGGTCGTGGATAAATGACAGTTTATTGCAGACGGAGCCTGCGTTCCATAGTGCTCCAGGTAGTGGGACCGGGGGAGTGGGGGCTGGGTGAATGGGTATGAGGTTATTATGGTTGCGAAAACATGTAGAGGATTGTGGTAGGGTGGTAGAAGTGAGTGAGGGGATGTGTTGAGGAGGGCCAGGATTTGGGGATATGTCACCAGCAGTGAGGAGTAACAGACAGAGCGTTAGAAGGTGGGAACAGGATAAGACATGGTGTGGCCGTGTGTTCCTGGAGAAAAAGGATTGTACGTGGAGGAACAGTTCTGAGGAAAAGGTGAGATGGCTGGGGAGGATGGAGGGGGAAATGACTGCTTCCTTACTAGGTGGGGGGATTACAGGGAAAAGGAAGAAAGTAAGTAGTATGGGGGTGAAAGTGGAAAGAAAAGAAACATGGTAGTGGTTATATATTATGTCAACTCACAGTCAAATTCCAGTCCAATTTTAGTCTAATTCAGAGCATAGTAATTAGAAATCTGTAATTTGAAAGATGGAATTGGAAAGATGCTGGTCAGACACGTCTGGTCAGATTCATGTCCAAGACCAATGTGCCTGAAATAAGCTGGGCAAGCACTTGAGCTAGCTGGAAAGACCCCAAGGCAAATGTTTGGATTTGTTTGTGATGTCTGTAAGCAGCTTTGTGGTAGTGTGCTGCCACCTGCAGGTAATTTGACCTTTCAAATGGTGTATCATTTGTTTGTATCAGTGGAGTATGAACTGAGCAAGTGTGCAATTCAGTAGGCAGTGCATGTTTACAAATGTGTTTGCATATGTGCCTCACCTGCAGTGAAGTGTGCAATCCTCCAATTTGGCTCAAATAGGCTGGGCAAGCAGTTCGGCAAGCTGGAAAGCTCCCACGGCAAATGTTTGTGATGTCTGTAAGCAGCTTTGTGGTAGTGTGCTTTGGGTAGTGTGCTGCCACCTGCAGGTAATTTGACCTTTCAAATGGTATATCATTTGTTTGTATCAGTGGAGTATGAGCTGAGCAAGTGTGCAATTCAGTAGGCAGTGCATGTTTACAAATGTGTTTGGATATGTGCCTCACCTGAAGTGAAGTGTGCAATCCTCCAATTTGGCTGAAATAGGCTGGGCAAGCAGTTCGGCAAGCTGGAAAGACCCCAAGGCAAATGTTTGGATTTGTTTGTGATGTCTGTAAGCAGCTTTTGGTAGTGTGCTTTGGGGTACTGTGGTGCCACCTGCAGGTCATTTTTCCTTACTGCAGGTTTATGAAAATTAATGTTTAAACTGTATGTTGTGATCAAATCACGGATGTGTGGTTTGTTTGTCTGTTTTCTTGCTGAAGGGGGCAAGTTTACCTTTCAAATGGTGCATCATTTGTGTGTGTGGGTGCAGTATGAACGAGATCAAAGTAATCACCGAAAAACAGTGTTTAGAAATAATAGAAGATTGTTATATTTTGTGAGCTATAATATTTCTATTTTTCTGCCGACAGTCTTGTGAGGGCTCGTTTTTTGCAGTATGAATTGAAATTTATATTAGTACCATTTTCAGGTTCATATGTTAGTTGCTTTTTATTCTGATTTTTGGGAGGCAGAATGAACAAAAATCAGCAATTCAATAATTATGTTTTTTTTTTTTTTTTACATAGTTCACTGCTTAGTAAAAGTGATATAACAGCTTTGTTCCTCTGAGTACGACTACCATGATACTATATTTATGTAGCTTTTTTTTGCTACTTTTGAACATTAAAAGCAATTTTGTAGAAAAAAAGTTTCTGCATTACCACATTGAGCTATAACTTTTATTTTTTTCTTAATATTTTTGTTCACAGAGCTGAGTGTGAGCTTATTTTTTTTTTTTAGCAGGACAAGCTCCCTGGAAACCAGTATTATTTTTATGACTTATTGCTTACAGTGTTTTCCACCTTTTGTTTAGTGGTATGATGGAAAAAAAAACATCATTATGCAGTTTATTATTTTTACGTTGTTCATTGCAGGGGTTAAATACAATGTTAGATTTATAAATCAGATCATTCCAGAAGCAGGGATACCAAATATGTGAACTTTTGTTTGTTTCTGTTTAAATATGCATATTTATTGGCAGAATTTTTTTTTTCTTTTCATTCTTCTGTATATATATTGTATATATTTGTCTTTTGTTTTTTTTTACTTTTTCAGTTAGCCCCTCTGTTTTGTTTGCCTGATCCCTTGCCTAATACCCTGCAATACTCATGCAATGCAGGGTGTAAGACCTGTAGTTTCACACTAGCGTTTCACTTACCTGCGTCGGTCTGCGCACGGCCGCCGCTAAGCCCCTGGCCACGCCTCATCCCGACCGCTCCGCCTATGGGCGCATGACGCTGCATGCGACCTGCGTACCCTATCTTTAGCATTGGGTACGCAGGCCGTTCGCAGTTATGCGTTTGCCGCCACATGCGTCCTCTTGACGGTGCGCCGAGCGCACCAAAATGCAACACAGTGCGTCTGGGCAGGTCGGTGCACCGTCAAAAGGACGCATGTGCCGGCAAAAGCATACCTGCGCACGGCCTGCGTACCCAATGCTAAAGATAGGGTACGCAGGTCGCATGCAGCGTCATGCGCCCATAGGCGGAGCGGCCGGGAGGAGGCGTGGCCGGGGGCGGAGCTCAGCGGCGACCGTGCGCAGACCGATGCAGGCCAGTGAAACGCTAGTGTGAAAGTAGCCTAAGTTTGACACTGACAGAATGCGAGTTAGACTCTTCTTATGGCATTGCAATGGCCATGGCGGCTAACTTCTCCCTGTGATTGTGCCGCATAGGAGCTGGTGAGGTGAGAAAGGGAACCCACTCCATTTCAGAACGTTTTAAATGCCACAATCACTGTTCATCATTTAAAGGGTTAAACACAGCTAGGTGAGGTGCTGCCATTGGCCCCGGCTGCTACACTATTAATCCGAACAACCCTTATGCCCACATAATCACCATGATGTACTGATATGTTAATTTGTGCTAAGTACCTACAAAATGTGACATTCCAGTAAGTGATATGTTGGGAGGGGGTTAATATAAATCTCTGTTTTAGACTGAAAAATGTTTTCTCTTCCCTTTACAAATTACCGTACATAGACATTAGTGAATATTACAGTATCTAAAGAATTATTACAATAAGTAACTGTTTATAGTTTTACTTGAATATATACATATATAATGAATGTGGTTTTTATATATCCATAAGACATTAACATTTTTTCATTATATTCTTATTTACATTTATGCAATCCATATTTAGATTACAGGCTCTAACCTGTGATGTTATCCTTTTAGACTTTGCAGACATGTGCTATGTATAGAGAAAAGCGATAAAGAAATGGAATCCTAGAATGTTAGGGTAGGTGCACATGATCAGTAATCGCTGCGGGTTGGACGCTGTGTACTTGTGCAGCGTTCATTCCGCAGTGGCCAGATGTTACAGCATTGTGGATGGGATTTCAAGAAATTCCTTGCCACTATGCATCCACAGACGCCCACGGCCCACCCGCGGAGACGGACGTGCGCCGCGTCTCTACAGACCGCAGCATGTCTATTTAACTTGCTGAGACACTAGTCTCCGCAAGAGAGATTTCACACATACAATGCATTGGACGTGGTGAATCCTCACGGTTCAGTGAACATATGCAGATTCACCTGCATTCAATAGACGGCAGCGCTTTGGATGCAGCGGACATGTGCTGCGTCCAAATTGCTGCCACTTCCAGATCGTGTGCACTCGGCCTTAGAGTTGGAAGGGACCTCATGGATCATCTGGTCAAACCCCCTGCTCAAAGTAGGATTCACTAAATCATCCCAGACAGATGTCTGTCCAGCCTCTGAAGACTTCCATTGAAGGAGAACTCACCACCTCTCGTGGCAGCCTGTTCCACTCATTGATCACCCTCACTGTCAAAAAGTTTTTTCTAATATCTAATCTGTATCTTCTCCCTTTCACTTTCATTCCATTGCTCTCCTATTTCCATGAGCAAATGAGAATAATGCAAGGTAGAAGTACAGGCTAAAATTTTACTTTTAATAATTGCCTTTAAAAACGAGGTTTTCGTTCAGTATATAACAACAACCAATAAGTGTATCCTAACCACCAATAACTTGTGAAAAAACAAAAAATTGTTAAAACCGTCAGTAAAACAGACTTGACTTAATCATGGGATAAACAAGGATAGATCTATCTAGAAACTATCCACAATATTCAATAAATCTAGGTACATATCAATGACTGTATGTGCTTTTTTTTCATAATTGCACATCAAAAATAGAACAGTCTTACCATATGTTGATATCCACGTATACTTGTAAATGGGGAGGCTTTTTAAACAGCGCCATACATTACCCCAAACCAGGTGACACATATGAACCAAGGACTGACAGTCTTACCATATGTTGATATCCACCGTATACTTGTAAATGGGGGAGGCTTTTTAAACAGCGCCATACATTACCCCAAACCAGGTGGACACATATGAACCAAGGACTGACAGTCTTACCATATGTTGATATCCACCGTATACTTGTAAATGGGAGACTTTTTAACAGCGCCATACTTACCCCAACCAGGTGGAACATATGAACAAGGACTGACAGTCTTACCATATGTTGATATCCACCGTATACTTGTAAATGGGGAGGCTTTTTAAACAGCGCCATACATTACCCCAAACCAGGTGGACACATATGAACCAAGGACTGACAGTCTTACCATATGTTGATATCCACCGTATACTTGTAAATGGGGAGGCTTTTTAAACAGCGCCATACATTACCCCAAACCAGGTGGACACATATGAACCAAGGACTGACAGTCTTCCATATGTTGATATCCACCGTATATTGTAATGGGGGAGGCTTTTAAGGCATCTCCAACAGTGAACATATGAAAAGGACGACATCTTACCTAGTGATCCACCTTATACTTGTAAATGGGAGCTTTTAAACAGCGCCATAATTACCAAACCGGGACATATGACAAGGACTGACAGTCTACCATATGTTGTCCACGTATATTGAAATGGGATTTAAAGTATACGTGGATTCACATATGAGATGTTTATTTTTGATGTGCAATTTATGAAAAAAAAGCACATACAGTCATTGATATGTACCTAGATTTATTGAATATTGTGGATAGTTTCTAGATAGATCTATTCTTGTTTATCCCATGATTAAGTCAAGTCTGTTTTACTGACGGTTTTAACAATTTTTTGTTTTTTCACAAGTTATTGGTGGTTAGGATACACTTATTGGTTGTTGTTATATACTGAACGAAAACCTAGTTTTTAAAGGCAATTATTAAAAGTTTAATTTTAGCCTGTACTACCTTGCTTTATACACTTCATTTTTGATTGGTAGATCCTTATTATATTTAGCAAATGAGAATAAGGATCATCCCTCTACACTGACATCCCTTCAGATATTTGTAGACCGCTATTAAGTCTCATTAATATGATGCTGCATCAAGAATTTATTAGTTTACGGTGTATTTAATTTTGCCTTAATGTTATTTTTCATCTTCTATAAGATGGAGTCATTACTATTGTAATTTGTCCTTGCATGTTTATGTATTTATGCCATCAACGTGGAGACTATGCTGATGAGTATTTGCATAAACTGATAACGTTACAGATTGATATTTCCTGGAGACATTACTGTTTAAATGTGAAACTTGATTACTTGTTTAAGTTGTTGACAACTTGGGATGGCTTGCAACGCGTCCTAATACTTTATTGTGTTTATGCCGTAATAAAAAGAAGTTGCATTGAAACTGTGAATGTCAGGACTTATTGACGACGTCTATCTGAGCACCACCCAAACAGCGGAGTGATATTAACTTATTGCTACCTGACTACATATACTTGATTTCAACAATTTTTTTTACTATACAAGTGTATGTTCTGCTGAGGAAATGACTGTTCAGACCCCAAAACACTAATTGTTTAACACCTTTTTTCTGTAGAAAACTTGAAACTGTAGTTAACTATTGATCCAGTACTGTCTCGGAGTGGAAAAAGTATCCCATTTTCACTTCGAGTCCCTTTAAATGCAAAGTATTCCATCAGCAGGATCAGCCCCCCTAAGCCGGGTATATGGGTATGCAGGTCATGAATAATACATGTAAGAAAGACTTAGATTTCTCTGGAATAAGGCATCGGATCGCAGATATCAACGTATCATTTTATTCAGCTTCCGATAACCTGCGTGCCCTTATAGATGGCTTAGTAGGGTTGATCATACTGACAGATTCCCTTTAAAAGACGTCGGCACCTTTTTTTGTTTTCTCTTTTTTTTAAATTTAATTTTGCTAAAAAATAAGGCGTCTACAATGTTTGGGTAGCAGAATGAGTTAACAGTCAAAGCCATCATGAATGTTCTGATGACAGTTTGCGCTTTGTACTTTCAGAAAAGTACGGTAAAAAAAAAAAGACTAGAATAAACCATGTTTAATTAAATCAAGGGAACTCCTAGATCCTGGGAGGCACAGTTATGGACAGTAAAGCGATGGCATATTCTAGTGATTTGCCAGTACTTTATAAAATGGAAATGCACCTTGACGTTCCACTTTAGGTGATCATGTTCTCTTAAGTCAAACAGAAGTTGTTTTATAATACGCATTTTATACAGATCTACAGAGATCTTTGCTCATTATATTTTGCGAACACTGAACCATTTTCTGCTTTTCTTTTGAAGCTTAATAGGCAGCAGCTACAAACAATACGAGAGAGATTCCAAGCTTTCCTGAAAGGTGACACGCAAATAATGGCTGATGAAGCTTTTATCAATGCTGTTAGGAGTTACTATGAGGTAAGCATTCCTTGTGGTTAATATAGTCATCATATTGAACACTGACATTTCTGTTTAAGGCTATGTGCACACGTTGCGGAATTGCCATGGAAATTTCCGCGGCAATTCCGCACCTCCCTGCCGTGGGAAATCCGCATATTATAGGTATGCGTATTCCCACTAAACACTAGCGTTTTGCAAGCGTAATTAGCTTGCAAATGCTAGCGTTTTACAAGCGATCTGACAGGTTGGTCACACGAGTCAAACAAGTGTTTGACTCGTGTGACCAACTTTTTACTATTGATGCCGCCTATGTCGCATCAATAGTAAAAAGATCTAATGTAAAAATAATAAAAAAAATAATAAATAATGATATTCTCACCTTCCGGCAGCCCCCGCAGTTTTCCCGCCTTCAGCGACGCTCCCGGCAAGTTCCGTTCCCAGGAGTCCTTTGCGACAATCACCCCGATGACGTAGCATCACGCGAGACCGCTACGTCATCTGGGTGAATCTCGCAAATGCATCACTGGGAACGCGATTGGCGGGAGCGTCGCTGAGAGGCGGGAAAGATGCGTGGGACGCCGGAAGGTGAGAATATCATTATTTTTTATTTTAATTATTGTTTTTACATGGATATGGTACCCAGGGCCTTGGAGGAGAGTCTCCTCTCCTCCAGCCCTGGGTACCATCCGCACATGAACCGCTTATTTTCCGCATGGTGGGCACAGCCACATGCGGAAAGTAATTGGTTCAATGCATTCCTATGGCGGCGGAACGCCGCGGTTCCGCAAAAAAGAATGAGCATGCTGCGGATTCTCCCGCGATGCGATTCCGCCGCGGAAAAAACCCGCAGCATGTGCACAGCATTGCGGAATCTCATAGGCCTTAATGAGTTGTATTGTGTAAGCGGTTTTGCCGCGGTTTCGCGGCGTTTCCGCTGCGAAAAATCGCGGCAAAACCGCTAAAAAACCGCAACGTGTGCACATAGCCTAAAGAGGTTTTTCCAAGATGAGTAAAAATTAGACATGGCGTAAAATACAAGAACTTTTACTCAGCTGTTAAAGGGAATTTGTGAGCTGTTTTTTTTCTATTTAATCTGAAAGCAGTATAATATAGGGCAAGAAAGCCTAATTCCAGAGATGTGACAATTACCAATCTGTGTGTACGTTCAATACAATTAGTGTTTTATCAGCAGGACTGGCTTACACGAGAGGACTAGGTCTCACATACAAGCCAGTCCAGCTAATCTGTGTAACCCCACCCCCACACTGATAGGCAGCTTTCTGTCTATACACAGTGGACATAGGAAGATCCCATTTAGGGGTGTTAGTGGGGTTTTACACAGCTCAACATTCTGGCCACTACTGTATCACAACAGAGAAAACAGGGATTCAAACAAAACTACACCAATCAGTCCAGTAAGTGACACATTAGTGGAATCTCGCACAATGTGAATGCACCTGGAAGAGAAACCTGGACTTATCTTCAGCGCTAGAATACTAGACCCCAACTGCATAACTACATGCTGGTGGTTCAATGGGCAAAAATGTTGTGACAGTTTCTCTTTAACTTTGACAACTTTTAAGGAGTAACTAAAGTTTTATTTTAACTGAAAAGAGTCAGCATCTGTGTCTCCCTAAAGGCTCCTTCACTCTGAAGTGATTTTTTTCATACCCAAAAATAGTCGGAATGTTATCAGAGTTTGGTCAGTGTGTTACAATTTTCAAACTCTGATGGTAAAAAGTATCTGCCCACGGCATCTTTTTATGGCAGATTCTGCAAAAGCACCCCATAAAACGAACTGTCAAAAAGACATTGCTGTGTACCTGTTATGCCTTGGGTCACTTCTTTGAACTGCTTGTGGCTTCAGAAACCTTGAAGTGGTTAAATGAAGGAACCTCAATCTGCGGTCAGCTGCCCATAAGGAGCCGCCTGCTCTCTATATGTGACAGTATAGAGTGGGAGCTGACACAAGGCTGCCGGAGAAGCGACCTCCGGATCATGACCGCTAGCGTCACCTGGGAAAACTCGATGTCTTACTTGACGTATGTGCACGTACAGGAGCTTGAAAAAACTTTTTTTTTTTTTTGAAAAACTAATGAACGTGACAAACAGCCTAAAATGGACAGCCAAATGACTAGTGTGTGATTTTATCATGATCCATAGACTAACATGCAAGTTTGATGTATCAGTCGGAGACAAGTTGTCTTCTGCATGGACAATCGGTAAGAAAATATACGTGACTACCAAAACCGAGAGCATCTACATGAAAATGACTCTGAGCCTACTTTGGGGTAGCCACAAGATGTTTGATAACAAACACAAAGGAGACAGTGTACTTAGACTGCACTAGCACTCAAAAGTCGCTTGTCAATGGTGATCAGATAATGGAAAAGACAAACTTAAATTATTTTTTTTTTTTTTTTTAGAAGAAGATTCTGATTAAGTTATGACTTCCAGTTCATAGTTTCACCTGCATTATTACAAAAATTATAAAAGTTATAAAAAAAAATATATTAGGCTAGTACTTTTCGATATGTGCACAGCGTATCATCTGCATACGCAAACGCATGCCAAAGCACAGTGTTTTGTATCCGCATCAGCTTATGCATAACGCAAAAAGAACTCTGCATGTGTATGCGTTTTGCCATGCGTTTGCGTTATTTATGTGCATGCGTTCGATATTTCCAGGTGCTGTAATCAGTTCGTGGACATGCGCAGTCTGAAGTCCGCATGTGCATCGAATGCATCCATGCGCATGTCCTTGCGTACCAATGCGTTCCCACAGACCGTAATGCGTTGTTTTGACGCACTCATCCGCATGCGCATGACTGCGCATATTTGACGCTTCAAAAAAATGCAACATGTTGCGTTTGCGTACACCGTGAAACGACGCATATGTATGCAAACTCATGCGAACGCATGTCCCTGCGTACACCATGTTAAAAATATGCGGATCTATGCGGATGAAACGCTGCACACAATACGCAAATGTGAAGCCAGCCTTACGGTCATAGGCGGCAGTAATGGTGCCTGCAAGCTGTGAATGCTTCAAACCATTACAATGTAGAACCCATATAATATACATCCAGTAAGCTGTAGAACCTAAAAAAATGGCTCTGTAATCACGATTACTCTTAAAGTGAAATATGGCAACCAAGTGATGTGGCCACTGTTCATAATATAGATCTAATGTGTTTACTATTGTGTAACAGGTTTTCTTGAAAAGTGATCGAGTGGCCAGAATGGTGCACAGCGGAGGATGCTCTTCAAATGACTTCAGGGACATTTTTAAAAAGAACATTGAAAAACGAGTAAGAAGTTTACCGGAGATTGATGGTTTAAGCAAAGAAACTGTTTTAAGCTCATGGATTGCTAAATACGATGCCATTTATAGAGGGGAGGAAGATCTGCGCAAACAGCCAAACAGGATGGCTCTCAGTGCCGTGTCAGAGCTTATACTTAGCAAAGAACAACTTTATGAAATGTTTCAACAGATACTGGGAATAAAAAAATTGGAGCATCAGTTACTGTACAACGCTTGCCAGGTAGGTTTATGCAGCTTTTTTATACTTGTCGTTACCACTTCCAGTCTACAATCTACAAATATATACACAAACTCCGATATCAGCATGACATTGCTGTACAATGATACATCCTTAGAAAAAAAAAAAAAAAACTGGTACCAGACAGTAGTAAATAATTATCTGTAAGGCCTTGTCCGTCATCTTAGTTTTGTGCAGTGCAGTACTTATCACAACTAGAGATGGGCGAATCTGTTCAGATTTTGTCCCCCGAATCTGATTGACATATTCTGGCCATATTCAAACACTATTCGTGCCGAATGTATGTCTTATGATCGATTCCGAACATATTCAGTAATTTCTACTCCCATTGACTCTAATGACGTTCGGCTGTGTTCGACGAATATTGCAAAAACAATATTCAATTCCCGATCGTATTCAGAACCAAATCCGAACAAATTCACTCCTCTCTAATTACAACATATACCAGATGCATTCTGAAATCGGTGCTCTTCTGAATGAGGAGTCTGACGTCAGGTGACACATTGGATAATTGGAAATAAATATGCATTGTGTCAACAACCAAACATGTCATAGTTGAATAATCCATATTGATATTTCACAGTCTGGTTTTAAATTATGATGCTGAGAAACATACTATTAATTATCATTTTTAAAATTGTCAGTATTTATATGTGCTACTTAGATAGCTACGATGCAAAAAACATTATTTTTACAAATGCTCTTACAGAAATGCAACTTATCGTTTAATGATTGCCTGTAAAAATTTAAAAATATATGATCGACAGCGGCATTTAACAAGTTAACTATTGCAAGCGGAGTACTGCTCCATCAGCGATTGTTAGGGGCAGGTCCTGGCTGTAATACACAATCACCTGCCAGTTATGGGGTGGGCTCACTGTGGGAGCCCACTCCATACGCCTGCTTCTGACATGTGCCGTACATACACGCCAGATGTAGTGAAAGGGTTAATGACTGTTGCGTTATTTATAGGAAGCACCAAATTTCCACTGCTATACAAGCTATACACTGACTAGTTAACATTGTAACAAAGTGTCATATCTTCAGTGGGTGATGGGTGCTGCTGTCAGCTTGACAACGACATTTAACAGGTTAGGCCTCTTTCACACATCCGTTTTGTGCCGTTAGGCACAATCCGTCCAAAACCGGAAAGGACGGATCCGGCGCTGATTGTGGAAAAAGTGATGCAACGGATCAGGTTTTTTGCCGGATCCGTCCTGAACTTTTCAACCGGGAAAATGCAGGTACGCATGTCCGGACCGAGGAGAGAGAGAGACAGACCTTAGTTTCCAGAATCTGGATCCGTCTTTTGCCGGATTGCACAAGACACTAATCCGGCACTATAGACTTGTATTGTTTGCGCCCGCCGGATGCACCGCTTCAGGCGCTATTCGGCGGGTGCGGCAGAAAAAAAAACGTTGCAGTGACCGTTTTATCCGGCCGCCGGAGTGTACATTTCCGCCCGATCCGGAAAAAAATGGACGCAACGCAATGACATCTGGCGCGATCCGGCGCTAATGATAGTCAATGACAAAAAAACGCATCCGGCGGTTTAAAAAAAAGATCCGTTTTTTTCCAAAAGCGCCAGATCGCACCTGACGGCAAAAAACGGATGTGTGAAAGAGGCCTTAATGGCATCACGCAGAACTCCGCTCCACTCATGGCTGTTAGAGGCAGATGTTTGCTGAATAGTACAACAATTATCTGCCGACAATAAAGCAGGCTCAATTTCTGAGACTGCTTTAAAGAAGGCTACCTGACATAATAGTATGTCATATGCCAGGAAAAGGTTAAGGGGTTTGCCTGGCTGAGAAGGAAAGTCTTCATTAATTCTTTACTGAAGGTTGCCAAATCGTGACTGTGTGCGACATGCACACTGTCAGGATTCCCCCGAATTCCTCATGAGGGATGGATACTATGCAATTTGCATAGCTGTATTCTCGTGTCAACTACACTCAGAGAAAACATACTATTAGGGTATGTGCACACGTTGCAGATTTGACTGCCGAATTTTCTGCACAGAATCTGCACCTCGTGGCAGAACACACAGATGCGGATTTTCATGCGGATTTGTATGCGTTTTTGTAAGCTAAATAAAGATCTATTATTTTAACAAAAAAAAATTGTGATTTAATTTCTTTGTCCAACCTCTTATTTTGCATACTCCATTGAAGAATACTATTTACACAAACAGATAGACAGATATGAGATAGATTGATAGGTAGATAGATATATATGGGATAGATAGATAGATATAGATAGATAATATATATATATATATATGTATATATATATATATATATATATATATTATATATTGTATATATATATATATATATATATATATAACACAGTACAGACCAAAAGTTTGGACACCTTCTCATTTAAAGATTTTTCTGTATTTTCATGACTATTAAAATTGTAAATTCACACTGAAGGCGTCAAAACTATGAATTAACACATGTGGAACTATATGCTTAACAAAAAAGTGTGTAACAACTGAAAATATGTCTTATATTCTAGGTTCTTCAAAGTAGCAACCTTTTGCTTTGATGACTGCTTTTGCACACTCTTGGCATTCTCTTGATGAGCTTCAAGAGGTAGTCACAGGGAATGGTTTTCACTTCACAGGTGTGCCCTGTCAGGTTTAATAAGTGGGATTTCTGGCCTTATAAATGGGGTTGGGACCATCAGTTGTGTTGTGCAGAAGTCTGGTGGATACACAACTGATATTCCTACTGAATAGACTGTTAGAATTTGTATTATGGCAAGAAAAAAGCAGCTAAGTAATGAAAAACGAGTGGCCATCATTACTTTAAGAAATGAAGGTCAGTCAGTCCGAAAAATTGGGAAAACTTTGAAAGTGTCCCCAAGTGCAGTTGCAAAAACCATCAAGCGCTACAAAGAAACTGGCTCACATGAGGACCACCCCAGGAAAGGAAGACCAAAAGTCACCTCTGCTTCTGAGGATAAGTTTATCCGAGTCACCAGCCTCAGAAATCGCAGGTTTACAGCAGCTCAGATTAGAGACCAGGTCAATGCCACACAGAGTTCTAGCAGCAGACACATCTCTACAACAACTGTTAAGAGGAGACTTTGTGCAGCAGGCCTTCATGGTAAAATAACTGCTAGGAAACCACTGCTAAGGACAGGCAACAAGCAGAAGAGACTTGTTTGGGCTAAAGAACGCAAGGAATGGACATTAGACCAGTGGAAATCTGTGCTTATGTCTGATGAGTCCAAATTTGAGATCTTTGGTTCCAACCACCGTGTCTTTGTGCGACGCAGAAAAGGTGAACGGATGGACTCTACACACCTGGTTCCACCGTGAAGCATGGAGGAGGAGGTGTGATGGTGTGGGGATGCTTTGCTGGTGACACTGTTGGGGATTTATTCAAAATTGAAGGCATACTGAACCAGCGTGGCTACCACAGCATCTTGCAGCGGCATGCTATTCCATCCGGTTTGCATTTAGTTGGACCATCATTTATTTTTCAACAGGACAGTGACCCCAAACACACCTCCAGTCTGTGTAAGGGCTATTTGACCAAGAAGGAGAGTGATGAGGTGCTACGTCAGATGACCTGGCCTCCACAGTCACCAGACCTGAACCCAATCGAGATGGTTTGGGGTGAGCTGGACCGCAGAGTTAAGGCAAAAGGGCCAACAAGTGCTAAGCACCTCTGGGTACTCCTTCAAGATTGTTGGAAGACCATTTCCGGTGACTACCTCTTGAAGCCCATCAAGAGAATGCCAAGAGTGTGCAAAGCAGTCATCAAAACAAAAGGTGGCTACTTTGAAGAACCTAGAATATAAGACATAATTTCAGTTGTTACACACTTTTTTGTTAAGTATATAATTCCACATCTGTTAATTCATAGTTTTGATGCCTTCAGTGTGAATTTACAATTTTCAGTCTTGAAAATACAGAAAAATCTTTAAATGAGAAGGTGTGTCCAAACTTTTGGTCTGTACTGTAGATAGATAGATAATAGATATATCTAATAGATAGATATTGGTTCAAAGTGAAAGGTTTTGCTTGAAAAAGGTTCACACTTTGAACTAAAACGTTGCATCAATGGGCTCAATAAAGTAGCTCTTTTTTTCACCCATCTGAATGGAGTGCTGTTCCTTTCTTTGGACTGTTATATTGCAAGGTTTGGTATTTGCCTGTTGGAACTTTTGCACCCGGATTTCTTGCTTTTTTCTTTTTTGTGCTGTTCTAATTCTTTTTTTCTATAGATAGATAATAGATAGATATATCTATAGATGGATAATAGATAGATATATCTATAGATAGATATATCTATAGATAGATAATAGATATATCTATACAGTCATGGCCAAAAGTTTTGAGAAAGACACAAATTTTAATTTTTACAAAGTCTACTGCTTCACTTTTTCTAATGGCAATTTGCATATACTCCAGAATGTTATAAAGAGTGATCAGCTTAACAGCAATTACTTGCAAAGTCAATATTTGGCTAGAAAATGAACTTTATCTCCCAAAACACATTTCAACATCATTGCAGCCCTGCCTTAAAAGGACCAGCTAACCTCTTTTCAGTGATTGCTCCATTAACACAGGTGTGGGTGTTGATGAGGACATGGCTGGAGATCAATCTGTCATGATTAAGTAAGAATGACACCACTGGACACTTTAAAAGGAGGCTGGTGCTTGGCATCATTGTTTCTCTTCTGTTAACCATGGTTATCTCTAAAGAAACACGTGCAGTCATCATTGCAATGCACAAAAATGGCCTAACAGGGAAGAGTATCGCAGCTAGAAAGATTGCACCTCAGTCAACAATCTATCGCATCATCAAAAACTTCAAGGAGAGAGGTTCCATTGTTGCCAAAAAGGCTCCAGGGCGCCCAAGAAAGACCAGCAAGTGCCAAGACCGTCTCTTAAAAGTGTTTCAGCTGCGGGATCAGGCTACCAGCAGTGCAGAGCTTGCTCAGAAATGGCAGCAGACAGGAGTGAGTGCATCTGCACGCACTGTGAGGCGGAGACTCTTGGAGCAAGGCCTGGTCTCAAGGAGGGCAGCAAAGAAGCCACTTCTCTCCAGAAAAAACATCATGGACAGACGGATATTCTGCAAAAGGTACAGGCAGTGGACTGCTGAGGACTGGGGTAAAGTTATTTTCTCTGATGAATCCCCTTTTCGATTGTTTGGGACATCAGGAAAACGCCTCATTCGGAGAAGACAAGGTGAGCGCTACCACCAGTCTTGTCTCATGCCAACTGTTAAGCATCCTGAAACCATTCATGTGTGGGTTGCTTCTCAGCCAAGGGAATCGGCTCTCTCACAGTCTTGCCTAAAAACACAGCCATGAATAAAGAATGGTACCAGAAAGTCCTCCAAGAGCAACTTCTCCCAACCCTCCAAGAGCAGTTTGGCGATCAACAATGCCTTTTCCAGCATGATGGAGCACCTTGCCATAAAGCAAAGGTGATAACTAAATGGCTCAGGGAACAAAACATAGAGATTTTGGGTCCATGGCCTGGAAACTCCCCAGATCTTAATCCCATTGAGAACTTGTGGTCAATCATCAAGAGACGGGTGGACAAACAAAAACCTAAAAATTCTGACAAAATGAAAGCATTGATTGTGCAAGAATGGACTGCTATCAGTCAGGATTTGGTCCAGAAGTTGATTGAGAGCATGCCAGGGAGAATTGCAGAGGTCCTGAAGAAGAAGGGTCAACACTGCAAATATTGACTTGCTGCATTAACTCATTCTAACTGTCAATATAAGCTTTTGTTACTCATATGTTTGCAATTATATTTCTGTCTGTGATAAAAAAAAAACATCTGTCAAACAAACATAAAAACCAGAGGGTAATAGATCATGTGAAAATATAATATTTGTGTCATTCTCAAAACTTTTGGCCATGACTGTAGATAGATAGCTATCGATCTATAGATATAGCTATGGATCAATAGATATAGCTATCAATCTATAGATATAGCTATCCATCCATCTATCTATAGATATAGCTATCCATCTATCTATAGATATAGCTGTCCATCTATCTATAGATATAGCTATCCATCTATCTATAGATATAGCTATCCATCTATCTATACATATAGCTATAAATCTATCTATAGATATAGCTATCCATCTATCTTTAGATAAAGCTATCCATCTATCTATAGATATAGCTATCCTTCTATCTATAGATATAGCTATCCTTCTATCTATAGATATAGCTATTCTTCTATCTATACGATACGATACACTTTATTGATCCCGGGGGGAAATTACAGTATTACAGCAGCAATACAAACAGCAGTACATAAAATATTAGGACACAAATCTTGCACAGGTGTACCAACCAGCTATCCTTCTATCTATAGATATAGCTATCCATCTATCTATAGATATAGCTATCCATCTATCTTTAGATAAAGCTATCCATCTATCTATAGATATAGCTATCCATCTATCTTTAGATAAAGCTATCCATCTATCTATAGATATAGCTATCCATCTATCTATAGATATAGCTATCAATCTATCTATAGATATAGCTATCCATCGATCTATAGATATAGCTATCCAACTATCTATAGATATAGCTATCCATCTATCTATAGATATAGCTATCCATCTATCTATAGATATAGCTATCCATCTATCTACAGATATAGCTGTCCATCTATCTATAGATATAGCTGTCCATCTATCTATAGATATAGCTATCCATCTATCTATAGATATAGCTATCCATCTATCTATAGATATAGCTATCAATCTATAGATATAGCTATCCTTCTGTCTATAGATATAGCTATCCATCTATCTATAGATATAGCTATCCATCTATCTATAGATATAGCTATCCATCTATCTATAGATATAGCTGTCCATCTATCTATAGATATAGCTATCCATCTATCTATAGATATAGCTATCCATCTATCTATAGATATAGCTGTCCATCTATCTATAGATATAGCTATCCATCTATCTATAGATATAGCTATCCATCTATCTATACATATAGCTATAAATCTATCTATAGATATAGCTATCCATCTATCTTTAGATAAAGCTATCTATCTATCTATCTATAGATATAGCTATCCATCTATCTATAGATATAGCTATCCATCTATCTATAGATATAGCTATCCATCTATCTATAGATATAGCTATCCATCTATCTATAGATATAGCTATCCATCTATCTATAGATATAGCTATCCATCTATCTATAGATATAGCTATCCATCTATCTATAGATATAGCTATCCATTTATCTATAGATATAGCTATCCATCTATCTATAGATATAGCTATCCATCTATCTATAGATATAGCTATCCATCTATCTATAGATATAGCTATCCTCTATCTATAGATATAGCTATCCTTCTATCTATAGATATAGCTATCCTTCTATCTATAGATATAGCTATCCTTCTATCTATAGATATAGCTGTCCTTCTATCTATAGATATAGCTGTCCTTCTATCTATAGATATAGCTATCCTTCTATCTATAGATATAGCTATCCTTCTATCTATAGATATAGCTATCCTTCTATCTATAGATATAGCTATCCTTCTATCTATAGATATAGCTATTCTTCTATCTATACGATACGATACACTTTATTGATCCCCGGGGGAAATTACAGTATTACAGCAGCAATACAAACAGCAGTACATAAAATATTAAGACACAAATCTTGCACAGGTGTACCAACCAGCTATCCTTCTATCTATAGATATAGCTATCCATCTATCTATAGATATAGCTATCCATCTATCAATAGATAGATAGATAGATAATACCAAGCCTGATGTTTAGTAATAAACATAATAAAATGGTACATAAAGAGTTAAATTAAGACACACACACACACACACACACACACAAACACAAAATCTGCACAATATCTGTTTAATTTGAAAAACAAAATGACTTGAGCTCCCGCGCAATTTTCTCCGCCAGAGAGGGAAAGCCAGTGACTGGGGGCGTCCTGTTTATTGCCTGGAAAGAGGTTAATACCCATGGATCTTTCTAGGCTATGAATATCAGCCAGCAGCTGTATATTTAGCCTTTAGTGGCTATTAAAATAGGGGGACCCCCCAAAAAAAATTACGTTGAGTCCCCCTATAGTTAATAGCCAGAAAGGCTATGCAGACAGCTGCGGGCTGATATTCATAGCGTAGGAAGGGGCCATGGATGTTAGCCCCCCCCCCCCCCCCCGGCTACAAATACCAGCTTTCAGCCGCCCCCGAAATGGCGTATCTCTAAGATGCGCCAATTCCGGCACTTAGCCTCTCTCTTCCCACTGCCGTGTAGCGGTGGCATATGGGGTAATAAGGGGTTGATGTCACCTTTGTATTGTAAGGTGACATCAAGCCCGGTTAGTAATGGAGAGGCGTCAATAAAATACTGATCCATTACTAATCGTATAGTGGTAAATGGGTTAAAAAAAAGACAGCCAGAATAAAGAATTTTAATGAAATAAAACACCACACAGTTTTCCATCTTTACTGTACGCCTAATTCCTGTAAAAAAAATAATAAACACAACAGTATACTCCCTGTCCGACGTAATCCATGTAATAACAAGTGTCCCACGACGATCTCTCTTATAGAGCGGTCACATCAGGAGCTGTGACCGCTCTATAGGGCCTCCAGTGACACACTGACATGAAACAGCAGTGTTATCACTGATGGGTCACTGAAGTTCATCTTCTCACTTGACGGCAATGCTGCTTGATAATTTTCCCACGCAGCAGGACCGCAAGTGACAGGACGAACTCCTGTGATCTGACAGCGGAGTGATACAGTGCGGAAGGATACCTTCCTCATTGTATCACCGGAGGCCCCGGAGAGCGGTCACATCTCCTGATGTGACTGCTCTCCACGGGAGATCGTCGTGGGACAGTCGTTTTTATATGGATTACGTCAGAACAGGGAGTATACGGTTGTGTTTATTATTTTATTTTTATTTACAGGAGAACGATTGCTTCGGGGATTAGGTAATTTGTGAGTATGTACTCTGTTATATGTTGTATGTACTGTAATGTATGTTATATGTATGTACTGTATGTTCTGTATGTTTGTTTTTTTTTACTACTAAACACATGCATTGTCTGATGGGACTACTTTCCCATCATCGGCAATGCTATCACTGTGAGCATTGATTGCCGGATGGGAGCAGTAGTCCCATCAGACAATGGCTGCTTACACAGACACGCACACACATACACGCACACAGTCTCCACCCACACACTTCCTTCCTCCCTATCTGCAGCGTTTCTCGCATCCACATGCGCAGATCTTTTTTAGACTTGTGGTTTTGCTGCGGATGTGCCTGACTCAATGCAAGTCAATGGGCACAGAAACGCTGCAGATCCGCAAAAAGAATTGACATGCTGTGGAAAAAATAAAGCTGCGTTTCTGCGCGGATTTTTCCGCAGCATGTGCACAACAGAGTTCCATTTCCCATTCATTAACATTGACTGTGGACTAAACTGCGGATTTGATGCGAATCTGCGCGTCCAAAAATGCTGCGGATCCACATCTTAATCCGCAACGTGTGCACATAGCCTTAAACATATGTTTTTCTCTGAAGAGCCGCAGCGTTTCAGAGACAAATATGCGTGGCTGTAGTCATACAGCCTACGCCTGATACATGCTAGTAGTCCACGGTGTCTCTTGACAGATTCCCTTTAATTTACAGTTTGGATAATCAGTAGAAAATATGGGAAGACACAAAACATTTCTGTCTATTGAAACATAATTCAAATGATTTTCATACATTGAATGAAGTTCATAGTCTATGCTGTGGAAATATTTTGACTAAGGGAATTGTTCCACCTGCCTTTGTTGCATAAGAAAGATTTTTTTTTTTATCTGTTGCAGGAAAACATTACCTCTGTTGTCATGGGGATTCTCATTGCCAAACTGCTAATATTTCAATGTGTATGCATGTGGGTTTTTTGTTATTATTTAGTGGACGGTTAAACTTTCAGTCAAACCATTTTTATGTTTCTGTATGAGGGTTTATTTTTTGCAGTGTAGGTTACCTTTTGTGAATAGCGCAATAGCCTTGACATTGAAATTGCAACACCAACACCAAGAAAGAAAAAGTTGTGAGATTATGGAAATCATAGGATAAACATGTAAATGTTATGCAATTGATGAAAAATGGAAGCAAAATTTTCAAAACGTCTTGATTTATTCAGTATAGAATATGAGTGCCACGCAAAGAAATGCACGCCTTTACGCACCTTGGCATGTTGTCAGTTAAGTTATTAATGGTTGTTAAAACATTTACTCCATCACACGGCATTTACTTAAACATGGAAATCATCAAGATCCACTTCTGGCAGCTTCCTGGTCAATTCACAACTAATGACGTCCCAGATGTGCTTGATGGGAGACAAGTCCAGAGATGATGCTGGCTCCCAAAAGTGACACCATTTTGGAATCTAGACTCCTCAGGAAACTTATCTAGATGTGTAGTGAACACCTAGAACACCCTAGTTCTTCACAGAAGTTTATAACATTGAGCCGTGAAAAAAAAAAAAATCACAATTTCCCCACAAAAATGTTTTTAGCCCCAATTTTTTTTACTTTCACAAGGGTAACAGGAGGAAATGGACCCCAAAAATTGTTGTACAATTTCTAATGAGTGCACCAATGCACCATATGTGGTCAAAACCTACTTTTGAGGCACAGTGCAAAGCTCAGATGTGAAGAAGCACCATATTGGAGTTCAGATATTGCTGGACTGGTCTGAGGGTATGTTTCCACGATCAGGAAACGCTGCGTACAGCTGCAGCATCCAATCTGCAGCGTCCAGATGTTACAGCACAGTGGAGGAGATTTTATGAAATTCCATATCCACTATGCGTTCAAAGAAGCAGGCGGCAGACCTGTGTATACGCACAAGCGTGTCTTTACAGATCGCAGCATGTCTGTTTATTTTGTGGAGACGCTCAGTCACAGTCTATCTTAACAGCATAGACAATTGCCTTCAGATACGAGATGTGCAGCATCTGAAACAATGGATACTGGAAGCCTGTGCTAGCATTTCTTCTGCGGTGTTACTATCAGTGTGTCAAGAGTGGGAGAAGAGGGTTGCATTGACAATCCAACACAATGGGCAGCACTTTGAACACATTTTATAAGTGGTCATAAACTTGTAAATAACTCATGAAAGAATGAAGTTCTGTTAAAACCAAGCACACCATTGGTTTTTCTTGTGAAATTCTCAATAAGTTTGATGTGTAACATGATTCTCTTTCCATTGGAAAAAATAAAGTTGGATCCAAAATGGCCGCCATGGTCACTACCCATCTTGAAAAGTTTTCCCCTCCCATATACTAATGTGCCACAAACAGGAAGTTAATATCACCAATAAATAGCCCACCCTGTATTTCAGAAAATAGAGTACCGTATATACTCGTGTATAAGCCGATATTTTCAGCACCTTTTTTGGTGCTGAAAATGCCCCCTCGGCTTATACACGAGACATTGGGCAGAAACCAGCGTGGGAGGGGTGCCGCGGCAGGAGCCTGTGCTGGGACATCATACTCACCCTCCCCGTGCCATCGCTGAACGTCCCTGCAATCCTGCGTTGTACCCGGCTTCCTGCAGCTCTCCTGTGCTGAGCGGTGACGTAATACCGCTCATTAAGGTCATGTAAGATGGACGCGACGCCACGCCTATGGTCTTAATGAGCGGTATTACGTCACCGCTCAGCACAGAGAGCTGCAGAAAGCCGGGTACAACGCAGGATTGCCAGGATGTTCAGCGATGGCACGGGAGGTGAGTATGACGGGAGAACGGAGGACGTGGGAAGCATGGAGGAGGACAATGAGCACGGAGCAGGACGGGGGGGAAGATGGAGGGCACAGAGGAGGATGGAGCAGGACGGGGGGAGATGGAGAGCACGGAGCAGGACGAGGGGAGGATGGAAAGCACATAGGAGCACGGAGCAGGACGGGGGGGCACAGGAGGATCGAGCAGGATGGGGGAGGATGGAGAGCATGGAGCAGGACGAGGGGGAGGATGGAAAGCAAATAGGAGCACGGAGCAGGACGGGGGCACAGGAGGACGGAGCAGGACGGGAAGGAGGATGGAGGGCACAGAGGAGTACGGAGCAGGACGGGGGGAGGATGGAGAGCACAGAGGAGCACGGAGCAGGACGGGGGGCACAGGAGGACGGAGCAGGAAGAGGGGAGCACAGCGGAGGACGGAGCAGGAGCACAGAGGAGAATGGGGAGCACAGAGCTGGATGGGGGAGCAAGGAGCAGGACGGGGGCAGCACAGAGCAGGACGGCGGTTTATACACCCGGCTTATACACGAGTCAATAAGTTTTCCCAGTTTTTTGTGGCAAAATTAGGGGGGTCGGCTTATACACGGGTCAGCTTATACATGAGTATATACGGTATTTAAAAGACAATATTGAGCTTTTCATTTTAACCCACATGGAACTTTTTGGGGGACGTCTGTCCATCCAAGTGGAATCGCTTTTCTAGCAATAGAGATTCACTCAGAAATATACAGGAATAATGTGGCCGCATGTCTTCATCCAATATACCAAACAAACACATTAAGGGGTCCAATTGTATATCAATATTAAATATTGTTGTTAGGAAGGTAATTATCTCTCTCCAAAAGGACCTTATAACTGGACAATCCCAAATCATATGCCAAAAGTCTGCATCTTAGAAACTGTGTCTTGGACATCGGGCATCTGAAGGAGCAGGGTTAAGTGAGTATTTTTTTTTTTTTTTATTTTGTCAGTCAAAAGGTGGATGCTGTGGAGCAATATAGACTACAGTAAGTGAAGTGCACATGGGTGACCTATGTAGATGGAAACAATGACCATGCTGTTCTGCTAGATTAGTGCATTCTGAAATTTATTTTCCCTCTATGCAGACCATCAGCAATAGCAAAATGACTTCAGCTAGTCCCTATACTGTCCAAAAATACACTTTCCTAAACAAACGAACACTTACTGACATTAATGCTTTCAAATACCATATATTTGAATTCATTAGAAAAGTGATCAAAGTAAAAGCTGTATAAGTATTTTGTGGTTTGCACGTTAATGACCGGGCCAATTTTTACAATTCTGACCACTGTCTGAGGTTATAACTCTGGAACGCTTCAACGGATCTTGGCGATTCTGAGATTGTTTTCTCGTGACATATTGTACTTCATGATAGTGGTAAAATTTCTTCGATATAACTTGCGGTTATTTATGAAAAAAATGGAAATATGGCAAATTTTGAAAATTTTGCTATTTTCAAACTTTTAATTTTTATTCCCTTAAAATAGAGAAATATGTCACACAAAATAGTTACTAAATAACATTTCCCACATGTCTACATTACATCAGCACAATTTTTAAACCAAATTTTTTTTTTGTTACGAAGTTATAAGGGTTAAAAGTTGACCAGCGATTTCTCATTTTTACAACAAATTGTACAAAACCATTTTTTTTAGGGACCATCTCACATTTGAAGTCACTTTGAGTGGTCTATATGGCAGAAAATACCCAAAAGTGACACCATTCTTAAAACCGCACCCCTCTAGGTACTCAAAACCATATTCAAGAAGTTTATTAACCCTTTAGGTGCTTCACAGGAGCTGAAGAACGTGGAAGGAAAAAATGAACATTTAACCTTTTAGTCACAAAAATGATCTTTTACAAACATTTTTTTTATTTTCACAAGGGAAAAAGGAGAAAACAGACAGATAAAGTTGTTGTGCAATTTCTCCTGAGTACGCCGATACCCCATATGTGAGGGAAAACCACTGTTTGTGCGCACGGCAGGGCTCCGAATGGAATGAGCGCCGTTTGACTTTTCCAAACCCAAATTGACTGGAATTGAGATTGGACGCCATGTAGCGTTTGGAGAGCCCCTGATGTGCCTAAACAGTGGAAACCCCCCACATGTGACCCCATTTTGGAAACTACACCCCCTAAGGAACTTATCTAGATGTGTGGTGAGCACTTTCAACCCCAAGTGGTTCACGCAAGTTTATAATGTAGAGCCGTGAAGAAAAAAAATCATATTTTTTCCACAAGCATGATGTTTTAGTCCCCAATTTTTTTTCCCAAGGGTAAGGGAGAAATTGGACCACAAAAATTGTTGTCCAACTTGTCCTGAGTATGCTGATACCTCATATGTGGGGGGGACCACTGTTTGGGCGCACGGCAGGGCTCGAAAGACAAGGATCGCTGTTTGACTTTTCCAAACCAAAATTGGCTGGAATTGAGAACGGACGCCATGTCGCGTTTGGAGAGCGCCTGATGTGCCTAAACAGTGGAAACCCCCACATGTGACCCCATTTTGGAAACTAGATCCCCTAAGGAACTTATCTAGATGTGTGGTGAGCACTTTTAACCCCCAAGTGTTTCACTAAAGTTTATTTTTCCACAAAAGTGATTTTTTAGTTCCCAATTTTTTATTTTCCAAAGGGTAACAGGAAAAATTGGACCCCAAAAGTTGTTGTCCAATTTGTCCTGAGTACGCTGGTACCCCATATGTGGGAATAAACTGTTTAGGCACACGTCGGGGCTCGGAAGGAAAGTAGTGACGTTTTGGAATGCAGACTTTGATGGAATGGTCTGCGGGCGTCATGTTCCGTTTACAGAGCCTAAACAGTAAAAAAAAAACACAAGTGACATAATTTTGGAAAGACTCCCAAGGAGCTTTTCTAAATGTGCCCCTCTTTTGGAACTAATATGTTTCCTGTAAAGTAAATTAGTAGTGCATGGAGTTGTGGTACAATTTGAAGTAATCCTACATACACAGGCCAGGTTTTTTGGGGCAAGTGTCGCATTGATAAATGGTGTCCTTGCGTATTCCCCTTTTGTAACACACTCGGCACCTTTTTTGCGATTTACCTTTTCAGCTGCAGATGGAAGGAAGAGAGCCACAGTATTCATTACTGATGGGTAGGCGGAGCCCCAGATCAGGATGACACCTCAGATCAAAAGCGTGTTGACTGGCTGGCCCCTCCAGCTCGGGCTCCTCCTACTCAGCTCCTTCAGTCTAAAATTTGAGGTCTCAGAGGATGGTCGCTGCTGAAGCAGCTCCTCAGAAGATTTTATTATTTTTATCGGACATGAGACTTGGACATGGGTCTGAAAGGTCTCAGGGGTCTCAGCGCTGCTGGACCCCACCTCTCCCTGGCGGATCTGTATTTTACATAAATAGTCCCTGCAGAATCTTGCCGGCCCTGGGGACGAGGTTAGCTTCCCTGGCGGGGACGCAAACCGCACACTGGGGTCACTGCGTTCCCTGCCCTGGGGGGAGCATGGGCACAAGCGCCACAAATCCTGAGGGTCCCTGTGGCGCTCAGCTGGTGAGTACTCCACAATATATATACAATGTGATGAGTGCTTTAGCGACTGCTGTGACAGCGCTATTACATGTGTGTTAAATGTACTATTAGCGCTGCTTTGGCAGCGCCGTGACATGTAGATGTGGTGTTTCTGTGCAACTTTTGTCCGCAGGCAGATGCCTGCAGGACAGGGGGGGAGTAGGAGTGAGGAGTTTTGGCGCTCATATTTTTGAGCCGGGGGGGCGTGGCTTCACGCTTCCCGGTCTTTCAATGCAGGAAGCGCGCGATTGCGCTTCTCTTCCGGCTCCCTCAGCACGGCGGCCATTAAAAGAGCTCCCGGGCTCCTCAGACTCCGCTCCTCCCGTCTCAGGCACCAAACCAGCTGGGTGAGTGGCATTGTTTCCTCACCACACAGCGCTGATACATAGCGCTATTCTGCAGCTCGGTCTCACATAGAGACCTTGTTTTTTCTGACAGCCTGTGACATTAACCCTCTTGAAGGTTTTACTTGGCATACAGCTGGGGTAGCTCTATATTTTTAATACTTAACCCTTCAGCGGCTGTTTGCGTTCACTTAAAAAAAAAAAAAAAAAAAAAAAAAAACTGCGTTTTTTTCAGGTTTTCTGACATTTGGCCTGCCATATACTGTGTGAGGCATGTCGGAACAGGGTTCAGAAGGCGCGGACCATATTCCAGTTCCGCTTCGGCAATCTGGTACGCAGTCCTCCGCGGCGTCTAGCGCTGCGGTTGGAGATCACAGTGATGCAAAATTGGATGCTATCGCCAGTTCTATTAATGGCTTGTCTGACCTTTTGAGTCAATATGTGTCAGCTAGATCCTCTCAGGACAGAAAGCGACACAGACCGTTACCATCCTTCACCCGTAGCGAATCAGATGTCTCTGATTTAGATTGTGGTGAGGGTTCTCCTTTAAGTTCAGATGGGGAAATGTCTGATTCGGATAAGGAGGAAAGGCGGGGGCTCTCGTCCCTTGTGAGACGTACAGAGGCATTTATTGAAGCCATGAGAGAGGTTTTACAGTTACCGGAGGTGGTAACTAGTTTACCTGGTAAATCAGCACGAATGTACCAGGAGTATCGTACGCCACGATCAGCCTTGCCAGATCTAGATGATCTTAACAGTGCAGTAGAAAAGGAACGTCTGTGTCCGGATAAACGTTTTCACGGAACACGTTTCTTTGACGCACTTTATCCGTGTTCCACAGAGTCGAGAGATAATTGGATCCCCTCTCCTGAAGTGGATTTTTCCTTATCCCAGCTTAGTAAATCCTCACTGCTTCCTGTTAAAGGGAAGGCGAGTTTGCAGGATCCACTGGACAGAAAAACGGAAATGGCGGCGAAATCAAATTATGAGGCCGCGGGTCATGGATTCAGAGCGATACTAGGATCCATGTGTGCTTCTAAAGCTTCTATAAGCTGGTTGGACCTTTTACACAAGGCGTGGAAAAATGGATCTCCGTCATCTGAGATGGAGGAGATTTTCGAATGGTTGGACACTGCAGTCCGATATATCTATGATGCAGGTCTGGACACTGCGTCGCTTCTGTCCAGGGCGCAGGCTTCGGCGATCACGGTCAGAAGAGCGCTGTGGCTCAGACAGTGGGCCGGGGGATGCGGTCTCCAAACAAGGTTTGCTGGCCTTAGCTTATAAAGGTGGTCATCTTTTTGGGTCTGACCTCACAGAACTGATTACCAGGGCAAAGGCAAAAGAGGCGACGTTGCCACAACGCAGAGCTATGGCTTCTGTGTCTGGCAGGACATATAGTGGTCGGCGGTCCTTTCGGGGCCGAGGTCGATTCGTTCAGTCTTCTTGGGGATCGGGTCGTTCCTCTTTCTCAGCAAAAAAGTCCTCCCAGAAATCTCGCATTCCCTGGAAGCAGAATTTCCGTCAAGACAAGCGGGAAACCGACAAGAAGCCCGCCAAGACGGATTGACGCCAGGAGTCCACTCGAGGACTCTCGAGTGGGGGGTCGCCTGCTCCAGTTCAAGGAGACTTGGATTTCTCGCGTTCCAGATTCATGGGTAACGCGGGTCGTGTCAGCAGGTTATTTCATAGAATTCTCTTCTCGTCCCCCAGACACATTTTACCAGTCTCGCATTCCGACAGAACCCGAGCTTTTGGTCGCTCTGCAGCGAGAGGTCGAATTCCTTCTTCAGAAGGGTGTGGTAATACCGGTTCCGCCAGAAGACCGGGGAAAAGGATTTTATTCCAATCTGTTTGTGGTTCCCAAAAAGGAGGACAAATTTCGTCCGATTCTGGATCTCAAAAGATTGAATCGGCATGTCCACACCCGGAAATTCCGCATGGAGTCACTTCGCTCCGTCGTGGCAGCACTGTCGCAGAACGATTTTTTGGTATCAATCGACATCCGCGACGCTTATTTACATGTTCCCGTTGGAAGAGCTCATCAACGTTTTCTTCGTTTTGCCATAGGTCGGGATCATTACCAGTTCGTGGCTCTGCCATTCGGCTTAGCCTCGGCGCCCAGAGTATTTACAAAGATTCTGGCGCCTCTCATGGCGATTCTTCGAAGACAAGGAATTACGATTCTTCCTTACCTGGACGATCTTTTGATCGTGGCATCCTCGGAGGAGGAAGCAGTGACAGCTCGCAATCTGTCTCTTCAGTTACTGAAGGACTTCGGTTGGCTAGTCAATTGGGAGAAGTCGTTTCTGGAACCGTCGCAAGCTATCCTCTTTTTGGGAATGCATTTCGACACGGTACGGGCAGTGGTGTCTCTACCTCCAGACAAACAGTCATGTCTTCTTCGGCATGTACAAATCATGAAGTCTTCGATAACAATGTCCCTTCGCAAGTGTATGCGTCTTCTGGGTTTAATGGTGGCGTCCATGGAGGCAATTCCGTTTGCCCAGTTTCATTCCAGAGCTCTCCAAAGGTTCATTCTGAGTCATTGGAATCAGTCGCAATCGCTGGATTGCAGTGTCACCATCTCTCGCAGGGTGCGAGAGTCTCTAGGATGTGGTTACGTCCAGGAGCCTTATCCCTGGGGAAATCTTTTCTCCCTCCGAAATGGTCGGTCATAACCACAGATGCCAGCCTGACGGGCTGGGGGGTGTTTGGAACGATTCCTGGATTCAGGGAGTATGGTCATCGGAGGAGACTGTTTTTACCGATCAATATCCTGGAATTGAGGGCGATTTTCCTTTGCCTCCAACACTGGACGGTCCCTTTGAGCGGTCTGCCGGTCCGAGTGCAGACAGACAACGCCACAGCGGTTGCGTATATCAATCATCAAGGTGGAACAAGGAGTCCCAGTCTCATGGCGGAGGTGTCTCGGATCCTGATCTGGGCCGAGGCCAGGGTTCCAGCAATTTCTGCAATCCACATCCCAGGGGTTCAGAATGTTACGGCGGATTTTCTCAGTCGCGAGAAGATGGATCCCGGAGAATGGAGTCTTCATCCGGAGATTTTTGCAATGCTGTGCTCCCGTTGGGGAACTCCCCAAGTGGATTTGATGGCATCCAGGTTCAATGCCAAACTACCAGTGTTCATGTCCAGGTTCAAGGACCGGAAGGCTGTGGAGGTGGATGCTCTGGTGGCTCCGTGGGATCAATTCGAGCTGATTTATGTGTTTCCACCGATATCCTTGCTTCCTCTGGTACTGCGTCGGATCAGACTGGAGAGAATCCCGGCTATGTTAATAGCACCAGATTGGCCAAGGAGGACGTGGTTTTCAACGCTAATGTCGCTGTTGGCGGCACCTCCATTTCCACTTCCTCTTCGACCGGACCTGTTGACTCAGGGGCCCGTTTGTCATCCGGACTTGAAGTCTCTGCGTTTGACGGCGTGGCTCTTGAGACCGAAATGTTGACTCGTAGAGGTTTTTCAGCCGAGGTCATTGCTACTCTTCGAGCTGCCAGATGTCCGGCTACTACTAGGATTTACCACAAAATTTGGGAAACCTTCTTTTCGTGGTGTTTGGGGTCCTCTCGGAACCCGAGAAAATTTTCCATTCCCAACCTGTTGGCTTTTCTACAGCATGGGCTAGACAAGGGTTTGGCAGTAAGCACTCTGAAAGGTCAGATTTCTGCTCTGTCCTTATTATTTCGGAGAACCATTGCTTCAAATAGAGACGTGCTCTCCTTTTTCCGAGGTATATCTCGTAAGTTTCCGCCGCGGAAGGCACCCGTGTCTCCTTGGCGGCTCAACCTTGTTTTGGAGGCTCTTCAGCATAAACCTTTTGAGCCTATGTTTCTGCTAGCCTTTCTTTACTTTCTTGGAAGGTGGCTTTCCTTGTTGCAGTCACTTCCTTGAGGAGAGTTTCTGAGTTGGCAGCTCTTTCTTGTTCGCCTCCTTTTCTGGAGTTTTTTCCGGATCGTGTAGTGCTTCGCACTCGGGTGATTTTTTACCTAAAGTGGTGTCACAATTTCATGTCGACCAGGATATTGTGTTACCTTCATTCTGCCCGGATCCGAAAAATGTGAAAGAGCGAGCTTTACACACATTGGATTTAGTGCGGGCCTTGAAGTTTTATCTATCTATTACTCAAGGTTTTCGTAAGACGGACTCCCTGTTTGTGGTTCCAGCAGGTCGTCGGCGTGGTCAACGAGTTTCCAAAGATTCTATAGCTCGTTGGATCCGGTCAGCTATTTTGGAAGCTTACCGTCTTCGGGGTGAATCTTGCCCGATTAAGATTCGAGCCCATTCTACGAGAGCTGGGGCCTCTTCGTGGGCTTTTCATCAAGGTGCCTCGGCGGTGCAGCTCTGCCGAGCGGCAACTTGGCGCTCTGTCCACACGTTTACAAAGTTTTATAAAGTGGACGTCAGTGCTTCCGCTGATGCAGCCCTCGGACGTAGGGTCCTGCAGGCAGCTGTAGTGTAAAGTTCTAGATGAACTTGTGTTTAGCGCTGGTTGCGCTTTTTGTTAAGGTTGTTGGGTTTCTGCCCTTTGTTGGTTTTTTCCCACCCTTATTTTTGAACTGCTTTGGGACGTCCCATCAGTAATGAATACTGTGGCTCTCTTCCTTCCATCTGCAGCTGAAAGACGGATTTTGGTAAGACCTTACCTGTAAAATCCTTTTCAGCGAAGGAAGGAAGAGAGACACAGCACCCTCCCAGGGCAGAAGTGTGTTGATGTTTTCAGATGCAGCGCGACCCTTATCTGATAGCGATTATCTGGGCTGAGGTCAGCGCGCTAAGGCTCTGTTCCAGCATTGCCAGCTCATCACAGTAGTCAGGTTCAGTGAGTAGTACCTGGAACTCTGTGGTTTGCCTTACTTTGCATGCATAACCTGTATTCTTGTGTTGTTTCTCTGAAGTTCCTTCAGAAGGGGTTATGTTGCTCCGCTGGTGATCTTGGCTCTTTTCCTCAAAGCTTTGGTACGACTGAAGGAGCTGAGTAGGAGGAGCCCGAGCTGGAGGGGCCAGCCAGTCAACACGCTTTTGATCTGAGGTGTCATCCTGATCTGGGGCTCCGCCTACCCATCAGTAATGAATACTGTGTCTCTCTTCCTTCCTTCGCTGAAAAGGATTTTACAGGTAAGGTCTTACCAAAATCCGTCTTTTTCCAGTTTGCGGGACCTCTCCCCGGGAAATGATGGCCTGGTACAATACGCGCACCTTCAGTTCTGGAAGTACTGGGGCCCGCTCCTTCCTGAGCACCAAACATCAGGGCCTTGATCACTACCTCCTGGTACTGAAGGTACGACGTATTGGTGTGGCGTGCACATCGTGACAGCAGGAAAGCGTTGAGCATTGCCATTTGTATGATGTGCACTACCAGCTATTTGTACCACACACTGGCCTTTCTCAAAGCACTGTATGGCTGGAGGAGTTGATCGGAGAGAGCAACACCCCCCATGTATTTGTTGTACCCAAGTACACTGTCCGGTTTGCGGACCTGTGTAGAGGTACCCCGTTCAGTGCTGAGTGTGCTGCCTTCACCGTATATTGTGGTCAAGAGAAGGACATCCCTCTTGTCCTTGTACTTGACCACCACAGGTGGTCGCTACATTGGACTCTGCTCTCACCCTTTCTGACCATCTGCCCAAGCGTCTTCGGGAGGCCCCTCTGATTTTTGCGGACGGTACCGCAGGCTGCGGTACCTCGCGCAAAGATTGATTTGTAGAGTGGGATGCTGGAATAAAAGTTATCGGTGTAAGGCCGGAGTCACACTACCGTATAATACGGACGAGTGCTAGGCGATAAAAAATCGCCTAGCACTCGTCCCAATGTTATTCTATGGGGCAGCTCCCATCAGCCGTTTTTTTCTCGCGCGTTTTATACGCGCGAGTGAAATCGCAGCATGCTGCGATTGTACGCGTATCTCGGCTCAGAATCGCCAATGCAAGTCTATGGGTGCGATAAAAAAACGGACATCACACGGACCATCAGTGTCACTTGCGAGAAATACGCACATGTTTTCCTCATTACAGCCCATTGAGCCATTAAATTCAAAGGGAAAAGCAGTGAGAAATGAAATGCCATACGGATGCCATACGGATGTCACACGGATCCTGACATGCGAGGAAATCGCATCCTCGCATTTAAAACGGATAACATACGGATCAACATACGGAGAACAGTTGTGCGATTATCGCATTACAAAATCGGACCGTTTTTTTAAACGTTCTGTGTGACTCCAGCCTAAAGGTGATAACCTTTATCCAGCAGTGGGTGAACCAAATCCCACACAATTTTCCCACTCACTCCCAGGACAGGAGGACACTCAGGGGGCTCAATCCTGGTGTCCTTTCCTTCGTAAACTCTAAACCGGTGAGTGTACCCTGAGGTACTCACACAGTTTGTAGAGTTTGATTCCATACCTGGCCCGTACCTGGGAACACTGGAGCGTTATATAAAATATCAACACTCCAATATTGCCGAAGTTCTGGCTTCTTCAGGATCCCCGTGTGAAGGACCAGGCCCCAAAACTGCATCATTTCAACTGCGTCTACAGGAGACCAGTTAGAATATGATGAAAGGGGGTTTTTCGCCAAAAATTGACAAGCGTAGAAATTTGTTTGCTTCATCATGTGGTTAATAAAATCCTCAGAGAAAAAGACTTAGAAAAAGGCTATTTCTGTGAGGCCGGTAGTGTCAAACCTGATTCCTGATTCTGCCACAAAATCAGGAATCAGTGGATCGTAATTTTCAGGGGGCGAGGTCCACACGGGGTCCGCAGTGGGGTGAGCTGGTTCGACTTCGTCTTCTGGAATGGCGGCCGCTGCCTCATCTTCTGTCCTGGGCGTCTGCATGGCGGTTCCGCAGGACCCAAGGAGGAAGATGAGGAGGGGAAAGAGGATGAGGATAAAGAATCAGAGAAATAAAGAAATGTGGGATCCTCTCCCTCGCTATCAGTGTCGGAGGCAAGGAAAGCGTATGCCTCCAATGAATAGCACTGTTGGGACGAACGGGACGGGTGGGACATTTTTTTTGTTATTATGGTGCTTGGGTGTACTTTATTGATAACTGTGTATGTGTGTGGGGGGGATAGTGTCGATGACATCGATCGCGCCAATCAGCTCCTGCAGGCCCTGCTGGCCTGTCCTGAGCCTCTTTCTGCAGGATCGGTGCTATTACAGCACCGATCCAGCAAGGATAGGTGCTATTAGAGCACCGATCCCACAGGTCAGCAGCAAGGCACAGCGCGATAACACCGCGGTTGTGCACTGCGATTGGCGCGATCGACGATGACATTGATCGCGCCAATCAGCTCCTGCAGGCCCTGCTAGGCCTGTCCTAGGTTCCGGCCTAGGATCGGTGCTATTACAGCACCGATCCAGCAGGAACCGGCAGGGCACAGCGCAGTAATACTAGTAATGTGCCCTGCGATTGGCGCGATCGATATGATTGGCGATCGCGCCAATCCGGGGGGGGGTCTGGATTATCCTAGGCCCCGGCCTAGGATCGAGTAAATCGGTATTTTATCCTAGCCTGGGATCTCACTGTTTCAGCCAATCTGATTGGCTGAAACAGTGAGAAAGCCTGTGAGTGGCTGTTCAGTGTTGAACAGCCAATCACAGCGCTTGGGAGGCCGGATGGGGGAGGACACTACCCGGGATGCCGACACCATCTTCCTGGAGGTAAGATGGCGTCGGAATTTTAATGCGATCACCCCGACTTAAGTCGCGATGTCGCATTAAAGGGCATGACGTACTATTCCGTCCCTGGGAATTAAGTACCAGGTCACATGGACGGAATAGTACGTCGGATGAAATTAAGGGGTTAAATTCCCTCCCAAAAAACCCAGTTATTCTGCATCCTCACATCAGTTTTTCTCATTTGTGTTTTGTTCGTTTTTAAATTAGACCGCACACTGACCCCGTGAGTTTAATAGAACTAATCACACAGGTGTTTCTTTTTTTTACGCCAACCTTCTGCTAAACTCTCTGCTTACCCTATTCTCATTTATTTTTGTGGATCAGACTCAAAGACCTTATAAGTAAGCAGTTGAAGCTGAATATATAAGCGGAGCTGCAAGAAGCTTTGTTCTGCTCATTGTCTTGCCACTCAGTATGACACAGGTGGCACAAGGTTGTCACTGGACAATTAATTTTGATATGTAGCGATCTCTAAGCAATGTCTGGAAGCTAGTTTACTACATGTCAGAAATAGTGTAAGGATCTAAGTACCTTTATGTTTCCAAGACAACACATCTAAAAATGAATAGCCAAGATCAATTTAACACAATCATACTTGTTATAAGGATAAACGTTAAGTGTGAAAATTGAAACTAGTTGAGGATACATGATGTATTTTGCTCGTCTCTGTAAAGCTCTGGCAAAAATTAAGAGACCACTTTAAAATGTTCAGTTTGCCTGATTTTTTCTCTTTTTTAGGTATATTTTTGAGTAAAATGTAAATTGTTTTTAAAGTCTATAAACTTCTGACATGTCACCGAATTTCCAAGCAATAAATTTTGTATTTTTTTTCTGACAAAGAAAAATGGTCAAAATTCTGAAATCAATTTTTTGTGGAATAACCATGATTTTTTTTAAAAAAAAAAACAGCTTTTATGCTTCTTGGCATACTTGCCACCAGTCTTTCACACTGCTTCTGGCACAAAAATTTAAGCAGTTCTTCTTTGTTTGATGGCTTGTGACTATCCATCATCCTCTTGATCACATTCCAGAGGTTTTCAATGGGGTTCAGGTCTGGAAAATGGGCTGCCCATGACTGGGTTATGATGTGGTGGTCTCTTAATTTTTGCCAGAGCTGCACTTTCACAAGGCTAGGTTCATCACACAAGGCTGAGAAAAAGAGGTTTTATTGTACTGTATCGGACCGGGAGGGGCAGTCCGGTCCGATGGGTGTCGCAGGTCCGGGTCCGGCGCCTCCCATCTTCATGAGATGCCGTCATCCTGCTTACTTTGTGTTGCGCTCCTGCACTGGCGTGCTGATCTGCCCTGTTGAGTGCGCAGGCGCTGGGCCTCTGACCTTTCCCGGTGCCTGCGCACTGCAGTACTTTGCTTTGCCCTCAACAGAGCAGATCAGTTCGCCTGCACAGGAGCGCGACAAGAAGCAAGCATGATGACAACATTGCATGAAGATGGCAGGCGCCGGACCCACACCTGCAACACCCATCGGACTGGACCGCATCGGACAGCCCCCTCGGGTGAGTATAATAAAACCTCTTTTTCTTACCTTTCAGGTCGGACCGGGGGCTTATCTACAGCATTACAGAATGACCACATCTTATAGCGGCAAAGCGAGGTGACAGGTTCCCTTTAAGGAGCCTTATTCCCTCATTGCCATTTTAAAATGGCAATGGGGAATATGGGAATTGCGATTCCTGCGGTTGTCAGCTGTTTATGACAGCTGACACCCTGCAATATTATTATTATTTTTTATTATTGTGCCATTTAATTCATGGCGCTTTACATGTGAGGAGGGGTATGCATAATAAATACAAGTACAAATACAAGTACAGTTATCTTAAACAATGCAAGTCACGACTGGTACAGGAGGAGAGAGGACCCTGCCCGCGAGGGCTCACAATTCACAAGGGATGGGTGAGGATACATTAGGTAAGGGTAGAGCTGGTCTTGCCGCGGTTTAGTGAATCGGTGGTTACTGCAGGTTGTAGGCTTGTCGGAAGAGGAAGGTCTTCAGGTTCTTTTTGAAGGTTTCCAGGGAGAGTCTGATATGTTGTGGTAGAGAGTTCCAGAGTAGGGGGGATGCACGGGGAAATCTTGTATGCGATTGTGGGAAGAGGCGATAAGAGCAGAGTAGAGAAGGAGATCTTGTGAGGATTGGAGGTTGCATGCAGGTAACTACTGGGAGACGAGGTCACAGATGTATGGAGGACACAGGTTATGGATGGCTTTGTATGTCATGGTTAGGGTTTTGAACTGGAGCCTTTGGGTAATGGGGAGCCAGTGCAGGGACTGACAGAGGGGAGAGGCAGGGGAATAGTGGGGCACAGGTAGATTAGTCGAGCAGCAGAGTTTAGAATAATTTGTAGTATCAGAACCGTCCGCCTTTGCAACCAATCAGGGCCGAAAAGTTGTTGCAAGGATGACCCCCTTAGTAACCATCGGACCCCCACGATGAGAATCTTGTATCCCGATGGTTATCATGGTATCCTGAGGTCATGTGATGACCCCAGGGTACGGTGACCTGTGAGATCCAGCAATTAACTGGCTCTTACAGGCAGAGTCACTGAGACACTGACAGTCTCATGCACTGCAGTACACGAGTACTGCAGTGTATGAAACAGCAATCAAAGTAAAAAATATACATGTCCCACAGCAGTGGGACCAAGTAAAAAAGTGATAAAAAGTAAAATAGGATATGTAAACAAGTAAAACAAAACGCAAAAAGCGCACACAAATCATTACAATCCATTTCGCCACTCAAAACGCAGCGTTTGTGATTAAACAAAAATAAACAAAGAAAAGTACACATACTGTAATTGGTATTTCCATGTCCGGAACGACCCGCTCTATAAAACTGCCACGTTATTTATCACGTTTGGCAAACGCTGTGATAAAAAATAATATAAAAAATGCCAAAAATGTCGCTTTTTCATCATACTGACTCACAAAAAAAGTGAATAAAAAGCGATCAAAAAATCCTATGTAAAAAGAAGATATGAATGAAAATGGCAAACCATCCCGCAAAAAACAAACTGTAATATGGCTTATTCAGCATAAAATTAAAAAAGTTGCAACACTCAGAATATGATGATGGAAAAACATTAATTTTTGTAAAATATTTTTAGTGTGTAAAAATAACAAAGCATAAAAAGTATATAAATCTGGTATCGCTGTAATCGCACTGACCCAAAGAATAAATCCGTCTTATCATTTATACCGCATGGTAAACCACGCAAAAATAAAAATAAGAACTCTTCTTGTACTGCTATCTATTTGTTCATTCTAGCTCCCAAAAATCGAAATAAGGCTCGGCTCACATTTATCCTGCTCTCTCCGCTGAGCACTTACGTTGGGGTTTCAGTGTAAATTTCACAAAACCGTGATTCAGACAAAGCTACGGATGGAACCACCCACTTATAAGGTAGATGGAGTCACTTTGGACTGGACTGTGTTCCAGTGGTGTTCCATCATTTAAAGTGTCTTTTTAGCACACAAGTCTGGATGACCACAGATCTGTGGACGCCTAATTAGATGTTCACCACCGGAGCAGAAGCAAAACGAAGTACGAAGTGTCTCCCATCTGCTTCATTATGGTGGGTGGTTCCATTGGGGGATTTGTCTGAATCGCATTTTTGTTGGCTTTTCACCGAAACCCTGACGTAAGTGCTCAGCGTAGAACACAAGAAATTGATCCCAGTCTTATACTGTAAGCGATCAAAAAAAATTATCTACCCCAGAATGTTACCAATAAAAGCCCTAATTTATCCTGCACAAATCTAGCCCCCCACTCAAGTCCATCATCTGTCACTGAAACTATAGGAGATCCCACTGGTAGAACAAAGATGCTGGAAAAGCAACATAGCTTCCGCCCACTCAAAAAAAACAAAAAACCTGTGAATTATGCGCTCATAAATCCAATTGTTCCTCTGTGCCTAAACCACAGTAAGCAGCCATATGTTTGGCATTATTACTATCCTTTCCTAACCCCTGCCTTGTTCTCGAGCAGATATTTTTGACCACATATGGGTATCGTCACCTTCGGGACAAATTGCACAACAAATTATGGAGTCTGTTTTCTCCTATTATCCATTGTGAAAATTCCAAATTTGGGGCTAAACAACATTTTTGGGAAAAATTTCAATATGATGATGTAATGTTATCAAATTTTGTATATTACCTGTGGGTTCAAAATGCTCACTATACCCCTGTATAAAATCCTTAATGGGTGTAGTTTCCAAAATGGGCTAACTTGTGGGGGGGTTTCGACTGTTTAGGCACATCAAGGGCTCTCCAAATGCGACATGACACCAACAGACAATTCCATCAAAGCCTGCGTTCCAAAACATCACTTCTTCCTTTCTGAGCCATGCCGTGCGCCCAAACAGTAGTTTTCCTCCACATATTGGATATCTGCATACTCTTGAGAAATTGCACAAAAATTTTGGGTACATTTTCTCCTGTAACCCTTGTGGAAATAAAAAAAAAAAAAAAAAAACATTGGGGCTAAATGCACATTTTTTTTTTGTGAGTAAAATGTGATTTTGTATTTTCACAGCTCTACGTTATAAACTTCTGTGAAGCACCTGGTGGTTCAAGGTCCTCGCCACACATCTAAATAAATTCCTTGGGGGTCTAGAATGTAGTTTTGAGTACTTTGAGGGTGCAGTTTTTAGAATGGTGTCACGTTTGGGTATTTTCTTTCATATAAGCCCCCTAAAGTCACTTCAAATGTGATGTGGTCCCTAAAAAAATGGTTTTGTAAATTTTGTTGGAAAAATTACAAATTGCTTATCAACTTTTAACTCTTTTAACTACCTAACATAAAAAAATGTTTAAAAAATGATGTAAAGGAGACGTGAGAAATGTTGATTATTAACTTTTTTGCGTAACATAACTTTCTGATTTAAGGGCATAGCGAAATTTTTGCCAAATTTCCGATATTTTCACAAATAAATCAAAGTCATATCATGAAGTACAATATATCACGAAAAAACAGTCTTGGAATCAGTGGGATCTGTTGAAGCATTCCAGAGTTACCACATAAATTGACACTGGTCAGATTTAAACAAATTTGTCCTGGTCATTAAGGTCAAAATTGTCTCGGGTTAATCTGTTCTTGTGAAACTAGCATTGCAGTATGTATTCAATTGGATTTTTGGCCAACACTTCATATAGAAATACTATTGTAAACACTACATAATTTGCTTTAATTTTTATGACAAATATAACATGTCATTTGTTGAATGTCAACTATATAAAAAAAAAAGTGTTCCCCTTTTTTTTACAAATTTTTTAGCAAAAAAGTTAATATATGACTGTATTTAATATAATATTGTGCTGTTAAGGTTGCATAGTTATTCATATAAGATAAAGCACTTTGAAGCAGTAAAAGATTTAAAGATATGTCCTTGTTTTAATGAAGTTACGCACCAATGTTCAGGCTATTTAACTGGGCTATACAAGTTTATTTTCCCAAAAATATTTCAGAATTCCTGTGAAAATGAAAAAGGGTTTCTCGATCACCTCTTTAGGGGACACAGAAACCGTGGATAGGCTGACACTTAATATTACACCATAAATGAAAATTGGCTCCTCCACAGTAGACTATACCTCGCCTGCTAGCATCAGGCCTGAGAGTTTTTGTTACGTCAGTTGGAGGCAACATTGATCTTCACAGACCTGTTTCAAAGGCTTGACACTTTCTGTTAGGGCAGTGTTTCTCAACTCCAGTCCTCAGGACCCACCAACAGGTCATGTTTTCAGGATTTCCTTAGTATTGCACAGGTGATAATTTTATCACCTGCTCAAGCATTTAAGGGTATGCGAGATCGCTAACGAGATCGCACCTGCGTCACCATTTATGAGCAGTAGCGATCTCGTTAGCGACTTTAGCTGTGTGTGACATGTAGCAGCGATGTGGCCCCTGCTGAGATGTCGCTGATCGCTCATGAACGTTCTGAGCCGTTTTTTTGGTCGTTGGTGTCCCGATGTTGAGCCTGAATCGCTGAGTGTGACACCCTTTATGAACGACTTCACCAGCATCGCAGGTGGGACTAGGTCGTTATACAGATCGCTGATGAGATGTGTTTGGAATCACAGATCGCTGATGAGTTGTGTTTGGAATCACACAGCTAAGTCGCTAACGAGATCGCTACTGCGTCATAAATTGTGACGCAGTAGTGATCTCGTTAGCGATCTCGCTTGCGATCTCGTTTAGTGTGGCATACCCTTAATTCCATCACCTTTGCAATGCGAAGGAAATCCTGAAAACCTGACCTGTTGGTGGGTCCTGAGGACTGGAGTACTTGTACGTTCACACAGAAGGCATCAAAACTATTAATTAACACATGTGAAATTATATACTTAACAAAAAAGTGTGAAATAACTGAAAATGTCTTATATTCTAGGTTCTTCAAAGTAGCCACCTTTTGCTTTGATGACTGCTTTGCACACTCTTGGCATTCTCTTGATGAGCTTCAAGAGGTAGTCACCTTCAAGAGGTAGTCACCGGAAATGGTCTTCCAACAATCTTGAAGGCGTTCCCAGAGATGCTTAGCACTTGTTAGCCCTTTTGCCTTCACTCTGCGGTCCAGCTCACCCCAAACCATCTTGATTGGGTTCAGGTCTGGTGACTGTGGAAGCCAGGTCATCTGACGTAGCACCCCATCACTCTCCTTCTTGGTCAAATAGCCCTTACACAGCCTGGAGGTGTGTTTGGGGTCATTGTCCTGTTGAAAAATAAATGATGGTCCAACTAAATGCAAACCGGATGGAATAGCATGCCGCTGCAAGATGCTGTGGTAGCTATGCTGCTTCAGTATGCCTTCAGTTTTGAATAAATCCCCAATATGTCACCAGCAAAGCACCTCCACACCATCACACCTCCTCCTCCATGCTTCACGGTGGGAACCAGGCATGTAGAGTCCATCCGTTCACCTCCATGCGACACAGTGGTTGGAACCAAAGATCTCAAATTTGGACTCATCAGACCAAAGCACAGATTTCCACTGGTCTAATGTCCATTCCTTGTGTTCTTTAGCCCAAACAAGTATCTTCTGCTTGTTGCCTGTACTTAGCAGTGGTTTCCTAGCAGCTATTTTACCATGAAGGCCTGCTGCACAGTCTCCTCTTAACAGTTGTTCTAGAGATGTGTCTACTGCTAGAGCTCTGTGTGGCATTGACATGGTCTCTAATCTGAGCTGCTGTAAACCTGTGATTTATGAGGCTGGTGACTCGGATAAACTTATCCTCAGAAGCAGAGGTGACTCTTGGTCTTCCTTTCCTGGGGTGGTCCTCATGTGAGCCAGTTTCTTTGTAGCGCTTGATGGTTTTTGCAACTGCTCTTGGGGACACTTTCAAAGTTTTCCCAATTTTTCGGACTGACTGACCTTCATTTCTTAAAGTAATGATGGCCACTTGTTTTTCTTTACTTAGCTGCTTTTTTCTTGCCATAATACAAATTCTAACAGTCTATTCAGTAGGACTATCAGCTGTGTATCCACCAGACTTCTGCACAACACAACTGATGGTCCCAACCCCATTTATAAGGCCAGAAATCCCCCTTATTAAACCTGACAAGGGCACACCTGTGAAGTGAAAACCATTCCCTGTGACTACCTCTTGAAGCTCATCAAGAGAATGCCAAGAGTGTGCAAAGCAGTAATCAAAACAATAATCAAAGCAAAAGGTGGCTACTTTGAAGAACCTAGAATATAAGACATCATTTCAGTTGTTTCACACTTTTTTGTTAAGTATATAATTTCACATGTGTCAATTCATAGTTTTGATGCATCCAGTGTGAATGTACAATTTTCATAGTCAAGAAAATACAGAAAAATCTTTAAATGAGGTGTGTCCAAACTTTGGTCTGTTTATATATATATATATATAATATATATATATATATATATATATATATATATATATATATATATATATATATATATAAATATATAATATATATATATATATATATATATAGCGAAGGGGACAGCGGGATAGAGTGTTATCGCTCCAGTTGCTGGAGAGGGGGTAGATTCAAGTGTGCTTAAGGCGGCTGTCCCGTTTCGTTAATTCAGGCTGCAGCTGGGCTTGGTGCAGGGGGATAGGTGCTGCTTGTCCTGGGAAGGCTGTATTGGCACAATATGCTAGTGGCAGTGTGGTGGACGTGCCAGTCAACCAATCACGGGGCTAATTGGAGGACGCTGCGCCAGCCAATTTGAGTTGCTGCTTGTCAGTAGCCGGCAATTCAGCTGTTTGGGGGCTGTGTTGAGTAGAAGCCTCGCCTATCAGCTTCTTCGGCAGTCAGTCTTTTGTTCTGTCAGCGTAGGGAAACACAGCTAATCATGTCGCAGATGCTGCAGCTGCCCTGCTGGCCCAACCCCTTCCAGTTTTGGCCACAGCTGAGCCATTTTTTTGTACTTATGTTAATGAGAAGTCTGCTTTCAGGGCTTTTTGGGACTACTTTAGGCTAGATTATCGCTGATGCTACAGGAGGTAGAAGCACTCTTCTTTCTGAGGCCAGGGTGATCCACCCATTTCACACATTCCAGTTTTGCCTCTTTTGCCAGTTTCTGGTACCAAATGAGGTCAGTCTTCAGGTTAGACCAAAAGCACCTTAGAGTAGAAGGTCAGGCCTTCAGGTCCACACTCTTTGGGCAGCCTCAGAGAGGCAAACCCTCTGGTTCCATAGGTACCTGAGGAACCAATGCATTATAGGCCACCCCCACTGGAGTGGAAAGCAGCCTTCCAAGGAGTGTGGTTGGAGGTGATCAGCAATGTCTGGGTAAGAGAGATAGTCTCTTCAGGGTACAGGAAAGCTTTCTCTGCCCTTCCACTAGATTGATTTTTTAGTTCCCATCCCCTCAGATCCCCTATGATAAGACAGTTTTGAGCAAGCCATATCTTCTTTAACTCGGGCAGAAGTAATTACAGATTCCTCCTTCAGAATGTTTCAAAGCATTTTACTTAAATCATTTTGTGATGCCCAAAAAGAATGGTTCGGTGCGACCTATCTTAGACCCGAGGTGTCTGAACAAGTAGATTCGTGTGCGCCGTTTCAAGATTAAGTCTCCTCATTCACTCATTGCTTCCATGGCACCTGGAGAATTTCTGTCCTCAGTTCAGGACGCCTATCTTCATGTACTCATTTTTTACACTCATCAGCGGTATCTTTGCATTGCGATCAAACAGATCATTTTTAGTTTGTGGCCATCTTTTTCATCCTGGCCACGACTCCCAGAGTGTTTACGAAGGTTCTGGCACCAGTCATGGCCCTACTCTGAACCAGAGGATTTGTGGTGATCCCTTACCTGGACGACCTCATTATTAAAGCACCCTCTTTCTCTTCAGATCGTTCTAGACTCCTTAGCTCGCTTTGGATGAATTATCTCCAGGGCAAGTCCCCACTGATTCCTGTACAGCATCTACAGTTCCTAGGGATGATATTCAACACCTCCCAAGCATTAGTCTTTCTTCTAGAAGAAAAGAGATTTTCTCCAGTCCGCCTTTCAGTCCTTAAGGTGACAGCACCCTCTCATGTTCTGCATGAGGGTCCTAGGCAAGATGGTGGCAGAATTTAAGACAGTCCCATTTGCACAATTTCAAACAAGGGCTCTGCAGAATTCTCTCTTGGCCAGTTGTTACAGATCGATACTCTTTGGACTCTCTAAGATGATGGTTAACATCACATCTGTTAACTCAAAGTCGCTATTTTCACTCCATCCATTGGCAGATGCTATGGATGCCAATCTTCAAGGATGAGGAGCAATCTTTCATCTATCCATTCAGGGGTCCTGGGAAGATCAGGAGAGGCTTCTCCCAATCATTGTAGTGAAACTCAGAGCTATTCATCCGATTCTTCTACATTGGCAACATCTGTTCTGAGAGTTACCAGTTCAAATTCAGTTGGTCAATGCCACGGCTATGGCATTCTTCAATCGACAGGTTGGAACGCCAAGTTGGTCCGCAATGTCAAAAGCAGCAAGGATTCTGGAGTGGGCAGAACACGCATACCGTTGATTTCGGCAGTTCACATACCCGGGGTGGACAACTGTGCAGCGGACTTCATAGGCCGCCAGCAGACAGCTACTAGGGAATGGTTTCTACATATGAAAGTAGTCCGTGAGATCTGCTGGTGGTGGGGCACTACGGATGTCGGTCTAATGGCATCCCGGCTAAACCACAAGATTCTCAGGTTTGTCGCCAGGTCTCGAGAACCTCTGGCAATCGCAGTAGATGCATTGTCAGTCCTGTGGTCTTAGTTCTCTCTGCCCTATATCTTTCTTCCTCTAAACCTTCTTCCTAGGGTTCTCAAGAACATCAGGGCAGAGGGCATTACAGTTATTCTCATTGTGCTGGACTGGGCCTCGTAGGGTCTGGCATTCCGTCGTGATCAACCTCCTGGTAGATGTTTCTTGGGTACTTCCAGATGTCTCGAGGACCGTTGTTCCACCAGAATTTACGGACTCTCAATCTGTCGACATGGCCGTTCAGGCTGCGATTTTAAGGGGACCAGATTTATCGGAACCAGTGATCCAGAACATGATCAGGGCACGAAAGCCTTCTTCATTGCATGTCTATCCTCACACTTGGAAGATGTAATTTTTTGGTGCTGTCAGTCTGAGTTTACCCCAATGTCCTTCTCCTTGCCTGTACTTATCTCCTTTCTCCAGTCAGAGTGAGAGGCTGGGCTGGTGCTTAGTTCTCTCAAATGTTAGGTTTCTGCTCAGAATATTTTATTTCCCAAGGATCTGGCATCTAAGCCACAGTTCAAGACTTTTTTACAAAGACAACATACAGGCATCCTCATGATTCTTGGGATCTCAGTCTCGTCTTGGAGGCACTCCAGTCTCCACCTTTTGAGCCTATTAAGGAGATCTCCATTCTGTGTCTCTCCTATAAAGTAGCATTTCTGGTAGCCATCACTTCCATCAGAAAAGTATCAGAGTTAGTGGCTCCGTCTTTTCTCGCTCCTTATATAATCGATCACCAGGACAAGGTAGATTTGCTGACAATTCCATCCTTTCTCCCTAAGGTGGTCTTGGCTTTTAATTTTAACAAATAAATCGTCTTGGTACTTTTCTTTCCTTCACCTTCTCATCCAACTGAGAGCGCTTTACACAAATTGGGTGTCATCCTGGTGGTGCTGACCTATCAGTCCGTTACCGATGCATTCAGATGGTCCGACTCCTTGTTTGTTATTCTAGAGGGGCCTAGAAGGGGACTCGCTGCTTCTAAGGTGACCATTTTTCGCTGGATCAGAACAGCCATTATTCAGGCATATAAGTCAAAGTAACTGCGGTTTTTACTGCTAGTCTTTATGAATTGACATATTCATTTAATTTGCTATGCGAATTCTTATGCAATATTTTTTCTATTCTTTCTATTTTAGATAGAAATTGCCTTTTGCTCCTTTGTTATATACAAACAATGTGGTTGTTTCAAATAACGCATAACATTTTACGTATGTCACGTGTATTCAATTCTTTGCTGCCATGTTAAATTTTTTCAATCTTTATGATTTTAATTCTGTCTATCTTCACCTGCCACTTCTTTGTGTTAATTAAGTGTGTTAATTGTTTTCCCAGTGTGTCCACCGGATTCCAGCATAAAAGCGCTTTATTAAGAAAGGTTTGTTATCATGACTAAGGTTGCTGTGACACCTGAAACGCGTTGATAACTTAATACTCTGTCTCATCTATGCTAATAATTTTATCCTCTATTTTGCAATCATTTTGAGTGAATAAAGAACTGGTTTTTCACTTCATCGTGGAGCTGGATTATCTTCATTTAATTTTATACGCCATGACACGGCGACTCCGTGCTCCGATTTCCATGATGTCTTAACCGGCGATCTGGACCTTGTTATATTTATATATGTCAAAGTGCAGTGTTCCTCCTTTTAGAGTCAAGGCCCACTCTACCCTAGCGATATGAGTTCCTGGGCGATTCCTCACCAGGCATGAGTTCTGCAACTCTGTAAAGCAGCCACGTGGTTATCTCTGCATACCTTTTACAGGGCTTACAGATGCAGATGCAAATCTGGGCTGGAAGATACTACAGCTAGCGGTTGCACAATTGGAAGATTGAGCTACAGTGGAAAAAAATGTTGTTTTTAACAGTAAAGTTAAGTTTATTTCCCACCTCAGGAACAGCGTTAAGAGATCGCACAGTTTGTGTCACCAAATGAGACTACCGAGAAATAAAGATTTTTTTTTACTCAACTTAAAATCTTGTTCTCGTAGCTTCTGTTGGGGACACAGCACCCACACTTGGTTGCATGGCCAGGCGTGTAATTATGTTGTTCTTCAGATGGAGTGTAATTGAATTACTTTTCTGTTCTTACTCTAATACTTTCTGTACTTCTACTGCTTCCTCACTAATCTGAGGAGGCCTGATGCTAGCAGGCGAGGTATGTTCTGCTGGGGAGGAGCCAATTTTAATTTATGATGTAATAATACATGTCAGCCAGTAAAAAAAAAAAATATTTGCAAAAATTGACTTGTAGCATTGTGGCAATAGAAAAGACATTTTAAGTTCTAATGATTGTATTCACATTCAATATTTCAGCTGGATAATGCAGATGAGCAAGCCGCACAGATCCGTCGTGAACTTGATGGGCGTCTCCAAGTAGCAGATCAAATGGCAAAGGTGAAAGCAATAAGCCTTAAGTAATCTTTCTGACTGGCAAAAAGCAAAATACTGTAGTTAGCAGGGTATTTTACCATTTTCCATAGTAATACAAGCCTGTATAAAATTGAAACCGTTCAGGTTAAAGTGTCTGTAGTGTAGAGTATTGAAGTTAATTTAGTTTTTGTTGAAAACTGTAATGAAAAGGTGGGCCACACTTTTCCTCCAGTAAAGGTCTGCTCTGGAATAGTGGCTGCAGCAATTTGATACCATTCACATGTTGTCATTTGTTAAAGGTTTTTTTTATTAACTAGCGGTATTTAGTTCAAGAACAATGTGACTTTTATGTTGCACTTTTATTTGCAATCAACACTTATGTTCTTAAAATATAATTCCAAATGAATTCATATTACAGAACATAAAAAAAAATGAGCTGACTAGAGGCAATGACAGGCAGTAAAAAATATCTGGATTCTATTTTTGGTATCAACGCTTCCATAGTTTTCTAGGTGATGGTAAAATAAAATTTTGCAGTTCATTTCTCATGTCAGTCACCCACTCAATTACTTTTTAATTATTTCATAGGAGAAAATATTTCCAAGGTTCTTAACTAAAGAAATGGAGGGAATGTTTATTGAAGAGCTGCGAGCGTCAGTCAATCTTCTAATGGCCAACCTAGAAAGTCTTCCAGTGTCTAAAGGTGGTCCTGAGTTTAAACTACAAAAGTTAAAACGTTCACAAAATTCTGGTTTTCTGGACATTGGAGATGAAAGTGAAGTTCAGTTATCAAAATCTGACGTTGTCCTGTCCTTCACTTTAGAGGTATGTCTAATTAAAAAACTGTGCAAATCATTGCTCAGCCTGATTATTTTTATCGGTGAGGCCTATTGCATTTATAGAAAACAGAAAACAGAGCCGGCCATATTTTTCCATGGTTGTGTTGTACATCTATGGACTAACTGAAAAGGACTCCTATGACAGTCATACAGTATTTGCCAAATTTTGTGAAACTTTGAGAGCCAAAGTTTGCCATTTCAGTGTTTTAGATCGTTTAGTCAGATGTTTCTATGGTTACGGAGGATACGTTTTTTAAAACTTTTATTGACATCTATCAAGTTTCTGCAAAGACTCAATATTTATACTGTTGATCCTTATTGTTCAGGACTTTTTCACTTAGCCCTTGCAGTTGAATATTACCTTCTTGGCCAAATTCTGACTAATGGTAACTTTTTTTTTACTTAAAAAATGTTTTTTTTTCTTGTGCACACACTTTTTGAGAATTGACCACAGGTTTACAATGGAATTGAGATATGGGGAATTTCCTGGCCATGGACCCAAATTTTCAATGTTTTGCCCACTGGTTATCACTTTTGCATGGTGCTCCATCATGCTGGAAAAAACATTGTTCATTACCAGATTTCTTCTGGATCGCTGGGAGTTGCTCTTGGAGGATGTTTGGATACCATTCATTATTCATGGCAGTGTTCTTAGGCAAAATTGCGAGTGAGCCCACTCCCTTAGATGAAAAGCAGCCCCAAACATGAATGGTCTCTAGATAATTTACTGTTGGCACAACTAAGGACTTGTTCTCAACTTTGTTCTCCAGACAATCAATTTTCCTGTCTGGCTTTATCAGAGAAAATAACTTTTACCCCAGATGTCTGCATTCTAATCTCTGCATTTAATGTAAAAAATGTCCATCTATACTTGAACATATATATATATATATATATATATATAATATATATATATATATATATATATATATATAGTGAACATGGTAAAAAAAAAAACAATTGTGGAATTGCTCTACTTTTGCAATTTCACCCCACTTGTTTTTTTTTTTCCTTTTTCAAGTAAACTATATGGTAAAATCAATGGTGTTGTTCAAAAGTACAACCGATCCGCAAAAAACAAGCCCTCACATGGCCATATTGACGGAAAAATAAAAAAGGTATAGCTCTAGGAAGAAGAGGAGCAAAAAACTAAAATGCAAAAACAGAAAAACCCAAGGTGGTAAATGGGTTAATGAGTTGGTTGTCAATTACCTTTTTTATACCTTTTGATATTGATTGGTGAATTTTTAAACACTTCACAATATATTGCACTTTCTTTTGTATCCATATGATAAGCTGTGTTTTTTTTTTTATTATTCACATTTAATTATAATTCTTTTTAATTGGTCTATTAGACTAATCATGCTACGTAATGAGTCTGTATGTATTTATCCCCCGCGTTTTTGAATATGTACCAATGCTTGAGAAAGGCTGCATAGAGGGAGCTGAAACTTAGCTGGTGTTGGTTGCTCATTTTCTTCACTATTTTGGATGTACTGCCTCTTTGGATTATTTGTATGTATTGTTCCTTGCCCATAAAGCAGGGGTCCACCACCATAGCCACATGTGACTTCTGGGCCAGTGATATGTGGCTCGCAGTGGTCTGCCTGCTTGGTATATTAGCACCAGGTATAGCAAACCGCTATGAGGAGCAGGTCTCCAGATGCTGACTTTTGTGAGTGGCTTCACACTTAAGAGCAGATCTGGGTGGGGTGGTTATGCAGATTTATGTAGTAAGATGGAGATGGGATAATACTGCCTTTTAGAGGTTAGAATGATGCTTCATGTTGGATGTAATAGTGATGATTGTGCCTGATGCGAGAATATGCAATTAAGTTTAGAGCCTGTAAGGGAAGAATGCCTTGAGGTCTCGGTATGCTTTTTGCAGGGCAGCTTTGGCTGTCATCATACCGGTAATGGGGGGCTCTCAAATTTCACTACTGTTCTGGAGGGTGGTACTGAATGTATCTCTCAAAGTATGAAAAGTTGGGGACCACTGATTTAGATGAACCAGTTTTGTATTGCATTACCCTGTAGCAGATCAGAAATCTTATTTCTGGGAGTTCTAGTGAAGTGATCACCAAATATCAATGTTTGGTCATTTTTCCTAAAGTGTTACAAGATGGAAAACAGGCAAGATAGGGCTCAAGTAGAAATCGGTGAATATCCATTCTATTTATTGATTTCACATGTGGGGATCCTATAGACTTTAGTGCCAAGCTCTTCACTGAAAATAACTATTATCTTTGAGTCAAGGCCGATTATTCATAACATAGAATGTTTTTTGCATAAAGTAGTCATCCCACAAATTGAAAAATAAACACTCTTTTGGAGTAATGAGCATCATTACTTTTCCCATATCGATGTAATAAAACACCACTCTCAAGTGCTTACTCCCATTTTGAATGCTTCATTATCTTCTCATGTGACAAGAAAGCAACAGTATTTCCCGGTGGTAGATTGCAGGCAGCTTCTACTAAATCCTCCTTCTCTCTTCCTGACCTGACTGCTGGATAAATAGTCCATTATCGGTCTACCTTTCCTGCATTTCACTTCTTTCGCTCTCATGCCCACTCGCTACATCTACTTCTCATGTGGTAATTCTCTGATTACCACATAGTAACTTTTTTGTAGTGTCCGATCACCACTCGTCATGAACAGGAAAGGTACTGAGCATGTGAGCCAACTTTTTAGCAATGTGGCAACTACTAAGAATGAACTAATGCAGTGACAAAATGGCACACTATTTTTAATTGATGTGTATTCAAATTCTCTATTGAGTTTTGTGTGGCACCCCCTTTAACGAAACAGATCTTCAAAGGGCACTTCATAAATGTTAAACTAGAAGGGTCTCGACTCTTTTTTAGTTGAGCCACTGGACTGCTATATTGAAAATTTTTCTCAGCTGAATTAAGCATAGACTTCAAAGCATTTTTATTTGTGAATTTTTTTTTACCGGTCTCTCTTAAATTCAGTTGTTTAGGTCAGTTGATTTGAGAGTCAAATTCAAAGATCACCGGATACACTGAATGAACTAGTTCAAATCCAATCTGAATCCATCTTTGCGATTAATGTGACGATAGATTTTTCTCTTCAATTAGTCATAACTTTTACTTTCCATATTTTTCATTAGATTAATTTTTAGATTGTTACTTTTTTTATACTATTATGTTTATTAGACTCGTGCTTTTTATGCAGATTGTTATCATGGAAGTCCATGGCTTGAAATCAGTGGCTCCAAACAGAATTGTATACTGTACAATGGAAGTAGAGGGTGGCGAAAAACTCCAGACAGATCAAGCCGAAGCCTCAAGACCTCAGTAAGTGACTACTATAACTCTGCATGCACACTACATTTTTTTGTTTTCACTTTTTTTTTTTTTTTTTGCGCTTTACAGTAAAGCTGAAAGTTGAATATTGAATCGTTAACGTAATGTTAAACATTTTCTACGCTACGAAGACGTATTGAAGGCTCAAAAGCATTTGCATTTCATTGATTGCATAGTTTGGAATACTAAGTCAATCTAAGAGTTGTGGAAACATATTAAATGAAAATGTAATACTTGTACAGCTTTTTAACATACTTTAATCATTTTTTTATTTGATTTGTATAAATTTGCTAATTTAAAAATATATACTTAAAAGTACTCTTTAAAACGGTGTTTAATTTTTGGGACATAGGAAAAAAAAGTCATAAAATGATTAGTTGAATTTAATGACCAATTTGGACAATAACACGATACCAGGCTGTGCTGCTGTAATTGTTGTTTTTTCACTTGAAAAAGACTCTAATCCAGCGTTCAAACACATTGTGGAAATAAAAAAAAACTTTCCACTCATCTTGGTCCCAAGGATTATTTATATCATCACGTGTGGAATATGCATTCTGTCCTATGTATTTTTAGATGGAAAGGATATTTGAAACTTGAATCATGGGAAGGAGAAAATATATTTTCTGATCCTCTAGGTCCCGTATACACATTAGACTAACGTCATTCACACTCGCTGATATCGGTGGGATCAGTTGAACCTCTAATATCTAAGGGATCCTCCCAACTCTCCACCCATAAGATGTTTGTGAGAGAAGGATTCAGACCCTTAAATGTTCAAAGTTGAATGATGCAGGGAAACAAAGAGCCAAATTGTGTAAAAATTTTTTTTTACAGGACTCAATTGGAGAATGACTTTTTACCCCCAGTTAAAGAGAACTGGAAAGCAAAATTTCCCCCCCCCAAACTATTTTTGTTCATGCAACTCTTTTAAAGACACGTCTAGAAATTAATTTATATAGCTAGTCTGTTCCTCTGTTCCTGACAAGTGTTTTAATTGCTATGCTAATGAGGCTGAAGAACCATTTGTAGATCTGAAGCATTTGTCACTCCAGCTCTATTCCCCACCAGCACTGCCTCTTGCTCAACTGATGGTTCCTTTTCATGACGTCACAGAGCATGCAGGCTGTAAATCAAGCCCAGCACTGGGTGACGAATAGAGCTGGGGTGACAGAGGCTTCATATCTACAGCTGCATTTGCATATCATTTCAAATGCTTATTTCTCATTAATGGGGAGCATCTGAGCATAAGCATTAAAGGGAATCTGTCAGCAGGTTTTTGCTACCTCATCTGAGAGCAGCCTGATGTAGGCAAAGAGAAGCTGAATCCAACGATATATCACTTAGGATAGTTGCACCCAGTAATCTAACACAATCAGCGTTTTTACATTGAGCTGTACAGCAGAGCTGAGGAAGCTAACCCACCACCAGGCTCTGTATATACAATGTCCATAGACAGTGAGCTGCTTATTACAGGAGGGGCATGTCGGACCAGGAGGCACAGCAATGATAAGCTTCTGTTGCTAAAACAATCATTGCAAGCAAACAGGACAGAGCTTGTTAAGAGGAGACATCATAGAAATCTGTGTTTTAACCCTACAACATGCTGTTTTCAGAATACATAGCAAAAACCTGCTGACAGATTCCCTTTTAACTATTTTGATGATAATTCGCAAATCCTTTGTTGGCAAACTGTTCTATCTCCTGAATTATCCTTGAAGTTGGAATGATTGTGTGGATTGGTGAAGTATTTTAATTTAGTGCTCTATTTTGCAGAGAAGTTGGGGTGGATTGTTTAACATTTGAAAAGTGTATGTTTGCCATTTAAAGCATATTATGCCCTTATCTAAAGTTTCACAGCAAGAACAGGCGTGGATCTACACTAGTGGATCAATGAGTATTAATAACAAATGCAACATTGCACTTTGTAAAAAGCTTGTGATGCTCATGAAATTATATATATTTTTGTTGCCTATTTCTCAGAAAAGACCACTAGCTGAGAGGGTGACCTTTCATTTGCAAAAGTTGCCATAAATAACCTTTTAAGAAAAGCTAGTTGTCAGTCATATTGAACAGCGGGAGCCATCCCTATGACTGCTCCTAAAATGGTAATTCTTCTAGTAGGTCACAATCATAATACTTCATATATTGACCATCAGCCAAATAAAACATGGCCTAGAAAAAGAATGGTAATGTTATACGAAGACCGCATATAGACGAATGACTGCAAATTTAATTTCCTTAGAACATTCTTGAAGTCTTAATTTGGGGATTTGTGTAACACAAATTAATTAGCCAAGTGTCTGCTCTTCTACTCCCTAGAGACAGGTGTACAGTCAAATCCACATACGGTAATTATTTTTCTCTTCTAAGCCCTAGGGACTGGTATTAAATGGGATCTGGATATCTGAAATTGAAAAAACCTGTGCTTTAGCCTGCGTACTCACATTCACACTCAGCAGCCTCTGAGGCTGTAGGGTTCAGGTCAGGAGACCCAAGCCGGTCCGTGCATGGTTTGCAAAAACGTGTCAATCCAGCCTAACTCTGTACAGTTGGCATGCTGAGACACAATTACAATAGACTTGAGATCTTAAGCAGAGCATTAAACCAAATAATCAGAAAGAACAAATGGTTACCATATAAGAGTAATCGCTTTTTTTGAGGTTCTAAAATGATTAATCCACTTGGCCAAAATATTTCTGAACAGTGTTTGCTACTGTGAATTTCTAATACAGTGATTACTAGAGTTTATTGTATGTTGAGCTCAGTATAAAACAGTATATGTCATATGCTTCTGTGCTCCCTCTGGTGGCATCTAGTGGAATCTAGTATATTATCTTTAGATCTGAATATAGCAGGGGAGAAAAAAAAACAGAGCGCCAACCACTATTAAAGAATAGTGGTTGAACTTCATTTTTTAGTTTTTCTTTAGTATTTTGTATTCAGTACAAATAGGGTGTGGTCTCCTTTCTACTGAACTGTGTAGTCCATATACAGTCCCTCATAAGCTGGGTGTCCGTTTGGGACCCAGACTCTCTGCCACTATTCACACTAGGTAGTTTTTACCGTTAGAGAGTGTAGTTACTGTCCCGAATGGGTACACCTTACCGTGGTGGTACAGCGTTATACTTTTTTGATCAAAACAGTGTTTACTAAGTACCCTATGTTAATTATTTAATGCACTTGCTTTTTTACTTACTGTATATACTCGAGTATAAGCCGAGATTTTTAGCCCATTTTTTTTATAGCTGAAAGTGCCTCTCTCGGCTTTTACTCGAGTCATTATCCGAGGGGATAGGCGGGGGAAGGGGAGCGCAGGAGCCGGCCGCTGTCAGATCATACTGACCCCCTCCTGTCGCGGTCTCTGTTTTCCCCTGCCTCTTAGATGGTCTCTGGCACCGGCAGCTCTTCTTGTGCAGAGCGGTCACGTGGTACCGCTCATTAAAGTAATGAATATGTATGTGGCTCCACTCCCATAGGCGTGGAGTGCATATTCATTACTTTAATGAGCGATGCCACATGACCGCTGAACACTGGAAGGATCTGCCGGCCCGGGACAACAGAGAAGCAAGAGGTGCAGAGACCGTGCCACGCCAGGTGGGGTTGAGGAGGACGGGGGGAGCCATGCGATATTCACCTGTCTCCGTTCCACCGCCGCACGCACTGTCTTCCGTGTCTTCTGGCTGTGACGTTCAGGACAGAGGGCGTGATGACGTGTTTAGTGCGCGCCCTCTGCCTGAACAGTCACTGCAGAGACCCAGAAGACAGAGCAGCGGTAGTGGTGGAACGGGGACAGGTGAATATCGCAGGTGCCGGGGCCTGAGCCAGCGTGAACACCAGCACCTGACCCCCATAGCGCGCTGGTGTCCCCGCCTGCTCAGGACACCGCACCTGGCCCCCAGCAATGAGAGGTTAGTTTGTCATTTTTATTTTTTTTAATCGCAGCGGCATATAGGGCATATTATTCTATGGAGCATCTTATGGGGCCATCAACCTTTATGGAGCAGCATATGGGGCATATTATTCTATGGAGCATCTTATGGGGCCATTATTAACCTTTTTGCAGCATTATATGGGGCATATTTTTTGTATGGAGCATCTTATGGTGCTCATAATGAACTTTATTCAGCATTTTATGGGGCATATTTTAACCCCTTTCTGCCATCCGACGTACTATCCCGTCCATGAAACCCGGGACAATCTGACCATGGACGGGATAGTACGTCATGCCCTTTAATGCGACATCGCGACTTAAGTCACAGTGATCGCATTAAAATTCTGACGCCATCTTACCTGGAGGAAGATGGTGTCGGCATTCCAGGGCCTGGCTCCTCCCACCCAGCCTCCCGATCGCTGTGATTGGCTGTTCGATTCCGAACAGCCAATCGCGGGGCGGAGCCTGTCACCTGTGAGCGGTCGTGTCTCTGAGCGCTCTCCCGCCGCTGCATAAGAGAACCCAGGATCTGCCGTCGCCACCGCAAGCCTCAGCCGACCGAACGGTGGGGGGAAAGTAGCAGACCGCTGGGAACGCAGGAGAGACCGGGGGCGAGCCACAATGACTCGGAGGAGGCAGAAAGACCTGGGGTGGGCGGATGGCAGCAGCTCCCATGATGACGCCGCCGAGAAGGAGGAAGCAGCTAAGCTTAACGCTGCATGCCAGCGTCGCATGAGCGCTGCAGAGAAACTAATAAGGTTTGCCCGCAATGGAGAGAATGGGAAACAGCAAGAGTCAGAGGGAGAGGAGGAGGAGGAGGGGGGTGAAGGGATGGAGCTACAGGAGGAGATGGAAGGAGGAGGAAAATCCCCAGAGAATAGCATCCCTGAGGGGGAGAAAATGGCGGTGGCAGCACAGGAGGAGGGGGGAGATACAGGAAAACCCCACTATTAGAGATGTGTTTACAGTAGTATCTGGGAGTACAGTCTGAAGTGGCCACTATAAAAAAGGACATACATAAGGTTAATACCAGGACGGGAGAGGTGGGAGAGGCGGAAGATTGGATTAATAAATTTAAAAAATCGGAGAAGCAGTTTAAGCAACAAATTTCTGAGGTCATGACAAAAAATGATGATCTGGAAAATCGTTCCAGAAGGAACAATATTAGAATCGTTGGTCTCCCGGAAAAGACCGAGAGAAGGGATCCCACTGATTTTATGAGAAGTGGCTGAGAGATCAGATCGGAGCAGACTCCCTCACCAAATTTTACGCAGTAGAGCGGGCGCATAGAGTACCAATGCAATCACAACCCCCGGTAATAATCCACGTGTTATTATTGCAAAGCTACTTTATTATAAGGATAGAGATATCATTATACGCAAAGCAAGAGAATCGGAGGAGATTACAATGAACGGCCAACGTATTGGTATATATCCTGACTATTCGGTAGCTGTGCAGAAGCAACGAATGCAGTTTGGAGGGGTAAAAAGACGTCTGAGAGAATTAGGCGCCAAATATTCAAATATTCAATGATGTTCGCTGCTAAATTGCGAGTGGCAGCCATGGATAAGGTTTTCTTTTTTACGGATTCTGAGGAGGCCATAAACTGGATTGATGTTAATGTTAAGTCTTTGCACGCCAAAGAGTGAGAGATAGACATGGAATTCAAAATAATGTTTAACGGAGTGGTCGGCTGAGGACACTTAGTAAGCAGATTCTTTTCTAGTTTACAGGAAACAATTGACAATCAGTATGGATGGACCGGGGTGAAGACACCCGTGATACAAAGTATGCAAACATATATATGATCATGGATATGGGACTAGAAGTGGAGTTTTTTAACTTCTGAATTCCACCTCCATAACTTAAATTTTTTCATTTTTTAGGTTTTGAAAGTGATCCAATTCATACTAGTAGACTAGATTGAATGAGAAAAGAGTCAATACGAAATATTTGAATTTCAGATATATAGCCCTGGCGGAGGGCATGGCGGAAATGAATATTGTTTGTAACCACAGATGTGTTATATTAATGTATACTATATGTAGCTATAATTTCCCTTTTTTGTTTTTATCTTTCTGCACTTAGGCTATGTGCACACGTTGCGGAATTTCCATGGAAATTTCCGCGGCAATTCCGCACCTCCCTGCCGCGGGAAATACGCATATTATAGATATGCGTATTCCCGCTAAAAACTAGCGTTTTTCAAGCGTAATTAGCTTGCAGAATGCTAGCGTTTTACAAGCGATCTGACAGGTTGGTCACACAAGTCAAACAAGTGTTTGACAAGTGTGACCAACTTTTTACTATTGATGCCGCCTATGCCGCATCAATAGTAAAAAGATCTAATGTAAAAATAATAAAAAAAAATAATAAATAGTGATATTCTCACCTTCCGGCGGCCCCCGCAGCTTTCCCGCCTCTCAGCGACGCTCCCGGCCAATCCCGTTCCCAGGCGTCCTTTGCGACAATCACCCCGATGACGTAGCATCACGCGAGACCGCTACGTCATCTGGGTGATCTCGCAATGCATTACTGGGAACGGGATTGGCGGGAGCGTCGCTGAGAGGTGGGAAAGCTGCGGGGGCCGCCGGAAGGTGAGAATATCATTATTTTTTATTTTAATTATTGTTTTTACATGGATATGGTACCCAGGACCTGGAGGAGAGTCTCCTCCAGACCCTGGGTACCATCCACACATGAACCGCTTACTTTCCGCCTGGTGGGCACATCCACATGCGGAAAGTAATCGGTTCAATGCATTCCTATGGCGGTAGAATCGCCGCGGTTCCGCAAAAAAAAAAAAGAGTATGCTGCGGATTCTCCCGCGATGCGATTCCGCCGCGGAAAAACCCGCAGCATGTGCACAGCATTGCGGAATTCCATAGGCCTTAATGAGTTGTATTGTGTAAGCGGTTTTGCCGCGGTTTCGCGGCAAAACCGCTAGGAATCCGCAACGTGTGCACAGGCCCTTACAGTGAAACAAACTGTGGTGGGGGAAATATAGAAATCCACGGCGGGAGGGGGAGAGAGATAACGGGAGTAAACCGGAAAACTGGGTAAGTGTGAAGACTGTACCAAGTTGGCGGGAGTGAAAAACCCATGGCTCTTAGAGAGCATGCAAGCAGAGGAGGAAGAAGGGGGAATTGAGGAAGAAGGGGGAATTGGGAAAGAGGGGGGGTGAAGGTGGGAAGTTACCGACAGTTGAAGTAAGAAAAGGCAGAATGAGAATGGTGTCTAATATAAATAATGGGTAGTTTTAAAGTTATAAGTTGGAATGTTAGAGGCTTATCAGAGAAGAACAGAAGGGCGGCAATATTTAAACACATGCAGGATTAGGGGACGGCAGTGATATGCCTTTTGGAAACTCATTTACAGAAGAAAACAACTCATATTACCATTACAAGATGGATACAAAAGGCATACCACTCTACATTCTCTAATTATTCTAGGGGAGTTTCGATTTTAATTAATAGATCCACCTCTTTTGAAGAAATAGATGTACATATTGACCCAGAGGGACAAGGTGTAGAAGTTAAAGGACTATTTTTTTGGAAGGCCGTTGTGTTTAGTGGCACTTTACATTCCCCCTCCTTACTCTAGTACTAAGATCAGAGTGATGAGGGAGTATGCTAAGAGAAGTGGGGGAATGCCGCTGCTGATGGTGGGAGATTTTAATAATGTGGTAGATATTTTTTGGGACAGAAATAAGAGGCAGCCGCATGTACCAGATAGCACCAATACAGTCTTTGGTAATTTTATTAAAGAAATTGGTCTGATTGATGCATGGAGGGTTAGGAATGAAGGGAAAAGGTGTTACCATGTCATTCCACGACACATGGCACATTGTCGCGGATTGATTTGGCACTAGCAGATGGATTGGCGGACGCCATAATAAGAGAGGTACAATATCTCCCCAGAGTGATTTCTGATCATAGTCCAGTTAGGGTGTCTATTGGATATGGGTCACAGAAAGGAATAGTTAGGGAGGGATGGAAAATGCATCCTGTTTGGATACAATACCTTAATGTTCAAGGGATCGGGAAAGAGTTAAAAGAATTTTTTACTCATAACGATGGAAGCACAGATGAACTAGTGGAATGGGATGCGATGAAGGCCTTTCTTAGAGGGTTGTTATTTAGAGACATCTGTAGGTTGAAATCACAAACTAAAAAAGAGGAGATTGAAAAATTGGAAGCATTGGAGAGAGCGGAGGAAGAGGCTATTATAATGATACACCTGAAACACAAGGGACCTGAGAGAAGCTCAGGAGCAGATTAATAACATCTTACTAGGTAAAATGACAAGAAGACAGGAGTTCCAAAAAGAAAGGTTTTATGCTGAAGGGAAGAAAGTGGGTCACCTTTTATCTGTTATCGCTTCGGCACAAAGGAGTAACTCATTTATTTATAATATGGTAAATGGAAAAGGAAGAATGTTAATGACTTGGAAGGGATATTGAATATTTTTAGTGACTTCTACAAAAACCTATACTCAGCAGAGGAGAATGCAGGAAATAGAGGTAGATAAATTTTTAAGCATGGGAAAGCTCCCTAAGTTAAGTAAAGAGAATAAAGATGCTGGATTCTCCCATTACTGTGGAAGAGATGGAGATTGCGCTGCATGGCATGGCCAATGAGAAATCCCCTGGGTTAGAAGGCTATAAACAATTTGCAGAACTGCTGTTACCTAAATTGTTGAAAGTATTTGAAGAAGCTAAAGAGAAAAAGTTATTGCCGGCCTCTATGAGGGAAGCGATGATTGTAGTGATTCCCAAGGAGGAAAAAGACCCCAGAATACTCAAATCATATAGACCAATCTCGCGGTTAACGGTGGACATTTAAATCTTGGCAAAAGTTTTAGCTAACCGTCTGACTGGGATAATTTCTTCCTTCCTTGATACATCCAGATCAGGCGGGATTCATGCCTAATAGATCTACAGCGGGTAATATAAGGAGGCTTTACCTTAATCTCCAGATACAAGCTGATAATTCAGGTCGCACAGTGATCGCCTCACTAGATGCCCAAAAGGCGTTCGATAGTGTACAATGGGAATACCTATGGAGAGTCATGCAAAAATTTGGGTTTGGGCCGAGATTTATAGAATGGGTGCAATTGCTATACTCTCAACCTACTGCTAAAGTTAGAGTTAATGGAGCGATTTCCTCATCTTTTCCTTTGAAAAGAGGAACCAGACAGGGATGTCCACTGTCGCCGCTCCTCTTTGCTGTAGCAATTGAACCATTGGCCGCAGTTATTAGGGGGAATAGGGGAAATTCACGGCTTTAAGCATGGGAAATGGAGGAAAAAATTGCTCTGTATGCAGACGACTTGTTACTATTCCTGGGGATCCGACTGAATCACTGAGCTGTGCCATGCAGACAATCGAAAGGTTTGGGGTCATATGTGGGTTGAGGATTAACTGGTCCAAATCAGTTCTGTTTAAAGTGGATAGGGAAGTGGAGTGGTCTGATAGAGATATTGAAGATATTGAAGTCAACAAATTACAGTGTAAAGAGGCCTTTAAATATCTGGGGATACAGATCTCCTTGCCGATATCAGAGTATCTTAATAATAATTTGATGCTATTACTTCAAAAATTAAAAATTAAAATAGAGATATGGAATAAATTACATTTAACGGTGGTGGGAAGGATAAACCTTTTTAAAATGATCCTGATGCCCAAACTAATATATTTATTACATAATTCGCCTGTCTGGATATCTAAAAAAAGGTTTAAGGCTAAGTGCACACGTTCAGGATTATTCGCGTAAAAAATGCATGAATTAAGCATCCTATCATTTAAAATGAATTCTGCAATTTTTGTGCACATGGTGCGTTTTTTTCCACGAAAAAAACGCATAATGGAAAAAGAAGCAACATGTTCATTAATTTCGCGGAATTCTAGCGTTTTTCCAGCTATATTATTGACCTAGAAAGTTCAGGGAAAAATCGCAGTAAAAACGTGCAAAAAACACGCAAAAAAAAGTCCGTTTTTGCTCAGGAAAATTCTGCAAACATTCCTGAACGTGTGCACTTAGCCTAAGTCTTTGAATGGGATGATTAGAACGTTGGTATGGGGAAGAAACCGGCAAGAATATAGTTGGAAAGCCTCCAGAGACCTAAAGATGAAGGTGGAATGGCGCTGCCAAACCCAGAAACATATTTTTTAGCGGCTCAGAGTTAACACTTTAGAGGGTGGTCAAGATCTGGGTCTGTTAAAGGAATGTTGGAGCACTGTATTGGAGATAGGCTGATACTAGAGGGATTGGAGGGAGGAAACGTTAAAAGGCTGAGGGGGGAAATGCCCACATTAGAACTTATAGACAAAATCTGGAACACAATTAAAAAGGTGAGAAGAGTAACAGGACTAACTAAATTTACTCCCATATGGAATAATAACAATTTGCCGGAGATAATGAAAGTAGGTACTATACGAGAATGGACAGAAAAAGGAATAAGATAACATAGTAACATAGTTATTAAGGTTGAAGGAAGACTTTAAGTCCATCTAGTTCAACCCATATCCTATCCTAACCTGCCCTAACATAATATAGATATATGTTTCAAATAATGGAAGGGGAAGAAATGAAACCTTTTCCGCAGTTACAAAATGAGTTCCTATTGTCAAGTACCGAATAGTATCATGGACAGATTAAACATGCAATTAGAACCCAGAGAGCACAACAGAGACTGGTAGTAGAGACGGATCTGGTTTTGGAGTACATCTGTCAAGAAGGGGGGTAATTTCAAGCACATACAGGGATTTGATGCATACTTTCCTTCTGGGATTTCCACTGAAAGCTAGTCATAAATGGGAAGAAGAAAATATAGAAGATGACGTATGGGAAACTATATTGGAATATATACCCAAACTCTCTATGAGCGAACCTGCAAGACTATCGCACATTTATGTAATTCATAGAGTATATAGATCACCGTTAATAATGCACAAAATGGGGCTGAGGGAAAACTCGGAATGTCCTAGATGTAATATAGTTATGGCGGGTATATTCCATATGATGTGGGAGTGCTCTAGGCTCTCAATATTTTGGTCTGGAATAATTAACATGATTGAAGGGGCGTATGGATGCAAAGTCTCTGGAGATCCTGTTACGTGTTTGCTAGGCTATGTGGAAGAAATCTTAATTGATAATAATAGTAAAATAGCTATTGCTAGACTACTTTATTGTGCTAGGAAATTAATAGCAAGAAATTGGACCAGTCCTGAGCCTCCATCGGGGGAGGAATTCTCTGAAAGTGTGAAACATATTATACACTTGGAAAAGAGTATATATGAAAAAAGAGGTAAATTGAATATGCATGAGAAAATATGGGCGCCTTGGATGCACTATAAAGGATTATAAGAGATGAGACCTTTATCATGTAATGTATGTTATTCACCATTCTGTGTAAGAGATACATTTCTTGTAACTGTTTCTTAATATTAGAGGTAATGGAGATATATTCTCATACTTGAATTTTTCTTTTTTTTTGTCTTAATAAAGAAGAAGAAACGAAAAAAAGCTGTTGGGAGGGGTTGAGGGGTTAAATGGGGATGTTATAATGTTTTGATTATTCAGTTGGTTTGAATAAAGTTGTATGGAAAAATTTCTCTAATAAAAATTTATCTGATTAACCCCTCTCTGACATTAGACGTACTATCCCGTCCATAAAACCCGTGCCATTCTGCCCATGGAGGGATAGTACGTCATAGGCGATCAGCTGCGCTCCTGAGGGGAGCGCCGCTAATCGCCGCCGGGTGTCAGCTGATTATCACAGCTGACACCCGTGACTGTGTGTCAGGAGCGGTCACGGGGGAGGATCGCGCAGGGTGGGGCTCCCTGCGCGCCCCCCTGAGACCCTCAGACCAGCGCGATGTGATCGCGCTGTTCTGAGGGCTTCCTCCCTCCCAGGACCCGGATCCAAGATGGCGCCGGGGTCCTGGAGGGAGGCGGCTTCCTCAGTGCCTGCTGAGAGCAGGCACTGAGAAGCCTGCTGCACTGCCTGAGCGATCGCTGGTGTGACAGTGTGCTGTGCACACTGTCACACCAGCGATTTGATAAAATACAGTGATGTCCCACCCTGGGACAAAGTAAAAAAGTTAAAAAAATAAAAAATAAACATGTTATAAAAAAAAATCCAAAATAAATTAAAAAAAAAAAAAATATTCCCCAATAAATTCATTTCTTCCTGTAAATAAAAAAACGAAAACAATAAAAGTACACATATTTGGTATCGCCGCGTCCGTAACGACCCCCCCTATAAAACTGTCCCACTAGTTAACCCCTTTAGTGAACCCCTTAAAAAAAAAAAAAAAAAAAAAAACGAAGCAAAAAATCAATGCTTTATCATCATACCGCCGAACAAAAAGTGGAATAACGCGCAATCAAAAAGGCCGATATAAATAAACATGGTACCGCTGAAAACGTCATCTTGTCCCGCAAAAAACGAGCCGCCATACAGCATCATCAGCAAAAAAATAAAAAAGTTATAGCTCGCAGAATAAAGCGATGCAAAAATAATTATTTTTTATATAAAATTGTTTTTATTCTATAAAAGCGCCAAAACATAAAAAAATGATATAAATGAGGTATCGCCATAATCGTACTGACCCGAAGAATAAAACTGCTTTATCAATTTTACCACACGCGGAACAATAAAAACGCCTCCCCCAAAAGAAATTCATGAATTGCTGATTTTTGTTCATTCTAACCTCCCAAAAATCGAAATAAAAAGCGATCAAAAAATGTCACGTGGTCATAAATGGTACCAATAAAAACGTCAACTCGTACCGCAAAAAATAAGACCTCACATGACTCTGTGGGCCAAAATATGCAAAAATTATAGCTCTCAAAATGTGGCGATGCAAAAAACTATTTTTGCAATAAAAAGCGTCTTTTAGCGTGACAGCTGCCAATCATAAAAACCCGCTATAAATAGTAAATCAAACCCCCCTTTATCACCCCCTTAGTTAGGGAAAAATAATAAAATTAAAAAAATGTATTTATTTCCATTTTCCATTAGGGTTAGGGTTGCGGCTAAAGTTAGGGTTAGGGTTGGCGCTAAAGTTAGGATTAGGGTTAGGGTTGGGATTAGGGGTGTGTTAGGGTTAGGTTTGTGGTTAGGGTTGGGACTAGGGTTAGGGGTGTGTTGGGGTTAGGGTTGGAGTTAGAATTGGGGGGTTTCCGCTGTTTAGGCACATCAGGGGCTCTCCAAATGTGACATGGCGTCTGATCTCAATTCCAGCCAATTCTGCGTTGAAAAAGTCAAACGGTGCTCCTTCACTTCTCAGCTCTGCCATGCGTCCAAACAGTAGTTTATCCCCACATATGGGGTATCAGCGTACTCTGGACCCCAAGAGTTATTGTGCAATTTGTCCTATTTCTTCTGTTACCCTTGGGAAAATAAAAAACTGGGGGCGAAAATATCATTTTTGTACAAAAAAAAATATTTTTTTGTTTTTACGGCTGTACATTATAAACTTCTGTGAAGCACTTGGGGCTTCATAGCGCTCACCACACACCTAGATAAGTTCCTTGTGGGGTCTATTTTCCAAAATGGGGTCACTTGTTGGGGATTTCCACTGTTTAGGCGCATCAGGGGCTCTCCAAATGCGACATGACGCCCCCAGACCATTCCATCAAAGTCTGCAATCCAAAACGTCACTACTTCCCTTCCGAGCCCCGACGTGTGGCCATACAGTAGTTTTCGCCCACATATTGGGTATCAGTGTACTCAGGACAAATTGGACAACAACTTTTGGGTTCCAATTTCTTCTGTTACCCTTGTGAAAATAAAATATTGGGGGCGAAAAAATCATTTTTGTAAAAAAAAAAAAAGATTTTTTATTTTACGGCTGTACGTTATAAACTTTAGTGAAACACCTGGGGGTTCAAAGTTCTCACCACACATCTAGATAAGTTCCTTGAGGGGTCTAGTTTCCAAAATGGTGTCATTTATGGGGGTTTCCACTGTTTAGGCAGATCAGGAGCTCTCCAAACACGACATGGTGTCCAGCCAATTCTGCGTTGAAAAAGTCAGACGGCGCTCCTTCCCTTCCAAACTCTGCCATGCACCCAAACAGTGGTTTACCCCCACATATGGGGTATCAGCGCACTCAGGACAAATTGCACAATAACTTTTGGAGTCTTGATACCCTTGGAAAAATAAAAATTGGGGTGAAAAGATCATTTTTGTGGAAAAAATATGATTTTTAAATTTTACGGCTCTACGTTATAAACTTGTGTGAAGCACTTGGGGGTTCAAATTGCTCATTAAAAATCTAGATAAGTTCCTTAGGGGTCTAGTTTCCCAAATGGGGTCATTTGTGGGGGGTTTCCACTGTTTAGGCACATCAGGGGCTCTCCAAATGCAACATGGCATCCAAACTCAATTCCAGCCAATTTTGGTTGGAAAAAGTCAAATGGTGCTCCTTCCATTCCGAGCTCTGCCGTGCGCCCAAACAGTGGTTCCCCCCCACATATGGGGTATCAGCGTACTCAGGACAAATTGTACAACAACTTATGTGGTCCAATTTCTCCTGTTACCCTTGGGAAAATAAAAAATTAGTGACTAAAAGATAATTTTTGTGGGAAAAAAATAGGATTTTTTATTTTCATGCCGGGCATTATAAACTTGTGTGAAGCACTTGGGGGTTCAAAGTGCTCACCAAAGATCTAGATAAGTTCCTTAGGGGGTCTAGTTTCCAAAATGGGGTCACTTGTGGGGGGTTTCCACTGTTTAGGCTCATCTGGGGCACTGCAAACGGAACATGACCCCCATTAACGTCTGCATTCCAAAACGTTGCTACTTCCTTTCCAAGCCCTGCCGTGCGCCCAAACAGTTTCCCCCCCCCCACATATGGGGTATCAGCGTACTCAGGACAAATTGGACAACAACTTTTGGGGTCCAATTTCCTTGGGAAAATTCAAAAATTTGGGACTAAAAAATCATTTTTGTGGAAAATTTATTTTTTTTTTTTTTCACACCCAGGCTTTATAAACTTTTGTGAAACACTTGAGGGTTCAAAGTGCTCACAACAGATTAGATAAGTACCTTAGGGGGTCTAGTTTCCAAAATGGTGTCACTTGTGGGGGGTTTCCACTGTTTAGGCACATCAGGGGCTCTCCAAACGCGACATGGCATCCAATCTAAATTCCAGCCAATTTTAGTTTGAAAAAGTCAAACGTCGCTCCTTCCCTTACGAGCTCTGCCGTGTGCCCAAACAGTGGTTTTCCCCACATATGGGGTATTGGCGTACTCAGGAGAAATTGCATAACAACCTTATCTGTCCATTTTCTCCTTTTACCCTTGTGAAAATAAAAAAAAAGTTTGTAAAAGATAATTTTTGTGGCTAAAAAGTAAAATATTCATTTTTTCCTTCCACGTTGCTTTAGTTACTGTGAAGCACCTGAAGGGTTAATAAACTTCTTGAATGTGGTTTTGAGTACCTTGAGGGGTGCAGTTTTTAGAATGGTGTCACTTTTGGGTATTTTCTGCCATATAGACCCCTCAAAGTGACTTCAAATGTGAGGTGGTCCCTAAAAAAATGGCTTTGTAAATTTTGCTGTAAAAATGAGAAATCGCTGGTCAACTTTTAACCCTTATAACTTCCTAACAAAAAAAAATTTGGTTCCAAAATTGTGCTGATGTAAAGTAGACATGTGGAAAATGTTATTTCTTAACTATTTTGTGTGATATATTTCTCTGTTTTAAGGGAATAAAAATTCAAAGTTTGAAAATTGCAAAATTTTAAAAATTTTCGCCATATTTGCGTTTTTTTCAAAATAAACGCAAGTTATATCGAAGAAATTTTACCACTAACATGAAGTACAATATGTCACGAGAAAACAATCTCAGAATCGCGAAGATCCGTTGAAGCGTTCCAGAGTTATAACCTCATAAAGAGACAGTGGTCAGAATTGTAAAAATTGGCCCGGTCATTAACGTGCAAACCACCCTTGGGGGTGAAGGGGTTAAAAAAAAAAAACACAGCCAATCGCAGCCTTTCTCATTGTTTAAGCCAATCAGATTGGCTGAAACAGTGAGATCCCAGGCTAGGATCGTGCCTGCAGCAGCTGGCCCAGCCCCCACCCCCCCCCCGGATTGGCGCGATCGACGATCACATAGATCGCGCCAATCGCAGGACACAGCCGTGGTATATCCGCGCTGTGCCCTGCCAGTACCTGCCTGGATCGGTGCAGTAATAGCACGGATCCTAAGCTGGAGCCTAGGACATTCCCAGAAGGGCCTGCAGCTTCTGATTGGCGCGATCGATGTTATCGTCGATCGCGCCAATCACAGGGCACAGCCGCGGTGTGACCGCTCTGTGCCCTGCTTGGTGACCTGCCGGTGACCTGCCTAGTAATCGAAGCTGTGAGCTCCGATTACTAGGCCGGTGCCTAGCAACCGGCATAACAAGGGTCTCCTCTGATTGGTGGGATTGATGTGATCATTTATCCCACCAATGACAGGTCACAGCAGCGATGTGACCGCTCTGTGACCTGTCTGAAAACTGTCTGTGACCTGTGTGACCGCACTGCAGGGGTACTCACACTTGCTGAGTATTCCTGCAGAGCGATCACACTGCCAGATCTCCTCCTGTGCTGGGCCTTGTGGTGCCACAGTAGCCTGTGACACCACAATACCTGGTGAAGAAAGAAGACAGAAGAAAGAAGAGACTACAAACGTAAGTTTTGAGCCCCGATCCCTGCCCAATCTATCTTCATCCACCCCATTCCCCCCCCCCCTTTTTTTTACCCCTCTTTTTACCCCCCCTTTGCGCCGCCTCTGTGCACATTTAGCAGCCGCCGAGCGTTGATTGGTGACGCAGTCCACCGATCAACACTCGTGCTCGCTGTTCTTTTGCACCCCCCTCCGTGCGCACTTCCAGCAGCCGTGGAACTTTGATAAGTGACAGCGGTGACTTATCAGAGCTGCGTTTCCTGCCTTGGTTTAGACCCAGACTTTTTTATTCACCGGCCTTTTTTTTCCCCTCCTTTCCGCCACTCCCGTGCGCACATCCAGCAGCCGCGGAACTTTGATGAGTGACAGCGGTCACTTATCAGAGCTCGTGCCTGCTGGTTTAGACTTTTTTTTCACAGGCATTTTTTTCCCTATTCGCTTTCATTCCTTTCAGCTTTTTCTTTTCAGCATAGTGTGCACAAAACACTATCCCCCCCCCACACACATAGTTATAAATAAAGTACACACAAAGCACCATATTCACAAAAAAATGTCCCGCCCGTCACATTCATCCCAACAGCGCTATTCAGTGGAGGAGGCATACGCTTTCCTTGCCTCCGACACTGATAGCGAAGGAAAGGATCCCACATTTCTTTACTTTTCAGATTCTTCATCCTCCTCTACTTCTTCTTCCTCCTCCTCATCTTCCTCCTCGGTCCTGCGGAACCGCCACGCAGACGCCCCAGGACAGAAGATGAGGCAGAGCTCACTCCTGAAGATGAACCAGCGCACCCCTCTTCAGACCCCGTATGGACCTCGCCCCCCGAAAATTACGAGCCACTGATTCCTGATTTTGTGGCAGAATCAGGAATCAAGTTTGACTCCACCTTCCTCACAGAAATAGACTTTTTCAAAGTCTTTTTCTCTGAGGATTTAATTAACCTCATGGTGGAGCAAACGAATTTGTACGCTCGGCAATTTTTGGCACAAAACTCCGTGTCATCATTTTCCAACTGGTCTCCTGTAGACGCAGTTGAAATGATGCAGTTTTGGGGCCTGGTTCTCTATATGGGGATCCTGAAGAAGCCAGAAATTCGGCAATATTGGAGTGTTGATATTTTATACAACACTCCACTGTTCCTAATGGTCATGGCCCAGACGTGTTTTGAGGCCATCCACAAATTCCTGCATTATAATGATAATGCACAGTGTCCCCCACGAGATGACCCCAATTTTGACCGCCTGTTCGAAGTTCGGCCGGTCATCGAACACTTCACCAAAAAGTTTGCTGAAGTGTACGTGCCACAAAGGGACATCTGCGTGGATGAGTCCTTGGTTAATTGTAATGGAAGGTTCCGATTCCACCAGTACCTGCCCAGCAAGAGGGCAAGGTACGGAATCAAACTCTATTAGCTGTGTACATCTACAGCTTTAGAGTTTACGAAGGAAAGAACACCAGGATTCAACCCCCTGAGTGTCCCCCCGTCCTGGGAGTGAGTGGGAAAATTGTGTGGGATTTGGTGCACCCATTACTGGATAAAGGTTATCACTTTTACACCGATAACTTTTATTTCAGCATCCCACTCTACAAATCCCTCTCTGCGCGAGGTACCCCATCCTGCGGTACTGTCCACAAAAATCAGAGAGGCCTCCCGAAGACGCTACTTGGGCAGATGCTCAGAAAGGGTGAGAGCAGTGCCCAATGTAGCGACCACCTATAACGCTTTCCTGCTGTCACGATGTGCACGCAACAGCGATACGTCTTACCTTCAGTTTCAGGAGGTAGTGGTTAAGGCCCTGATGTTTGGTGCTCAGGAAGGAGCGGGCCCCAGTACTTCCGGAACTGAAGGTGCTCGTATCATACCAGGTCAGCATTTCCCGGGGGTGGTCCCGCCAACTGGAAAAAAAGGTAAGCCACAAAAAAGGTGCCGAGTGTGTTACAAAAGGGGAATACGCAAGGACACTACTTACCAATGCGACACCTGCCCCGAAAAACCTGGCCTGTGTATGAAGGATTGTTTCAAATTGTACCACACCTCCATGCATACTAATTTACTTTACAGGAAACAGATTAGTTCCAAAAGGGGGGCACATTTAGAAAAGTTCCTTGGAAGTCTAGTTTCCAAAATTATGTCACTTGTGTTTTTTTTTTACTGTTTAGGCACATCAGGGGCTCTGCAAACGGAACATGACGCCCGCAGACCATTCCATCAAAGTCTGCATTCCAAAACGTCACTACTTCCTTTCTGAGCTCCGACGTGTGCCCAAACAGTTTTTTCCCACATATTGGGTACCAGTGTACTCAGGACAAATTGGACAGCAACTTTTGGTGTCCAATTTCTCCTTTACCCTTGGGAAAATAAAAAATTGGGGACTAAAACTTCATTTTTGTGAGGAAAAAAGTAGGATTTTTTATTTTCACACCTGGGCATTATAAACTTTAGTGAAACACTTGGGGGTTCAAAGTTCTCACCACACACCTAGATAAGTTCCTTAGGGGTCTAGTTTCCAAAATGGGGTCACATGTGGGGGGTTTCCACTGTTTAGGCACATCAGGCGCTCTGCTAACTGACATGACGCCCGCAGACCATTCCGTCAAACTCTGCATTCCAAAACGTTACTGCTTCCCTTCCGAGCCCTGCTGTGCGCCCAAACAGTGGTTTCCCCCAACATATGGGATATCAGCGTACTCAGGACAAATTGGACAAGTATTGGTGTCCAATTTCTCCTGTTACCCTTGGGAAAATAAAAAATTGGGGACTAAAACATCACTTTTGTGGAAAAAAAATTTTTTTTTCACGCTAGGGCATTATAAACTTAAGTGAAACACTTGGGGTTCAAAGTGCTCACCACACAACTAGATAAGTTCCTTAGGGGGTCTAGTTTACAAAATGGGGTCACGTGGGGGGTTTCCACTGTTTAGGCACATCAGGGGCTCTCCAAACGCGACATGGCGTCCTTTCTCAATTCCAGCCAATTTGGTTTGGAAAAGTCAAACGGCGCTCCTTCCCTTTCGAGCCCTTCCGTGCGCCCAAACAGTGGTTCCCCCCCACATATGGGGTATCAGCGTACTCAGGACAAGTTGGACAACAACTTTTGTGGTCCAATTTCTCCTCTTAAACTTGGGAAAATAAAAAATTGGGGACTAAAACATCATGCTTGTGGAAAAAAATATGATTTTTTTTCTTCACGACTCTCCAGTATAAACTTGCATGAAGCACTTGGGGGTTCAAAGTGCTCACCACTCATCTAGATAAGTTCTTTAGGGGGTCTAGTTTCCAAAATGGGGTCACATGTGGGGGGGTTTCCACTGTTTCGGTACATCAGGGGCTCTCCAAACGTGACATGGCGTCCGTTCTCAATTCCAGCCAATTTTGGTTTGGAAAAGTAAAACAGCGCTCCTTCCATTCCGAGCCCTGCCGTGCGCCCAAACAGTTGTTTTCCCTCACACATGGGGTATCGGCGTACTCTTGAGAAATTGCACAACTTTATCTGTCCATTTTCTCCTTTTTCCCTTGTAAAAATAAAAAAAAGTTTGTAAATATCATTTTTGTGCCTAAAAAGTAAAATGTTCATTTTTTCCTTCCACGTTGCTTCATCTCCTGTGAAGCACCTTAAGGGTTAATAAACTTGTTGATTGTGGTTTTGAGTACCTTGAGGGGTGCAGTTGTTAGAATACTTTGGGGTATTTTCTGCCATATAGACCCATCAAAGTGACTTCACTTTGTAAACTTTGTTGTAAAAATGAGAAATCGCTGGTCAACTTTTAACCCTTATAACTTCCTAACAAATAAAAATTTTGTTTCCAAAATTGTGCTGATGTAAAGTAGACATGTGGGAAATGTTATTTGATTAACTATTTTATGTGACATATTTCTCTGTTTTAAGGGAATAAAAATTCAAAGTTTGAAAATTTAAAAATTTCAAAAATAAACGCAAGTTATATAGAAGAAATTTTAGCACTAACGTGAAGTACAATGTCACGAGAAAACAGTCTCAGAATTGCGAAGATCTGTTGAAGCGTTTCAGAGTTATAGCCTCATAAAAAGACAGTGGTCAGAATTGTAAAAATTGGCCCGGTCATTAACGTGCAAACCACCCTTGAGGGTGAAGGGGTTAATATGGAGCATCTTATGGGGCCATTATTAACCTTTTTGCAGCATTATATGGGGCATATTTTTTGTATGGAGCATCTTATGGGGCCCATCATGAACTTTATGGAGCATTGTATGGGTGTATTTTGTATGGAGCATCTTATGGGGCCATCATGAACTGTATGGAGCATTATATGAGGCTCCTGATTCAATATGGATATTCAGAAACATTTAACCTACTGATGTCTCAATTAATATTACTTTTATTGGTATCTGTTTTTATTTTTGAAATTTACCAGTAGCTGCTGCATTTCCCACCCTAGGCTTATACACGAGTCAATAAGTTTTCTTATTTTTTTGTGGCAAAATTAGTTGGCTCGACTTATACTCGGGTCGGCTTATACTCGAGTATATACAGTATTTATTTACATTGGGGTATATGCACACATTGTTTTTTTCTTTTGGTTTTGTTCACTATTAAAGAATCCATTGGCACATAATTTTGGACCTATTTAGATTAACAAAAAATAATTGTATTTTATTGTCTTGTGGCAATGGAAGCAAATAATAGTTTAGTATTTTATCCCCTTCACGACCTTGCGATTTTCACTTTTTGCTCCCCTTACTCCCAGAGCCATAGCTTTATTTTTCCATCAACATGGCCATGCAAAGACTTGTTTTTTGCAGGACGAGTTGTACTTTTGAAAGACACCATTGGTTTTACCATATCGTGAACTGTAAAATGGGAAGAAAATTCCACAATTGTTTTTTTTTTTTTTAAACCATGTTCTCTAAATGCTTAAAGTGGCCTGCCATTATGATTCTCCAGGTCATTATGAGTGTGCAGATACCAAATAGATATAGGTTATTTTTTATTTAAATGGTGGAAAAAAATCTAAAGTTTGTAAAAAAAAAAAAAAAAAAAAAATTTCTACATTTTTTCGGAATCTGGGGCTTGTTTTTTGTGCATCAAGCTGACATTTTTATTGCTACCATTTTGGGGTCGATACAGTGTTTTGATTGCCCATTACAGCATTTTATTGCAATATTTTAATGCCCAAAAAGAAAATAATTCTGTTTTTTTTTTGTTTGTTTTTTTTCTCGTTATGCCATTGTCATGTGTGCATCGCCACGAAGATCGTCGCGGTTGCACATTCTGACTTCTCACAGCTGAGTTGCTGTTTCTTTGTGTTTGGCAGTTAGGGAGTTAATTCTGTCTGTGCTCAGTTCTGGGACTGGGTGCAGTTTCTCCCGGCTGCAATTAATTATTTGTTGATTGGTTTCCTTTAAATTTCTGGTTGTCTGTGTTGGGAGTTGCCAGTGAAATTCTTCATGCAGACCACAGATAGGATTGTATCTGTATAGACTTAAGTTAAAGAGCTCCTTAGTTGTTTTAAGCTCACCTTGCTTAGAGTTTAATATCCCAGATCATTTATGTTCCTTCTGTGTTTGAGTGTGTATGCAAGTCTGTGTTTTCTCCAGTCTGTCTTATATGTCTAATCTGTGTATTTAGCAGAGATCAGCCCATATCCCTTTGGTGGTAATCAGAATCCTTCTTAGGACTGATTACAGGGTTCAGGGACTGATAGAGACAGGGTTAGGCTGGAGACTTGGACCTCTGAACCATTATCAGTACCTCCAAGGTGAGGGATTAGTTAGGACCCCAGTTTAGGGTCAGGTTAGACCCCCGGTCCTCCTCTTTCCTGTGACAGTGTATCAAGTCCTCAAGATTAACCCTGAGTTCAACGGATATCGTGTCAGGTAAATCTATTCTATATTTACATGCTGATGTTGCTAATCTATATGTTGTATAGAGTGTTGTTCTTTTAAGAATAGTTTACTGACATCGTACACATATCATAAGACCGCGTGACATTTTCACTGGCCCATAAAATTATTCCCAGTTGCCATGGATCCAGTAGCCCAGCTGGCTCTGCAGTTGCAGGGATTATCCATGGAGCTGACGGACATTAAGTCCAAAGTTTTGTCTCCCTCGGAGCAAACCAGATTTGAACCTAAAGTAGCTCTCCCGGACAGGTTCACTGGTGGGCGAGACAAATTTTTTACCTTCAGGGAAGCATGTAAATTGTATTTTCGGCTTCGGCCTCGATCATCAGGGAGTGAAGAGCAGAGAGTGGGAATTGTTATCTCGCTCCTACAAGGGGACCCTCAATCCTGGGCCTTCTCCCTTCCTCCGGGATCCCCGGCTCTACAGTCAGTAGATCGATTTTTTACTGCCCTGGGATTGGTATATGATGACCCAGATCGGGTCTCCCTTGCTGAGACAAAATTACGTAAGATACAGCAGGGAGATCGTCCGGCGGAGGAATTTGCTTCTGAGTTCCGTAGATGGGCCACAGATACTCAGTGGAATGACCCAGCTCTTAGGAGCCAGTTTTGTCATGGGCTTTCTGACAAATTAAAGGACGTTTTGGCTCAGTATGATTCTCCTCCATCACTGGAGGCTGCTATGGCCCTAGCTATCCGTACTGATAGACGGCTCCGGGAGAGGTGCGAGGTAACTCCGCCCCCTGTTGTTACTCCACCTACTACTAAAGTCCCTTATGTTGAGGTTCCCCTTGTCTGTTCGGAGGAGCCTATGCAGTTGGGAGGGACATCATTTCGTAGGAGGGGATTGGCGGTACGCCGCAGGACTAGAAGGTGTTTCTTCTGCGGGAAAGAGGGACATTTTGTTGGGGGATGTCCATCCCGTGCCTTGTTGAGCAAAAAATCGCCGGAAAACTGTTAATCCCAGGTTGTGTGGTGGACGACAACCTGGGAGTATGTATTTCGTCCGCTAGTTCTTCTCAGTTCCTTGTACCAGTGGAGGTGGTGGTTGGTACGAGAGTGGAGAGATTTTCTGTTCTTCTGGATAGTGGGTCCGGGGCTAATCTGGTTGACGCTCAGTTTGCTCAGGCTCAAGGTATGCATCTGAGTGTATTGGTCAAACCGATCCCTATATTCTCCATTGACGCCAGGCCTCTCGGCCAAGGTAGCTTTGTTCATGAGGTTCATAACATTGACCTTCGGGTAGGGGCAATACATAGGGAACTATTATCTTGTTATGTGTTGGAGGGTCTACCTACTCCTATTGTGTTGGGACTTCCTTGGTTGGTTAAACATAACCCTGTGATTAATTGGCAGTCCAGAGATATAAGCCAATGGGGGGAGTTTTGCAAAAGTAACTGCATGAACACAGTCATCAGTGCGGTCGTGCCTAGTACTTTGCCTCCTTTTTTGGAGGACTTTGGGGATGTGTTCTCTGAGGAGGGGTGTCAGGAGTTGCCTCCTCATCGCGTGTATGACTGCTCTATTAATTTACTTCCTGATGCTAAGTTACCTAAAGCTAGGTTATATAACCTTTCTGGTCCTGAGAGGCAGGCTATGAAAGATTATATTTCGGAAAGTCTGGCCAAAGGGCATATTAGACCTTCATCTTCCCCAGTGGCCGCGGGGTTCTTCTTTGTGAAGAAAAAAGATGGAGGCCTACGCCCTTGCTTGGATTTCCGCGAACTTAATCGGATTACTGTTCGAGATCCGTATCCACTCCCTCTGATTCCTGATCTCTTCAATCAAATTGTTGGCGCCAAATGGTTCTCTAAATTGGATCTCAGGGGGGCGTATAATCTGATTAGGATAAAAGAGGGGGATGAGTGGAAAACGGCGTTTAACACGCCGGAGGGACATTATGAGAACCTTGTCATGCCTTTTGGTCTGACTACTGCACCAGCAGTATTCCAACATTTTGTTAATGACATTTTTCGTCATCTGGTGGGGCTGTTTGTGGTCGTATATTTGGATGACATTTTAATTTACTCACCAGATCTTGTGTCTCACCAGGAGCATGTGAGACAGGTGTTGCAGATCTTGCGAGACAATAAACTATACGCCAAACTGGAAAAGTGTGTATTCGCCGTACAGGAACTTCAGTTTTTGGGTTTCTTGGTGTCAGCCTCCGGTTTCCGTATGGACCCTGAAAAGGTGAGAGCAGTGCTTGAATGGGATCAGCCAGAGGATCTTAAGGCTCTGCAGCGTTTTCTGGGGTTTGCTAACTACTACCGGAAATTTATTTGTAATTTCTCATCTGTTGTCAAACCTCTCACTGACATGACAAGAAAAGGGACGGATTTTTCTAAATGGTCGGACAAAGCTTGCCAAGCTTTTTCCTCTTTGAAAAAATGTTTTGCTTCGGCACCCGTTCTCATCCAACCAGATGCATCAGAGCCGTTCGTTGTGGAGGTGGACGCGTCTGACGTAGGGGTGGGTGCAATATTGTCCCAGGGTCCGTCCCCTGGTAAATGGCATCCGTGCGCTTTCTTTTCTAAAAAATTGTCGTCCGCCGAAAGGAATTATGATATCGGCAATAGGGAACTTTTGGCCATTAAGTTGGCTTTTGAAGAATGGCGTCACTTTTTGGAGGGGGCAGTCCACCCGGTCACCGTCATTACTGATCACAAGAACCTGCTGTATTTGGAATCTGCTAAGCGTCTGAATTCCAGACAAGCTCGATGGTCGTTGTTTTTTACCAGGTTTAATTTTGTTGTCACTTATCGCCCTGGATCTAAGAATGTTAAGGCGGATGCCTTGTCTCGCAGTTTCCCAGGGGCCGGGAAAATGGATGACCCGATTCCTATCCTTCAGGAGGGGGTGGTAGTGTCGGCTGTATGTTCTGAGCTTGAGGGGGGGTTTTTTTGAGGCTCGGGGGGCCCCTGCAGGACCCCCCGGGAACGTTTGTCCCAAATATTTTAGCCCAAAAAAAGGTTTTGAGGCACATCAAATTTGCTTTAGCAGGACATCCAGGAAAAAGGTACTTTAGATCTCCTTTTCGCCGGTTTTTTGGGGCCTAACTTTAAATAAAGTTTTTTAAAATTTTTGCGTCCTGTGGGTTTTTGCTGCTCAAGACCCCCCATACCCGCCCCCTCTGGGCCCTCTTCCCTTAAAAATTTCCGGGGGTCCGGGGCTCTTTTTTTATGGACTTCTCAGGGGCCTTCCCACTCAGGAAACTGTCATCTGTGGTTTTTGACGTTCGTAAGAGGGGAATTTTTTATTGCTTTTCCCCTTTCCCCCCTAATCTAAAACTTGGGCAGGGGCATTGGGGAATTGTGAGACTTAGGGTTGCCTTTGATGTGGTTCAGATAGGGGGGGTCAGTTGTGTCCAAAATTTTTGGGGGGCAATTTTTTTTTTTTTTTACGTCGGGGATGCAATTTTTATTTTCCCGCTTTTTATCGCAGCCAATGGGCCCCACAGACGTCTGAATCAAAACTAAATTATCTTTGGGGTTTTTTTTCAGAAACCGGAGGATGGCTTCTTTTTTGCCTCTGGGGGAGTTCGCTCTAACAACAGGCGGAGCGAGTCCATGGGGAAATTTTCCCCGTTTTTTGGGGGAAAGGTTTTTCATCCCCATTTTTTTTACATTCAAGGGGGGGGGGCCCCTTTTGGGGGTTCCCCAGGGGGAGCGTTTTCCCCCGTCAATTCTTCAGTGTGGAAGGGGGATTGAAAATCTGGGCTAGGGGGGAAACCTTATAAAATATGGGTGATAGGAGAGAGTTTCGGGGCCGATCTTAATGTGAAAAATTGGAGGGTTTTTACCCCGGGAAAATAAAATTAAAAATTTCCCCCCCGGAAGCTGGGCCCCAGATTCACGGGCGTACGGATCAGTTCAAATTTTAACTGTGGGGTTTCGTCTGGCCCCCCTCCCCCGTTAAAATCCCAATTGTTCCAAAGTCATTACTTAAGAGGTACGTGGCCCCCCGTCTACTCCCTCTACCTCCCCTCCATGGGGGGCAATGGTAACTTGGAGTTTCAAGTGTCAAAGATCATTGACTCACGTCTGAATCGACGATCCCCCTTAGTACTTGGGCATTGGGGAAGGGTATGGGGCCCAAGGGGGGGACTGGGGTTTCCCGTCTACTTAAAACAGAACGTTTGGTGCGGACCTCCACGAACTC
>JARQOD010000004.1:254934373-255029175 GCA_033576555.1 Oophaga sylvatica | reverse complement strand
CAATGCACGTTCATGGGTACGGACCCCCACGACCTTTTGGCCATCTTACGCAATCGCGGGGTATGAAGGTCACTATGTTTCCCGGGGGCCTGAAAGAACCCTTTTCTGCCAAAAAAGTGCTCCTCTAAAAGACCCCCTGGCTGCATTCAAACAAATCATATTTTTTATATTCGCAATTTGGCTTTCTGAAGGTATAAGCAGTTAACGATTGGTTTCAACCCCCAAACGGGAGTAGAAATAAGTAAAAAATAAAAAAAAGTAATATTTGGTTCACACATCATAAGGCTCGATTTATCAAATTTAAAAAATAAAAAAACGTAACAAGAAATAATCAAAAACCCAGAATTTGCTCCCCAAAAATGCTGCTAAAATTGCAATAAGAAGGACAGCATGTCGTATTGCTCCAAAATGGTTAAACAAAAAACTGCACCCCCCAACTGGAAAAAAGAGGACTTAAAGCTCCATGACATAAAAACTAAAAATTTAACAGATCTCAGAAATTAGCGACAGAAGCAAATTTTTGTTTATAACCCCTGAATTTTTTTTTCTCATTTAAATTAAACCCTTCCAATGTTGATACTGCGGATTCGGTAGGAGCTGAGCCAAAATCTTTTTCAGCGATGATGAGTTAAGCATCTTTAATCTTAAAACACCCCGTGGGTGGAACCATGTTACCCACTGTTTTTACCGTTTTTTAAATCCCACTTCAATTTTTTTTTTACGTGTCCCCCGGGGGGCATCATTTTAAGTACGGTTTTAAACCCCAATGATGCTATTACAGGCACTGATGGGATGCCATGATACCCGGGCTTTTCTGACGGCCCCAAAAACCTTTTGGACTAGTCTATAGGAGTCCTGTTTACTTTGGGCAATAAATGGGTTTGGTAGTTATAGTTAAGAATCGAGATTGCGGGTTTAAATCCCAAAGGGGACTTACACTTTGTATCCCCGCCCCCCTTTCCCCCCGCCTTCTGAATAAGATTGAAATTTCCCCGGTGGTCTTTCCATCTTTTCTTTATTTTGCTTTTGGACTACAAATGGCTTATACGAAAAAATAAAAAATATCAATCCCCCCCTTTTTTCCAATTAAAAATATATCAAATAAATTTTTCTATTACTTTGTCCAAAAAGGTTATTAGTAAGTTAAAAAATAATTTTTGGTAGGTAACGCCTAAAGAGAAAAAATACTGAAACACCAGAATTGCGAGTTTTGGGCCACCGCAACCCTGGAAAATAAATGCAATTATCTGTCAAAACGCTATATTGACCTCAAAATGTAATCAATGAAATCATTGCCTTGCTATACAACAAACAAGCCCTCAGATAGCCCCATCGACTAAAAAATTAAAACATTACTGAACTCGGAAAATGGCGACACAAGCACGTTTTTTTTTTTTCTTCATACGAATTTACAATTTTTTTTTATCACTTAAAAAAATAAAACATAATGTTCTTGTTTGGTATCTCCATTATCTTATGGCCCTGGAGAATTATGTAATCAAGTCATTTTTACTACAAAATAAATGCACAATAGGTTATCAGATTTGCCACTCTTGGAATTTTTTTTCCTGTTTTTCACTACATCGAATAGTAAAATGTATGGTATCGTTCAAAAGTACAAAAAACAAGACCTCATGCAGCTATGTCAATGGTAAATTAACGAAACTTATCGCTCTCTGAAGTAGGAGAGGAAAAACAAAAGCCCAACGATTGGAAAATTGCCAAGTTTTGATAAAAAATTGATTTTTGGTATCGCTGTAATTGTATTTGAGTCATATTGCCAAATTATTTTTACCATATACCTGGAAAGTAAAACCAAAAAACAAGACTATTATGTTCTCTTGACAAACTTTTTACCATTTTCCAGAACATTGAATGGCAAAATGAATAGTGTGATTTAAAACTACAACTTTTCCCACTGACAAAACCAGGCACAAAAAAACAAATATCCTAAAATATCCTTTTCCCACTGAAAAGAAGGCCTCAAATTGAATGGGAGCAAGAAACGAAAATTTAAAATTGTCCGTCGGAAGGTGTTAATATCATTGTCCCTTTTAGCCTTGAGTTAAATGAATGTGGAACAATTTTTTTTTAAGCTCAGCTTGAGTAGACCGCACAGTCTGTTCGTTTGAGGATAGCTCTGTGCTGTAATGGAGTCTTCTGACCAGGAGATGGCTCTGCTTTACTTATTTCGAAAGCGATTTTAATAAACTTGACGCGAAAGTACAGCTTAGTAAATGCACCTGTAAAATTAATGCAGTTATTATATACGGTTTCTATAATGATTTGGGTATTTCTGTGTATAGTATAGAAGAGAAGTTTGGGTGAAACTTCCATACTGTTTCAATTTCTGATAAAAGGGAAGGAAAGGAAGAAAACGCACCGATCTAAATGTAAATGTATAATTAGATTGTAGGTGAATATAGCTGGCACTCACCTTTTATAAATCTTGATATCTTGCATGTAGGTCACCTAATATAACCGATGAAGACAATTTATACTGTCGAAACGCGTTGTATGTGCTTTTTCATGAGAAATAATAAAAACCTTTTTTAGATAATAAGAAGCCTTGGATCCTACACCTACGGGAGCGCAAATAGCCTGGTTAAAAGTTTATTGGATACAGTTTCAATGCAATTTCTGTGTTTGATAACATTTTCCTTTGGTTATTATCAAGAAACTGTGAACTTCTGATATCCTCACTATATTTAAGATAAGTTGATAAGTTCCCACAGGGCACATATCTGATATGGATTCGTGTACAGAAAAACATCTGCCTTATTACACTGGCATTGTATGTACTGTTAGGTCTAGGAATATTTGGACAGTGACACACGTTTTGGTATTTTATCTGCTTAACAAAGCATATTCAAGATACAGGGTATGTGTGTGTGTGTGTATATATATATATTATATATATATATAAGTATATATATATATATATATATATAAATATATATATATATACAATATATGTATATATGTATATATATATATATATATATAATTAACTAGTAAATTTATATAAGGTTTTCTTTTTTTCTTAAGCGATTTTTTGCTCTAAGAAAAAGAAAATTCCTCAGTCAGTCTGTGACTATAGGCAGACGAATCCTGTCTGTCTCCAATGTGCACACTGTCACAATTACCCTATATGCCCCATGTGTACTTGTGGTCATGTGCCAACTAATGTGATCTGACTTCTCTCAATTCTCTTCTATTGAGTAATATCTGAGGAGACTAGTCGACGAGTGATGTAAAGTATGCGGTTCGCACACATGCAGTCTCATGTCTGCCCACTTGCTTGGGTCATACCGGGGAATCGTGGCAGCAAGCGCATGGCACACGGTCAGGAGTCTGCAGTCACTTATAGTGACTCCAGACCTTTCTTCATAAACTGAAAAATCACATTCAAATTCCCCTATAATTACATGTTATATAGCCCTCCCCCATGTATTTTATTGCATATAACACAACATGGTTTCATGCATGATATTCTTGAATATTACTGTTTATTTTTCTATAAATGAAGATGGGACTAGACAAATGGATGCAGCCATAGCTCGTACAGCAATCTGTACATAAACCTGTGTTGCTTCCCATAACTGTTGCTGTTACTGTCAATTATCAGAGTTATACTGATTATAATCCTTGTATACTTTCCTAAACTAAAGAGTCATGATTCTCTTGGCTACTATGAACTTTCATTGAAAGCAGTCTAGTAGCTCAGATCACAGTGTGGTTTACATACGGTATGTTTATGAGTAACATGCAGAGAAGTCTACAAGACATAAGAAGTCAGGTTAGTTTTGAAGACTGTAGTTAAATGGATTCTGTCAATGCAATGAATAAACCCCTACAAACACCGAACTGCATATAACGACATGTTGCTCTCCAAAATAGAATGTCATCCATAGCTTTACCTATGCAATTAAAGACACGCAGTTAAGGCTAAACTTATGTGGGCATGCAGAAGCACTTCCCAAGCATCTGCCTCCCCAAATCTAGTGCCTGTCAATTGTCACCTTCTGCTTTACCAGAAGCTCACGGGCTTGACTACACAACCTGTCAAAAAATCAGAAAATGGTGTTGCTAGGTGGGAAATTGCGCCAAGAAGGCTGAGGCTCAGGAATCACTTTGGCAAACCCAAACTTTTTTTAATTTAATATGCAAATGATGCTCATCATTCAGGGAGTAACATAGTGATAAATAAACAGTTTTCTAATGTCGAGTGAGGTGGAGGGATTGTGCCGAAAGAACTACTTTAAAAGTAACAAGTATTTATTTCCGAAATTAATAGTACTTCTCAAAAATAAGCAAGTTTATCATCATCTTGTTAGATAAATTTGCTTCTTCCTCCTTCACTCTTCTTTCACTCTCAACTCATAAGTGAAATCTGTGTTCAGTGAAGACAGATTTTACCATTACTTCAATGGCAATTGGTGCTTTTAAAACTCTATGGAGAGGGGATGGGGAAACTGAGGATTGAGAATTAAATAGAGATATTCTGCTGCAAGTTCTCCAGAAACAAGTTACATTTCTCCATAGTATGTTATTAGCACCAACTGTCATCTCCTATCTCAGTAATAGGAAAGTCTGTGTGGACTGTAGACAAACTTTACCGGAGAATTGAGAATTTTGAGAATGAATGAACAGTACCGGAGAAGAACAAAGCAGATTTCTCTAATATATATATATATATATATATATATATATATATATATATATATATATATATATATATATATATATATATATATATATATATACAATATATATTATATATATATATACATATATATATATGTATGTATATATATATATATATATGTGTATATATATATAATATATATATATATATTGCAACGTTTTTTTTCCACGAGGACTATTGATTCATGGAAAAAAATGAAAATTATTACCGTAGTTACTCTTTAAGTTTCTGATTTTGAATGCACTGCAACCTAAAGTAAAATTTTATACAAATTGCCTTTTGGTAATAGCATAATTTTATTTACTTATATATATATTTTTTTAAAATCATAATTGTTACAAAAAATTGATTTGACGATACCTCTTGTTGTTTTCTTTTTTCTTCCTTTGCTCTCAGTCTTCTGATTCCTTTCTTACAGAGATAAATCCAAACCAGCCTTTGCAGCTAAATTCTACAGGGGGTGCTTAGGCACTTTATGTAGCATTTCTGTAAAAGAATCTTTACAAAGATATGTAAGATTAATTAGTATTGTGGACTTATTGTAGTTAAATTTAATTTTACAAAAGGGAATATAAAATTAATGATCTTTATTTTTGACATGTAAACCATTGATAAATTGTGTAAAACGTTTGCTCACTAGAGTGACAGCATTAGACAATTGAGCAAATAGCTGCACAGGTATATTTTCTTCTGAACGTATAGTGTGTTTTTGTTACTATGTAGCACATTCTGTTTAGATACTGTCAAACATTTACAAGATTTTTTATTTTTTTGTACTATAGCTGCTCCTTTTTCACTTGCAGTCTTCCATGATCATTTTGTTATCAATTACACATAGGTACAGGGCTAGGCACTTCTTGCAGCTTCATTTCATTCTTTTTAGTTAACCTGTAGAAATGAAATGTGTTATTATAATCACACATTACAAGGCAGAGTACGTTACCACTAGAATGTGGATTCCACGGCAGCGATCGTCTTCTCTCCAACTGTGCTCGTTTCTGTAGGCTGCTCTCTGTCTCCTGTATGGGGTTAATGTAGCTGCTGTTTGTAAAATGTGTTATGTATTTCAGGGCAAGAGGTTTGCTTCATAACTGCAGCAGGGTCGAGTCATTTCAGTTATCTGCTACTTGGTACAATTTCTAGTTTACTGTGCCTGCCCATCTTGCTCATATTCCAATAACAAAAGAATATAAGAATATAAAACAAAATCAGCCACGGTAATGACGCACACCATAGTAAACGAGCTTGTTCTGTTTAGGGCAAAGTATTTACTGAAAGCATTTTCTCTTTTCTAGACATTTAAACTTTTTTCTTTTTAGGTGCTGCATAATGTAATATATTCGTGTGTGTGTGTGTGTGTGTGTGTGTGTGTGTGTGTGTGTGTGTGTGTGTGCGCGTATGTACCGTATGTATATATCTATCTACTATATAAATCGTCTAATTCTGTCTGTCTGTAACGAAAATCCTGCGTCGCTGATTGGTCGCGCCAGGCCGGATGCGACCAATCAGCGACATGTGCAGTCTGGCCATGAATTGGAGCAGGATTTGAACCACGCACGCCACGGCTATCGTCTCCCGACGGTAGCCGCGGTTCATCTGCCGCATGGATCTCCTGGCTGCTCGCACCGGAAGTACCCCGACCGACGGCTTCCACGTAAACCCCAGCAGCAGCCTCCACGTACACCCCAGCAGCAGCAGCCTCTATATACCCAGCAGCAGCAGCAGCAGCCTCCACATATAGGAAAATCCTGTGTATTCATTGCATTATTCTTAAATTTTTATAAATAAACTACATACATATTCTAGAATACCCGATGCGTTCGAATCGGGCCACCATCTAGTATATATATATATATATATATATATATATATTTATATATATGTAATACACACACGTGGTCGTAATTGTTGGTAACCCCTCGTTTAATGACAGAAAAACCTACAATGGTCACGAAAATAACTTGAATCTGACAAAAGTAATAAGAAATCAAAAATCTATGAAAATGAACAAATGAAAGTCAGATATTGCTTTTCAACCATGCTTCCACAGAATTTAAAAAAAAATAATCATGAAATAGGACTGGACAGAAATGATGGTACCCCTGAAAATAATGTGACAAAAGGGACATGTTAAATCAAGGTGTGTCCACTATTAGTATCACAGGTGTCTACAATCTTGGAATCGGTGAGTGGGCCTGTATAGAGTGCTACAGATACTCACTGTGCTGTTTGGTGACATGGTGTGTATCACACTCAACATGGACCAGAGGAAGCGAAGGAAAGAGTTGTCTCAGGAGATTAGAAAGAAAATTCTAGACAAACATGTTAAAGGTAAAAGTTGTAAGATCAACTCCAAGCAGCTTGATGTTCCTGTGACTACTGTTGCACATATTATTCGGAAATTTAAGCTCCATGAGACTCTAGCCAACCTCCCTGGACATGGTGGCAGGAGGAAAATTGATGACCAATCAAAGAGACAGATAATACGAATGGTAACAAAAGAGCCCAGAAAACCCTCTAAACAGATTAAAAGAACATCATTGTCATGTCGCACCATCCGTCGTCTTATGAGCCAAAGTGGACTTCATGGGAGACGACCAAGGAAGACACCATTGTTGAAAATAAAAATCCTAAAAAAGCCAGACTTTAATTTGCCAAGCTACATGTTGACAAGCCACAAAGCTTCTGAGAGAATGTCCTATGGACAGATCAGACAAAAATTTAACTTTTTGGCAAGGCACATCAGCTCTATGTTCACAAACGGAAAAATGAAGCATATCTAGAAAAGAACACTGTCCCTACTGTGAAACATGGAGGAGGCTCTGTTATGTTCTGGGGCTGTTTTGCTGCATCTGGCACAGGGTGTCTAGAATCTGTGCAGGGTATAATGAAATCTCAAGACTATCAAGGGATTCTAGAGAGAAATGTACTGCCCAGTGTCAGAAAGCTTGGTCTCAGTCGCAGGTCATGGGTCTTGCAACAGGATAATGACCCAAAACACACAGCTAAAAACACCCAAGAATAGCTAACAGGAAATCACTGGACTATTCTGAAGTGGTCTTCTATGAGCCCTGACCTAAATCCTATTGAGCATCTTTGGAAAGAGCTGAAATACGCCATCTGGAAAAGGCAACCTTCAAACACGAGACAACTGAAGCTGTTTGCTCTTAAGGAGTGGGCCAAAATACCTGTCGAGAGGTGCAGAAATCTTATTGACAGTTACAGGAATTGTTTGATTGCAGTGATTGACTCAAAAGGTTGTGCAAGAAAATATTAAATTAAGGGTACCATCATTTCTGTCCAGGCCTATTTCATGAGTTTTTTTTTTTTTTTTTTTTAATTCTGTGGAAGCATGGTTGAAATGCAATGTATGACTTTAATTTGTTCATTTTCATAGATTTTTGATTTATTACTTTTGTCAGATTCAAGTTATTTCTGTGACCATTGTGGGTTTTTCTGCCATTAAACGAGGTGTACCAATAATTTTGACAAGGTATGTATAATGTGTATATACACTGCTCAAAAAAAAGGAACACTTAAGCCACAAAATATAACTCCTAAGTCAATCACTCTTCTGTGATATCAACCTGTCCAGTTATGAAGCAACACCGATTGTAAATCAGTTTCTCCTGCTCCTGTGTAAATGGAAAAGATATTAGGTAGAAATGATAGGCAATTAGCAAGACAACCCTTATAAAGGAGTGGTTTCGCAGGCGGTGACCACATTCCATTTCTTTATTTTCATCTTTTTTGGCTGTTGTTTTGGTCACTTGTGCATTTTGTCATTGCTCTCACCCCTAGAGGAACTGTACAGTAGCATGATGCGGTGTCTGCAATCCACAGAATTTGCTCAGATAATGCAGCTCATCCAGGATGGCACATCAATGCGAGCTGTGGCAAGAATGGTAGCTGTGTCTGTCAGCACATTGTCTAGAGCATGGGACAGAACACCAGGAGACGTAGAGGGAGGCAGTAGGAGGGCAACATCTCAGCAAGACCACTAACTCCTCCTTTGTGCAAGGAGGAACAGGTGGAGCAGTGCCAGAGCCCTGCAAAATGACCTTCAACAGTACACCAACATCCATGTGTCTGCGAAAACTATCAGAAACTGACTCAATGAGGGCCCAACATACACAAATGGGTGTTGTGCTTACAGCCCAACACCATGCAGGGCAATTGGCATTTGACAGAGAACACCAAGATTGGAAGATTTGACATTGGCATTCTGTGCGAATGAGAGCTGTTTCACACTGAACACATGTGACAGAGTCTGGAGACGCCATGGAGAACGTACTGCTGCCTTCAACATGCACTAACATGACTGGTTTGGCAGTGGGTAGAAAATGGCGCGGGAAGGCATGTCTTTGAAGCGCCGCACAGTCCTCCATGTGCTAGCCAGAGGTACCCTGACTGCCATTAGGTACAGGTGCAATGGGCCCTGGGTTTTTTTGTATGCATGACAATGCTACCCCTCATGTGGCTGAAGTGTGTCAACAGTAACTGCATGATGAAGGCATTAATGCTACGGACTGGCCTGCCTGATCCCCAGACCTGAATCCAATCGATCATATCTGGGACATCCTGTCTCGTTCCATCCACCAATGCCACATTGCACAACAAACTGTCCAGGAATTGACTGATGCTTTAATCCAGGTCTGGGGAGGAGATCTCTCAGGAGAACATCTGCTGCCTCATCGGTAGCATGCCCAGGTCATACAGGAATGTGGAGGCCACGCACACTACTGAGCATCATTTCCTTCCCTTGAGGCTTTTCCACTGAAGTTGGATCAGCCTAAAAATTGATTTTCCACCTTGAATTTAAGTATCATTCCCAATACAGACCTCCATGGGATATTAATTTTGATTTGCATTGATTATTTTTGTTTTATTGTTCTCAACGCATTCCACTATGTAATGAATAAAGATTTGCAACTGGAATATTTAATTCAGTAATATCTAGAATGTGGTATTTTAGTGTTCCATTTATTTTTTTAAGATGTGTGTGTGTGTGTGTGTATATATATATATATATATATATATATATATATATATATACAGTACAGACCAAAAGTTTGGACACACCTTCTCATTCAAAGATTTTTCTGTATTTTCATGACTGAAAATTGTAGAATCACACTGAAGGCATCAAAACTATGAATTAACACATGTGGAATTATACATTACACTTTACAAAAAAGTGTGAAACATCTGAAAATATGTCATATTCTAAGTTCTTCAAAGTAGCCACCTTTTGCTTTGATTACTGCTTTGCATGCAGAAAAGGTGAACGGATGGACTCTACATGCCTGGTTCCCACCGTGAAGCATGGAGGAGATGGTGTGGGGGTGCTTTGCTGGTGACACTGTTGGGGATTTATTCAAAATTGAAGCAGTGAGCAGTCCAGCTCACCCCAAACCATCTCGATTGGGTTCAGGTCTGGTGACTGTGGAGGCCAGGTCATCTGGCGTAGCACCCCAACACTCTCCTTCTTGGTCAAATAGCCCTTACACAGCCTGGAGATGTGTTTGGGGTCATTGTCCTGTTGAAAAATAAATGATGGTCCAACTAAACGCAAGCCGGATGGAATAGCATGCTGCTGCAAGTTGCTGTGGTAGCCATGCTGGTTCACTATGCCTTCAATTTTGAAAGCAAAAGGTGGCTACTTTGAAAAAACCTAGAATATAAGACATATTTTCAGTTGTTTCACACTTTTTTTGTAAAGTGTAATGTATAATTCCACATGTGTTAATTCATAGTTTTGATGCCTTCAGTGTGATTCTACAATTTTCATAGCCATGAAAATACAGAAAAATCATTGAATGAGAAGGTGTGTATAACACATTCATGTTATATATGTTGTACACGTCCAAAAGGAAGAAAGGGGATACAGTACAAAAACAGTAGACTAAGCCTGCAGAATTTCAGAGGGCCTTGGAGCAATTTTCACAATTTAACCTGCTTTTGAGTATCATGCAGTGGTGACAACTGGGGATATGAGGTTTCTGCTTAACAGCATGCTGACGAGTGTCAATAGATGGTAGCTGGAGATGGCTTACTAAGGGCAGATCATATTGTCATTATAACTCTGCTATTCCCATGTTCATAAAGTTGAAAATTACTGCTTTACTTCCAAGGTAGGAATTTCTCTGGCATATCAATTGGCTTGTACCCAATTTATTTTTTCTCGTCACTATCTGCAAAATTTCCTTGTCTATCATATGCAGCACCTCTTAAATGTTATTAAAACCTGAACAAAAATAAGACGTGCAGGACTTTTTTTCTAAAGAAGGAATTCAGGTGACATATACAGTAGTTATTTGATGAAACATAAGGACATTTATCTTCTGTCTTTTGTGTATAAAAAAAAAAAAAAAATATGTAAAAAAAAAAGTATGTGTATATATATATCTGTGTGTGTATATATGTATGTGTATATGTATGTAAAAGCAAACAAACGGACTGAACGTTCATTATACCGTATTTTGTTGATTATAAGATGCATCGTATTGTAAGACACCCCAAATTTGAGGAGAAAAATAGGAAAAAAACTTTTTTTTTTTTAAATTAAATGGCTGTGCTTCTTACAATCCAGGAGTCTTATTGCTTACCAGGGGTGGTGGCTGCAGTGAAGCCGAATCCCAGGGTCGCTGCTGGGGTAGGCAGGAGTGGGGCGATTCTACAGTCCCCAGACTGGGAGAAAGGGGTGTTCGGATATGCGACGCTGCGGGTGTTCGGTGGTGCAGGCCGCAGTGGAACTGGGTCCCAGGGTCACTGCAGATGTTCGGTGGTGCGGGGGCTCCGCCGACTTTTTGTGAAAGCCCAGAACCCCTCACTGTTTACTATGCGGTGGACTTCGGGAAAATGGCTGCCAGGGCGGCGCGTTCACAGATGGAGATCTTGGCTCTGAGATCTCATCTCCCAAAATCTTGGTGCCGAGATCTTCATCTGCACCGCATCCACGGCCATTTTCCTGGAGACATCGCGTAGAGGCAGGCGCGGATGGAGATCTTGGCTTTCCTCCATCTGCGCCGAGTGAGAAGTCGGACCGCCGTACCACCATCGCACATCGCAGGACCACTGCTACACCCCCAGCTACAGGCCCCCAGCATTGACCCCTCGGTAAGAACAGTGTTCGGTTTGTAAGGCGCACCCCCATTTTCCCCCTAATTGTGGGGATCATAAACGTGCGTCTTATAATCTGAAAAATATGGTAAATCTGGCACAGTTGGTTAGGTGTTCATTTCTCTTTATTTTCCTTACTTAACTTCATAAGTTTTCTCATGAATCTCACTATTCCTAACCAATTTATAAATTTGACAATTTACTTTTTGCCACAAAACTTTGCTTCATGTTGCTTTGAGAATGTTCCCATGTGTGCACCTATTATTTATGATGTGTTGTTAATGTACATACAATATAACTATATATATGGATAATACAGTAGAAAGTATTGAACAGCTTGTTCAGTACAAATTTTTCCATATTGGTAGAATAACTAGCACTATACCAGTGCCATGGGTCTGTTGCAACTTGGGGAATGTTTGTCTTAAATGAGTCGGAGATCCATTACTTTGCTTTACAAAAATGATGAGGGAAGGGGATGGAGGCAAATCTCTTGATGAGATAAATGAGTTCTTTTACACTTGTATCCGAAACAAAAATTTAAATGTTTTAAAATGAAAGGTTCCAACAGCTAGCAATGTCACTCTTTAGTGGTCAGTGGAAAGAACTGTTTGGCTTAAGTAAAACAATCGCTTACAAGCACTTGGCTCATTATAGATTTGTTTTAAGAGCACGATGATATGTTATAGTTTGTATCATGTGAGGGTTTGAATTAAAAGGATCCTGTCGCCTCCAAAAATTGGTATTTCCGTGCAGGTATAGTTGTAGTCAGCAGATAAATAGAGTATAAACTCTGTTTGGCAGGCTTAGTCGATCAATGGCTACAGGGAGAAAAGGCAGTTATATCTTCCTTGTAGCGCCAACTTCCAGTCGCCGGGCGGTGCAGGGAGCACATAGTCACCGCTCACTGGACTGTGTTATCTCTGTGTGGGTGCTTTTTGTACATCACTATTCAGTTTATCAGTGCATTAACATTATTCAAGACCCATTTTTATTGGAAATAAACTAAGCTAAAATCTGTTGCTTTCTCTTAGCAATGAAAAAGTGGAATCTCAAATTAAAAAAATGCCAAAACAGTATACTTCTTTTTTTGGCTTTCACAGGTTGGTATAGCATTAGAGAAACTTTTTTTTTTTTTTTTTTAGAATCTACATCTCAGACTTTGCCTGTTATTTCAGTTTTACTCTACTGAAGTTAACATCACACACAATCTGTGGGCCGGCTTGGCACAGCTTTTAGAAGAAGGGTGTCATTGTTGCTTTTTTTATTTTTTACATTAAAGAAATGTATAAGAGCAAAAATGTTTCATTATCCCTGCCACATTCTTCAACCATGAAACGGCACAGAAAAGTTTCAAAATTGATCCCCGAATTCCCTATTCACAGTTCAAATGGCTCCCATCAATCCCCTGTCTAAATGTTGGTTTGAAAAACAGGGTTTAGATTCTTGACATTATTAGTGTTCAACAGTTGTGAATTTGTGTCTAGTTGTAATACAACTTGTGTTTACTGGTTGGTAGAAGTTTCATCCCCCCTTTTTGGTTTTTGAAGCCATTGAAAATATTTTTTCTGCATTGCTATGAATGACCTGTTCTACTTCATGTTGATTGCATTGCTTCTCTAACCCAAGTAGAAACAAAAAATGGCCTAATCTTGCAAGGAGAAATAATAGATGGAATGTAGTCTTGGGAAGACTTCCTTTATGCTGGCAGTACAACGTGCGCTGCGGACTGAAAGTGCCTGTGGGCATTTGGTCCCTATAGCCTGTATTGTTGTCAGTTAAATGGGATCATGAGTGTTTGAAAGGTGTTTGAGAATGAACTGAAAATCATTTTCACAAGTGGATGATTACTTCTGCCACATGTTAACCCAGCTCCATCAGAATGACCCAGATTTTTGAGACTGCATTAATTGCTCTTTCAACCTTGACTGAGATTTTTCTCTTTAAGAAAGCCCTTTGCTGGACTCAGCAGCTTACATGTATTGAATTTTTCTTCTCGTATTTTTCCATTGTCTGAGCCAAATAAAATCTTGTAAAAATAGAGGATTTACCGTTCAGGCTGTCGATTGCTTTATTCCTCAGTATAAAAAGGGGGAATCAAAATGGTCTATGAGAAGGAATAACTGTCCTTTTCCACATTTTCTCTGCTGAATACTTTCAATATTCAGCATACAATTATGTTTTTCAACTATTCATTAGTGCTGATTTTTCATCTTGAAGTATAACCATGAACTGTCACAGCATGGACTCGGTGCAAATAAATTGCCATATTCCTTTTCATATCCCTCTCCAGCACAAAACTAAACCATGGTTTTTTATGTTATGTACTGTGAGTGCACAGGTTTTGCAATATTTTAAACAATGTCCAATAGCTTGAAAAAAAAAAAATAATGCATATTTTGTGAAATTTTCTATTTCTTGATAAAAAAAATATATTTTTTTCTCAATGTGAATAAATATTCTCTGCTGATAGGAATTACCAAAACATGAAGACATTTGTAGGAATAAAATATCTGACCCAGAAATGTAATAGAAAAATCAGCCGCACTCAATACTGATTGTGGAAATAGTGAAGTTTCATTTATTAAGTCACCAAATTAGATAAACAGCACAGACAACTGTGTGATGTGCGCTCAGAACGGACAAAACTGATGAGGTTTAACGTTTCGACCCAACGTGGTCTTTTTCAAAAACCTTGCTGAGAATGCAAAAATTGGAGAGCGAGGATAGGCAGGAAACAAATCCCATGCAGGCTGGTATATAGGGCAAAGGAGAGCGGTCCGTCCAGCGGTATCAGGTGTCACACACAATTGCACGTCTTCATCAAATATCCACTTTGTGCTATTGGTGCTTTAAGCCATTGTTGGTTTAATCCCACGTGAAAACATGTGATTACAGAATTAAGAGGGCAGTCTGTGTTCTTTTATAATGGCTCTGTAACAGAAATCCTCTAAAAATGATGTGCTTATTATAGCGACTGCTCATTCTGACCAATTTAGTAATACATGACCAAATGAATTCTGTAAACAACTAAAGGCGTGTAGAATAGTGAATGCGTTTTACAGGTTCTCCCTTTAGCTGGAATTTGTAGTGTGATATACAGAATACAAATAGAGATATATCTAAAGATTCTACATGTGTACTTGTATAGTAGTTTTACAATATTCTTTTTTTTTTCTTGTTTTTTTTTTTTTTTTTTCTTTTTTCATACTTGAGCCTTTCAGGTCTTAAAAATGTAAATAGAAAAATAATATTGTGGTACCGTGTTAGCCAGAAAAATCAATATAAATACTTATGTCCTAAAGATAAAAAATTGAGAAAATTATTCAAGGGGTGATACCTTTATTGGCTAACTGAGAAATTATATTTGCAAGCTTTCACTTGTATTATAACCTGATGAAGGGGCCTTTTGAGCTCTGAAAGCTTGCAAGTATAATTTATCTGGTTAGCCAATAAAGGTATCACCCCTTGAATACTTTTCTAATTTTTTTTTTTTTTTGGGGGGGACATAAGCATTTACATAGGTCTTAAAAATAAAATTTAACATAAGTCAAAGACAACCGGACTCACTTTGCGCCTGTCGCCCCAATTTTACATCTTAAGTTTACAGGCAGAAATAACCCTTTTAATCCATTTACCTTACAGGTCAAACCATGTCCAAAAGAGCCACTATAACTCTATCCTAGTCCCCCAGACTTTTCCCATGCTGCGTGGTAATGAGGTGAACTGAGCCTGATGGGTGGTTTTCTGAATCTGAGCTTGGCAATCCTAATTGACAGCCAGCTCAGGTGTCAGTGACCACCTAAAATCCTGTTTCTACATGCTTTTTCCTGTACTTGGCACATGCACAGAACCTTACTTTCTACTACTCACTCACTACCTGCTGTGTCAAGACATTAAGGACTGCCAATAAGGTGCCTATATAATGAAGTGAGCAAGCTAGTGCAAGGTTCTGGATGCGAATAGGAGGAGGTAGAAGGCTGGCGCAGATATCGGCCAAGTGCCAGGTAGTTGTCTGGTTTCATTCTGCTACTAATTTAAATATGGCAAGAAAACTTCTTCAAAGTATGCTCACTTGTTAGCCTGCAAGTGTAAAAAAAATTACGTGCATGTCACATGTTCCCGTTAATACAAAATAGTGTTCTTTAAAACAGTGATATGAATGGATTGTTTTCTTCTGGATCCTTTTCCACTTTCACACTATCTATTTTCTAAGGCTAGTGATTGGCTGCAGCCCTGAAAATAAAAACAAAAGTTATATGGTTATTGTTATTTAAAAAACTTGCATAAATCAATAGCACATGCAACCAGAACTTCGTAATACATGTCAGAAATATATTATTTTTCTCCACTTATGAGCCGCTTCTTCTGCACTATTTCCCTCTGAACTCCTCATTCTTTCTGAAAAACGGCTAAAATTTGTGTCGGTTAAGATAGGGTGACCTGCCAGATTAGTGAGAGATGACAGAACAGCTGCCTAATAAAACCTATGGAGGTAAATGCATTTGGGGGTAAGAGGAAAGAGCATCAAAGAGAGGCACAAACAAATACTAGAAAGCAATCGCTGGTGTAAGTGTTTTATGTTACCCAGAATTAAATTTAAAGTTATGAGTCAGTATTGCTGTTGACACCCTTGAAATTGTTCCAGAAAATTATTGCAATTGCACATGAACAACACAAAAAAGAGAAAAAAAGGCAAATTGGAGATAAATTCATACACAACCCCAAAAATGGGCCTGACAAAATTGTTGGAACCCTCAAGTTGATATTTGGTTGCACACCCTTTGGAGTAAATAACTGCAATCAATCACTTCCTATAACCATCAACAAGCTTCTTGCACCTCTCGGCTGGAATTTTTAACCACTCTTCTTTTGCAAACTGTTCCAGGTCTTTCGTATTTGAAGTGTACTTTCCCCCAACAGCAATTTTAAGATTTCTCCACGGGTGTTCAATGGGATTCAGATTCGGTCTCATTGATGGCCACTTCAGAACTCTCCAGCACTTTGTTTCCATCCATTTCTGGACACTTCTTGAAGTATTTTGGGGTCATTGTCCTGCTGGAAGACCCATGACCAAGGATGCGAACGCAGCTTTGCTACATTGCGACCCAAAAGCCTTTGGTAAACTTCAGATTTCATAATGCCTTGCACACAATCAAGGCACACCTTGCCAGAGGCAGCAAAACAACCCCAAAACATTGTGGAACCTCCACCATATTTGACTGTAGTTACTGTGTTCTTTTCTTTGTAGGCCTCATTCCTTTTTTGGCTTACTATAGAATGCTGTGTAGAGTTAAAGAGATATTGAATGTCCGTCTCACCAACTGGGGGAAAAAATTCAAATTTATTAGAACATAGTGAAAATAAAAAACATTAAAACAAGGTGACGCATTTCTGGCGCGGCAGCTTGTTTTAATGTCTTTTCTTTTATCCATGTTCAAATAAATTAGGATTTTTACCTGATTGGTGAGTCGGACATTCATCCCTTTCCCTCTACTTGTTTGCTGAGTGCATCTGCAGGATCGGCACCACACTATAGTATATAATCATCGGAAATGGCTCACAGAACTCACATTTCTTCTGAAACCTTATACTTTATTAGATATTATTAAACATCAAATATGGTAATATCAAAGTGAATATGCTGCAGCAACAAAAATAACAGTAAAATAATAAGGGCTGTCACAGAAATCACCATGGCACGAAAAAAGATAAAGCACTGGGTAGCACACAGAAGATGTACATCATAATTATGGGTATTGCCCTACTATGGAATAGAAATAGAGATTTGGAGCTATTTAATGCACAACTGTCCCAATATCCCAATAGTGAGTCTTATTTAAGTGAATAAGATGTCAGCAAGTCTCTCACTCTATTGAGATTCTGTGGCTGGACCTTAAATTTGCAGTTCGCGGCTCAAAATGAATTGCCTTAAACAAATTTTGAAATGTGAAAATACTGATCTTGAGCTTTCTGAGTGTTTGGTTGCATTTCTTGGGCGATATATACAGTGGTGGCCAAAAGTATTGGCACTCCTGCAATTCTGTCAGATAATACTCAGTTTCTTCTTGAAAATGATTGCAATCACAAATTATTTGCTATTTTTATCTTCATTTAATTTTCTTGCAAGGAAAAAACACAAAAGAGAATGAATCAAAAATCAAATCCTTGATCATTTCACACAAAACTCCAAAAATGGGCCAGACAAAAGTATTGGCACCCTCAGCCTAATACTTGGTTGCACAACCTTTAGCCAAAATAACTGTGAACAACCTCTTCCTGTAACCATCAATGAGTTTCTTACAATGCTCTGCTGGAATTGTAGACCATTCTTCTTTGGCAAACTGCTCCAGGTCCCTGATATTTGAAGGGTGCCTTCTCTTTAACTGCCGTTTTGAGATCTCTCCACAGGTGTTCTATGGGATTCAGGTCTGGACTCATTGCTGGCCACCTTAGAAGTCTCCAGTGCTTTCTCTCAAACCATTTTATAGTGCTTTTGGGTCATTGTCCTGCTGGAAGACCCATGACCTCTGAGGGAGACCCAGCTTTCTCACACTGGGCCCTACATTATGCTGCAAAATTTGTTGGTAGTCTTCAGACTTCATAATGCCATGCACACGGTCAAGCAGTCCAGTGCCAGAGGCAGCAAAGTAACCCCAAAACATCAGGGAACCTCAGCCATGTTTGACTGTTGGGACCGTGTTCTTTTCTTTGAATGCCTCTTTTTTTTTTCCTGTACACTCTATGTTGATGGTTTTTCCCAAAAAGCTCGACTTTTGCCTCATCTGACCAGAGAACATTTTTCCAAAATGTTTTAGGCTTTCTCAGGTAAGTTTTGGCAAACTCCAGCCTGGCTTTTTTATGTCTCGGGTAAGAAGTGGGGTCTTCCTGGGTATCCTACCATACAGTCCCTTTTCATTCAGACGCCGACGGATAGTACTGGTTGACACTGTTGTACCTTCGGACTGCAGGGCAGCTTGAACTTGTTCGGATGTTAGTCGAGGTTCTTTATCCACCATCCGCACAATCTTGCGTTGAAATCTCTCTTCAATTTTTCTTTTCCTTCCACATCTAGGGAGGTTAGCCACAGTGCCATGGGCTTTAAACTTCTTGATGACACTGCGCACGGAAGACACAGGAACATTCAGGTCTTTGGAGATGGACTTGTAGCCTTGAGATTGCTCATGCTTCCTCACAATTTGATTTGTCAAGTCCTCAGACAGTTCTTTGTTCTTCTTTCTTTTCTCCATGCTCAATGTGGTACACACAAGGACACAGGACAGAGGTTGAGTCAACTTTAATTCATGCTAACTGGCTGTAAGTGTGATTTAGTTATTGCCAACACCTGTTAGGTGCCACAGGTAAGTTACAGGTGCTGGTGATTACACGAATTAGAGAAGCATCAAGCATCACATGATTTTTCAAACAGTGCCAATACTTTTGTCCACCCCCTTTTTTAGGTTTGGTGTGGAATTATATCCAATTTGGTTTTAGGTCAATTCTTTTTGTGTTTTTTCATTGAAGACAAATTAAATGAAGATAATAATACCAAAGAATTTGTGTTTGCAATCATTTTCAGGAAGAAACTGAGTATTATCTGACAGAATTGCAGGGGTGCCAATACTTTTGACCACCACTGTTGAGGAATAGATTATTTAATTCAAGAAATTAAAAACTGTTTTTTTTTATCTTTGTCCTATGTAAAACTTTGTAACCCTAGCTAAAAGTTAGCAATTGACTTGCTTCCAATAGCAGTGTACCACCAGAAATTCTGTGGTGGCTGGTGGAAATCAGTCTATAACAGAATTAATCTATTAACAATAAATCCAGAGAACTCACCGATTGGAACATTAACAGATTTTATCCCTCAGTGATCAGGTGCAAAGAAGAAGAATAGAAGACAAACACACATTTACCGACCACTAAAAGTAGATTTTACTCACAAATACTGTATGAGTAAATAGTATATCAGAATGCCATGTAATTGTAAGTCTCTTTTATTATCCCTAGCTACTTATATGCCGTGGGACAGAAAGTCTGGAAGCGCTGGAAGAAACGTTACTTTGTCCTTGTTCAGGTTTGTATATTGACATTTCAATTTTGATAGCATAAAATGTCTTGCTTTTTCGAATTTCTTAACTTGAAATATTTTAGAATGCTATTCAGAAAATATGCAAATTGCCTCTTAAGAGAAAAAGAGGACTTGAACTCTTTAGCGCCACCTATTGGAAGTAGCGATCCTACAAGTCACAATTAACCCTTTAACGAGTCTTTTAATGTGACTTAGGATAAAAGCCAAATCATATCTCAATTTGCAGACACGGTGTTTCAGACTATTGGTCCTCGTCAGTACAAAGTATGAGATATGATTTGGCTAGCTGAGAGGCTCTGGACTGAGGTGTAAGGGGTAAGGTTTCTCCTTGTGGAGAGTGACATACCAGCTCTGGCGTGTCAAGGTAAGTATATGATATTGTGTATGTTGCTTTATATAGACTCAATGATGCATGTTGTTGAAAGCATTCAATAAAAAAACATAAGTAGAATAAAGGTTTGAAAATAAACTTGTAATTGTTGGGTAACGCTGTACTGTTTTCGTACTGATAGTCTCTAATTTCCAGAACTTTCTATTTACTGTCTTTATATAATGAGAGGATTCCATAAAACATCCTTTCACATTATTTCTGCAGGTAATCACTGCTATATTGTGCAAAATCATAATGGATGTCATGTGACTGCAGCAAAAAATTAAAGAGGGCCAATTCTTTTATGTTCAACTGAAGACAGAATGTAATAGGCTCTGCAGAGCCAAACAAGACATTCCTTTAAATTTCACCTAACCGTTGCGGAGATATTAGCAATCAAAGTATTTGTCAATTAAACAGTTAGTTTTTAAGTTCAAGTGGGCATTACCAGAGAGATTTTACTGGGGGCGTGTGCTTCCTCTTTTTCACACTGACCAGTCATAAATAAGCAGCAGCAAGCTATAGAGCAGTGTTTCTCAACTCCAGTCCTCAGGACCCACCAACAGGTCATGTTTTCAGGATTTCCTTAGTATTGCAAAGGTGATGGAATTAATGCTTGAGCAGGTGATAAAATTATCACCTGTGCAATACTAAGGAAATCCTGAAAACATGACCTGTTGGTGGGTCCTGAGGACTGGAGTTGAGAAACACTGCTATAGAGAGAAGAGCACGCCCCTGCTTAGATGCCAAATGCTTTGATCGCTAATATATCTGCAACAAAGTAGTGAAATCCAAAAAAAGAAGAAAACCATTTTATTCTGCTTTGTATCACATTTTACATTCCAGTCCAGATCAAAATAATAAAATTGGAAAAGTCCTCTTTAAGGCTCACTGCTATCACATTGACTCTCATTGTGTATTGATGAGATAGCAATAGGGACAAATAGTTATTTGCTGCAGAGGAAGAGCAAAGAATATTCTAATTTGGTTAATTGTCAAATCAGTTTATGAAATATCAGTGAATCCTTTTTAAATCTTTAATGATTTTATGATTGCATCTTATCACTTTTTAAACAGGTTAGCCAATACACATTTGCTATGTGTAGCTACAGGGAAAAGAAAGCGGAACCCCAGGAACTGATGCAGCTGGAGGGGTACACCGTGGATTACACTGATCCTCAGTCAGGTACCTGATTTTTTTTTTCTAATGTCAACTGTGCTTAGTAACTTTTGGTGTCATTTATTATACATCTCTACTTTAAAATAAAACAACCAAAACCGTTATCTAGAAAAATGTCAACTAAAGTGCTTAACATGGTTGAACTGAGGATTCCGGACAGAAATATCTCTACATGTGTTGAACATTTATTTGTTTAACCAGACAAGATTTCCTTTCCCCACTTTCAGTTCTTTTATCTACAATTCTTACTAGAGAAAAGTGGATTGATTCACAAGCTTTCATTCCAGCGGTATCTGGCAGCTAGATAGAAGGCCTGTGAATCTGTTACCTTCCGGCATCCTTTACATGGCATTTAATTTGTCTGGGCTGGTGTGATGTCATCTGTGTGACGTAACCACTGAATTTGGTGCTGAACCGTAGTCTTGTGAATCGATTCACTCATCTCTAACGCTTATGACTCCTCTTCTCTGAGAAAGCCCCTTCTTTAGAAGATCATTTTAATGCAGTTTGGGGTGGTGATTTCAACGAAGCTTCGCTATACAGGTGCTTCAAAAGGAACAGCATACATTGATATGCCATCTGAATATTTTGACAAAACCATTTCCTTTTGTTAAGTACATCCTCCTGAAATTTTGGGTGGCTTCAGTAGTTTTTGACTATTGTGAATAGTATGAAATGGCTTAAAGGGACTTTGTCATTGTAGAATGACTGTTCAAACCAAGTACAGGTGCTCAGTACATCATGGCACGGCCTAAGAAATAAATACACCTCCCCACATGCCTGCTTTCAATTTATATTTGCCCTTCTCTGGCACTGTGAAGCCAGAGCTGTCAATCAAAGAAAGCAGAGTTGGAGAAAGAGAGAAAATGAACAGGTGGAAAGGTGTAGTTAAATAATTGGCCACGCCATCAAGCACCGAGTGCCTGTATGTGGTTGGAGCAGTCATTCTGTGTTGACCAAGTCCCTTTAAAAAGATAGTAGTAATAACCTAGTTGTCCTAAGTTACTATTTAACTAGTTAATGAGAGCACATTTTGTTGTCTACAGCTGTGAAAGTGTTTATGCTACTGTTCTTAGTGGCCTAGTATATTAAAAGCATTAGGGTTATTGAAGGATTATAACCAGTATCCTTTTGTAGAGTACCTGGTATCCAGTGGATCCCCAACAAACTGCACTCTAGTTATGTCACTGCATCTTCTAAGGCCTCTTTCACACATCAGTTTTCTGCCGTCAGGCGCGATCCGGCATCGCGCCGGATTCGGCTAAAATTATGTAAAAACGGATGAGACGGATCCAGTTTTCTGCCGGATCCATCTAGCGGATCCAACCAAAAACCGGATCCGTTTCATCTGTTTTTTTTTATCCGTTTTTCGACGGATCCCCCTTGGGGGGCTTCCAAACGTGATTGGCTACTGAAAACCTATATATACACTGTTCCTACAGCCCAACTTTGACAGGTTGTAGAGGAGCAAGTGCAGGCTGGAGAGAAGAGCAAGTGGCTGGCGAAGATAGACGTTGTGACAGGAAACATTTTGAAGAATTTGGTGGATTTCACAGTGGAGGCGAATCAGTTAAAATTGATTGTTCTGGAGAAGGAGAGAAAGAGACAGCAGCGAATCATGCGTCAGCGACGTCGACGCCGTTTGTGGATCCACCCCATCACAGCCCAGAGAATGATGCGTGGGGTGTATTCTACACTCTGCATGGACCTTAGAGGAAACCCTGAGAAATTTTTGTTTGGATGAAAATGGAGAACTTTGATTTATTGGTGGAGCGAATTGGAGACCTCATAAGAAGATGTGACACCTATTGGCGCTTCTCCATTTCCCCGGCGGAGCGTCTGATGGTGACTCTTCGGTAAGCCATATTTATTTGATCTGCTTGCTTCAGAGCACACTTGTACAGGAATGTTGTTGCTGAGTTCTGGTATGTAATGCTGTGATTTTGAACTGATTTGTCTCCTTTTTTTATTCACAGATTCCTTGCAACTGGAGAATCTCTTTCCTCACTCCATTTCCAGTACAGACTTGGAATTTCCACCATATCTGGAATTGTAAAGCACACATGCCGTGCATTGTGGGACTCTTTAGTTGAGGAATTTATACCACAGCCCACAACAGAGAGTTGGCTTGAAATTGCTGACAAGTTTCTACAAATATGTCAGTTTCCTAATTGCTTGGGTGCAGTGGACGGGAAACATATCCGCATTGTCAAACCAGCAGGATCTGGATCCGAAAATTTTAATTACAAGAAATATTTTTCCATTGGCTTCATGGCCATCGCTGACGCAGAATACAAATTTATTGCTGTCGATATTGGGGTCTATGACCACTCCAATGACTCACAAGTCTTCAAATTGTCAGCTATGGTGCGTCATCTCTATGGAAACACCTTCCAGTTCCCACCCCCTAGACCGCTGCCTCAAACATCTGGCCCACCTATGCCTTTTGTTTGTGTAGGGGATGAAGCCTTCCAGCTGTCAGAACACCTTTTGAAACCTTACTCCAGCAGTGGATTGACACCAACAAAAATAATTTTTAATTACCGCCTCACAAGAGCAAGAAGAATGGTGTAGTGCGCTTTTGGTATTCTGACAGCTAAATGGCGTGTCCTATTGACTGCAATCAACCTCAAGACTGAAACTGTGGATGAGGTAATCAAAGCTTGTGTGGTCGTGCACAATTTTGTTATCTGCAAGGAACCGATTGCCATTGAGGACCACTCTGAAGAAACCACCTTGCATGATTACCAGAACATTACCTATAGAAATTCTGTGGCTGTTTCCCGAATGAGGGACAAATTTGCAGAATACCTTAAGCAAAGTCATGTACCTTCTGTACCCACAGTATACCTTTTCAAACCAAAGTTGTCTACCTTGTTGTGGATTATCTACAGTATTTTACCTTTTGGCCAAAGTTGTGTCCCTGGTTGTGTATTACCCAAAGTATTTCACCTTTTAACCAAAGTTGTGTACCTTGTTGGGGATTACCTAACAATGTACACAACTTTGGGTAACAGGTGAAATACTTTGGCTAATACACAACCAGGGACACAACTTTGGCCAAAAGGTAAAATAAATTTACCTTTTACGCCAAAGTTATGTACCTGGTTTTGTATGCCCAATAAATGTTACCTTATTTATCCACATTATTTTACCTTTGTTTTACACATATTTTACGTTAGAAATAAATGACAGACAACAATTTTAAGCAACCAATTTTACTTTTATTGTATGCTCAAAAATTGTTATTAACATAATTTTTTTTAAATTGAAAATTTATTTTTTATTAAAATTAATATCTCCTAAATTTGCATAGTGTGGGGTGGAGATACTTCTAGAGTGGCTGCGGGACACTTCGACATTGGGAGTGTGGAGAGAGGACTGGGATGGTGGTGGGGAAGGATCAGTAAGTAAAAGAGGTGAAGGGGTGGAAAAAAAAATAAACGGGTAGACATGTGGGAGGCAGAACAGGTGGTGGGTGGTGGAGAGGAGGGTTGGGCAGGGACTGGAGGAGCAGATGATGTGGTTGGGAAGTGGTACGGGGAAGGATGTTGGTACGGAGAAGGATGTTGGTACGAGGCAGGTTGCTGGAAGTGGGGAGGTTGCTGGTATTGAATAGGAGGGTAGGAGGGACAGTGGCTGGAGGTGGGGCAGGTGTGGGAGGAACTACTGGGGTGGGTGGAGGCGCTTTGGAGGTAACCTGCACTAGAGCAACGTAGCAAGAATGCATTACATGCATCTGCTGGCTAGGAGATAGCGTATCCATGCGCTCGACTACAGACCGGAAAAAGCTGTGGTTTGGAGATCTTCTTGCTTCTGAATGCATGGTTTGCAGAAGTGTTTTTACCTCCAGAATGCTGGAGCTGAGCTGATTAAAGCCTGCGGCCATTTGCTCTGACAAGACTTTAAGACAGTTGTGGAAAGATGCATTCAGATGCCAGAACTCGGGCGCATAGCTCCTTTCCTGACCCCTCTGCCGCTGCCGCACAGTAGCCACAGGTGTACTAGAGGTGGCAGCGGCAGAAGGGTGGGGTAGAGGGAAAGCTATCTCCTGACCAGTAGACTCGTGCAATGCAGTTGGCCACGATGCTCCAGCGCTGGTGGATGGGACAGAGGGCTCACATGTCAGGAAAGGCTGGGAAGGTGCAGATGGGCCGTGGCGGTCGAAGTGTCCCTCGGTGGCGGACTCCTGAGGGATCGCCCCAGAAGGGTCCAACTGTGCAGGCACCCGAGTGCTGGTCACCATTCTGTGGAATAAAGAGGAAAAAAAATACAATTAATATAGTGATATTGCATGGCCCTGGCTGAAACAAAAAAATTAGTTAGACATTTTTATTTTTTTACATGGGGTGTGTAATATTTACCTTCTGGTGACCATAGTTGCCCGGAGGAACGACAGGGCTCGTGCGTACTTGTACTTGCTCCTGCGTCCTCCAGATCCACTCGGGGCCCGCATCTTTGTTGAACTCTTTCTTGAAGCGATCCCTCACAGACCGCCACCGCTTCACAATTCTCTCCCCTGAAAAGAAAAAGCACAAAATGGTTAGTATACAACATCAGTGTTTCACAAACTCTAGTCCTCATGGCCACCACGGGTCATGTTTTCAGGATTTCCATAGTGTTGCACAGGTGAGAGATTTCATGATGCCTTGATGATACTTCCACCATCTGCATAATACAAAGGGAATCCTGAACACATGACCCGTGGGTGCCACGAGGACTGGAGTTTGGGAAACACTGCTTTACATCCATCAACCTGAACTGTATATATTTACGCTCTTCAATCTGGGCCCGAGCATCGAGGTCCTCCCAGCGGTCCACGAGTTGTGAACAGATTTCCTCCCAGAGCCGACGGGTCACAATGAGATTGGCATGGCGGCGGTCCCCCATGTTCCACAGCGGCTCCCTTTCTCGGATCAGATCGAGGAGGAGGTCAACATCATCCCCCCCTCCTCACCGTCAGAGTCGGGAGCACGCTGTGAAGCCTGTTAAAGGAAAAGAGAAAAGAAATACATTAGCTTCAAAACTACCAAGAAAAGTAAAAAAAAAAAAGAGGGAAAAAAAAATACAGTTATACTTACATGATGGAGACCGCCGTGTCGCTCACGCCGACGACCCTGGGAGGCACTGCGAGGACCTCTTGATGGAGCACCAGATTCAGAAGACTATAAAAAAAAATAAATTATGTGCTTGGATGTAGGCATATGTGTTGTGTGCAGTGTGATGTCTGTACTAAATTGTTTTCTGTGTGTTGTGTGTAGTGTGATGTGTTTCTGCGATGGATGCAGGAAACTTACGAATTGCGAACCCACTCCGGGTATCTGTCCACCCCTTCGTTCTTCTTCTGGGAGCACCTCTTCAGGGTCAGATTCCTGTTCTAAATAAAAAATGTCGATTAATAGATATATCCACATATCAGAGATGGATTGTGAAATACCTTAAAAAAAAACCAAAAACTGTTTTTGCCTGTAAACGCTGACGATGTGAGGGAGGGCTACCAGAAGAAGAAGACATGCTGTCCGGCTGCTGCTGGCGGCGTGTGGAACTGGCCGGCTGATGCTGCTGCTGCTTGGCGGACTCTGCTGTGGAATAAAGAGAAAAAAATGCAATGAATATATTGATATTGCATGGCCCTGGCTGAAACACAAAAATTGGTTAGACATGTTAACATTTTTTTTTTGAATGGGGTGTGTGATATTTACCGTCTAGCGTCTGCTGCTGTCATACTGTCCTGCTGCTGCTGGGATGATGGCTGCTGCTGCTGGGATGATGGCTGCTGCTGCTGGGACTCTATTTCTGCTGCGGCTTGGCTGACTCTGCTGTGGAATAAACAGAAAAAAATGCAATGAATATATTGATATTGCATTGCCCTGGCTGAAACGCAAAAATTGGTTAGACATGTTAACATTTTTTTTTTTGAATGGGGTGCGTGATATTTACCGTCTAGCGTCTGCTGCAGTCGTACTGTCCTGCTGCTGCTGGGATGATGGCTCCTGTGTTATGTTTCGGTAGCTGAGGAGAAACTGCAAAAAATAGCCAAAGTAGCAATACACCAGAGAGGCTGGAAACTATTGGATTGCAGTAAACTAAACTAACCGCCACACTAGAAGTAGCCGTGGAGCGTACCTACGGTGATCCTAGACGCTTTGTCACAGCCGGAGAGATAGCTACACCTAAAGGCAGAAAGATTAATACTATCTCCCCAGAGTAGAATCCCCAAAGAAATAAGAAACCCCCGAACATGTAATGGCGGTTAGACAAGAAGAAAACACAGACAGAAAATAGAATGAGCAAACGCTGGGGCCCAATCTGTCTAGATAGAAAAGTATAGGAAAGAATTCTGACTGCAACCCAAAAAAACCCTGACAAAAATACCAACACTTCTGATTAACAAAAAACATGAGATCACATGATCTCTACCACCTAAATCAGATCTCTGGTGTAACACACAGCAACACAGCAAATAAAAAGTGACAAAGGAACAAAGCAAAAATGCAACCACACAATGAGCACAATTGCAGCGCAAGACCCCAAAAGGGGACCAGGCTGAAGTCCACTGCAAGCAGCAAACCAGCAGTGAAAATCCAACAGAGGAAAAAAAAGCAACACACTTATTTGAAAGAGCGCAGGAAAGCAAGATGTGCTCCAAGCAAGAGCAGGAGGAACAATTGATTACCGGCAAGGCTGCTGGGAACTTAGGTCACTTATATCATACCATTCAGAGCCAGCTGAAGGCCATTCAGTAATTAGTTCATTACCCTCAGCAACCACCGGAGGGAGCCCCAGCTCAGAAGTCGCCTCCAAGGTATTCACAACAGTACCCCCCCTTGAGGAGGGGTCACCGAACCCTCACCTGCGCAACCAGGCCGATCAGGATGAGCTCAATGATAGGTACGGATAAGTCTCCCAGCATGGATGTCCAAAGCAAACACCCAAGAATTGTCCTCCTGACCATAACCTCTCCACTTAACCAAATACTGGAGTTTCCGTCTAGCAAAACGAGAATCCAATATTTTCTCAACCACATACTCCAAATTGCCCTCAACCAAAACAGGATCAGGAGGCGCAGCCATATGAACCACTGGCTCGATAAACCTCTTCAATAAGGACTTGTGGAACACATTATGGATCTTAAATGTCCCTGGAAGAAGCAAACGGAAGGAAACAGGATTAATAATTTCCATGATCTTATAAGGTCCAATGAACCTTGGCTTAAATTTTGGAGATGCAACCTTCATAGGGATATTTCTTGAGGACAACCAAACCAAGTCCCCCACTTTAAAACGAGGACCATCAGTCCTATGCCGGTTGACAAACCGCTGGGCCTTCTCTTGAGAGAGAGACAACCTCTCCACTACCTGGTCCCAAATCTGCTGCATACGTTGCACAATAGAGTCAACCCCCGGATAGACAGAAGCCTCCGCCTGTCCTGAAGAAAATCGAGGGTGAAACCCAGAATTGCAGAAAAATGGAGACATCAAGGTGGCAGAGCTAGCTCTATTATTAAGAGCAAACTCAGCCAAAGGCCAAAAAGAGACCCAGTCATCTTGATCAGCAGACACAAAACATCTCAAATAAGTCTCCAAGGTCTGGTTTGTTCTCTCGGTTTGTCCATTGGTCTGAGGGTGAAATGCAGAGGAGAAAGATAACTGAAAACAAACTGGACTCCTCTGTCAGACACAATATTCTCAGGAATGCCATGTAACCGAACCACGTGCTGAAAGAACAAAGGCACCAATTCGGAGGAGGAAGGCAACTTAGGTAATGGCACAAGATGTATCATCTTGGAAAACCTATTACAGATTACCCAGATAACGGTCATTCTCTGAGAGACAGGAAGGTCGGAAATAAGATCCATAGAAATATGGGGCCATGGCCTCTTGGGTACAGGTAATGGCATTAACAAACCACTAGAATGAGAGCAAGGCTTGGAACGAGAGCAAGTCCTGCAGGACTGCACAAAGTCCCTGACGTCACGAGACAAAGTAGGCCACCAAAAGGACCGACTCACCAAGTCTCTGGTACCAAAAATCCTGGGATGACCAGCCAACGCGTAACAAGGAATCTCAGACATCACACTCCTTTTCCACTGGTCTGGGACAAACAATTTCCCAACAGGGCAGCACTCAGGTTTATCCTCCTGACACCCCTCCAGAGCCAGTCTCAAATTGGGCGAGATGCGGAAAGAACTACACCCTCTTTCAAAATAACAGCAGGATCAGATAACTCAGGAGAATCCGCAAAGAAACTCCTCGAGAGGGCATCCGCCTTAACATTCTTAGTGCCAGGAAGAAAGGAAACCACAAAATTAAAACGTGTGAAAAACAAGGCCCACCTGGCCTGTCTAGGATTAAGTCGCTTGGCTGATTCGAGATAAACCAGATTCTTATGGTCCATGAGGACCAGCACCTGATGTTTGGCTCCCTCCAGCCAATGTCTCCACTCTTCAAAAGCCCACTTCATGGCCAATAACTCCCAATTACCCACGTCATAATTACGTTCAGTTGGAGAAAATTTTCGAGAGAAAAAGGCACAAGGGTTACTCTTAGAGGTCTCTGGATCCCTTTGGGACAAAACAGCACCTGCCCCAATTTCAGAGGCATCAACCTCCACCTGAAACGGCAGAGAAACATCAGGCTGCCGTAGAACAGGAGCATAAATGAATCTCTGCTTAAGTTCCTGAAACGCAGAAACTGCCTCAGGAGGCCAATTCACCACATCGGAACCCTTTTTGGTCAAATCGGTCAATGGTTTAACAATACCAGAGAAATTACCAATAAATTTGCGATAAAAATTGGCAAAACCCAAAAATCTCTGAAGAGCCTTCAATGAAGTAGGTTGAACTCAATCACAGATGGCCTGAACCTTGACCGGGTCCATTTCAATAACAGACGGAGACAAAATGAATCCCAGAAATGAGATCTTCTGTACGCCAAAAAGACACTTTGATCCCTTCACATACAGTGCATTCTCTCTCAAAATCTGGAAATCCTTCATGAATGATATTTTCAGGGATTTTGTGGATAAATTTCTGATTGTTTATTTGGATGATATCTTGATTTTTTCCAACGACTGGGACTCTCATGTGAAACATGTTCCAGATTTTGAGAGAGAATGCACTGTATGTGAAGGGATCAAAGTGTCTTTTTGGCGTACAGAAGATCTCATTTCTGGGATTCATTTTGTCTCCGTCTGTTATTGAAATGGACCCGGTCAAGGTTCAGGCCATCTGTGATTGAGTTCAACCTACTTCATTGAAGGCTCTTCAGAGATTTTTGGGTTTTGCCAATTTTTATCGCAAATTTATTGGTAATTTCTCTGGTATTGTTAAACCATTGACTGATTTGACCAAAAAGGGTTCCGATGTGGTGAATTGGCCTCCTGAGGCAGTTTCTGCGTTTCAGGAACTTAAGCAGAGATTCATTTATGCTCCTGTTCTACGGCAGCCTGATGTTTCTCTGCCGTTTCAGGTGGAGGTTGATGCCTCTGAAATTGGGGCAGGTGCCGTTTTGTCCCAAAGGGATCCAGAGACCTCTAAGAGTAACCCTTGTGCCTTTTTCTCTCGAAAATTTTCTCCAACTGAACGTAATTATGACGTGGGTAACCTTGACCGGGTCCATTTCAATAACAGACGGAGACAAAATGAATCCCAGAAATGAGATCTTCTGTACGCCAAAAAGACACTTTGATCCCTTCACATACAGTGCATTCTCCCTCAAAATCTGGAACACAGTCCGAACATGTTTCACATGAGAGTCCCAGTCGTTGGAAAAAATCAAGATATCATCCAAATAAACAATCAGAAATTTATCCACAAAATCCCTGAACATATCATTCATGAAGGATTGGAAGACGGAAGGGGCATTAGTAAACCCAAAAGGCATCACTAGTTATTCAAAATGCCCCTCTGGGGTATTAAACGCCGTCTTCCATTCATCCCCGTGCTTAATGCGAATAAAGTTATATGCCCCCCTGAGGTCAAGCTTGGTAAACCAACTAGCATTTTTCACTCAGGAAAATAGGTCAGAAATCAAAGGTAACGTATATTGATATTTACCAGTGATCTTATTCAGGAGGCGATAATCAATACACGGCCTCAATGAACCATCTTTTTTGGCCACAAAGAAAAAACCGGGCTTCCAAAGGTGAGGAGGATGGTCTGATATGACCCTTCTCCAATGACTCCTTGATATAAGATCGCATAGCATCGTGTTCAGGTACAGATAAATTAAAAAGGCGACCTTTAGGAAATTTACCACCAGGCACTAACTCAACAGCGCAATCATAGCTCCTGTGAGGAGGTAAGGATGCAGATTTACTTTCACTAAACACATCAGAAAAATCAGTCAAAAAGTCAGGGACATCCTGAGAGTGGGGAGAGGCAGAAAAAAACAGGAGTGTCAGTATTAACACATTGGCAACCCCAACTGGTCACAGACACAGATTTCCAATGCAAAACAGGATTATGAGTCTGTAACCAAGGGAAACCCAGTACAATAATGTCATGCAGATTATGCAACACCAGAAATTTGCAACTCTCCTGATGATCTGGTTCAACCCTCATTATCACCTGAGTAGAAAACTGGGGTTTATTCTCCGCCAAAGGGGTAGAATCAATGCCCAATAGGGGAATAGACTTCTGCAGGGGTATCATGGGAAACCCACAACGTTTGGCAAAGTCAAAATCCATCAGGTTAATACCTGCTACTGAATCAACAAAAGCCTGAACCGAAAATGTGGACAGGGAGCAAATCAGTGTTTACAGTCAACAGAAATTTAGTCTGAACACTACCCAAGACAACTGAGCGCGCAAAACGTCTTCCCCGCTTAGGGCAGACGGAAATAGCATGGGAAGCGTCACCACAGTAGAAACATAACCTATTGCGCTTACGAAACTCATGACTCTGAGCCCCAGAAGTCACTCCATCACACTGCATGGGTCAGAAGCTGGCTCACAAGGCAACACTATCTCACACATACCTCTGTGCTCTCACAAACGTCTGTCAATTTGAATAGCCAAAGACATAGAATCATTGAGACCAGAGGGAACAGGGAATCCCACCATAACGTCCTTTACATTTTCTGACAGACCCTTCCGAAAAAGGGCTGCCAAAGCATCATCATTCCATTTGGTCAGGACTGCCCATTTTCGAAATTTCTGACAGTACAGCTCAGCGTCTTCACGACCCTGATTTAATGTCTACAAGGTCTTTTCCGCTTGATCTGTGACATTAGGTTCATCGTACAATAACCCCAGAGCCTGAAAAAATACATCAACCTCATTCAAAACAGGATCCCCAGGTGTCAGGGAAAAAGCCCAATCCTGAGGGTCGCCGCGCAGCAGAGAGATGACAATTGGAACCTGCTGTGCTGCGTTCCCTGAGGACTTAGGCTTTAAGGCAAAAAACAACTTACAGTTATTTTTGAAATTCAGAAATTTAGACTGATCCCCCAAAAATAAATTTGGCATGGGGATCCTAGGTTCCACAACTGGCAACCTTGCAAGATAGGTAGCAATACTCTGAACCTCAGTGGCAAACTGCTCCACACGGCCATTGTGCAGACTCCATTGAGAGAAAAAAAAATTCCTCCTCAGCTCCCAGAGAAATAGAGGAAAAAAAAATGTAACAAACTTTTTCCTCTTTACTATTTTTCCCTTCTGTGAGTACCATATAATTTTCAGTCTGGCCGGTAATACTGTTATGTTTCGGTAGCTGAGGAGAAACTACAAAAAATAGCCAAAGTAGCAATACACCAGAGAGGCTGGAAACTATTGGATTGCAGTAACCTAAACTAACCGCCACACTAGAAGTAACCGTGGAGCGTACCTACGGTGATCCTAGACACCTCGTCACAGCCGGAGAGATGGCTACACCTAAAGGCAGAAAGATGAATGCTTTCTGCCCCGGAGCAGAATCCCCAAAGAAATAGGAAGCCCCCGAACATGTAATGGCGGTTAGACAAGAATAAAACACGGACACAGACAGAAAATAGAATGAGCAAACGCTGGGGCCCAATCTGTCTAGATAGAAAAGTATAGGAAAGAATTCTGACTGCAACCCAAAAAACCCTGAACAAAAATACCAACACTTCTGATTAACAAAAAACCTGAGATCACACGATCTCTAAATCAGATCTCTGGTGTAACACACCGCAACACAGCAAATAAAAAGTGACAAAGGAACAAAGCAAAAATGCAACCACACAATGAGCACAATTGCAGCGCAAGACCCCAAAAGGGGACCAGGCTGAAGTCCACTGCAAGCAGCAAACCAGCAGTGAAAATCCAACAGAGGAAAAAAAGCAAAACACTTATCTGAATGAGAACAGGAAAGCAAGATGTGCTCCAAGCAAGAGCCGGAGGAACAATTGATTACCGGCAAGGCTTCTGGGAACTCGGGTCACTTATATCATACCATTCAGAGCCAGCTGAAGGCCATTCAGTAATTAGTTCATTACCCTCAGCAACTACCGGAGGGAGCCCCAGCTCAGAAGTCTCCTCCAAGGTATTCGCAACACTCCTGCTGCTGCTGGGATGATGGCTGCTGCTGCTGGGACTCTATTTCTGCTGTGGCTTGGCGGACTCTGCTGTGGAATAAAGAGAAAAAAATGCAATGACTATATTGATATTGCATGGCCCTGGCTGAAACACAAAAATTGGTTAGACATGTTAACATTTTTTTTTGAATGGGGTGTGTGATATTTACCGTCTAGCGTCTGCTGCTGTCGTACTGTCCTGCTGCTGCTGGGATGATGGCTGCTGCCTTCTCCTGCGGCTGGGTACTACCTTCTTGGATGGCTGCATGGTTATGGCTGAGGGTCCCACTGGCATGGTTTATATATGTTTTTCTGTGGGCTGGGCAACTTCTGAGCATGCTCAGACAAAAAAAACGGATCCGGCCACCGGATCTGGCGCATCGCAGCACTCAGACTTTCATTGTAACAAAAAGCCGGAAGCACCGGAGACAAAAAAGGTTACTGTAGCCGTTTTTTCCCGACGCCGGAATGAGACAAAAAGCTGGATCCGGCAAAAAACAGACGAACCGCAAGGCCATGTGGCTCGATCCGGCGCCAATATAAGTCAATGGGAAAAAAACGGATCCGGCATTAAATTTCGCCGGATCCGGTTTTACAAAAAAATGCCGGATCACGCTTGATGGCAAAAAACGGATGTGTGAAAGTAACCTAAGGGAGAGATGAACTTGATTAGCTCATAGAAATCAGGGCGGTTGGCATAGAGGATTGCGGGTCTGTGATTAAGCTGCCAAAAAAGATGTGTCACTATATTCAAATGTTTGATTTCTTAAAAGGTTTTTTCTATTTTCTTGTTCATATTTTCATGTATGAATCATCTGTGAGGGGTAGTTTTTTTTTGTCTTTTTTTCTAAGTGAAGTATTTGAAAAAAAATCAAGAAAGGTAAAACAATGAAAGTAAAGTTGAAAAATTTTTCTTTCCATTCGTTTGCCTTTCAAATCCCTTTTTTTTAAAAAAAAAAATTAGTAGCGGATGTTTCTTTAATTGCTCTATCTGCAGGTCTCCAGGGAGGTCGGTGGTTTTTCAATGCTGTTAAAGAAGGGGACACTGTAATCTTTGCCAGTGATGATGATCAGGACAGAGTACTGTGGGTCCAGGCAATATACAGGGCAACAGGACAATCTTATAAACCTGTTACTTCAAATCACGCACTGAAATCAAACCCCAGAGGAACAAACGCGCATGTGGAGCCATCCCAACCAAGTAAGAGATTTTTCTGTTACGAGAAGTTGCGTTGTATTGTCTATGTAGTAACCTATATCCACCTGCATGTGCCTTTTTTTTAGGAGACTGGTATCTGTTTATGTGGCAGAAGGAGCTTTAAGTCCCCCTAGGCACCAAGGTCCAAGTGCAATTAATTCTTCTGCCCTATGTATAGATACATACCTGGATCTTTACTAATCTGTTGTAGTATCTATAAATTTCTTTTAAATATGGTCTTAGTTCTGTTTGTCATATGGTTTAGAAAGATGGTAATGTTTGAAACCTAGCATAAACTATTCGCCACTTTCACCTATATACATGGAGCACTTTGTATTTTTCATTACTTGGTTATATAGCTTCTATTATCTTTCTACTGCTCGTTGTGCCTTAAACAGCTGGGAAAGGTCTATTCAGCTATATTTAACGTTTAAACCTTCATGTTTTATTTTATTTTTTTAATACAGATGTGCCTGCAGAAATTGAACAATGTTCTATGACTTTTATAGTTGTCTATAAATTAATGTGATGTCATGAAAGTAAATTTCCTCGGTTTTGCTTCTTACTAGTGTAGACACCCATTCTGTACTGTCAAATGAATTTGGCTTTTGCTTTGACAGTGCAAAACCATGTGATCTGAATTAGTAAAGATATCCATTGAACAAAAAAGTAAAGCTGCACATCTTTCAGCTTGAATGAAATAATTCTACCATCTGCAAATCTAGTTGGCTGTTGAACATGACATGGATCAATATGATCTGGGGCTAAATTTCTCAATGTGACTGATTATGTTAGCATCATGGCCACAGATCAATAAGGAGTTTTATGGGGACCCGGATTCTGTAATTGGCGTTGATCAATAAGTCTTTGTCTTCTTCCCTTTAGAAACCTTAAGTTGGTAGTGTGTTGCGTCTCAACAGTACACTTAGCGAAGTACGTTTGTGATAACTAATGTAAAAAAAAGGGACATTTAAATTTTAAGGGACAAAGGGTCTGGAGCCTCTTTGTAAAGGGCATTTTAAGATGAATGTAAGCAGATTGCTCACCCAATATGAACTTTGGTATCAAACTGAGTTAATGTTTTGTTGGAAAACTAACGCTCTTAGCTTTTTCTGTCTATATGTGCTGGATAATTCACATGGATGTTTTTAACAAAACACACCATTAATAAAAGCAATCAGAACAACTCCTCTTTTGATAAACCCGCGGGGTCTAAAGGCGTTGAAAATGTATGTATGAAGAACAATGCACTTGGTCCGTTGCCTGACATTTAGGACAGACCAAAATGTAGAAGTTGTGTAGTCTCAGAATGTACTGCTGTTCTCTTTTACTTTTTTTTTTCGCTTGAAGGTTACATATTCCATTTTTGTTGCTATATACGACGCTTCCCATTACTCTGCCAAGGTTTGTCTCATTAAAAGCATAGCACAAAACAAAGACTGTAAGTGACCTACCTTTTGCTAACATGTTCATTTCTGCTCTAGTTTGCCATTTGGAAAGTAGATTGCTAGTTGTAATGAATGTGTTTTTTATTGTCATTTATACTGATGTAGACATATTTGCAGGCAGAACAATGGAAGGGTGAAAATGTGCAACGTGGTAGCGCTGTTTCTCAGACCATTTTCTTTTTAGCCTGGATGTTTGCTAAGTGCTTTGAAATGCACCAAGGTCACATCATCAAGTTGTTAGTGAATTAAGCTCTAGATGATCAGTTTTTGAATTGAAGCATAAAAAAGTGTAAATGTAATATAATATTTCAGTGCCTTGCTTAGATTGGCTTTGTATTGTACAATTATTTATTTTCCTTTCCCACAGACACAGATCGTGGACAAAGACATGGGATGGATGAGTTTATTTCTGCTAATCCCTGCAGATACGATCATGGTTCTCTCTTTAAAGTACTTCAGCAGCAAACATTAGGACATAGATTAAATGATTCCTATTCTTGCCTGGTAAGAATTAAAGCTAGTTGAATAAGATAGTTTATGTAAAAAATAGAAATAAAAAACACTATTAAACTTATCTTCAAACCTTGCTTAGTAATGGAACTATGATTTTTTAACAAATCAACCTAATCAATTATGAAATGGTTTCATTCTCAATTATGTAGCTGAGGAATAGACTGAAATATTGTTAAAAGCTATTGGCTGGTATGTTGTACCACAATAGTATACTTAGGAAATCCGGACAGCTCATTGTCTAACTGAGCACCCACTGGCTTTATACTTAGGCCGGGATCACACATGCGACGAAGTCGTCCGACACTCGCATGTGAAATCCCAGCTCTGGCGCCGGCACTCGGGATTGGAGTGCTCTGCTGCATGTAGTTCTATGCAGCCGCGCACTCCACTCCCGAGTGCCGGCGACAGAGCTGGGATTTCACATGCGAGTGTCGGACGACTTTGTCGCATGTGTGATCCCGGCTTTATGGTGGTAGGTATGGCCGCTCACACCCTCCTTTCTTCAGTAATTGACAAACAAATCTGCAGACGGCCACCCATTGTTCAATACATGCATTTTTACAAAGTCGTCCAGAATAGTAGGGAGGAGTCTTCCAACAGGCGATTTTATATGGCCAGTCATATACTTTAAAATGTCATATTTACCATGATTGCACCAGTTGGAGAGACTCTTTATTGCAAAACTGTTAAATATTCTAAAAATGCCATGTACTAAATTTGACTCTGTAAGGGTGCGTCAGAAAGTCCTTGCTAATGCTATGTTCATACGTTGCGTTTTTGTTGCCTTTCTAAATGAGAATTTTAAGCTGTGTTTCACAGTACCAGCAAAAACTATGAGATTTTAGAAAGCTCATGAATACATTGGGTTTTTTTTCCTGATTGATTTGGAAAACTGCTGTGTTTTTGCAAACTGCAGCATGTCACTTCTTTCAGTGTTTTTTCATCCATAGAAAGAAATGAGTAAGTGCAGAACAGCAGCAAGAAACACTGGTATCAGGCTTTGCAGCTTTTTTGGGGGTGGCACTAAACTTTATCAGCATGCACAGCAGGCAACAAAAACCCGCAAAACCTGCTTTTTGTAAGCAGCTTCTTTACTGCCAAGAGACCAGGTTTTTCCTGCAGAAAAAAAACACAGCAAAATCGCAGTGTGTGAACATAACCTAAATCTGCATCTGCTCAGATATTGCACAGAAGCTAGAGCAGGGACTCCTCCATGAAAAGTAAGAGAGGGTTACTTACGGTCTCTGCCTTTGTGAGCACTGTATACAGTACAGTAAGCAGCCGTGGCACCACTTGGCCTTCTGCCACCAATCATAACTACTTGCCTGCAAGAACTTGAATTTCCTCTTAGAAAGCTGCATTTTCACAGTAACTGGGGTTAAAAATATATACGGTACACAGTATTTAAATGTTTGAATTACCCCTCTTGTCTTTTACAAAAAATGTGGAATACAGACACGCTTCCTTTATTCATTTAATTTTCCTCTAACATCACCATAAAAAAAAGAAAATGCAGATATTAAATTGAAATTAGAAATTGAAATTGGTTCCCATATATCCTCAAAAAAGCACAACATTATTTGGATGATTGAAGTTTGCCACCTTCAAGCCACGTGTATGAGAAGAAATTAAAATTGTGCCTGGAAGAATACAATTTTAAATTTTGAGTTTTTCTGACATTCTGTAAAGTTTTTGAACCATGTTATACAAAGTAAAAGAAATCGGCCTATAATCTGCTGAATTGTTTGTGAGACAATCTACGGTCATTGTATCCTGTAGTGCCAACTGCAACTTCTCTTGATTTTGGTTCCTTTGATCTGATAATCCATTAATTTTTCCATCATTGTAGCTATATGAGGTTTTGTTTTTTGCAAGTAAAGTAAATATTTTTTTGCTTTGTTCTACTGGTCAGTATTGATAACAGTGAAACAAACAATTTCTTGTGATTTTATTTTGAGAGCCATACTTAAATTTTTATTTTGAAGTTGCAGTATGAGGGCTTGTTTTTTTGCTGGCCAAGATATAGTTTTCATTAGTATCAATTTGAGATACCTTTGACTTTGATATCTTTTTAGAATTCATTTTTTGGTTGCATGGTGATGGAACTAGAGACACGATTTGGACAATGTGCTTTAACTTTTCTTTCACTATGCTGGAAAAATGCTAGTTCTTATTCAGACGAGCGTATTATATATACACGTGTTCTGTCCGTGTTAAAATGAACTGTTATGAAACTCGTTTGAAACTCTGTCTGTGGCACAAGTGATCAGATAATCACATCTTCAAGCACCCTAAGGGGGCTAGCAAAATCAGTGAAAAGTAAAAAAAAAAAAAAAATTTCAAATCATTCCCCTTTCCCCCAAGTGAAAATACAGATATTAAAAAATATAAATAAAATACACATACCCGTATTTTTCAGACCATAAGACGCACCTGGGTTTTAGAGGAGGAAATTAGAAAAAAAATTGAAGCAAAAAATGTGGTTAATTCTATACTTAATATCCCCCATCCTGGTATGCATGGCCCCCTCATCCCCATCCTGGTATGCATGGCCCCATCCTTATCCTTGTATGCTGGGCCCCATCCTTATCCTGGAATGCAGGGCCCCAATCCCTATCCTGGTATGCATGGCCCCAATCCCCATCCTGGTATGCATGGCTCCCTCATCCCCATCCTGGTATGCAGGGCCCCCCATCTCTGTCGTGGAATGCAGGGCCCCAATCCCTATTCTTGGCCTCAATCCCTATCCTGATATGCAGGGCCCTCATCTCCGTCCTGGTTTGCAGGACCCCCATCTCCGTCCTGGTATGCATGGCCCCCTTCTCCGTCCTAGTATGCATGGCCCCAATCCCTATCCTGGTATGCAGGGACCCCATCTCCATCCTGTTATACATGGACCCATCCTTATCCTGGCATGATTAGCCCCAATACTTATCCTAAAAGGTTCCAAGGCTATACTGGCAAGTTTACAGGGGAACCCCCCCAAAAATAATTGACATGGGGCCCCCCTATAAAATCGAACCAGCAAAGAGTAGGCAGACAGCTGTGGGCTGTTATTAATAGCCTGGGAAGGGCCATGGATATTGGCACCCCCCAGGCTAAAAACATCAGCTCTCAGCTACCCCAGAAATGGTGCATCTTATTGATGCGCCAATTCTGGCACTTAGCCTCATTTTTCCCACTTGCCCTGTAGCGGTGGCAAGTAGGGTAATATTTGTGGGGTTGATGACACTTGTGTATTGTCCGGTGACATCAAGCCCACGGATTAGTAATGGAAAAGCATCAATAGGACACCGATCCATTACTAATCCTATAGTTATATGGTAAATTAAGACACAGCCAGATCAAAGTCCTTTATTTGAAATAAGACTAAACACAGTTTTCCATTTTTAGTTTCAATAATTTTATTTGAAAAAAAGTATCATTTAACATGAAAAACACTGATATACAGTACTGACCAAAAGTTTGGACACACTTTCTCATTTAAAGATTTTTCTGTATTTTCATGACTATGAAAATTGTACATTCACACTGAAGGCATCAAAACTATGAATTAACACGTGGAATTACCGTATATACTCATGTATAAGCCAAGATTTTCAGCCCATTTTTAAGGGCTGAAAGTCCCCCTCTCGGCTTATATGCGAGTCATATACGGGGGTCGGCTGGGAGCGGGGGTTTCGAATCATACTCACCCCTCCGCCGGCGCGTCTCTGCAGCCCCCTGCTTCTCCCACGATCTCCGGCTCCTTCCTGCAGCGGTCACATGGTACCGCTCATTAAAGTCATGAATATGCATATATTCATGACTTTAATGAGCGGTACCACTTGACCGCTGTAGGACTGAAGAGCTGCGGAGACCGCCGGGAGAAGAGGAGAGGCTGCAGAGACGCGCCGGCGGAGGGGTGAGTATAGCGATATTTCCCTGTCCCGTTCCACCTCGTCCGACTCCTCTGGCTGTGAATGTTCAGGCAGAGCGCGCGATGACGTTGTTAGTGCGCGCCGCGCCGTCTGCCTGATCATTCACTGCCGAGGACCCAGAAGAGGGAGCAGCGCAGCGGTAGACCGGTCCGGTGACAGGTAAATATCTCAGGTGCCGGGGCCCTGAGCGAGCGGTGACACCGGCACCTGTCCCCCATAGCGCGCCTGTGTCCCCGCCTGCTCAGGACACCGGCACCTGGCCCCCAGCGACGAGAGGTGAGAATGTCATTTTTTTGCAGCAGCACGGCAGCATAAGGGACCTATACAATGGGCATAATCTGTGGAGCATATGGGGCATAATCTGTGGAACATATGGGGGCATAATCTGTGGAGCATATGGGGGCATAATCTGTGGAGCATATGGGGGCATAATCTGTGGAGCATATGGGGGCATAATCTGTGGAGCATATGGGGGCATAATCTGTGGAGCATATGGGAGCATAATCTGTGGAGCATATTGGGCATAATCTGTGGAGCATATTGGGGCATGATCTGTGCAGCATATGGGGCATAATCTGTGGAGCATATGGGGGCATAATCTGTGCAGCATATGAGGCATAATCTGTGCAACATATGGGGGCATAATCTGTGCAGCATTTGGGGGCATAATCTGTGCAGCATATGGGGGCATAATCTGTGCCAGGGTGGATTTGATTTAAATCAAACTGATTTAAATCACGATTTAAATCACGATTTAAATCACTAGTCAGTAAGGCTTGATTTAAATCAGTGATTTAAATCAAAGTTTCAACCTAAACTAGTTCTTGCTACTTTAACATGCAAGTAGATGAAGATTTTTAGAATCACTTTTTATATTACTTTTTTCTCCCCAGTTTAATGGGTTAATCATTCATATTTGGACACCACTGTTCTGTTGTACTTAGGAAGGAGAAAAATAATCCTGACCTGACTTGTCTGTCTGTGGCTATGCTGCAGTATTGTGCTCAAAGTTTCACTTTCATTTTCTTGTCTGCTTGCCCTTCCTCCTCCTCACACTTAAGGGCCCGTCTCACATAGCGATATCGCTACCGAGATCGCTGCTGAGTCACTAGTTTTGTGACGCAGCAGCGATCTCACCAGCGATATCGCTGTGTGTGACATTCAGCGACGATCAGCCCCCCTGCTGGGTATCGCTGATCGTCGCTGAAATGTCAGGACATTTTTTTGATCGCTGCTCTCCCGCTGACAGGCACGCATCGCTGCGTGTGACAGGCGGGAGAGCAGCGATCCGCTGGTATCCAAGGTACACAGCGGGTTTCCAGGCGCGGGGCTGTGCCTAGAAACCCGCTGTGTACCTTGGATACCAGCGCCCTGATGCAGGGGAGCTGGTATCCAAGGTACACAGCGGGTTTCCAGGCACCGCGCAGCGCTTGGAAACCCTCTGTGTACCTTGGATACCAGCTCCCTGCATCAGGGCGCTGGTATCCAATGTACACTGCGGGTAACTAAGCGATGTTACCCGCAGTGTCGCTGTCCCAGATCGCTGCCTGAGCTGCCTGTTTGGCAGCTCAGCAGCGATCATGTAGCGATACACCAGCGATCCTGACAGGTGCATATCGTTGTCGGGATCGCTGGTGTATCGCTATGTGAGACCCAGCCTTTAGATTCACATTTTTCTTGTGTTGTGCAGATCTATTCCACTCCAAACAATCAGAAACATATTGTCTAACTTCTTGGACTTGGCACTGAAGGGTTGATTCTATATTCATATAGGTTTGTAGAACAATAGGATTAAGGTCTTTTTCTCAACTCTGTTCATGTTGTAACATTTTTGCCGTGAAGAAGAGGCTGGGACCTCTGCGGAGTCAAATTCAGTTTTGAGAACTGCGTAAGTAAAGCGAGCGTCTGTGATAATATAGGAGAGAAACTGCCCACTAATCCTACAGAAACCTCTGGAAGAGCATGGCATTGTGAATGTTACACATATACAGCCTTTATTCTACTGAGTTAAACAACTCAGCTTTATCTCATGATGGAAGAACCTTTGGATGGTAAAATATTTTCCTCAAAAAGCAGTTTATTGAAAAAAAATCCGATTTAAATAAAAAAAATCCGATTTAAATAAAAAAAATCTGATTTAAATAAAAAAAATCCGATTTTTTTGATTTTTTTTAAAAAAAATCATTGATTTTTATCCACCTTGATCTGTGCAGCATATGGGGGCATAATCTGTGGAGCATCATATGGGGGCATAATCATTTTTCACCCTAGGCTTATACGCGAGTCAATAAGTATTCCCAGTTTTTTGTGGCAAAATTAAGTGGGTCGGCTTATACACGGGTCGGCTTATACATGAGTATATACGGTATATACTTAACAAAAAAAGTGTTAAACAACTGAAAATATGTCTTATATTCTAGGTTCTTCAAAATAGCCACCTTTTGCTTTGATGACTGCTTTGCACACTCTTGGCATTCTCTTGATGAGCTTCAAGAGGTTGTCACCGGAAATGGTCTTCCAACAATCTTGAAGGATTTCCCAGAGATGCTTAGCACTTGTTGGCCCTTTTGCCTTCACTCTGCGGTCCAGCTCACCCCAAACCATCTCGATTGGGTTCAGGTCTGGTGACTGTGGAGGCCAGGTCATCTGGCGTAGCACCCATCACTCTCCTTTTTGGTCAAATATCCCTTACACAGCCTGGAGGTGTGTTTGGGGTCATTGTCCTGTTTGTCATCTTTTAATGGAAAGGTGTGTCCAAACTTTTGGTCTGTACTGTACACATGCAAGGATCCCCTCGCAGGGGAAATATAGTAAGACAGAGTATGTAAAAAGAAATACGATATCCTTGACTGTATGTTCTTATTTATATGGAACCAAAGTTTTTACTTAACTGTATTGGGCTCAATGGGAAAGGGGAAGGAAAAGGGGAGAATATATAACATTAAATGTTAACAATAAGGGATAAGTTGACGTGAATTAATAGAACATATGATTCAAAAGTTATGTCCATCGATAAGGAATGCTATATTTATGTATTACATGGATAAAGATATTATTCTAGATAGGTCATCATCATTTTGTGCCTGGATCCAAGGATCCCATATATTACACAAAGTATCATAAGATCGGATCTAGTGGCTTCGATTTTTTTTCATACAACATTATTAGCCCCTTCACCCACGAGGGTTGTTTGCACGTTAATGACCGGGCCAATTTTTACAATTCTGACCACTGTCTCTTTATGAGGTTATACCTCTGGAATACTTCAACGGATCTTCGCGATTCTCAGATTGTTTTCTCACGACATATTGTACTTCACGTTAGTGGTAAAATTTCTTCGATATAACTTGCGTTTAGTTTTGAAAAAAACGCAAATATGGCGAAAATTTAGCAATTTTCAAACTTTGAATTTTTATTCCCTTAAAACAGAGAAATATGTCACACAAAATTGTTAATAAATAACATTTCCCACATGTCAACTTTGCATCAGCACAATTTTGGAACCAAAAATTTTTTTTTGTTAGGAAATTATAAGGGTTAAAAGTTGACCAGCGATTTCTCATTTTTACAACAAAATTTACAAAGCCATTTTTTTTTAGGGACCACCTCACATTTGTCACTTTGAGGGGGTCTGTATGGCAGAAAATACCCAAACGTGACACCATTCTAAAAACTTCACCCCTCAAGGTACTCAAAACAAACCACATTCAAGAGGTTTATTAACCCTTCAGGTGCTTCACAGGAGCTGAAGCAAGGTGGAAGGAAAAAATGAATATTTAACTTTTTAGTCAAACTTTTTTTCATTTTCACAAGGGTAATAGGAGAAAATGGACAAATAAAGTTGTTGTGCAATTTCTCCTGAGTACGCCAATACCCCATATGTGTGGAAAACCACTGTTTGGGCACAAGGCAGAGCTCGTAAGGGAAGGAGCGCCGTTTGACTTTTTCAAACCAAAATTGGCTGGAATTGAGATTGGATGCCATGTCGCATTTGGAGAGCCTCTGATGCGCCTAAACAGTGGAAACCCCCCACAAGTGACACCATTTTGGAAACTAGACCCCCTATGGAACTTATCTAGATCTGTTGTGAACACTTTGAACCTCCAAGTCTTTGGCAAAAGTTTATAATGCCTGGGTGAGGAAAAAAAAACAAAAAAAACATTTTCCACAAAAATGATTTTTTAGTCCCAAATTTTTGATTTTTTCCAAGGAAATTGGACCTCAAAAGTTGTTCAATTTGTCCTGAGTACGTTGATACCCCATATGTGGGGGGGGAACTGTTTGGGCGCACGGCAGGGCTTGGAAAGGAAGTAATAACGTTTTGGAATGCAGACGTTGATGGGGGTCATGTTCCGTTTGCAGTGCCCCAGATGTGCCTAAACAGTGGAAACCCCCCACAAGTGACCCCATTTTGGAAACTAGACCCTCTAAGGAACTTAGCTAGATCTGTGGTGAGCACTTTGAACCCACAAGTGCTTCACACAAGTTTATAATGCCCTGGCATGAAAATAAAAAATCTTATTTTTTTCCCACAAAAATGATCTTTTAGTCACCAATTTTTTATTTTCCCAAGGGTAACAGGAGAAATTGGACCACAAAAGTTGTTGTCCAATTTGTCCTGAGTACGCTGATACCCCATATGTGGGGGGAACCACTGTTTGGGCGCACGGCAGAGCTCGGAATGGAAGGAGCACCCTTTGACTTTTTTAAACCAAAATTGGCTGGAATTGAGATTAGATGCCATGTTGCATTTGGATAGCCCCTGATGTGCCTAAACAGTGGAAAACCCCCGCAAGTGACCCCATTTTGGAAACTAGAACCCCTAAGGAACTTAACTAGATCTGTGGTGAGCAATTTGAACCCACAAGTGCTTAACACAAGTTTATAACGTAGAGCCTTAAAATTAAAAAATCATTTTTTTTTTCACAAAAATGATCTTTTCACCCCAATTTTAATTTTCCCAAGGGTAACAAGACCCCAAAAGTTATTGTGCAATTTGTCCTGAGTATGCTGATACCCCATATGTGGGGGTAAACCACCGTTTGGGTGCATGGCAGAGCTCGGAAGGGAAGGAGCGCCGTTTGACTTTTTCAACGCAGAATTGGCTGGACGCCATGTCGTGTTTGGAGAGCTCCTGATGTGCCTAAACAGTGGAAACCCCCCACAAATGACACCATTTTGGAAACTAGACCTCTCAAGGAACTTATCTAGATGTGTGGTGAGAACTTTGAACCCCCAGGTGTTTTACTAAAGTTTATAACGCCCGAGCATGAAAATAAAAAAATCATATTTTTTCCACAAACATGATGTTTTAGTCTCCAACTTTTTATTTTCCCAAGGGTAACAGGAGAAATTGGACCCCAAAAGTTGTTGTCCAATTTGTCCTGAGTATGCTGATACCCCATATGTGGGAGAAAACTACTGTATGGGCACACGTCATGGCTCGGAAGAGAAGTAGTGACGTTTTGGATTGCAGACTTTGATGGAATGGTCTGCTGGCATCATGTCGCGTTTGGAGAGCCCCTGATGTGCCTAAACAGTGGAAACCCCCACAAGTGACCCCATTTTGGAAAATAGACCCCCCAAGGAACTAATCTAGATGTGTGGTGAGTACTTTGAACACCGAAGTGCTTCACAGAAATTTATAATGTACAGCCGTAAAAATAAAAAATCTTTCTTTTTTTTACAAAAATAATTTTTTCGCCCCCAATATTTTATTTTCACATGGCTAACAGGAGAAATTGGACCCCAAAAGTTGTTATCCAATTTGTCCTGAGTACGCTGATACCCAATATGTGGGAGAAAACTCTGTATGGGCACTCGTCGGGGCTCGGAAGGGAAATAGTGACGTTTTGGATTGCAGACTTTGATGGAATGGTTTGCGGGTGTCATGTCGCGTTTGGAGAGCCCCTGATGTGCCTAAACAGTGGAAACCCCCCACAAGTGACCCCATTTTGGAAAATAGACCCCCCCAAGGAACTTATCTAGATGTGTGGTGAGCACTTTGAACCCCGAAGTGCTTCACAGAAGTTTATAACGTACAGCCGTAAAAATAAAAAATCCTTTTTTTTTTTTTTTTTACAAAAATGATTTTTTCGCCCCCAATTTTTTTTTTCCCAAGGGTAACAGAAGAAATTGGACCCCAAGAGTTATTGTGCAATTTGTCCTGATACGCTCATACCCCATATGTGGGGGTAAACTACTGTTTGGGCGCATGGCAGAGCTCAGAAGTGAAGGAGCACCGTTTGACTTTTTCAACGCATGGGAATTGAGATCAGACGCCATGTCACATTTAGAGAGCCCCTGATGTGCCTAAACAGTCGAAACCCCCGAATTCTAACTCCAACCCTAACCCCAACACACCCCTAACCCTAGTCCCAACCCTAACCATAACCATAACCACAAACCTAACCCTAACACACCCCTAACCCTAATCCCAACCCTAACCCTAATCCTAACTTTAGGCGCAACCCTAACCCTAACTTTAGGCGCAACCCTAACCTTAATGGGAAAATGGAAATAAATACATTTTTTTAATTTTATTATTTTTCCCTAACTAAGGAGGTGATAAATGGGGGTTTGATTTACTATTTATAGCGGGTTTTTATGTTTGACAGCTGTCTTGCTAAAATACACTCTTTATTGCAAAAAATAGTTTTTGCATCACCACATTTTGAGAGCTATAATTTTTGCATATTTTGGCCCACAGAGTCATGTGAGGTCTTATTTTTTGCGGTACGAGTAGACGTTTTTATTGGTGCCATTTTCAGCACGTGACATTTTTTGATCGCTTTTTATTTTGATTTTTGGGAGTTTAGAATGAACAAAAATCAGCAATTCATGAATTTCTTTCGGGGGCGTTTATACCGTTCCGTGTGTGGTTAAATTGAAAAAGCAGTTTTATTCTTCTGGTTAGTACGATTACAGCAATACCTCATTTATACCATTTTTTTATGTTTTGGCGCTTTTATCAATAAAAACAATTTTATATAAAAAATTATTATTTTTGCATCGCTTTATTCTGTGAGCTATAACTTTTTTATTTTTTCGCTGATGATGCTGTATGGTGGCTCGTTTTTTTGCGGGACAAGATGACGTTTTCAGCGGTACCATGTTTATTATATCGGTCTTTTTGATCGCGTGTTATTCCACTTTTTGTTCGGCTAGTATGATGATAAAGCATTGATTTTTAGCTTTGCTTTTTTTTTTTTTAAGGGGTTCACTAAAGGGGTTAACTAGTGGGACAGTTCTGTACGGCGGGTCGTTATGGACGCGACGATACCAAATATGTGTACTTTTATTGGTTTGGTTTTTTTATTTACAGGAAGAAATGAATTTATTGGGGAATTATTATTTCTTTTCCTTTATTTTGGACTTTTTTTTTTACACTTGTTAGTTTTATTTTTTAACTTTTTTACTCTGTCCCAGGGTGGGACATTACAGTATAAGGTCAGATCGCTAGTCTCACAGTGTGCACAGCACTCTGTGAGACCAGTGATCTCACAGGTAGTGCTGCAGGCTTCCTCAGTGCCTGTTCTCAGCAGGCACTGAGGAAGCCACCTCCCTGCAGGACCCGGCGGCCATCTTGGAATCCGGGGTCCTGCAGGGAAGAGACCTTCAGAACAGCGCGGTCACATCGCGCTGTTCTGAGGGCCTCAGGGGAGCACGCAGCCAGCCCCCTCCCTGCGCGATGCTCACCTGTGCCCCCTGTACACCGCGATCATGTTTGATTGCGGTGTGCCAGAGGTTAATGTGCCGGGAGCGGTCGGATGTCAGCTGTGATAAACAGCTCACACCCGGCTGCGATCAGCTGCGCTCCCCCCGGGAGCGCAAGCTGATCGCTTCGACGTACTATCCCATCCATGGTCAGATTGTCACGGGTTTCATGGACGGGATAGTACGTCGGATGGCAGAGAGGGGTTAAATTAATATGTCTTTTCACTTGTGTAATTGATAGCGTGTTAGTTTTCCATTGTCCAGCTATGTGGTTTCTGGTTGCCATAGTAATAAAGTCAATAAGAGATAAGTTTTATTATTAGCATTAGTTGGTCTGTCACCTAGAAGTAGTACTGTCGGTGTTAAAAGCAATTCCCTATTTAGAACAGTGTGTTTATTTTTATGACCTCTTTCCAGAGGCAGTTTTCCATTTTTATTTAAATGCCTAATTCCAGCAAAGCCCTCGATCTCCTGTAATAAAAGTAAAATAATAAAAAACATAAATACTCCCTTTGCCGACGTAGTCCAATTACCGAGTGTCCCACGATGATCTCACGTGTAGAACAGTCACATCGGTAGATGTGACTCCTCTACCTGGCCTCCTGTGATACACTGACAGGAGCTCCTGCAGTGTATCACTGAGAGTTCACCGTAGTTCGTGCTCTCACTTACGGCACCGCTGTGTGAGAATTTTCTCACGCAGTAGTGCCGCAAGTGACATCATGAACTCCGGTGAACTCTCACGGCGGCACAGTGATACACAAAGGGATGATTACCTCCTGTCAGTGTATCGCTGGAAGCCAGGTAGAACGGTCACATCTCCTGATGTGACTGTTGTACACGTGAGATCGTTATTAAATGGACTACGGCGGAAAGGTAAGTATGTGTTGGTTTATTATTTTATTTTTGTTGCAGGAGACACGGGTCTCAGGGATTACATGTCTTGTGAGTATGAATGTTTTTTTTTTTTTTTAGGCTTACAATTGAACACAGTCGCCGGATGATGGGTCTACTGTCCCTCATCGACTCATGGTGTCACTGTTATATGTGACAGCAGACATAGACAGATAGGAGTAGTAGTCCCATCAGACGATGCCTGGCTACACACACAGACGCCTGCAGACAGACGCCCCTCCCGCACCCTCTTCCTCCTTCCTTTCCGCAGCGGTTTTGGCACGCAAATCCACAGCAAATCCGCCAACCTTTTTACACCTGCGGTTTGCCTGCGGATTTGACTGACTCAATGTTTGTCAATGGGTGCAGAAACGCTGCAGATCCGCAAAAAGAATTGACATGCTGCAGAAAATCAAACTGTGAATCAGTGCGTAATTTTCCGCAGCATGTGCACACCAATTCTGGATTCCTATTGATTAACATTGCTTGAGCACTTCTTTGCAGATTTGGTGCAATTCCACATGGAAAAAACACTACGAATCTGCAACGTGTGCACATAGCCTAACTCTCTCAAAAACCTGCTAACATTTCCAATTTAATGCCTGAATTGAAACAAGTTTCTACTCTGGCTTTAAAGTATAAAAACCACAAAAATTTTATTTTTTCTATTAACTATGACTCAATGTTGTAAATTTCAAAGCATGCATCCCAACCATTCTTGAATAAAATATCCTTACTCTCTTACACATCTTTCTATTCTGTATGAGTGAATGGTACAAAGTACTGGAGATCCATCCAAAAAAAATCTCCTCTATTTTACGAGTAAATTGCAAAGGTCACTGTTGCACGAAATGCTTGTGTGGTTTATTATGTTTTTTTTCGTTTGTTTTTTTAATTATGCCATTTTTAGTCTACACGATTAGGCAAAATGGTTTCCATACAAATTTATATATGAAGAATTTTAGTGCGTGACCAGTGGAACTAACCTGGTTGTCCTGTTTTCGTGGCTATCTCTTTCATGGTAAAACTAATTGGATTTGAGAAGGAATAAATCCTCTGTATGTAGCACTTGCAACTATTAAAGAATATCAGAAGTGATATTTTTGGGGAATGTAATGTCATTAAATCATGTGTATCGATAATAGAGCTCCACCCACAATAACCCAAAAGTTACCATACTTGCTTGTTCTCGCGCTTATAAGTGTGCACTTCTTTATAACTTGCCATTTTCCACCAGAATCTAGAAGTATGAGACTCGTACAAGTTTTACATGTCTTGAACAAATGCACTACAATGACTAACTAGATGGGCATTTCCTGAAGGAAATACATGGTGCTTGAACAGCGCTGCCAGCTTTACAGCAGTGTATCAGGTGTCGACTGTAAGAAAGTAAAGTTAGAATATGAATGTTGTTTATAGCGATGGCACAACCTGGGATGGGTTGTATATGGCCCCTTGGTAGCCACTTTGGTGCACACAGCCACTCGGTAGCAACTTTGGCCACTTGGTAGCCACTTTGGCACATTCGGCACCTCGGTAGCCACTTTGGCCACTTGGTAGCCACTTTGGCACATTCGGCACCTCGGTACCACTTTGGCCACTTGGTAGCCACTTTGGCATATTTAGCACCTTGGTAGCCACTTTGGCTGCTTGGTAGCCACTTTGGCACATTCGGCACCACAGTAGCCAGTTTGGCCACTTGGTAGCCACTTTGGCACATTCGGGACCTTGGTAGTCACTTTGGCCACTTGGTAGCCATTTTGGCCACTTGGTAGCCACTTTTGCACATTCGGCAACTCGGTAGCTACTTCAGCCACTTGGTAGCCACTTTGGCACATTTGGTACCTCAGTAGCCACTTTGGCCACTTGGAAGCCACTTTGTCACATTCAGCACCTCAGTAGCCACTTTGGCCACTTGGTAGCCACTTTGGCACATTCGGCACCTCGGTAGCCACTTTGCCCACTTGGTAGCCACTTTGGCACATTCAGCACCTCGGTAGCCTCTTTGGCCACTTGGTAGTCACTTTAGCACATTTGGCACCTTGGTAGCCACTTTGGTCTCTTGATAGCCACTTTGACACATTCGGCACCTTGGTAGCCACTTTGGCCACTTGGTAGCCACTTTGGCACATTCAGCATCTCTTTAGCCACTTTGGCAACTTGGTATCCACTTTGGCACATTCGGTACCTTGGTAGCCACTTTGGCCATTTGGTAGCCACTTAGGCACATTCTGCACCACGGTAGCCACTTTGGCCGCTTGGTAGCCACTTTAGCACATTCGGCACCTCAGTAGCCACTTTTGCCACTTGGTAGCCACTTTGGCACATTCGGCCCCTCGGTAGCCACTTTGGCCACTTGGTAGCCACTTTGGCACATTTGGCACCTTGGTAGCCACTTTGGTCACTTGGTAGCCACTTTGGAACATTCGGCACCTCTGTAGCCACTTTGGCCACTTGGTAGCCACTTTGACACATTCGGCACCTCAGTAGCACTTTGGCCACTTGGTAGCCACTTTTGCCACTTGGTAGCCACTTTGACACATTCGCACCTCAGTAGCCACTTTGGCCACTTGGTAGCCACTTTTGCCACTTGGTAGCCTCTTTGGCACATTCGGCACCTCGGTAGCCACTTTAGCACATTTGGAACCTTGGTAGCCACTTTGGTCACTTGGTAGCCACTTTGGCACATTCGGCACCTCGGTAGCCACTCTGCCCACTTGGTAGCCACATTGGATCATTCGGCACCTCGGTAGCCGCTTTGGCCACTTGGTAGCCACTTTGCCACATCCGGCACCTCTGTAGCCACTTTGGCCACTTGGTAGCCACTTTGGCTACTTGGTAGCCATTTTGGCACATACAACACCTCGGTAGCCACTTTGGCCACTTGGTAGCCACTTTGGCACATTCTGCACCACGGTAGCCACTTTGGCCACTTGGTAGCCACTTTGGCACATTCGACCCCTCGGTAGCCACTTTGGCCACTTGGTAGCCACTTTAGCACATTCGGCACCTCGGTAGCCACTTTGGTCACTTGGTAGCCACTTTGGCACATTCGGCACCTCGGTAGCCACTTTGGCCACTTGGTAGCCACTTTTGCCACTTGGTAGCCTCTTTGGCACATTCGGCACCTCGATAGCCACTTAGGCCACTTGGTAGCCACTTTAGCACATTTGGAACCTTGGTAGCCACTTTGGTCACTTGGTAGCCACTTTGGAACATTCGGCATCTTATTAGCCACTTTGGCCACTTGGTAGCCACTTTAGCACATTTGGAACCTTGGTAGCCACTTTGTCATGTACCACTTTGGACATTCGGCACTCGTAGCCTTGTACTTTGCCACTTTGCACATTCGGCACCTCGGTAGCCACTTTGCACATCGCACTCGTAGCACTTGCACTTGGTAGCCACTTTGGCACATTCGCACCACGGTAGCCACTTTGGCCACTTGGTAGCCACTTTGGCACATTCTGCACCACGGTAGCCACTTTGGTCACTTGGTAGCCACTTTGGCACATTCGGCCCCTCGGTAGCCACTTTGGCCACTTGGTAGCCACTTTGGCACATTCGGCACCTTGGTATCCACTTTGGCCACTTGGTAGCCACTTTGGCATATTCGGCACCTCGGTAGCCACTTTGGCAACTTGGTAGCCACTTTGGCACATTTGGCACCTCGGTAGCCAATTTGGCCACTTGGTAGCAACTTTGGCACATTCGGCACCTCGGTAGTCACTTTGGCCACTTGGTAGCCACTTTGGAACATTCGACTCATCTGTAGCCACTTTGGCACATTCGGCCTCTCGGTAGCCACTTTGGCACTTTGGTCACTTGGAAGCCTTTGGCACATTCGCACCTCGTAGCCACTTGGCCACTTGTAGCCACTTTGGCACAATGGTAGCCACTTTGGCACATACAGCAACTCGGTAGCCACTTTGTAGCCACTTGGCACATTGTAGTCACTTGCAACTTCGCACTCGGTAGCCACTTTGGCACTTGGTAGCCACTTTGGCCACTTGCTAGCCACTTTGAAACATTCAGCACCTTGGTAGCCACTTTGGCCACTTGGTAGCCACTTTGGCACATTCGCACCTCGTAGCCACTTTGGAACTTGATAGCCACTTGGCACATTCGTACCTTGGTAGCCACTTTGGCCACTTGGTAGCCTTTTGCACTTCTGCACCAGTTAGCACTTTGGCCATTGTAGCACTTTGGCACATTCGGCCCTGTAGCCACTTTGGCCACTTGGTAGCCACTTTGGAACATTCGGCACCTTAGTAGCCACTTTGGCCACTTGGTAGCCACTTTGCACATTCTGCACCACGGTAGCCACTTTGGCCACTTGGTAGCCACTTTGGCACATTCGGCCCCTTGGTAGCCACTTTGGCCACTTGGTAGCCACTTTGGAACATTCGCACCTTAGTAGCCACTTTGGCCACTTGGTAGCCACTTTGCACATTTGGCACCTCGTAGCCACATTGGCTAATTGGTAGCCACTTTGGCACATTCGGCACCTCGGTAGCCACTTTGTCCACTTGGTAGCCACTTTGGAACATTCGGCACCTTAGTAGCCACTTTGGCCACTTGGTAGCCACTTTGGCACATTGGACCTTGGTAGCCATTTGTATGTAGCACACTTGCACATTCGCACCTCGGTAGCCACTTTGGCACTTGGTAGCCACTTTGGCACATTTGGCCACCTCGGTAGCCACTTTGGCCACTTGGTAGCCACTTTGGAACATTCGGCACCTTAGTAGCCACTTTGGCCACTTGGTAGCCACTTTAGCACATTCTGCACCACGGTAGCCACTTTGGCCACTTGGTAGCCACTTTGGCACATTCGGCCCCTTGGTAGCCACTTTGGCCACTTGGTAGCCACTTTGGAACATTCGGCACCTTAGTAGCCACTTTGGCCACTTGGTAGCCACTTTGGCACATTTGGCACCTCGTAGCCACATTGGCTACTTGGTAGCCACTTTGGCACATTCGGCACCTCGGTAGCCACTTTGTCCACTTGGTAGCCACTTTGGAACATTCGGCACCTTAGTAGCCACTTCGGCCACTTGGTAGCCACTTTAGCACATTTGGAACCTTGGTAGCCACTTTGGTCACTTGGTAGCCACTTTGGCACATTCGGCACCTCGGTAGCCACTTTGGCTACTTGGTAGCCACTTTGGCACATTCGGCACCTCGGTAGTCACTTTGGCACATCCGGCACTCGGTAGCCACTTTTGCCACTTGGTAGCCACTTTGGCACATTCTCCCTGCACCACGGTAGCCACTTTGGCCACTGGTAGCCACTTTGGCACATTCGGCCCCTCGATAGCCACTTTGGCCACTTGGTAGCCACTTTGGTACATTCGGCACCTTGGTAGCCACTTTGGCCACTTGGTAGCCACTTTGGCATATTCGCACCTCGGTAGCCACTTTGGCAACTTGGTAGCCACTTTGGCACATTTGGCACCTCGGTAGCCACTTTGGCCACTTGGTAGCCACTTTGGCACATTCGCCCCTCGGTAGCCACTTTGGCCACTTGGTAGCCACTTTGGCACATTCGGCCTCTCGGTAGCCACTTTGGCCACTTGGTAGCCTCTTTGGCACATTCGGCACCTCCGTAGCCACTTTGGCCACTTGGTAGCCACTTTGGCACATACGGCAACTCGTTAGCCACTTTGTAGCCACTTTGGCACATTGGTAGCCACTTTGGCACATTCAGCACCTCGGTAGCCACTTTGGCCACTTGGTAGTCACTTTAGCCATGTTGACATATGCTGTCACTTTGCCTCAGGGGCCAATTTGGTGCTCCGGGCCCCTCAGGGGCCACTTTGGCACACTGGGCTTCTAAAGCTACTTTGGCGTCCGTGGGGCTTTTCAGAAGCCATTGGCGCGCTGCCTGTGGCCTCGTGTGCTGCCTGGGGCCCCTGTGTGCTGCCTGGGGCCCTGCGCTGCGCCTTTAAGACCTTGAATCAGCGATCTGTCAGCTTCTATTAGCTGATACGGGTCATGTGTGGAAGCTGCATTTGCATAGCTGCCATCTTTGTAAGTCACTGCACCTGCGCTGTGGCTTCAATCCATGTCAGTTGGGGGTCATGGAAAGGTCGCCATTAATTCCTATGGGAAAATTTTTGCTTAAAATGCGATTTTTTATAAAAACTAAAAATCGGATCGACTCCAAAAATACATAGCACACCTGTCCCCACCGAGGGCTTCAAAACGCCGCCTGAACGGGGTCTCTGCGCCGAGCGGTTCGGGCCGCATTAATTGCAGAAAACGCGGAGAAGAAGAAGAAGAAGAACTAGATGTGTATTTCCTGAAGGAACTACAGATTGTGCTTTGAATTGGTGCCCGGTAGTGTTGAGCGAACATGCTCGGACATGCTCCGTTAACCCTTGAGCATCGGGGTGCTCGGACATGCTCGGAACTCTGCAGAACACCTCATGTATTCGGGCAGGAAGCTCGGATGCCTGCCCAGCAAGTTTGGCGCCTGTTTTACAGCCAATAAACTTGCTGGAATTGCATAGCATCATAGTAATGCTGTAGCCATCTTTCTAGCAACCGGGTTATTTATAGCTGGTGTGGTAGTTGGTCCTTACAAACACCTCACAGCTATATTATTGATTTATATGGGAGCCCATTGATTACAATGGGGCCATTAATTCCTATGGCAATTTATTTTTACGCCATTTTTTACGCACGTTTTGAGGTGGCAACATTTTTTTCTACAAAAATATCCTCAGGGGGTTAACAGTCGGAGGAAAAATATCATTTTTCGATTTTAAAAAATTCCAAGCCCGAGACGTACATTTAAGTTCAAAATCAATGCATTCCAATGGGAAGATTTTTTTTTTCAAACGTAAAGGGTTAAAAAGCAAAAAATCCGATCGACTCCAAAAATACTTAGCACACCTGTCACGGCAGCTAGCTTCAAAACCTTGTTTGAACGGAGTCTGTACACCGAGCGGTTCGGGCTGTATTAATTGCACAAATCTGGAGAAGAAGAAGAACACGGAAAAAGAATAATGTGAATAACAATATAGTGCTTTTTCCAAAGCACAATAATAAAATATAAGAAATCGGATTACAATATGTTGCTTGAACCTAGAGGTTCAAGCACCATAATTAGATGTGTATTTCCTGAAGGAACTACAGATTGTGCTTTGAATTGGTGCCTGGTAGTGTTGAGCGAACATGCTCGGACATGCTCCGTTAACCCTTGAGCATCGGGGTGCTCGGACATGCTCGGAACTCTGCAGAACACCTCATGTATTCGGGCAGGAAGCTCGGATGCCTGCCCAGCAAGTTTGGCGCCTGTTTTACAGCCAATAAACTTGCTGGAATGGCATAGCATCATAGTAATGCTGTAGCCATCTTTCTAGCAACCGGGTTATTTATAGCTGGTGTGGTAGTTGGTCCTTACAAACGCCTCACAGCTATATTATTGATTTATATGGGAGCCCATTGATTACAATGGGGCCATTAATTCCTATGGCAATTTATTTTTACGCCATTTTTTTACGCACGTTTTGAGGTGTCAACATTTTTTTTCTACAAAAATGTCCTCAGGGGGTTAACAGTCGGAGGAAAAATATCATTTTTTGATTTTAAAAATTCCAAGCCCGAGACGTACATTTAAGTTCAAAATCAATGCATTCCAATGGGAAGATTTTTTTTTCAAACGTAAAGGGTTAAAAAGCAAAAAATCCGATCGACTCCAAAAATACTTAGCACACCTGTCACGGCAGCTAGCTTCAAAACCTTGTTTGAACGGAGTCTGTACACCGAGCGGTTCGGGCTGTATTAATTGAGCAAATCTGGAGAAGAAGAAGAACACGGAAAAAGAATAATGTGAATAACAATATAGTGCTTTTTCCAAAGCACAATAAATATAAGAAATCGGATTACAATATGTTGCTTGAACCTAGAGGTTCAAGCACCATAAATATAAATCCCTACAGGGCATTTCAGCAGTGGATTTTATTATACACTATTATCAGGTAGCACATGAATATGGTCAGCAATATTTTATATCTCTTAGCAAAGACAGTTGGCAAGTGATGCATGCTGGAACGTCATTAGCGGCTCTCCATCACGCTTCCATGCAGTCAGACTGGGGTGCCTATGGGCCCACAGGTGGAATTGAGTCCTCAGGGCCCATCCTACTGCTACTTGACATTAATGGTTTACCTGTTCTTATTCCAGTCTTATGCACATGTATGTGAGTCCCAATTCTTGATACAATTTGTAAAGCAGCGTGTGCTTCCTAATGAATTTGCCTCATTTTTAACCTCCCATTTGCCACCATAAGACATGTCCTATAGTCAGGAATTGGCTTACATAAGTGTCATGAATAGCCAACTTTTGTGGCACAAATTATGTTGAATTTCCAGGCCGTGCTCACATACACCTGCTTACCGTGAAGCTCTGCCCATTTCTTTAAAAATTGGTAGAGCTGTCTGTGACTGGCAAGAAAATGACAAAAGGTACAAAAATTTTTTTGCAACTTTCCAAACAGATTTAACCAAGAATTCTGTCAAACTGTTTAATGAATCGTGGCCTATTTGTGTAGAAGGATAAATGTCAGACAAGCTGGGAGAAGTCGTGATGGCCAGCCTTCGGTGACTAGTCATCTCAGTTTCCCATTCCCTGTTCAAAGTATGTTGTCTCTGAAATGCTGCATCGTTTTGCAGAGTAAGGCTAAGTGCACACGTTCAGGAATGTTTGCAGAAAATTCCTGAGCAAAAACTGACTTTTTCAGCCGTAAAAACGCATGCGTTTTTCTCCGCGTTTTGACTCGTTTTTTGCGCGTTTTTAGTGCGGATTTTGCACGTTTTTACCGCGAATTTTTCATGCACATTCTAGCTCAATAATATAGCGGGAAAAACGCTAGTTTTCCGTGAAATTAATGAACATGCTGCTTTGTTTTCCGCAATGCGTTTTTTTTGTGGAAAAAAGCGCACCATGTGCACAAAAATAGCAGAATTCATACTAAATAATAGGATGCTGAGTTCATGCGTTTTTATGCGTTTTTTGCCGCGAAAAAACGCGAAAAAAGCCTAAAACTTAAATATCTGTAAAGATGGGGTTGGTTTCTGATTTATGCTGTCTGTATAAACCACCTGACAGGTTCCCTTTAAGGCCACGTTCTCACATTCAGTATTTGGTCAGTATTTTACCTCAGTATTTGTGAGCCAAAACCAGCAGGAGGAGGTGAAAAAAAAATACAGATGTGGTGACTAGAGATGAGCGAATATCTTCGGCTCCCTCCTTATTCGGCAAGCTATAGCGCTTACCGAAGAACCTGCCGTGGGAACCCAGATATTTGGAGCACTCCGATAACCAGCTGTTCGGCGCCGGCTGTGTGACAGTCATATCACATGCATGGAGAGCCCAACAAACAGGCTCTCAATGCTTGTGTTGTGACAGTGAAACAGCCGCGACACATGCAGCTGCAGCGCTGAATAGCTTATCAGCAGGAGCGCTCCATGTATCCGGTTCCCACGGCAGCTTGTCGGTAAGTGCTATAGCTTGCCGAATAAGGAGGGAGCAGGAGATATTCGCACATGTCTAGTTTTGACGTGTTTCTATTATACTTTTCCTCTGACTGTTCTACTCCTGGTTTGGAATTACAAATACTGAGGTAAAAAATTCACCTAAAACTCACTGCGCACTTGGGTTTGTGTTTTTCTTTTTGTTTCCTCCTTTTTATTTTTTTTAATCATGTAAAGAAGTTTATCTGTATATGCAAATTTATTGTTCCTGCTCATATACTCTGCGCAGGCACTGATTACACCATAACACAGTATATATACATTAATGGTGTGCCTTAAAAGGACTTTTCAAAGGACAGACTAGAAGCCTTTATTTGTGTAGAGCCCAGCTGTGCCTGGATTCTTACTTCTCAGAGGGATGCACCGAAGTTAATGACCACTAGAGGACCCAACATGCATACACACATCTTCACCAATCCCTAGAGCCACCAGAGGGAGCCTTTTTAGTGTATATAAGGATGGTGAAGTCACAGGAAGTTAATTAGTCTGAGGGCTGCAGTCAGTAGTCACCTCAGAGAGCTCACAGACAGATTAGTCTGAGTCTACGTGGAGAGTAGATCAGTTCTCAGATCAGTCTGAGCTTAGTTCTCTTGGAGAGAAGAGAGAGAGAACAGCAGTTGTTGAAAGAACCTGAAATCTGCAGCTCCAAGCTTAGTTCAACGTGTGGATGCTAGTACAAGTGGAAAGGTAGCCACTCCAGCCTAGTCAGAACTGAGTCAACCGAGTGCAGTTCAGTGAGCAAGCGTGCCGACGCTTTGAGAGCGGTGAAGAAAGGAAAGAAGCAGTCCACCATCTGCTAGCTGTGATAGTGTGAGGGACGAGTAGGACGAAAGGCGAGTGGATAAGAAGAGAGTGACAGAGGTGGAAATAGCATTGATAGCTTACCTCTACTCTGATTAACCGGACGCCGGGTCCGAGCTTGCTGGATCCTTCACGACTAGCAGGAGATACCGGAGACCCTGCGGGACTACAAGTCGCAGGAGCCCATAGGTGTTGATACGTGGCTGGGTTAGGAAGACAGGAGTCTGGCAGGAACAGCCATTAGAGACTGTGTTCTTCCAATAGAAAGCCCTATACAAAATCAGCCAGGTGTAAAGCTGAAGACAGAGTTAGACCTGTTTCCTACAGGTCAGAGACTCACATTACAGGAGAGAGGAGGCCCTACACCTACTCAGTGGGAAGAACTGGTCGTGCATCCTTCACCCTGCCAGCACCCCGGGACGTGCCTGCCATTCCATCAGTAAAGGTACAGAAAGAGACTTTTGTGTGTGTCTATCTTATTACTTCTGCTGCTGAACTCCCCTCCTCCATCCTGCACCCCTACACTCCGTTCACCCTGAAGGACCCCAGCCTTGCCTATGGAAGGCTAAACACCTTGCTGCCCAACACCAACCCTTCAGCGGATCTGCATAGCAGCGCTGGTCACCCTGACCAGGGACCACAGGTGGCGTCATGAACATCCTACAAATACTTCAATCCCCTGTAAATATCCCTCTTTTCAGTGAGCACCCAGGGCCACGGACCGAGCTGTGTCGCCGTGACATCCCCCGTAGAAGTGAACGGGCTCGGTGCCGAGTACCCCACGGCCCTGGCGGGCGACTCATTTGCTTTCCACACAGTAATGCCAGACCCAGTGATGTTGCTGAAGAGCTGGCAATCACGTTTACAAGATGGTCTGCGTGGCTCAAAGTTATCTCCTGTCTGGGCGGTTCTGGCTGGTGTGCATTTTTTTTTACAACCATTCTTTTCCCATAGCTGATTTTGTAGGCAGTAGGGCAATGACTACACAATCATCTTCATACAGTGGTGGCCAAAAGTATTGGCACCCCTGCAATTCTGTCAGATAATACTCAGTTTCTTCCTGAAAATGATTGCAATCACAAATTATTTGCTATTTTTATCATCATTTAATTTGCTTGCAAGGAAAAAACACAAGCGAGTGAAGCAAAAATCAATTCCTTGATCATTTCACAAAAAACTCCTAAAATGGGCCAGACAAAAGTATTGGCACCCTCAGCCTAATACTTGGTTGCACAACCTTTAGCCAAAATAACTGCGAACTACCGCTTCCGGTAACCATCAATGAGTTTCTTACAATGCTCTGCTGGAATTGTAGACCATTCTTCTTTGGCAAACTGCTCCAGGTCCCTGATATTTGAAGGGTGCCTTCTCCAAACTGCCATTTTGAAATCTCTCCACAGGTGTTCTATGGGATTCAGGTCTGGACTCATTGCTGGCCACCTTTAGAAGTCTCCAATGCTTTCTCTCAAACCATTTTATAGTGCTTTTGGAAGTGTGTTTTGGGTCATTGTCCTGCTGGAAGACCCATGACATCTGAGGGAGACCCAGCTTTCTCACACTGGGCTCTACATTATGCTGCAAAATTTGTTGGTAGACTTCAGACTTCATAATGCCATGCACACGGTCAAGCAGTCCAGTGCCAGAGGCAGCAAAGCAACCCCAAAACATCAGGGAACCTCCGCCATGTTTGACTGTAGGGACCGTGTTCTTTTCTTTGCATGCTTTTTTTTTTCTGTACCCTCTACAGTCATGGCCAAAAGTTTTGAGAATGACACAAATATATAATTTTTACAAAGTCTACTGCTTCACTTTTTCTAATGGCAATTTGCATATACTCCAGAATGTATAAAGAGTGATCAGCTTAACAGCAATTACTTGCAAAGTCAATATTTGGCTAGAAAATGAACTTTATCCCCCAAAACACATTTCAACATCATTGCAGCCCTGCCTTAAAAGGACCAGCTAACCTCTTTTCAGTGATTGCTCCATTAACACAGGTGTGTGGGTGTTGATGAGGACAAGGCTGGAGATCAATCTGTCATGATTAAGTAAGAATGACACCACTGGACACTTTAAAAGGAGGCTGGTGCTTGGCATCATTGTTTCTCTTCTGTTAACCATGGTTATCTCTAAAGAAACACGCGCAGTCATCATTGCAATGCACAAAAATGGCCTAACAGGGAAGAGTATTGCAGCTAGAAAGATTGCACCTCAGTCAACAATCTATCACATCATCAAGAACTTCAAGGAGAGAGGTTCCATTGTTGCCAAAAAGGCTCCAGGGCGCCAAGAAAGACCAGCAAGCGCCAGGACCGTCTCTTAAAAGTGTTTCAGCTGCGGGATCGGGCTACCAGCAGTGCAGAGCTTGCTCAGGAATGGCAGCACGCAGGTGTGAGTGCATCTGCACGCACTGTGAGGCGGAGACTCTTGGAGCAAGGCCTGGTCTCAAGGAGGGCAGCAAAGAAGCCACTTCTCTCCAGAAAAAACATCATGGACGGACTGATATTCTGCAAAAGGTACAGGCAGTGGACTGCTGAGGACTGGGGTAAAGTTATTTTCTCTGATGAATCCCCTTTTCGATTGTTTGGGACATCAGGAAAACGCCTCATTCGGAGAAGACAAGGTGAGCGTTACCACCAGTCTTGTCTCATGCCAACTGTTAAGCATCCTGAAACCATTCATGTGTGGGGTTGCTTCTCAGCCAAGGGAATCGGCTCTCTCACAGTCTTGCCTAAAAACACAGCCATGAATAAAGAATGGTACCAGAATGTCCTCCAAGAGCAACTTCTCCCAACCCTCCAAGAGCAGTTTGGCGATCAACAATGCCTTTTCCAGCATGATGGAGCACCTTGCCATAAAGCAAAGGTGATAACTAAATGGCTCAGGGAACAAAACATAGAGATTTTGGGTCCATGGCCTGGAAACTCCCCAGATCTTAATCCCATTGAGAACTTGTGGTCAATCATCAAGAGACGGGTGGACAAACAAAAACCTAAAAATTCTGACAAAATGAAAGCATTGATTGTGCAAGAATGGACTGCTATCAGTCAGGATTTGGTCCAGAAGTTGATTGAGAGCATGCCAGGGAGAATTGCAGAGGTCCTGAAGAAGAAGGGTCAACACTGCAAATATTGACTTGCTGCATTAACTAATTCTAACTGTCAATATAAGCTTTTGTTACTCATATGTTTGCAATTATTATATTTCTGTCTGTGATAAAAACATCTGTCAAACACACATAAAACCAGAGGGCAGCAGATCATGTGAAAATATAATATTTGTGTCATTCTCAAAACTTTTGGCCATGACTGTATGTTGATGGTTTTTCACAAAAAGCTCGACTTTTGTCTCATCTGACCAGAGAACATTCTACCAAAACGTTTTAGGCTTTCTCAGGTAAGTTTTGACAAACTCCAGCCTGGCTTTTTTATGTCTCGGGGTAAGGAGTGGGGTCTTCCTGGGTATCCTACCATATAGTAGGGGTTGACACTGTTGTACCCTCGGACTGCAGGGCAGCTTGAACTTGTTTGGATGTTAGTCGAGGTTCTTTATCCACCATCCGCACAATCTTGCGTTGAAATCTCTCCTCAATTTTTCTTTTCCTTCCACATCTAGGGAGGTTAGCCACAGTGCCATGGGCTTTAAACTTCTTGATGACACTGCGCACGGAAGACACAGGAACATTCAGGTCTTTGGAGATGGACTTGAGATTGCTCATGCTTCCTCACAATTTGGTTTCTCAAGTCCTCAGACAGTTCTTTGGTCTTCTTTCTTTTCTCCATGCTCAATGTGGTACACACAAGGACACAGGACAGAGGTTGAGTCAACTTTAATCCATGTTAACTGGCTGCAAGTGTGATTTAGTTATTGCCAACACCTGTTAGGTGCCACAGGTAAGTTACAGGTGCTGGTGATTACACGAATTAGAGAAGTATGACATGATTTTTCAAACAGTGCCAATACTTTTGTCCACCTCCTTTTTTAGGTTTGGTGTGGAATTATATCCAATTTGGCTTTAGGTCAATTTTTTTTGTGTTTTTTCATTGAAGATAAATTAAATGAAGATAATAATACTTAAGAATTTGTGTTTGCAATCATTTTCAGAAAGAAACTGAGTATTATCTGACGGAATTGCAGGGGTGCCAATACTTTTGGCCACCACTGTATGTAAGTTGGCTCCATTTTAGGGATACATGCAATGTATAGATTACATTTTATTGTAGTTATTTATTTTAACTTTCTGAAGGGAGGATGAGAAAAAAATAGTGACTCTGCAAACATTTGTTCGATGCACTTGCATTTGTCTTATATCTAAATTACCTCTAGGCATCTGAGGGGTTAAACAGCCATTTTAATGGGAAGCACCAGCAGGTGACAGTGCAGGCACAACTCTGTAACTAAACAATCACTGTGATATGTCCGCATGGCAGTTGGTGACTACGGGCACTACAAGGCCCAGCAAGCCCTGAAGGTCCATAGATGTCAATGACTGCTGTGCAGTGGCCACAAGGCTGAACTCCACCCACCAATGACCGCACAATTTTTAAACATATAGTGCTGCAATTGACCATTGAGGTGGGCAGAATTTTGGAAGCACGCTGCCAGTCATTTCCTCTGGCCCTAACCAAAGTGGTTGTGCCGTTTTATGCTTAGCAGATTTCAAATAAATGTCTTGTGTGTTGCCCACCCATTTTTCTTGTTGCCCATCAAACCGTCACATATTGCTTCATAGGCTTAACCCTCTTAGTGACTTAGCCAATTTTGAGCTTCATGACCAGGCAAAATTTTTGAATTCTGAGCAGTGTCACTTTGTGGTAATAAGTCTGATTGTATTGCTTTAATGGATCCCAGTGATTCTGAAATTGTTTTTGGTGACATATTGTACTTCATAATAGTAGTAAAATTTGTTCAATATGACTTGCGTTTATTCGTGAAAATATCAGAAATTTGGCGAAAATTTCACGATTTTCAAATTTTTTATTCTTATTCCATTAAACCAGAGTTATGTTACACAAAATAGTTAATGAATAACATTTTCCACATGTCTACTTTACATCTGCATAATTTTTAAAACATATTTTTTTGTTAGGAAGTTAGAATGGTTAAAAGTTGACCAGCAATTTCTCATTTTCCAACATAATTTACAAAACCATTGTTTTAGGGACCCACATCACATATGAAGTCACTTTGAATGGCCTATATGATAGAAAATACCCAAAAGTGATACCATTATAAAAACTGCATCCCTCAAAGTCCTCAAAACCATATTCAAGAAGTCTATTAACCCTTCAGGTGCTTCACAGGAACTAAAGCAATGTGGAAGTAAAAAAATGAACATTTACGGTAACTTTTTTTCACAAAGGTAAAAGTAGAAAATGGACATGAAAGTTTATTGTGCCAGTTCTCCTGAGTACGCCGATTCCCCCATATGTGGGGCATATTCACTGTCGGCACTCGGCACGTCTCAGAAGGGAAGGAGCACCGTTTGACTTTTAAACGCAAAACTGACTGGAATCAAGATCAGACACCATGTCGCTCTGGAGAGCCGCTGATGTGCATGAACAGTGGAACCCCCAACAAGTGAACCAATTTTGGAAACTATTACCCCTTAAGGAATGTATCTAGATGTGTGTTGAGCACCTAGAACACGTAGGTTTATAACGTACAGCTGTGAAAATGTAAAAAAAAAAAATCACTTTTTACCCACAACGTGTACGTTTAGCCCCAATTTTTTATTTTCACAAGGGTAACAGGAGAAAATGGACCCTAAAATTTGTTGTGTAAGTTCTCCTGAGTACGCCGATACCCCATATCTAGAGGAAAATTAGTGTTTGGGCACACAGCAGGTCTTGGAACGGAAGGAGTGACGCTTTGGCATGCATGCTTTGATGGAATGGTCTGCGGGTGTCATGTCGCGTTTGTAGAGCCCCTGATTTGCCTAAACAGTGAAAAAAAAAAAAAAAGTTACCCCATCTTGGAAACTACACCCCTCAAGGATTTTATCCAGGGGTGTAGTGATCATTTTGAACCCACAGGTAATACAATGAATTTGATTACATTAGGTTGTCATATTGAAAATTTTCATTTTTTTCACAAAAATGTTTTTATCCTCAAATTTGTAATTTTAACACTGAATAATGGGAGAAAACGGACTCCATAATTTGCAATTTCTCTAAATGCATGGATACATCATATGTGATCATAAACTTCTGTTTGGACACATGGCAGGGCTAAGAAAGAAAAAAGCACTATTTGGGATAGATTGTAAATGCCATGTTACATTTGGAGAGCCCGTGACATGTGAAAACAGCAGAAGCCCCCCACAAGTTATCCCATTTTGGAAATTAGAGCCTCAAGGAATTTATATAGTGGTCTACTGAGCATTCCAACCCTACAGAGAAATTGGACCCCACAATTTGTAATGAAAATTCTCCCAAATGTACCAGTACCCCATATGTGGTTGCACACTGCTGTTTGAGTACACGGCATTGATCAGGTGGGAAGAAGCGCTATTTGGCTTTTAGAACGCAGATTTCATTTGAATATATTGTGGGCTCCATTAGCTGAGCCCCTGAGGTAGCAGAACACCCCCCAGGTGACCCCATATTAGAAACTACTCTGCCTAAGGAATTCTAGTGGTGTAGTGAATATTTTAAACCCATAAGTGCCTCACAGAATTTTATAACATTGAGATGTGGAAATATGACATTTTAATGATAAAAATGTAATTTTTGTATTTGCTGCAAATTTTGTCAGGTACACAAGGGTTAATTTGTTAAACTAGACCCCACAATTTATTACACAATTTCTCCCGAACATGGAGCTGCCCCATATTTTGCCAGAAATTGCTGTTTGGCCAAGGCTGAGCAGGAAGCAGGTCTATTTGAGTTTTGGAGCACAGCTTTTGCTAGAATAGTTTGCAGGCGACATTTGCGGAGCTCCGAAGATGCTAGAACAGAAAAATCCCAAAATCGAATAGGGACTCCATTGTACAAATTTCACCTCTCAATGAATTTGTCTATGACTTCAGTAACTATTTTGTAACATCCACGCCAGGCATCTTTTCTGGAGAACTGCAAATATGCATGTTTAGGGTCCATACATTGTATGAGGGAACAGTGTATAGAATCATAGGGTCATCATGTCCAACTCCCCCAATGCAGGATTCACTAAACCAGGGGTCTCAAACTGCATTCCTCGAGGGCCGCAAACCGTGCGTGTTTTCAAGATTTCTTTAGCATTGCACTAGGTGCTGGAATCATTATCTGTGCAGGTGATTAAATTATCACCTGTGCAATACAAGGAAATCCTGAAAACATGACCTGTTTGCTGCCCTCGAGGAATGCAGTTTGAGACCTCTGCACTAAACAATCTCAGACAGATGTCTGTCCAGCCTCTGTTTGAAGACTTCCATTGAAGGAGAACTCGCCACCTCTCGTGGCAGCCTATTCCACTCATTGATCACCCTGTCAAAAAGTTTTTTCTAATGTCTAATCTGTATTTTCCCCCTTTCAGTTACATTTCATTACTTCTCATGTTCTCGTATGCAAATGAGAATAAGGACGATCTCTCTGCACTGTGACATGCTTTCAGATATTTGTAGACCGCTATTACGACACTTTTGTTAGCCTTCTTTTTTGCAAGCTAAACATTCCCAGATCCTTTACCCGTTCCTCGTAGGCAGGGCTGCCACTAGGAATTTCAGGGCCCCATACTGGCAAAATTTTCAGAGCCCCCTTGAAACTTCACCCAGGCTCCACCCTAGCCCCTGGACCACCACATAGCGACCAAATAATAGCACATACAACGAGCAAATACTGCCACACCATGACCGGATCACATATTACCACCACAAGGGACCAAGTACTACAATACTGATCATTAATAAAAAAAAAAAGCGCAATACTAATGCCATTATACACAGGAGACCTGTACTTAGTATACAGTGTCCGTGTAGTGATCACCAGTGACATTATACACAGGAGCTCTTTATATAGTGTCAGTGTACAGGTAATACCATGATCACTAGTGATATTATACACAGGAGCTCTGTATACAGTATATAGTGTAAGTGTACAAGTAACACACTGACTCACCGGTGACGTCTCTAGTTGAAGTCCCTTCATCTTTACTTCTTCATCCAGTTCAGACCACCATCACTTCGAGCCAGGACTTGTCTCGAAGAAATAACACGTTATCTAGAGCACATTCCCCAACCTCTATACTAAGCCAGATGAAAAAAAGTGACCGTGTCGCCCTGCACATTAACAGTTCCTCTCCTCCCTCACACTGAAAACAGTATCCTCAAAAACAATATCCTTTACATAGCTCTACAGTAATAATATCCCACATTCTGGACCCCACATGTCCCCCATTCTGTTCCCCACGTGTCCTCCCATTCTGCCTCATGTCTCTCCATATTGCCCCATAGTCATCCATAATAGTATAATGCATCCCATAGTCATATATAGTAGTTTAATGCATCCCATAGTCATATATAGCAGTATAATGCAGCCCTAAAGCGGTATAATGAACCCCAGAGTGGTATAATGCAGCCCCATAGCGGTATAATGCACCTCTATAATATAATGCTACCCCATAAGGGTATAATGCTCCCCCCATAATATAATGCACTCCCATAGGGGTGTAATGCTCCCCCATAGGGTATAATGCCCCATAACATAATGCTTCTTATAGAGGTATAATGCTCCACCCATAGGGGTACAATGCTCCCCCATAACAGAATGCACCCCATAGGGGTATAATTCTCCCCCCGGAGGGGTATAATGCTCCCCATAGGGGTATAATGCCCCCACATAGGGGTATCGTGCTCCCCCATAGGGGTATCGTGCTCCCCCATAGGGGTATAGTGCTCCCCATAATATAATGCACCCCATAGGGGTATAATGCTCCCCCATAATAGACGTCCAGGAGATTCCAGAGCTGCCCTCCTTCCTGTTACACGGTGTGCCGACCTTTCTGATGTAAGTGGGATTACATATCCATATATGATTCCCTTTTAGATGTGGTAAATCCATTTCAATTCAATTACATCTCTCTGTTTCTGCACACTATCAGGTATTGCATTGCATTTAATTACCTTTGATATAGTGTCATCTAGTCACATTTATCCCTTTCACTGATATTGCCATTAGGGGATAGTTACAACAGCTGGTTGCACACCATTATATATTTAAAGAAGGTTGATAAACCTCTTTTTCTTCTCCTTTCTGGCCAAATTATGCCTTTGGATTTCTTGTGACAAAACTTTTATTCATTCGTATGCACTAAGATATAGCAGCTATTTGGGTCTCCTCATTCTATTTTTTGTTTATCCCTTTTTGTCTTTATTCACCATTTTCTGGTTTTAATATTATCTAATAAAAATTATCTATTTTAAACCATCACGTTTCTGTTGTTCACTTCATGATCTAGACTGTATGCTTTTCTTAATACATCCTAGAGCTGTTTGCCTTTTTTGCTGCTGCATCACACTGTTGACTCATGTGCAGTCTGTGATCTATTAGTATTCCCAAGTCTTTTTCACTTGTGCTGTTGCTTAGCTCTATTCCTCCCATTCTGTAGATGTAATTTTCGTTTTTTTCTTGCCCATATGTAGAATCTTGCATTTCTCCCTGTTAAATACCATTCTATTAGTCGCTGCCCATTGTTCAAGCTTATCTAGATCCTTCTGAATCCTTCTGAATCCTTTCACTGTCTTCTTTAGTGTTAACTATCCCTCCTAGCTTTACATCAAATTTGATTAGTTTACCTTATTATAGAATGTTGAACAACACTGGGGCCAGGACAGAGCCTTGTGGTACCCCACTTGAAACACTTTTCAAATTGGGTGTGCAACCGTTTATTATCACTCTTTAAGTACGATCACTGAGCCAGTTATGAATCCAGCTAACTGTAGCTTTGTCAATCCCATACTTAGTCATTTTTTTCTATAAGGATAGTATGAGATACTTTATCAAATGCTTTGCTCAAGTCAAGATATACTATACCTAACGCATTTCCCTAATCCACCCAGTCAGTGATTCCATCATAGAACAAAATTAGATTAGTCTTCTGTGACTTCTCCTGTTCTTCAGGATTTTTCATAGATTCTGGCAAGTGGTTCTGCAATTTCCTCTGCTAACTCTTTCAGTACGCTAGGATGTCATTCATCCGGACCAGGAGATTTAAATTCACTTAAATTAGCTACCGCATTTTTCGGACTATAAGACGCACTTTTTCCCCAAAAAAATTGTGAGGAAAATGGGGGGTGCGTCTTATAGCCCGAACGCAGGCTTACCGGGGGGTTGCGGCAGTGGTGTGTGCGGTGGCTGAGGTGCGGCTTTGTAGAGGCGCGGTGGGCGGCGTGCACCTGAGCAGGGTCCCTTCCTCAGGTGGTGAGGTGACGCCGCGGCACGGAGAGCAGACAGGAGTGCATAGCCGGGATTGTCGGTGGTGGCGGCCATCTTCCTGAGGCGGCGCGTGCGCAGCTAGAGTACTCTGCTTACTGTGGCTTCAGGAAAATGGCCACGGGAGGCCGCGCGTGCGCAGATAGAGATCGTGGTGGCCATTTTCCTGAAGCCCCAGGAAGCAGAGTACTCTGCGCACGCTCCGCCTCAGGAAGATGGCCGTCACCACCGACAAACCCAGCTCTGCACTCCTGTCTGCTCTCCGTGCCGCGGCGTCACCTCACCACCTTAAGAAGGGACCCTGCTCAGGTGCACGCCGCCCACCGCGCCTCTACAAAGCCGCCCTCTGCCACTGCCACACCACTGCCACAAACCCGGCGTCACCACACCTGAGAAGGGACCCTGCTCAGGTGCACGCCGCCCACCGCGCCTCTACAAAGCCGCACCTCTGCCACCACCACACCACTGCCACAAACCTGGCGTCACCACACCTGAGGAAGGGACCCTGCTCAGGTGCACGCCGCCCACGCGCCTCTGCAACGCCGCACCTCTGCCACCGCCACACCACTGCCACAAACCCGGCTCTTCTCTCCGTGCCACACGTCACCATACCTGAGGAAGGTGAGTATCAGCATCACCGCACCTCTGCCGCAACCCCTGCTGTACCACGCCGGCCCTCAGGTACCTTAAAATTCAGACAATAAGACGACCCCCATATTGTAAAAATCTTTTTTTCTGCTATTTTCACCCCAAAATTTGGGGTGCGTCTTATGGTCCAGCGCGTCTTATAGTCTGAAAAATACGGTAAGTGTTCCCTCACCATCTTACTACTTATAGATATTGTGGATTATTTTAAAGATGTGGGAGCCCCCTTATATTGTAGCACACCTATACATTGTGTCCAGCTTGTGATTCTGGTGATCCGCGTCTCGTAAATTAAGTGCCTTTTCTCCACTATAATAATGACTAACGTGTAATTTAGGCACAGTGGTGCTCCGAAGGAAGTATTCACTGGATTTTATTTGAGGGGTCGGGAATCATGTATTTTTTCCAGAGTCTTTGTTCTAGCAGTAAAGTGGGACCTTCTATATTTCCAATGACACTGAGTGGGGGCTAGTATTATGCAGAATAAATTAGGGATTTTATTGGTAATATTTTGGGTTACATAATATTTTTTGACCGCTTTCAGTATAAGGCTTGGGATCACATTCTTGTGTTCTACGCTGAGCACTTAAGTTGAGGTTTCTGTGTTAATACCACAAAAATGCAATTCAGACAAAGCCCCCAACAGAGCTACCTACGATAATGAGGCAGATGGTGGCACTTTAGACTCCTTTTGGCTTGACTTCTGCTTCAGTGTATCCATCTTTTTATTTGTTCACAGATCTGTTGTCATCCATAGTCCTAAAAAGACGCCTAAAATAATGTAACATCACTAGAATAGAGACCAGTCCAAAGCAACTCCTTCTGCCTGAGTAAGTGGTTCCATCCGCGGGGGTAGGGGGATCTGAATCGTGGTTTTGAGGAATTTACATGAAACCCCGACAGCGCTCAGCGGAGAGCGCATGATAAATGTGAGCCGAGCCTTGTACCGATTTTTGGGAGGTAAAATGAACAAATAGCAGTACAAGAATAGTTCTTATTTTTATTTTTGTGCAGTTCAACATGCAGTATAAGTGATAAGGCGGATTTATCCTTCGGGTCGGTATAATTCCAGTGATTCCAGATTTATATCAGTGCTTCTTTTTAGGTTTTGCTGTTATCGCACAGTAAAAGTGCTTCTTTATAAAAAAAAAAAAAAAAAAAAGTAGTTTTTTTCATTGTCATATTCTGAGAGCTGTAACTTTTTTTTATTTTTTGGCGAACAGAGCTGTATTAGGGCTTATTTTTTGCTGTATGAGTTGCAGATTTTTTGGTACCATTTTGTGGCACATATTTTTTGATTGCTTTTTATTCATATTTTTCAAACACAGAATGAACAAAAAACAGCAATTCAGTTATTTTTATTTTTTTATGCCGTTCACCATGCAGTAAAAATGATAACACAGATTTCTTCTTTGGGTCGGTACGATTACAGTGATACCAGATTTTTTTGTTTTTGTTTTTAATGCCTAGCTATTTATACACACTAAAAACAATATTTTACAAAAATGAATTTGTTTTTGCATCGTCATATTCTGAGAGCTGTAACTTTTTTTTATTTGTTTTACCGAATGAGCTATATTAGGGCTTGTTTTTCGTGCGACTGACATAACCTGGGGTCATCACAATGACCATGACCTCAGGGTACCATGGTAAGCATCGGAACTCGCAAACCTCTTCGTGGGGCTCCGATGGATAGCAAGGGGGTCTTTGCAACTAACTAAATACTGCTGTCGTGATTGACAGTGGTATTTAAGGGGTTAATCAGACCCGATCGGCTACAAAACCGGTCAGGGCCAATATAGCAGGGGGTCAACTGTCATCTACAGGTGACACCCGTGGGAAATAGTGCCGTCCGGCGGCGATATTTCCTTATTCCTGAATGCCGTTAAAAAGCAGCGCTGAGGAGTAAAGCCCCTTAATGACCTCCAAGAGGTTCAAATAGTCTAAGGCCTCTTTCACACTTCAGTCGTGCGACGTCAGTCAAAATCCGTCAATGTGAAAAAAACGGATCTGCCTTTTTTTTTTTTTGGCGGATCCGCTTTTTTCCCATTGACTTTCATTAGGGAAGGATTTTGACGGATGGTCGTCCATTAGGTTCGTTTTTTGACGGATCCGCCAAAAATTTGGCGTCCGTCGTTTCAGAAAAACGTCCAATGCAACATTTTTTCGGTCTGCCAAAATGGCGGACTATGGCGGATCCGCCGCATCGGCCATTTTGCATAATGGCCGCCTATGGGCGGCAGATCCGCTGGCATCCGTCTTTGACGGAATCCGCCAGCGGATCCATCGCTTGCATAGAAAACCATTGAAAATGCTGCCAAAACTGTCCGGGCTCTCTCTCTCTCTCTCTCCCGGACATGCGTACCTGCATTTTCCAGATAGAAAATTTATTTTTCCGGGTTGAAAAGTTCATGACGGATCCGTCAGAAAAGTGATCCGCTTGCATCTGTTTTTCCACTTTTCTGGCGGATCCGCCATTTTCACTCTTTGGAGGACGTCGCACGACTGAAGTGTGAAAGAGGCCTAATATGTTGTTCCACTTGCCACATTGATGCTTATAACCAAAGCGATGGAAGAAAACCCTTTCTCTTTATATGAAATATTGAGATATGAATAAATTAAGAGCAATATAGACTAACAAATACTGACAAATATACAAATTCTCCACACTGTAAGCGTTGTAGATATGTTCCTATAGATCCTTTAGGTATTGTATACCAATGCGTCAGCCATTTCTATCTGTATTTGTTTTTTTTGTGTTGTGGCTTGCTTGCTGAAGACTTCTATTTATGATGCCTCATTGTTTTTCTTATGTACGTATATTTGTATTTTTTGAAAAACTTTGTTATACCATATTAGTCACAAAATTCCGAAAAATTGAAGATAGACTCTTCAATAAGATTATAATACACAAAAATGGACTGTAGTTCTTAGTCAAAATACAGGTCCAGTTCCAAGAAGAGATCCATGATAAAATTTATATTTATTGATTCAAAACAGTTAAAAACAGATATACCAACAAAATGTCATGTAGGAGACGCTGTTGGATAAGGACAATTTAGCCTCTATTATACACGGTAATTGCAGATGAGGGAGAAAGCAATAAATCCTATCCTATTCCCAACAGTAATATGACTCTTTCCTATCAATTTATTGGATACTACAAAAGGTAATAAATATATAGCATATTACACAATAGCAGAATGCTTGATAGCACTCCCAGTTGGAGGGCCAGATCCCAATTATAAATAAGTAAGGTACTCTAGTGCCAAGTATTCTTAAGATTAAGGGACCCGACCCCAATAACCAAGAAGATCTCCAGTGCCACATTACCTTAAATATATGTTCCCAGTGATCAAAGTGTCCAGCACAGCGTCCCCTCACCCTGACGCTTGTTTCGCTGTCAGCTTCTTCCAGGGGCGAAGGAAGAGGAAGAAACCTAAAAAGCTAAGAAAGCTTGCTTTGTAACATCATTTCTTTTATTTTTGTTAGCCAATAAAATGTATCATAACTACAAGATTATCTTGTTTTTCCCACTGAGAGCATTCTTTTTTCAACTGGCTAACACGATACCAAGTTCTTTTTTCTTTAAATGAAGACCTCTGTGACACTATATAAAATGTTGAATAATTACTATGAATTTGTTGCTTGTTTTGTCTCATGGCCCTGTTGCCTACTGTATAAAGTGAACCAGCCATCAGATTTTTGCTTCCCTAACCACAAGCAGCATGAAACAGACAATGTCTATGTTGTTGTAGAGAGGTATTTTTCACACTGAAGCAAACTTTGTAAAGCCGGTGTCACGCTGTATAGCAGATATATATATATGTGATGTCAGTAATCTATATCAAAAGGGCAACATACTATATAACATGCGCATAGATATATGATAACATAGAATTACCTGACAGAATGTCCAGTGGGTCAATACGGAATCCGTTATACACCGTCTCCGGCTAGAGGGTGACCGGGGTCTATGCTGACCCTAAACTGGGGTCCTAACTAATCCCTCTACCTGGAGGTACTGTTAAAGGTACAGAGGTCCAGGCCACCAGCGTAAACCCTGTCTCCTATCAATCCCTGCCAACTGTAATCTAGTCCTAAGAAGGACCCTGATTACCACCAAAGGGAATGAACAGGTAACGGTTAATGAACAGAAAGACATACAAGAAAGACAAGAAATAAAGTAAATAAAGTCTTACATACAACACTCACACACAGTAGGAACACCTAAGGTCTCAGAGATAAACTATAAGCTATAAGAGTAAAAACAACTAATGAACTCTTAGCTTAAGTATTCTCAGAACCGATCCAGTCTGCTAGACTACATGAAGGCTTTCACCGGCATCTAACACCCAGACTGGCAGGAATATAAAGGAAACTAATTAGAACATAATCAAAAGCAGCCGGGCGAGGCTGGACTAGTCTTAGCAAAGAGCTAGGTAAAATTAACTCTCTCATTACCAAACACAAAGAAACAGCAGCTCAGCTGTGAGAAGTCAGAATGTGCAATCGCGACGATCTTCGTGGCGATGCACCCATGACAGCCGGCCAGTAACTATGCATTTCAGATGACTGGTCCAAGAGCCTTGCCCCACTCCCCTAGAATTACAGGTCTTTCTCTATGTGTGGGCGTATAACAAGAGAGTGGTCAGTCTGGGTGAGGGGTATGATCCATGGCATGTGATCCCACTGGCTCTTCCAAGTATGTTTTCTCCTTGCAGAGTTTCAATATGAAACCTACCCTACTGCAATAATGTAGCTAGTGTCTTGATACATTCTGCCTGTGGCTCAGGCAGCATAAATCTCCTGTCAGGTTCCCTTTAGGTTTCCAGAAAATTGACTTTGAAACAGTTCAAACTAGAACCTAATTGTTTATTTAGACTTATTGGTTTTCTTGTCTCGAGAGTACGGTAACTATTTCTTTTTCACTTAATAGGGTTGGTTCAGTCCTGGTCAAGTTTTTGTACTAGATGAGTACTGTGCACGATATGGTGTACGTGGCTGTCATCGTCATCTCTGCTACCTTAAAGAACTGATTGACAACGCTGAGACGGGGTCCGTGATAGACCCAACACTGCTTCATTACAGCTTTGCGTTCTGTGCTTCTCATGTTCACGGAAACAGGTATCAACAGGCAATATCTACCCATTGTGGAAAGAAGTCTTTGGTTGTTCAATAATTAAAGACTGATGAGAAATGTAGCTTGCATATTTGTTATTGACATTATATTTTTGCGATAATAGAACACAATTACTTTTCTACTTTGTCAAAGAGTATTTGATATGTTACTGTATATTTCTTCATTATATAAAAGTTGTTTTTGCTTAAAGGAAACCTGTCAACAAATGTACTGTTCCTAAAGGCAAAGTTGTGGGAATTTTTCTTTTTGTATTCACACTACCATAAAGGTATAAGTAACAGCAATGGCTTTCCAAAAATGTCTCACTCTAACAAAGGCCTTGAACCATAAAGAATAAAATAACCAGTTTTACCTTTCAAGAGCCACTATAACACTCCAGTGATGGGTAAAGGGTTTCTCCGGCACCACTCACTTCTGCAAAGTGTCATGTTGCTTTCCTGCTATTGAAGTGCTTAAATACCGCTGTCAGAGACTTTACGTTTGCACAATCCCTATGGGGCGCTCATTTTTGCTCCATACCCCAACCCCTTCACTTGCGATGGGATTGTGGTGTGCCAATGGGCTGCCGTCACAGCAGAGAAGTCTCCTGAGGGGTCCTGATTCAATTATTAGTGATGAAGCCCAGCCTAAAGCTGAGATTACTGTGCTATGAAGCTCAGAAAGATAAGAAATAGCTATTTGTGCTATGTACTACTGAACGCAAGTGTTGTAGTATTTAATACAAGCTATAAAACAATTGCAGGTTCAAGTCTTTTAGGAGGACTAAAAAAATAGAGAAAAGTAATATACAAATAAATGTTGTTATAATAAAATAAAGACTATCACATTTTCAATTACCCCTTTTCCCATCCTAAAATAAGGAAATAAAAAAAGCATATTTGATATTTCTATTTTCATAAAAGTCTGATGTATTAAAAAATGAAATTATTTAAAGGTAATCTGTCAGTGGGATCAAACCTCCTAAGCCATCTACAGTCATGGCCAAAAGTTTTGAGAATGACACAAATATTATATTTTCACATGGTCTGCTGCCCTCTGGTTTTTATGTGTGTGTTGACAGATGTTTTTATCACAGACAGAAATATAATTGCAAACATATGAGTATATAAAACCTTATATTGACTGTTAGAATGAGTTAATGCATATAGTCAATATTTGCAGTGTTGACCCTTCTTCTTCAGTACCTCTGCAATTCTCCCTGGCATGCTCTCAATCAACTTCTGGACCAAATCCTGACTGATAGCAGTCCATTCTTGCACAATCAATGCTTTCATTTTGTCAGAATTTTTAGGTTTTTGTTTGTCCACCCGTCTCTTGATGATTGACCACAAGTTCTCAATGGGATTAAGATCTGGGGAGTTTCCAGGCCATGGACCCAAAATCTCTATGTTTTGTTCCCTGAGCCATTTAGTTATCACCTTTACTTTATGGCAAGGTGCTCCATCATGCTAGAAAAGGCATTGTTGATCGCCAAACTGCTCTTGGAGGGTTGGGAGAAGTTGCTCTTGGAGGACATTCTGGTACCATTCTTTACTCATGGCTGTGTTTTTAGGCAAGACTGTGAGAGAGCCTATTCCCTTGGCTGAGAAGCAACCCCACACATGAATGGTTTCAGGATGCTTAACAGTTGGCATGAGACAAGACTGGTGGTAGCGCTCACCTTGTCTTCTCCGAATGAGGCATTTTCCTGATGTCCCAAACAATTGAAAAGGGGATTCATCAGAGAAAATAACTTTACCCAGTCCTCAGCAGTCCACTGCCTGTACCTTTTGCAGAATATCAGTCTGTCCATGATGTTTTTTCTGGAGAGAAGTTTCTTCTTTGCTGCCCTCCTTGAGACCAGGCCTTGCTCCAAGTGTCTCCGCCTCACAGTGCGTGCAGATGCACTCACACCTGCCTGCTGCCATTCCGGAGCAAGCTCTGCACTGCTGGTAGCCCGATCCCGCAGCTGAAACACTTTAAGAGACGGTCCTGGCGCTTGCTGGTCTTTCTTGGGTGCCCTGAAGCCTTTTTGGCAACAATGGAACCTCTCTCCTTGAAGTTCTTGATGATGCGATAGATTGTTGACTGAGGTGCAATCTTTCTAGCTGCGATACTCTTCCCTGTTAGGCCATTTTTGTGCATTGCAATGATGACTGCATGTGTTTCTTTAGAGATAACCATGGTTAACAGAAGAGAAACAATGATGCCAAGCACCAGCCTCCTTTTAAAGTGTCCAGTGGTGTCATTCTTACTTAATCATGACAGATTGATCTCCAGCCATGTCCTCATCAACACCCACACCTGTGTTAATGGAGCAATCACTGAAAAGAGGTTAGCTGGTCCTTTTAAGGCAGGGCTGCAATGATGTTGAAATGTGTTTTGGTGGATAAAGTTCATTTTCTAGCCAAATATTGACTTTGCAAGTAATTGCTGTTAAGCTGATCACTCTTTATAACATTCTGGAGTATATGCAAATTGCCATTAGAAAAGTGAAGCAGTAGACTTTGTAAAAATTAATATTTGTGTCATTCTCAAAACTTTTGTCCATGACTGTACATGGGCATGCAGGTCATAGGAAGTTGAATAAAATTATATCTTAATATCTGCAATCTGATGTCTTATTCCAGGGTAATCCACGCTTTTCTAAATATCTAAATTACCAGTGAAGATCTACAGGCCGGACACTGATCTCCATGAGAATATACCTCCATAGCTTATTTTTACATGTATCACATTGCCAGTGTGATACATGTAATGTTTTACACCCAAAAGGATATCCAGAAACATATAAAAGATGTAAAAGGGGCTTCAAATCATCTGAATTAATTTCCCCATAATCATCCAAAATATAAATGGGTGCTTCGCAAGCATATACCAGCAAAAAATGGATAAATGAATATCTAAATAACACCACTTTACAGAGGAATGAAATATATAAATCTTTATTCAACAATGTTCACATAAAAGGTAGAAAAGTAAGAGAGAAAGGAACTACCGCAGTAATGCACACTACTCAGATAATGGAAAGTAGAAAAACAGTCAATTTTATTGGTATACAAAGAGTAAAGTAAAACACAAGTAAAATCAGAGTGACTCTGGTCCCAAACGCCCGCCCCTAACCATGATCAAGGTATATAATGAATAATGTCTCAAAAATAACAAAAACATGAAAAATAACTGGAAAAACATATGATCATAAAATAAACATTTGGAAATATGTAATGGTCCACCTATGATGAGAGAACCTGTATGGATAGCAGAAAAAATATTAATGATACAAAAAATATATCAAATAATTATAAGCAAGCCCAAATAAGGGGTAAAATAGTCCCCCACCTGTGAACTAAAAAGATGGCTCCAAATCAATAATTGTGAAGAGAAACAAAAGCCATGAAAAAATCACTAGCACATGATATAAACCAGAACAAACCTCATGATAAAGGCATGAGAGAGCAAACGGGCAGTCAGGACCAGAGGACACCAAGGTCCCACGCGTTACGCCGCAGCCTGTGCGGCTTCCTCAGGGAAAGTGTGAAGACAAACGCCAACAGGGTTTAAATACCTTAAGAAGATGGAAACAAGGGAGTCAGCTGTGCGCTGTACCTGATAAGTCTGGCAGGAAGCAATTTGGGTGTGAGTCAAATGGCCAAAAAAGGAAGTGCAGACGTCTCTGCAAATATCTAAGTACCACGCATGCGTGCAGTGGTACGCAAATAGCGTCCACTGACACGCAAGTGTGGAAGTAGAGAGGATGAACTGCGCGTGCGCAACATCGGGTCAGAAGGCAAAAAAAAAAAAAAAAAAATGCTAATAAAGCAATAGCCCCATAGTGGGAAACAATCAGACCCCATTCATACCGAGAGCATACATATCTAGATTAACTAACGATGTTGAATCTTGTGAGCCTGTATGGAAGTAAGAGGAATGATTAGTTAAGAAAAATAAGGTCAATGAAAACATAAAGTAAAATAAACCATATTATATGAAAATAAATAAATAATAAATAGTGAAAAAGCAATTAACAGAAAAAAATATATATAATGGAAAATAAATAATATCAAACAATAATAAATAAACATGGTAAGAGATCAAAAAATAAAAAATAATAAATAAAAATAAAAAATTAATAAATTAAAAAATTAATAAAAAATAAATAAAAAATAAAGAATAGTAAATAAATGAAAAAAAAAAAAAAAAAAAATTTTTAAATAAATACAAAATAAAAATAAAAAATAATAAGAAATAAATAAATAAAAAATTACAAAATAATAAATAGATAATAATGAATAATAATAAAAAAAATAAAAAAAAATAAAAAATAATTTTTTTTTTTTTTATAATAAATAACTGAAAAATATGTATATAAAGTGGCCAAAAGATCACCAGATCAAGAGTAAAGGAGGTCCAAAGTTGATGGATACCAATGGATGGATAAAGAAAGAAAGAACCTCCTCAGTTAAGGAGACAAAATTAGACTCTTGAGATATGTGACCCAACAATAATCCCTATCAAGGATAGCTTAAATCCATACAGGTAAACTCTCAAAAATATGGCAGGTTCACAGGTGGGGGACTATTTTACCCCTTATTTGGGCTTGCTTATAATTATTTGATATATTTTTTGTATCATTAATATTTTTTCTGCTATCCATACAGGTTCTCTCATCATAGGTGGACCATTACATATTTCCAAATGTTTATTTTATGATCATATGTTTTTCCAGTTATTTTTCATGTTTTTGTTATTTTTGAGACATTATTCATTATATACCTTGATCATGGTTAGGGGCGGGCGTTTGGGACCAGAGTCACTCTGATTTTACTTGTGTTTTACTTTACTCTTTGTATACCAATAAAATTGACTGTTTTTCTACTTTCCATTATCTGAGTAGTGTGCATTACTGCGGTAGTTCCTTTCTCTCTTACTTAGCTGTTGTTTTTTCTACCGATCTGCACCTCCTTATTTAATTGTGTATAATTGGTGCGCCCTGCATTTCACATTATTATATAAAAGGTAGAAAAACATGAATCAGGAGTAACCATGAGACCTATGAGGTTTAGAAAAAAAGGATCAAATCCATATATATACACAGTGAAGCAGATACAAATCGAGCTACAGATATGAAATAACCATAATCCACTTTCATATGGCCAAAGATAAATAATTCACCAGGCTAGTGCAAGCAATCAAAATATAATCAATTCTGACCTAATGAAAGAAGATTGCAGAGTATATCTTACCCATATCGCTGTAAGCCACCTGTCTGCTACACCAATGAACGCCACGAAGTGTGTTTCGCGGATGTGCTTTCTCAAGGGAATTGTGTCATTTCGTGACAATGTAAAACCGTTTATTTTAATAATTTTTTTTTCCCCAAGTTTAACCCCTTCATCCCGACGCGTGTTTTCACCTTCCTGACTGGGCTAATTTTTACAATTCTGACCACTGTCACTTTATGAGGTCATAACTCTGGAACGCTTCAATGGATCCCACTAATTCTTAGATTGTTTTCTCGTGACATATTGTACTTCATGGTAGTGATGCATTTTCTTTGATATGACTTGCGTCATATGAAATAAACATTCACGAAAAAAATGGAAGTTTGGCTAAAATTTTGAAAATTTTGCAATTTTCATATTTTTATACCCTTAAATCAGAGAGTCATATTGCACAAAACAGTTAATAAATATTTTACTCATGCCTACTTTACATAAGCCAAATTTTTGAAACTTTTTTTGTTAGAAAGTTATAAGGGTTAAAAGTTGACCAGCGATTTCATGCCATGTCACGTTTGGAGAACCCCTGATGTGCCTAAACAGTGGAAACCCCCAACAAGTTACATCATTTTGAAAACTAGACCCCTTAGGTAACCTATCTAGATGTGTATTGAACACCTTGAACACCAGGTGCTTCACAGAAGTTTATAACGTTAAGCCGTGAAAATAAAACAATCACATTTTTCCTGCAAAAATCTTTAACTCCAAATTTTGTATTTTCAGAAGGCTAACAGGCATAATGGACCCCAAAACTTGTTGTGCAACTTCTCCTGAGTTTACCGATACACCATATGTCTTCGAAAACTACTTGTGAGACACAGTGCAAAGCTCAGAAGGGAAGAAACGCCATATTGTAGTGCAAATTTTGCTCCACTTGTTTGAGGGTGTCATGTTACATTGGCAGAGCCCCTGCGGTGCCAACACAGCAGAACCTACCATAACCATTAACCCATATGTGGCTGTACAGTACTACTTAGCGATACAGTGAGACTTGGGAGGGATGGAACGCTATTTGCCTCCTGGAATGCAGATTTTCCTATAATAGTTTGTGAATTTCTTATAAAGAGCCTCAAAGTGAATCCCCCCTCAAGTGACCCCATTTTGGAAATTATAACCTTTTGGGAATTTATCTACAGATGTGGTGACGATTTTGACTCCATGGATGTTTTGCAGAAAACAAGCAGTAGTGGATGTTCATAGAATCATAGAATGGTAGAGTTGGAAGGGACCTCCTGGGTCATCTGGTCCAACCCCCTGCTCAAAGCAAGATTTAATAAATCATTCCAGACAGATGTCTGTCCAGCCTCTGTTTGAAGACTTCCATTGAAGGAGAACTCACCACCTCTTGTGGCAGCCTGTTCCACTCATTAATCACCCTAACTGTCAAAAAGTTTTTTCTAATATCTAATCTGTGTCTCCTCCCATTCAGTTTCATCCCATTGCTTCTAGTCTTTCCTTGTGCAAATGAGAATAAAGATGATCCTTCTACAATGTGACAGCCCTTGAGATATTTGTAGACAGCTATTAAGTCCCCTCTCAGTCTTCTTTTTTGCAAGCTAAACATTCCCAAATCCTGTAACCATTCCTCACAGGACATGGTTTGCAGACCGGTCACCATTCTGGTCGCTCTTCTCTGAACTTGCTCCAGTTTTTTTATGTCTTTTTTTTTTTTTTTTTTTTTTTCAAAATTCAATTTTTATTGAAAGGTTAAATAATTTTCAATCACAAAATACAACAAAAAGAAAAGAATAACTAGGACAATATCAGCATCAGTATATCTTAGAATGAGTATATAGTCCAATAAAATGTCAAATTATAAGAAGAAAAAGGAGGGAAGGGAACATTTTAGGCCATCAGTATTACAATTATGAAGTTACTAAACTCCAGTGGAAACCATGCATAGCGTAACCAGGCACGAACCAATGCTGAGCACAATCCGGACAGAGAAGAAATGCACCAGAGAAAGGAGTGGATCCTATCAGTCTGATGTATGACGGTAGGCATCGGATTCTTGGAATTCAATCCAGTCTCTCCAAGTCTCACAGTATCTTTCACAGTCAGTGGGGGATTGGGCATTCAAATGTTCCATCCTATTTAGAAGGGCTATTTCACAGAACCACTCCTCCAGAGTAGGTGGAGAAGTACTTTTCCAGTGACGAGGAATGATATTCTTAGCAGCCTGTATAAGGTAGCTTATTAAAGACCTTTTGTATCTGGTGAAACTAGTTGGGATCATAAAGAGCAAAAGAGATTCAGGAGAGTCGGACACAGAGATACTAGTCATTTTTTTTTAAGTCTGAATTACCTGAGTCCAGAAATCTCTTATTGTGGGACAGCACAACCAAATGTGTGTCATCGTCCCCTCTTCCATCCCACATCTCCAGCATCTATCTGATACTGCAGGAAACCATTTATGAAGTAATACAGGAACCCGGTATCATCTGGAGATGATCTTAAAGGAGGTCCCTTGAGCTTTGGTTGCAATAGACGTTTTGTGAGCAAATTGAAAATATTTAGCCCGTTGTGAGTCTTCAAAAGATTTGCCCAGTTCTTTCCCATGCATCACAATAGGATGGTCTGACAGTTCAGTTGTAGCATGAGCTATTAGGTTTTTATAGAGCAATGAGATGGAGTGCAAGGGTGGAGACGACAACAGGCATAGATTTTCAAAATTTGTAAGATCCCTATTGATCTGTCTATCTTTTCTAACATGGGAATAGAAATGTTGCAACTGTTTATAGTAATAGTCGGCTTTTGGAGGGATAGAGCAGTCCTGAAATATCTAGTTGAGGGGTATTAAAGATGCGTTAGATAGTACGTAAGCAAAGTGAAGAGGGTGATATTTACTTCTACCCATAAATCGATTGGAAGAGAGCCCCGGTAGAAAGGTGGGATTGTCTGAGCTTGGGTATAATGGGCCCTGTGGGTCAATTAGAGAAATCTTATTGTCTCGACATAGGGATAGGATTGTACAGTATGTGCTGTAGGATTGTTTAGAGAGTTTAAGGGCTGGGGAATGTGGGTTCAAAGGGAGTGTAGTTAATGCCCTTGGACATATAGTTTGTGCTATTTGAACCCAGAGCTTCACCTGTTGATGATGAAAATAGAGTTTTCTAGCATGGACTGCTGCCATGTAGTATTTTCTACAATCAAGAAAGACCGAGGCCTCCCATCTGTTTAGACCTGACTAATATATCACCACAAATATGTGGACGACCAGTTGGCCAGATGAACTTACAAAAGCTACTACGTAGATGTTTCCAAAAATTTAAAGGGATTCTGGTCGGGATAGTTTGAAAAAGGTAAAGCAGTCTAGATAAAATATTCATTTTTAATATATTTACTCTGCTGAACCATGAGAAATCCTTCACAGTCCATGAATTAAGGTCCTTATGGACTTGACCAAGTGAGGGTTTGTAATTGAGATCAAACAGTCGAGAAAGGTCACTATGTATGCATATCCCTAAATATTTTATACCCTGTGATGGCCAAGAAAAAGGGAAAATTTGTTTGGATGATAGCCTAAGTGGTAGTTGGCAAGGAAACATTGAGGGCCTGAGATTTTGAAGTGTTTATTTTGAAATTGGACATTGTGCCAAAATAATCCACTTCTACCATGATAGATGGAATTGACGTATGTGGGCTTGTAATGTATAGAAGGACATCATCCGCAAAGGCGGAGCATTTATATACCCGTTTGCCCTATAGTGATACCTTTAATATCATTGTTATCATGAATAGAGGATAATAAATGTTCCATCACTAGGATATACAGGAGAGGGGAGAGAGGGCACCCCTCTCTTATTCCATTAGAGATTGTGAATGATGGGGACAGGGTTCCATTTATCTTTAATCTCGCTGTAGGGTTACAATAGAGGGCCATTATTTTAGCTATAAAGCGTTCTCCTATATTGAGTTTTTTGAGGGCGTAATAGATGGCTGACCATGATATTCTGTCAAACGCTTTTTCAGCGTCAGGTGACCGTATTAAAAGAGGTATGTTTCTTGTTTGAGCATAGTGAATGATATCAATAGTTTTTAGTGTGTTATCGCGGGCCTCTCTACCGACCATGAACCCAACTTGATCCAAATGAATATGGTTAGAGAGTAGGGGCTGGAGTCTATTAGTCAATATTTTTGCATATATTTTTAAGTCAACATTCAGCAAAGAAATAGCCCTATAATTTGAGCAAATGAAGGGGTCCCTACCAGATTTAGGGAGTATTGTGATATGGGCCTCTGTAGTTTGTGAGGGAAATGGATTAATGTTGGTGGCATGGTTGAACTATGCTAATATAAAGGGAGAGAAGGGGAAGTAATGTCTTGTAAAATTTAACAGTAAATCCGTCAGATCCGGGACTTTTTCTGCTCGCCAATGATTGGACCGTTGAGGATAACTCAGAATCTGATAAGGGTTCATCCATCAAGGATGCTGAAGATGTATCTTCAGAAAAAGGCACAGCATTTTCAAGTGGGAGTGTATTGTCCGGAGGGCCATCTAAGTTATATAGGTTAGTGTAGTATTTATGAAATTGTGTGGAGATCTCTTCTGTTGTGTGCAAAATATGGCCTGCGGCATTTTTTATTTTGGAAATATGGTTTTGGCATTGTTGAGCTCAGTCCTCTAGCCAACATATGGCCACATTTGTTACCAAATTCATAGAATTTGCTACGACAAACTTGAAGAGAACGTCTATGGGCCAGATCCAATAATTTCTTAGCTTTTAGTCAAACTGTTAATAATTCTCTGAATGTTGCCGGGGCAAGAGCCTGTTTATGAGCAAGTTCTAGAGTCTCCACCTTACGCATGACTAGTATGATCTTTTCTGCTCTATCATATTTTCAGTCGAGAGCCATTTTTTATGAAGATTCCCCTTAGCACACACTTCAAAGCTTCCCATTTTATTGTGGGAGAGGAGGCATCCGATTCATGGTCCCGCCCGAAATATGATATGGTATTGGCCACATCCTGGGTGCAAACCGGATCCAGAAGTAGGGATTCGTTCAATTTCCATGTCCATTCTGACTTGGAAAGTGAAGGCACAGCAAGAGAACAAAACACAGGAGAGTGATCAGACCATAACCTAGTTCCTATGTCAGTCTCTGGAAGCCATGACAAAGCATGATGTTGCACCACAATATAGTCAATTCTGCTATATGAGTCATGAGGAGGAGAATAAAAAGAGTAATCCTTGATGGATGGGTGTGTGAGCCTCCATACATCACAGAGTGAAAGCTTAAGAAGTGCATGTTTTACTTTTTTAATAGTCACGTAAGATAAAGATGCTTTCCCTGTCAATTTATCTAAGGTAGGGTCCAATGTCAGATTAAAATCCCCACATAGGATAACTGTTCCTTTGACGATCGACACCACCTTATCTATCAAATCTATAAGAAATTGGGTTTGACCTTGATTAGGAGCATATGTATTAATAATGGTGAATATTCTATCTCCTATTCTTATAATATAATAATCATATATCTTGCATTGGGATCATTGACAATGTCGATTACCTCATGTGTTAAGTTTTTGTGAGTAAGAATAGCTACGCCTTTGCTTTTGGCAAGGGTATTTGTTGTGAATGTGTTTGAGATGAGTTCTGAGCAGAGGCTCCCTCTGGTGGTTACAAGCGGCACTAGTGAGGATTGTGAGGACTGGGAATCAGGTGTTACTGATTGGTCTTTTATAAGGGAGTCATTTTCCCATCAGGGTTGCCGGTGATCAATTGTTCTGGTCTGAATCCTTCTTTCCAGTTTCCCTTGTAGCCTGCTGTGTCGTGTCTGCATCTCCTGCTATCAGATAAGACAATTTCTTATTTTGTGTTTTTGCTATATTTTTGCATTTTGTCCTGCACTTCTGTGGGGGCCTTCAGGGTCCCTCCGGGGGCTTTTGCCCTCTCAGTTTAGTCCAGCCACTGTGTTTTGTACTTTTGCTTTTTCCAGTTTTTTTTTCAGTGGCTGCTGTTTTGTTTTTGTTACACCAGAGAACTAATTTAGGTGGTAGAGGTCGTGTGATCTCAGGTTATTTTGAAATTAGTAGAGTTGGTGTTTTTTCAGGGTTTTCTGAGATTGCAGTAAGTACCCTTCCTATCCTTTTCTATTTAGATAGTTTGGGCCCCAGCGTTTGCTCATACTATTTTCTTTCTGTGTCAGTATTTCCTCTTGTCTAACCGCCATTACATGTTTGGGGGCTTTCTATTATCTTTGGGGTTCTGCTCCGGGGCAGATAGCTTTCCTATTTCTATCTTTAGGTGTAGTTAGTTTCTCAGGCTATGACGAGGCGTCTAGGACCAACGTAGGAACGCTCCACGGCTGCCTCTAGTTGCGGTGGTTAGTCAGGGTACTGCAATCTCATAGATTCCAACTGCTCTGGTGTATTTCCTTTTTTACCTGCACTCCTCAGCTACCGTAACATAACAGTATCACCGGCCATAAAAATTGTATGGTACTCACAGAAGGGAAAAAATATTTTGAAGGAAGAAAAGTTGTCAGAGATATTTTTCTGTTTGTTGCATTTTTTTTTTTTTTCCCTCTGTGTCTCTGGGTGCTGGGGAGGATCTTTTCTCCCAATGGAGTTTGCACAGTTGTCTGGCCGTGTGGATCAGCTTGCCACTGAGGTTCGGAGTATTGCTATCTATCTTGCTAGGTTGCCTGTTGTGGAACCTAGGATCCCCATGCCAGATTTGTTTTTAGGGGATCGAGCTAAGTTTCAGAATTTCAAAAATAATTGTAAATTGTTTCTTGCCTTAAAATCTAAGTCCTCAGGAAACGCAGCGCAGCAGGTTCAAATTATCATCTCTCTCCTGCGCGGCGATCCTCAGGATTGGGCTTTTTCCCTGATACCTGGGGATCCTGTTTTGAGTGATGTTGATGCATTTTTTCAGGCTTTGGGGTTATTGTACGATGAGCCTAATGTCACTGATCAAGCTGAAAAAGCCTTGTTGGCATTAAATCAGGGGCTTGATGACGCTGAGTTATACTGTCAGAGATTCCGTAGGTGGGCAGTCCTGACCAAATGGAATGACGACGCTTTGGCGGCCCTTTTCCGGAAGGGTCTGTCGGATAATGTAAAGGATGTTATGGTGGGATTCCCTGTCCCCTCTGGTCTCAATGATTCTATGTCATTAGCGATTCAAATTGACAGACGTTTGCGTGAGCGGAGAAGTATGCGTGGAGTGGTGTTGCCTTGTGAGCCAGCTTCTGAGCCCATGCAGTGTGATGGAGTGGTATCTGGGGCACAGCGTCATGAGTTTCGAAAGCGCAATGGGTTATGTTTCTACTGTGGTGATGCCTCTCATGCTATTTCAGTCTGCCCTAAGCGGGGAAGACGTTTTGCACGCTCAGTTGTCTTGGGTAGTGTTCAGACTAAGTTTTTATTAACTGTCACTCTGATATGCTCTCTGTCCTCATTTTCTGCTCAGGCTTTCGTTGATTCTGGAGCAGCTATTAACCTGATGGATTATGATTTTGCTAAACGTTGTGGGTTTCCCTTGATACCCCTACAGAAGTCTATTCCTTTACTGGGGATCGATTCTACCCCTTTGGCTGAGAATAAACCCAGTTTTCTACTCAGGTGATAATGAGGGTTGAACCTGATCACCAGGAGTGCTGCAAATTTTTGGTTCTATATAATCTGCATGACATTATAGTGCTGGGTTTCCCTTGGTTACAGTCTCATAATCCTGTTTTGGATTGGAAATCTGTGTCTGTAACCAGTTGGGGCTGCCAATGTGTTAATACCAACACTCCTGTTTTTTCTGCCTCCCCCCAGGCTGAGGATGTTCCTGACTTTTTGTTTGATTTTTCTGATGTGTTTAGCGAAAGTAAATCTGCATCCTTGCCTCCCCATAGGAGCTATGACTGCGCTATTGAATTAGTGCCAGGTAGTAAATTCCCTAAAGGTCGCCTTTTTAACTTGTCTGTACCTGAACATGACGCTATGCGGTCTTATATCAAGGAATCATTGGAGAAGGGTCATATCAGACCATCCTCTTCACCCTTAGGTGCCGGTTTTTTCTTTGTGGCCAAAAAAGATGGTTCATTAAGGCCGTGTATTGATTATCGTCTCTTGAACAATATTACTGTGAAATATCAATACCCGTTACCCTTGATTTCTGACCTGTTTTCCAGGGTGAAAAACGCTACTTGGTTTACCAAGCTTGACCTCAGGGGGGCGTATAACCTTATTCGCATTAAGCACGGGGATGAATGGAAGACGGCATTTAACATCCCTGAAGGGCATTTTGAGTACCTTGTGATGCCCTTTGGGCTCACTAATGCTCCTTCCGTCTTCCAGTCCTTCATGAATGACATTTTCAGGGATTTTGTGGACAAGTTTCTGATTGTTTATTTGGATGATATCTTGATTTTTTCTAATGACTGGGACTCTCATGTGAAACATGTTCGAACTGTATTCCAGATTTTGAGAGAGAATGCTCTGTATGTGAAGGGATCAAAGTGTCTTTTTGGCGTACAGAAGATCTCATTTCTGGGATTCATTTTGTCCCCATCTGTTATTGAAATGGACCCGGTCAAGGTTCAGGCCATCTGTGATTGGGTCCAACCTACTTCATTAAAGGCTCTTCAGAGATTTTTGGGTTTTGCCAATTTTTATCGTAAATTTATTGGTAATTTCTCGGTTATTGTTAAACCATTAACTGATTTGACCAGAAAGGGTTCTGATGTGGTGAATTGGCCTCCTGAGGCAGTCTCTGCGTTTCAGGAACTTAAGCAGAGATTCACTTCTGCTCCTGTTCTACGGCAGCCTGATGTTTCTCTGCCATTTCAGGTGGAGGTTGATGCCTCTGAAATTGGGGCAGGTGCCGTTTTGTCCCAAAAAGATCCAGAGACCTCTAAAAGTAACCCTTGTGCCTTTTTCTCTCGAAAATTTTCTCCTACTGAACGTAATTATGACGTGGGTAATCGGGAGTTATTGGCCATGAAGTGGGCTTTTGAAGAGTGGAGACATTGGCTGGAGGGAGCCAAACATCAGGTGGTGGTCCTTACGGACCATAAGAATCTGGTCTATCTGGAATCTGCCAAGCGACTCAATCCTAGACAGGCCAGGTGGGCCTTGTTTTTCACACGTTTTAATTTTGTGGTTTCCTTTCTTCCTGGCACTAAGAATGTTAAGGCGGATGCCCTCTCGAGGAGTTTCCTTGCGGACTCTCCTGAGCTATCTGATCCCTCTGTTATTTTGAAGGAGGGTGTAGTTCTTTCCGCCATCTCGCCCAATTTGAGACTTGCTCTGGAGGGGTGTCAGGAGGATAGGCCCGAGCGCTGCCCTGTTGGAAAATTGTTTGTCCCGGACCAATGGAAAAAGAGTGTGATGTCTGAGATTCATTGTTCCGCATTGGCTGGGCATCCCGGAATTTTTGGTACCAGTGACTTGGTTAGTCGGTCCTTTTGGTGGCCTACCTTGTCTCGTGATGTCAGGGAATTTGTGCAGTCCTGCGGGACTTGCTCTCGCTCCAAGCCTTGCTCTCGCTCTAGTGGTTTGTTGATGCCATTGCCTGTGCCCAAGAGACCATGGACCCATATCTCTATGGATTTCATTTCCGATCTTCCTGTTTCTCAGAGAATGACCACCATCTGGGTAATTTGTGATAGGTTTTCCAAAATGATACATCTTGTGCCATTACCTAAGTTGCCTTCCTCCTCTGAATTGGTGCCATTGTTCCTTCAGCACGTGGTTCGTTTACACGGCATTCCTGAGAACATTGTGTCTGACAGAGGAGTCCAGTTTGTTTCCAGATTTTGGAGGACTTTTTGTTCTAAACTGGGTGTTCAATTGTCTTTCTCCTCGGCATTTCATCCTCAGACCAATGGTCAAACTGAGAGAACAAACCAGACATTGGAGACTTATCTAAGATGCTTTGTGTCTGCTGATCAGGATGACTGGGTCTCTTTTTTGCCTTTGGCTGAGTTTGCTCTTAATAATAGGGCTAGCTCTGCCACTTTGATGTCTCCGTTTTTCTGTAATTCTGGGTTTCACCCTCGATTTTCTTCAGGACAGACGGAGGCTTCTGTCTGTCCAGGTGTTGACTCTGTTGTTGAGCGTATGCAGCAGATTTGGGACCAGGTAGTGGAGAGGTTGTCCCTCTCTCAGGAGAAGGCCCAGCGGTTTGCTAACCGGCATAGGACTGATGGTCCTCAGTTTAAAGTGGGGGACTTGGTCTGGTTGTCCTCAAAGAATATTCCTATGAGAGTAGCATCTCCTAAATTTAAACCTAGGTTCATTGGACCTTATAAGATCATGGAGATTATTAATCCTGTTTCTTTTCGTTTGCTTCTTCCAGGGACATTTAAGATCCATAACGTGTTCCACAAGTCCTTGTTGAAGAGGTTTGTTGAGCCAGTGGTTCCTGCTGCTGTGCCTCCTGACCCTGTTTTGGTTGAGGGCAATCTGGAGTATGTGGTTGAGAAAATATTGGATTCTCGTTTTTCTAGACGAAGACTCCAGTATTTGGTTAAATGGAGAGGTTATGGTCAGGAAGACAATTCTTGGGTGTTTGCTTCGGACATCCATGCTAGGAGACTTATCCGTGCGTATCATAGAACTCATCCTGACCGACCTGGTTGCTCAAATGAGGGTTCGGTGACCCCTCCTCAAGGGGGGGGTACTGTTGTGAATGGGTTTGAGATGAGTTCTGAGCAGAGGCTCCCTCTGGTGGTTACAAGCGGTACTAGTGAGGATTGTGAGGACTGGGAATCAGGTGTTACTGATTGGTCTTTTATAAGGGAGTCATTTTCCCATCAGGGTTGCCGGTGATCAATTGTTCTGGTCTGAATCCTTCTTTCCAGTTTCCCTTGTAGCCTGCTGTGTCATGTCTGCATCTCCTGCTATCAGATAAGACAATTTCTTATTTTGTGTTTTTGCTATATTTTTGCATTTTGTCCTGCACTTCTGTGGGGGCCTTCAGGGTCCCCTCCGGGGGCTTTTGCCCTCTCAGTTTAGTCCAGCCACTGTGTTTTGTACTTTTGCTTTTTCCAGTTTTTTTTCAGTGGCTGCTGTTTTGTTTTTGTTACACCAGAGAACTAATTTAGGTGGTAGAGGTCGTGTGATCTCAGGTTATTTTGAAATTAGTAGAGTTGGTGTTTTTTCAGGGTTTTCTGAGATTGCAGTAAGTACCCTTCCTATCCTTTTCTATTTAGATAGTTTGGGCCCCAGCGTTTGCTCATACTATTTTCTTTCTGTGTCAGTATTTCCTCTTGTCTAACCGCCATTACATGTTTGGGGGCTTTCTATTATCTTTGGGGTTCTGCTCCGGGGCAGATAGCTTTCCTATTTCTATCTTTAGGTGTAGTTAGTTTCTCAGGCTGTGACGAGGCGTCTAGGACCAACGTAGGAACGCTCCACGGCTGCCTCTAGTTGCGGTGGTTAGTCAGGGTACTGCAATCTCATAGATTCCAACTGCTCTGGTGTATTTCCTTTTTTACCTGCACTCCTCAGCTACCGTAACATAACAGGTATTGTTGCAAAGATACCAATGGGTGTAAGATTTATTTTTACAGGTGGGGGTGTGGTGTTCCTTAAAATGGGTCTCCTGTAGGCAGGCAATCTGTACCTTTTTCTTATGAAGAAGTGTAAGAATGTGGGCCCTCTTTCCCGTATGTTCAGCCCCCTCACGTTGAAGGAGGCAAGTTTAAGTGTCGCCATGAACCTAATGCCCCACGTGGTCCGACACACTCCACACTACCCTGGAAACCAAAGGAAAAATATTGTTGACAACAATGTTATATCTCAGAAATGGCTGCAGGGAGTAAACCGGGTAAGGAAAAAATTTTAGCAAAAAAGACAACGGTGAAAGATTCACTGTCAAGGTTATAACTAACCAAAATATGTAGAACCAAGCTGGGTAAAGTCCCATACCACTCCATAGAGTCCCTATGAGCGGAAAGCGACAGCCAGGCATCACAAAATGGGGGGGTGTGCTCCCACGTGGTAAACAATTTTTGACTAGACCTGACCAAGTGGCTAGGCTAAACTTTCAAAAATATAACTCATTCATTTTCTGAGAACTGTAATTAGAACATTAATTGGAACACAAGGGTTATCAGCATATGAGCTAAGGCAATAACATGTAGGCCCCAGCTAAGTGTTTTCCAGCATACAGGCACCCACTAACAAGAATCACACAGGCATAATAGTATTCATATCGTGTACACATAACAATATGCATTGGATATAGGACACAGGTTATATTTAAAGCATGAATACTTCAATCCGGGTCTCTCGGGGGAGATCTGTTCACTGGTTTTGGCTTCCGTGGTTGTCTGAAGGATCTTTGTGGAAGCGCATCAGGAAGAGAGTTCTCTCTATCTAACCGACGGCGTGGTCCATTGTCTAAAGTCAGAACAGAGAAGAACTGCAGCCATTGAGGAAGCGGTATATGAGGGAGGTTAAGCTGAGACAGAAAATCTGGCAAGTTCTCTGGTGAGCGGAGACAAATCAAACTTCCTTTACATCTGACAAATAGAGTGAATGGAAATTCCCAGTGATAGGGAAGCTCCCGTTCCCTAAGAATGTCTGTGAGAGGTTTTAAAGCAGATCTCATAGCTAATGTCCTTCTGGTCAGGTAGAATCAGTAGTTGCTGGCCTTTATAGATGGTTGCAGGGTTGTCTCTTGCTTTAAATAAGATCTCTTCTTTAGTTTTTTAATAATATAGTCTGCAGATTACATTCCTGGATTTATTGGGGTCTGGGTCCATGGGGCGAAGCGCTGTGTGTGCTCTGTCCACTTCAATTATTGATGAAGGAGCTCCCAGTATTTTGTTAAATAGCTGATTCAGGGTGGATGATAATTCTGACGCTGAGACCGATTCTGGAAGACCCCTGAATCTCAGGTTGTTGTGTCTTCCTCGATTTTCCTGATCGTCCAAATGCAATTGAAGGTTTACATATGTGCAGCATGTAGAGCTGCAGCATTGTGTCCTGGAGAGCGGAGATTTCTGATGATGATTTTATCGTAGTTTGTTCCAGAGCGTCCACTCTAGTTGTCAAAGTAGTTACTTCTGATTGAAGTTTGGCAAACTCCTGTTTACATTCATCCACAATATATTGTGCAAAGGATGACATGTCCTCTTTGGTTGGAATAGACTGCAGTAACGGTTGAATGTCGGCCAATGTAACTAATCTGCTTCTCCCCTCCCCAGGCGGCGTTAATTATAGTGACGACCCGATGGGTGTTGTGGTGGACAGCTGGGTGCAGGAGTTATTGCTTTGCTCCAATTGAGTGCACAAAATCTGTGGGAACCCTACGGGCAGGTCTTGGGATTGACTATGTAACCCCTGTTCAGATTCCTC
>JARQOD010000004.1:254879262-254934273 GCA_033576555.1 Oophaga sylvatica | reverse complement strand
TTTCATGTCAGTAGCACATTTAAAATATATGCACTTAGAAAATTGGTGACGTATTCAATGCTCCTTTCTCCCGCTGTATGCACATGTCCCTGCCTGAAATGCACCTACCTCAGGACTGATTAATTTTAAAGAGTTGATACCCTTTTAGAAAACTTTGACTTGTCGTAGAGGCGTGTCAGAAGCTTTCATCCTGAGGCCCCAACTCATCACTAGTAAGAAGGGGAAGAATGGCTCAGCCAACTGCTGCTCTCGCTGAAGGCTGAAGACTGGCTCAATAGAAACTCTATGGAGTTGATCTGGAGTTTTAGGAGAGAAGCTCTCAAATGAGTGCTTCTTCCTTTGCGTTTCCCTGTTGAACAGACAGCTAGACCTCCATTGATCAAATTGTGAGAGTCAATAATTTTTGAAGATGCAGTTACTATTTAAAAGTTTCTTGAATTTTTATATAGTACTGTTAAATATCTTTGAAAAGTTTACATGCATCATTCATTATCAATATAAATCTTACTAAAAGAAGAAACTTATAAGGTTTTTTTAAGCCATGTTCTTCACCAATCTGTTGACAGCCAAGACTGAAAAGCTATTGTTTATCAGTCTTATTTATCCCATGCAGCAAATTACGTAACTGCATCAACTGATTGGTTGTATTTCCCACAATCCAATAAACAGCTCAGGAGTTGTGCCTGTGCCATTCACAGCAGAGCTGGCTGTTATACACAGCTGAGCTGTGCTGCATGTGATCCTAGCACTTTAACCCCTCAGATAATGACAGCAATCAGTAATGCCAGAGAAGATGAGGCATTTGATATTGGGAGATCGCTCCATCTGTTAGCACATTATTATGGAGTGCCGATGGTTGCTATGGTATCATGGAGGCCTAACAATGGCTTTGGTGTCTGTCATAAATCTCAGCCCATCAGCTACTTTTGGTACAGGGCGTGGTAAGCTAACAGTCAGTCAAACACGCCGACATGTTCGCTAATGCGTAATATAATACACTGCACACTCTATAGGAATTCTATGCAAAATCTTGGAAAATTTATTTATACAACCAATAAGGAAAAAGCACATAATAAGTATAAGCACACACCAAAGCATTTGACGTTTCGACTCTCCCGAGTCTTAATCATAAGTCGCTGCAATGTAATGTATCAGAAGAGGTATAGGAATAATGAATTTCTGATAAAGCTGAAGGTTTATGAGGAATAATGAGCGGCCATATACTTAGTGCATGTATAGGTATTGAACCTTTATGGTTGTTATTATAGGTAAATTGAACGAAATATGTGAGCCAGGTGTAAGTGGAACCTGGCAGGGGTGATGTATGAGCAGCGCTCCCGTGCCTTGCTCTGTGCTCGTTATTCCTCATAAACCTTCAGCTTTATCAGAAATTCATTATTCCTATACCTCTTCTGATACATTACATTGCAGCGAGTTATGATTAAGACTCGGGAGAGTCGAAACGTCAAATGCTTTGTGTGTCGCTTATACTTATTATGTGCCTTTTTCCTTATTGGTTGTATAAATAAATTTTCCAAGATTTTGCATAGAATTCCTATCGAGTGTGCAGTGTATTATATTACTCTATAGTCGGATTAATTCCGTTACACTTGCACCTCGACTTTTCAGACCGTGTGCACACCTTCTTTCCATGTTAGCTAATGCATCGTTCAACTTCAGGTTGTACAATAGCAATGCGATCAAAGTCTCCTTGTAGGACCAGTAAGTATTGTAAAACTAACAAAAAATGTTTTTAAGTATAAAAAAATAGAAAAAAAATCTATTTAATAAAATTTCCAAGAAAACTTCCAGACACATGATATCATTATTTGGGCAGTCCAGAATTGTTTAAAGGCATAGTAATCTTAGTGTATGTAACCTTTTGACTTCACAGTAAGTAATAAAAATGCCTTAAAACATTCTCTCTCTCATTATTCTGGCATTAGGCAAATATTAATAATTATGGTAATCCTAATTGACCTAAAAAGGGAAAGGTTTATTTTGATTTCATGTCAGATATTGAGAAAAACATGAAATGTGTCTTTTTATATAGTGCATGTAAACTTCTGGCTTCAATTGCATATGATCAAAAGTTAGATGTACTACAGCATGGTACCAATAAAAACTATAGTTTGTTCCAAAACAAAAACACACTCTCATACAGCTCCACTGATGGAAAATTGTAGATCTTACAGCTCTCAGGATATGGCGACACAAATGCTAGACATTTTTCTTTTCCAAGGGTGTATTTATTGTACAATATAGTACGACCTTTATTCATGCAGCACAGTGAATAGCATAAAATTTCAGATGCAAAAAAAACACAGCAGAAATTGCGGGGTTTTTTATGTTTTTTTTCCCAATAAAGAGTTAATTAAAAAAATCTTAAGTTTTATGTTCTTCAATAATTATTCCACTCACAAACGCAACTCATCTGAAAAAAAAACAACCAAAAAACTAAAGCTTAGTAATATTGGTGAAGCTTTTCCCAGTCGCATTTGAAAACTATTTCGTTTTATAGATTATAGATTTTTGTGGTTATTGTTTTTTTAGGTAATTTAATTGGTCATTTACAGTGGATTTACTAAAGTTACATTATAGTTTATTCCTGCTTTTAGAAACTAAAATATTATTGTGGCTTTTTAAAAACTGTTCTTTTACAGTTGGAAAAAAATTTTTATATTTACATTTTGCTCTTAAAAACATAAAAAAAATAATAATTCCAAGTTCCTCCTTTACAAGTGTCGTCTAATTAGGAGCAAGTCTAAACAATTGGTACAGTAAGTAGATTACTAAATGAGACAACATAGCAAAAAGTGCTGCTTTATTTGCCGCTAACGTGATCCTAATGACATTTTAGAACTTGCCCAGTGGGACCTCTTTATCCAAGGCTTACATGGGTAATCCAGGATCCATAACACTCATTTATAAGCCGGGGTGGCATGGTAATTAAGACGTGTAAACAAAATATGGAGCAGCAGCATTATGAAAACTCTGTGAAGAAGCATTATGCTTGGAGTTAGTGGAAATTGAACCCTTTTTGTATCTAAACGTAAATTGCAGGTCTTGTTAATTCATGCTTTGTTACCAATTAAGACATGTAGACTGTTTTAGGACTAATGAAGTTAAGATTTTCATTAAGGTGCATTTTTATTAGCCAGGCTAACATGTTTGTGTAAATTTAATTTTTTTTAGCTTTATGCAAAATAGGAATAAATGTTTTATACTGTATGGAAATAGCGCAAGAAGCAAATGGCCATATAGGAAATTGGTACATGACCCGAAGACTTTCTTCACCCTTATCAAGCTGCGATATGACGTACATATTCCAATGTTTATGGTGTCAAGCTAATTTGCTTGGACCTTCCAGGCATTCAGCATTATGATTGAGACTTGATGTGTGTAAAGAATGCTGGTTACTTGCATGAACTTTTACTGTATCTGTGAAAATCTTTGTAAACATTGTACCTGTCAGCTGCTTTAGTGTCTCTACACTAAATACATTGCTGAGTAGGGTAGAAAATGACAAGTTCAAGCATAGTCACAGAAGGCGGGTAATTTCGTAGCTAGTACATTACATTATTCATTACAAGTACCACCCTTTTGTGATTGATTGATAGTGCAAATAGGGTGGCTCAAGGTGAGGTATAATATGAATAACTGATGCACTAGCTAAGAATTCAACCATTCTCTGCACTTGCAGTCTCATGTAGATAAAGGTCCAAATTTAAGGGGGTTGTCCTTTGCTTGGAAAACCCCTTTTGAACCCCATTCGATCGGTGTCGGCACTGGCTCCGCTGAGGCTCGTGTGACCCTGATAAGTCATGCGATCCCTGCAGCCAATCAGTGCTGCTGTCACTCTTTTCTTTGGACGTAATTGACATCCAAAGGTAGTGAGAGAGCAGCAGTAGTACTCACTACTTCCTGATGTCTTGATTTGCCTGAAGGAGGGGAGAGTGAAACCATCACTGACTTTAAGCAGGGATCATGGGACAGAACAATGTCCCGTGAGACCCAGGAGAGGCAGTACCAATACCGCCCGAAGAACGCCGAAAGTGTTATTATTTTAAGGGTCAAATGTAGGGATTGAACACTGGTTCTCTGATTAGTGGACAACCCCTTTAATTCATTCAGTGATGAAAAATCCATTTGCAGACACAAATCACAAATTTACGTTTGTAACGTACACAGAAATCGAACTAGTTTGGTGACTCTATCTTTTTAAAAACAGTTGTACAGTCTTAAGCTGTCTCCAGGCACTCTCACATTGCATTTACTACTTGCTGTGAGGATTCTCTGGTGCCGGTGGTGGATGCTTGACTGCAAATATGTAATCTACATACATGCTGTCATGTTCCGACTAGATGGGCACGGCCTCGCTCAATGCAAGTTTATTGAGCGAGCCGAGATACAGTCTGATTGGAATGTGGCCGGAAACATGCAAATCGCATACTTTAATGACTGCAGACTTGTAGCCTAAGGTCGTACAGCGCCTTTAACCACTTGACTCCCCAAGTCAGTTTTCACCTTCATGACCAGGTCAATTTTTACATTTCTGAACAGTGTCACTTAATGAGGTAATAACTCAATGAATCCCACTGATTCTGAGATTGTTTTTTTCGTGACATATTGTACTTCATGATAGTGGTAAAATTTATTTGATATGACTTGCTGTTATTTGTGAAAATTCTGAAGACTTTTGCAATTTTCAAACTTAAATTTTATGCCATTGAATCAGAGAGTTATGTCACACAAAATAGTTAATAAACAACATTTCCCACTTGTCTACTTTACAACAGCACAATTTTTTAAACATAATTTTTTTAAGGAAGTTATAAGGGTTAAAAGTTAACCATAAATTTCTCATGTTTCCAACCACTTATACAAAACCATTTTTTTAAGGACTACATGACATTTGAAGTGACTGAGGGGTCTATATGACAAAAAAAATGCCCAAAAGTGACAGCATTCTAAAAACTGAACTCCTCAGGGTGCTCAAACCTACATTCAAGAAGTTTATTAACCCTTCAGGTGCTTCACTAGAAATTTTGGAATGTGTGAAAAAAATTAACATTTAACTTTTTTTCCCCAAATATTGTACTTTAAACCCAAAATTTTTTATTTTCGCAAGGGAAGCAGGGAAAAATGAACCCAAAATTTGTTGCACAATTTCTCCTGAACATGGCGATTTCAGATATGTGGGGGAAAACCACTGTTTGGCACACGACAGGGCTCGGAAGGCCATTTGACTTTTTTAATGTAAAATGGCCTTCTCACATTTGGAGAGCCCCTGAACTGCCTAAACAGTGGAAACCACCCACAAGTGACACCATTTTGGAAACTAGACCCCTCAGGGAACTTATTTAGATGTGTGGTGAGCACCTTGAACCCCAAGGTGCTTCAAAGTAGCTTATAATATTGAGCCATGAAAATAAAAAAATCACATTTTTCCAACAAAAATGTATTTTAGCCCAAATTTTGCATTTTTACAAGGGTATCAGGACAAATTGCACCATACAATTTGTTGTGCAATTTCTTCTAAGTATGCCGCTGCTCCATATGTGGAGAAAAACTACTGTTTGGGCGCGGAAGGTAAGGAGCGCCATTTGACTTTTTGAATGCAAAATTTCCTTGATGCCATGTTGCGTTTGGAGTGCCTAAACAGTGGAAATTCCCCATAAGTGACACCATTTTGAAACTAGATCCCTCAGGGAACTTCTCTTGCTTCACAGAAGTTTATAACGCAGAGATGTAAAAATAAAAAAGAAAATCACATTTTTTTTCCACAAAAAAGCTATTTTAGTCACGATTTTTTTTTCATTTTGACACAACATAAGGAGAAACTGGACCCCAAAATTTGTTGTGCAATTTCTCCAGAATACTCTGATACCCCATATTTTTGAGTCACAGTGCAAAACTCGGGGGAGAATAAGGACCATTTTGGAGTTTAGGTTTTGCTGGACTGATTTGAGGGGTGTCATGTCACATTGTCAGAACCACCCCCCATAAGAGAGACTATTTTACAAACTGCACCTCTCAATGAATTCATCTACTGGTGCAGTGAGCATATTGACCCCACAAGTGGGTTACAGAATATTATACCATTGAGCAGTGAAGGACAAAAATAATTACATTTTTATCACCAAAATTTTGTTTTAGCCCGAAATTTTACATTTTCATACTGAGAAATGGGTAAATTTTTGCACCAAAATTTGTCCCACTAGTTCTGCCGAATGTAGAATTACCCATATGTGGCTGTACAGTACTGCTTAGCCACATGGTGAAACTCAGGAGGGACAGAGCACTATTTGCATCCTTGAGTGCATATTTTCCTAGAATATTTAGCAGAATCCATATATAAGTTCTAGAAGAGCAGCATCCCAATCCCCCCACATCCTCAAGTGACCCCGTTTTGGAAATTATACCCCTTTAGGAATTTATCTATAGGTGTAGTGACAATTTTGACTCCATGGGTGTTTTCCAGAAACCAGCAGCAGTAAATATTACCGAGTGAAAATTGCAAACTGTCGTTGTAAAGACAAGTACATTGTAGTGACCAGTATATTGTAGTGAACAGTACATAATGCCCAGCTCATGCTTCTGGAGACATACACACATAAATTAGGCGGGCTGTCATTGCTACAGAAATGCCAAACATGTGGACTTTAAATGTGGTTTAGGCACACTGGCTCAGAAGGGAGGAGGGCATTTTGATTTGGGAGCTCAGAATTTGCTGAATTTCTTTTGGGGGCGAAGAGCCATTTCGCTTTTCCAGAGCCTTAGTGGTAGCACAAATGTGGAAGCCCCCTATATTTCTGTTAACAGATGACGGACCTGAGTGAAGATTTGTTTTTTTTGTGGATTGAGTTTTTATGGGGAACATTTTACATAACGTTTGCGATCACATTTATCATGTGCTCTATACTGAGCACTTACATCAGGGTTTACATCTAAATCTCCAAGTGACGTGATTCAGATGAGACCTCAGGGGGATCCATTCACTATATGAGGCAGCAGAGTTACTCTGAATTCTGTCTGGCCTATGTTCTGTGATGTTTTTCTTTTCAGAAGTTCACAAAACTGTGTTAGACCATGCTTTTATGCATGCCTAAAAAGACGGACACTGCCACATCACAGGCCAGAAGCTACAGTGACTCCATCTGCCTCATTACTGTATAGGGAATCTTCCTCCAGGGGTCAGATTTACATGGAAACCCCTGTGTAATCTCTCAGCGTAGAGAGCAGGATAAATGTGAGCAGAGCCTTACTGCGATCTTTGGGAGGCAGAATGAACAAATCAACAACAGTTGAAGAATTGGTTTTATGTATTTTTTACGCCATTCCTCGTGTGGTATAAGTGACTAGGCGAATTTATTCTTCGGGTCGGTGCAATTACGATGATACCAGATTTATATGGGGTTTTTATGTTTGACTGCTGTCTCGCGCTAAGGCTAAGTTCATACTTGCGTTCGACTGGTCTGCGTATGGCTGCGTACTTCCTCCCTTAAGCTCCGCTTACTTCCGCATGCATCCTGCGTACCTATCTTTAACATTGGATACGCAGGGACATGCGTTGTATGTGAATACGTCCGCATGCGGTGTTTTAACGTGCCTGCCGACCGCATGGGAACGCAACATGTTGCGTTCGGAGGCACTTCAAAATGCAGCATGCGTACGCTTACGCATACAACGCATGTCCCTGCGTACCCAATGTTAAAGATAGGTACGCAGGACTGATGTGGAAGTAGGTGGAGCTTGAGGGAGGAAGTACGCAGCCATACGCAGACCAGCCTGAACGCAAGTGTGAACCCGGCCTTAAAGACGCTTTAAAAAAAAAGTTTTACATAGCTATATTTGAGAGCTATTATTTTGTCATATTTTGGCCAGCGGAGTCATGTAAGGGATTGTTTATTGTGGGATGAGTTGACATCTTTATGAGTACCATTTTCGGCCATTTTTTCAGGAACTGTTTTTTTGTCATTCCGTGTGTGGTAAAATTGATAAGGCAGTTTTATTCTTCTAGTCAGTATAATTAGTCATGCCCCATTTATATTGTTTTTTTTTTAATTATTGTCACTTTTACACAATAAAACAGTTTTATAGAAAACATAATTATTTTTGCATTGCTTTATTCTGAGCGTTATAACTTTATTTTTACACTGACTAGTTAGTAAGGTGGCTTTTTTTTGCAGGACAAGATGACTTTTTCAGAGATACCATTTTTATTTGCATTCATCTTTTTGATCGCATTTTGTTCCACTTTTTATTCGGAATAATGAGAAAGCATAGTTTTTTGTGTTCACTAAGGTTAACTAGTGGGACAGTTTTATAGGGTTGAGTTGTTTTGGAAATGGTCGTATCAAATATGTGTACTTTTTATGTTATTGATCTTATAATGCTGTGCAATGTTTTTGATATTGCAGGGTATTAGATCTGTGCATCACAGGCATGGAGGAGGCGTGACAGCTCTTGCTAGGAGCTTGCAGGCCACCATCTCTGGGTGACCCCGCGGCCATCTTTCTCATGCAGCGGTGTCATAAGTAAGATCACCAGGGCTCATCAGCTGATGAACTCCGGTGAACTTTCTCACCACAGCTCAGCGCTACACAGTGCAGAAGTGATTACACTCTCCTGTCAGTGTGTTGCCAGCTGACAGGTAGAGCAGCCGCATCAGCTGATGTGTCTGCTTTATAAGTGATCCAAACCTTTATTGGACAGTATGGATTACGGCGGATAGGTGAGGGATGTGGTGGATTATTATTTTTTCTCTTTTCCAGGTGACATGGGCATCAGGGATTAGGCATTAAAGTGAGTATTTGGTGTTGTTTATTTTTTACAAAAGGCAAGGGCGTCCGGGATTAGGTGTAAGGTGAGTATATACTTCTGATCCTGCTGTTATGAGTAACAGCAGGCATAGGCTGATCGGAGTAGTAGTCTCTCATCAGCCGACGCCTGTGACGTGCGATAAGCTTTTTTCGCGGGTCACTTTCACAGCTGCGGGTTCACACTGACATCTGAAAGAGTGACCCCGCAGTGCTCTGACCCGATAATATTACACCAATCAGAGCTGCCGTGTGCACACAGCCTTAGTGGAAAGTCGATCATTTACCAAACTTTGGCCGAATTTTGCAGCATTTGAGGAAAATGCTCAGGAATCCGAATGTGCCACGTTTCGCCGACTTTGAGATTGGCGAGCGTATTCCAAACAAGTTCGCTCATCTCTATTGGGGGTTAGCAAAAGGGAATTTCCTACTCCAAGGGACCCAGCAACCCGGAGCATTGCACAGTCCACTGATTGATTTCAGTTTGAACTGTATAATAATCTGTTATATATTTTTTGGATTTAATTTTTTTTCTTCTAATTACTCATCCTAAATTGTCTAGTGAAATGCATATAATAATTACTGTATTTGTATTTTTTGTTTTGGTTATTATAAGATTTATGATTAGCAATAAACAGTAATGTTTAGTACACTGCTCTTTCTATTGTAGCGAAACAAGCTGTGAAATTGTTCCCCTCAGACTGCTTCTTACACATACCTGCTTTTTCACAGGTACTGTTTCCCTTTTGGAAGACCAGAAGGAGCTCTGAAGGCCACATTATCTCTGCTAGAACGGGTATGTCTTAGTAAATTAAACCTTTTGGCTCTGTCTGCAACTCGCTTTTTTTCAGACATTTATATCCTCTATCCACTTCCATTTGTAAGGGTGTGACAGGGGTGTTCATATGCCTCTTCCCTCTCTAAACAATATTTGTACCAAGTGTATAGTTTTATCGTGTTTTTGTGACTGTATTAATATTTTCATAATCATGAAAATACAGAAAAATCATTAAATGAGAAGGTGTGTCCAAACTTTTGGTCTGTACTCTAATTGCGGAACTTATTTTTATTCCAAGATCTATGGATTAAAATATACTTTGGTTCATGGGAAAACCCCTCCAATGTATAATGTTATTCATGTATAGTGTATAGGGAAAGTCTAGGGTTAAGTTTAGAGTATATAAAGCAATGCGTAGGACTTAGGGATTAAGTTAGAAAGGAGGAAGATTTAGTTGTGGACATATTAGATATACAGAACAGACAAAAAGTTTGGACACACCTCATTCAAAGATTTTTCTCTATTTTCATGACTATGAAAATTGTACATTCACACTGAAGGCATCAAAACTATGAATTAACACATGTGGAATTATATACTTAACAAAAAAGTGTGAAACAACTGAAAATGTGTCTTATATTCTAGGTTCTTCAAAGTAGTCACCTTTTACTTTGATTACTGCTTTGCGCACTCTTGGCATTCTCTTAATGAGCTTCAAGAGGTAGTCACCGGAAATGGTCTTCCGACAGTCATGAAGGAGTTCCCAGAGATACTTAGCACTTGTTGGCCCTTTTGCCTTCACTCTGCGGTCCAGCTCATCCCAAACCATCTCGATTGTGTTCAGGTCTGGTGACTGTGGAGGCCAGGTCATCTGGCGTAGCACCCCATCACTCTCCTTCTTGGTCAAATAGCCCTTACACAGTCTGGAGGTGTGTTTGGGGTCATTGTCCTGTTGAAAAATAAATGATGGTCCAACTAAACGCAAACCGGATGGAATAGCATGCCGCTGCAAGATACTGTGGTAGCCATGCTGGTTCAGTATGCCTTCAATTTTGAATAAATCCCCAACAGTGTCACCAGCAAAGCACCCCCACACCATCACACCTCCTCCTCCATGCTTCACGGTGGGAACCAGGTATGTAGATTCCATCCGTTCACCTTTTCTGCGTCTCACAAATTTGGACTCATCAGACCAAAGCACAGATTTCCACTGGTCTAATGTCCATTCCTTGTGTTCTTTAGCCCAAACAAGTCTCTTCTGCTTGTTGCCTGTCCTTAGCAGTGGTTTCCTAGCAGCTATTTTTACCTTGAAGACCTGCTGCACAAAGTCTCCTCTTAACAGTTGTAGAGATGTGTCTGCTGCTAGAACTCTGTGTGGCATTGACCTGGTCTCTAATCTGAGCTGCTGTAAACCTGCGATTTCTGAGGCTGGTGACTCAGATAAACTTATCCTCAGAAGCAGAGGTGACTCTTGGTCTTCATTTCCTTGGGCGGTCCTCATGTGAGCCAATTTCTTTGTAGCGCTTGATGGTTTTTGCAACTGCACTTGGGAACACTTTCAAAGTTTTCCCAATTTTTCAGACTGACTGACCTTTATTTCTTAAAGTAATGATGGCCACTCGTTTTTCTTTCCTTAGCTGCTTTTTTTCTTGCCATAATACAAATTCTAACAGTCTATTAAGTAGGACTATCAGCTGTGTATCCACCAGACTTCTGCACAACACAACTGATGGTTCCAACCCCATTTATAAGGCCAGAAATCCCACTTATTAAACCTGACAGGGCACACCTGTGAAGTGAAAACCATTTCCGGTGACTACCTCTTGAAGCTCATCAAGAGAATGCCTAGAGTGTGCAAAGCAGTCATCAAAGTAAAAGGTGGCTACTTTGAAGAACCTAGAATATAAGACATAATTTCAGTTGTTACACACTTTTTGTTAAGTATATAATTCCACATGTGTTAATTCATAGTTTTGATGCCTTCAGTGTGAATTTACAATTTTCATAGTCATGAAAATACAGAAAAATCTTTAATTGAGGTGTGTCCAAACTTTTGGTCTGTACTGTATATATTTATATTTTCCATTGAAATAGAGATATACAGGTACATCTCACGAAATTAGAATATCATCAAAAAGTTCATTTATTTCAGTTCTTCTGTACAGAAAAGTGAAACTCATATTACATAGTCATTACAAACAGAGTGGTGTATTTCATGTTTATTTCTGTTAATGTTGATGATTATGGCTTACAGCCAATGAAAGCTCAAACGTCATTGTCTCCGTAAATTAGAATACTTTATAACACCAGCTTGAAAAAATGATTTTAAAATCCAGAATATTGGCTTACTAAAATGCATGTTCAGTAAATGCACTAAATACTTGATTGGGGCTCTTTTGGCATCAGTTACTGCTTCCATGGGGCATGGCATGAAGGTGATCAGTCTGTTGCACTGTTGAGGTGTTATGGAAGCCCAGATTGCTTTGATAGCAGCCTTCAGCTCGTCTGCATTGTTGGTTCTGGTGTCTCTCATCATCCTCTTGACAATACCCAATGGATTCTCTATGGGGTTAAGGTCAGACGAGTTTGCTCGCCAATCAAACACAGTGATACTGTTGTTTTTAAACCATTAATTGGTACTTTTGGCAATGTGGACAGATGCCTAGTCCTGCTGGAGAATAAAATTTCCATCTCCAATAAGCTTTTCCACAGAGGGAAGCATGAAGTGCTCTAAAATTTCCTGGTAAAGGGCTGCGCTGACTTTGGTCTTGATAAAACACAGTGGCCCTACACCAACAGCTGAAATGGCTCCCGAAATCATCATTGATTGTGGCTACTTCACACTATGCCTTGGAAATCAAGGTCCCAGAGTCTGGAGGAAGAGTGCAGAGACAGACAATCCAAGCTGCTTAAGGTCTACTGTGAAGTTTCCTCAATAAAACTATACGGGGGGAACTTGTTAATGATCTCAAGGCAGCTGGGACCACAATCACCTAGAAAACCATTGGTAACATTACGCCGTAAAGGTCTAAAATCCTGCAGTGTCCGCAAGGTCCCCCTGCTCAAGAAGGCACATGTGCAGGCCCGTCTGAAGTTTGCCAATGAACACCTGGATGATTCTGTGAGTGATTGGGAGAAGGTGCTGTGGTCAGATGAGACAAAAAATGAGCTCTTTGGCATTAACTCAACTCGCCGTTTTTGGAGGAAGAGAAATGCGGACTATGACCTAAATAACACCGTCCCCACGGTCAAGCATGGAGGTGGAAGCATTATGTTTGGGGGTGTTGCTTTGCTAATGGCACAGGACTACTTCACCACATCAATGGGAGAATGGATTAAACCATGTATTGTAAAATCCTGAGTGACAACCTCTTTCCCTCTGCCAGGACATTAAAAATGGATCTTGGCTGGGACTTTAAGCAAGACAGTGACCCAAAACCTACAGCCAAGGCAACAAAGCAGTGGCTCAAAAAGAAGCATATTAAGGTCATGGAGTAGCCTAGCCAGTCTCCAGACCTTAATCCCGTAGAAAACTTATGGAGGGAGTTGAAGCTCCGAGTTGCCAAGTGACAGCCTCAAAATCTTAATGAGTTAGAGATGATCAGCAAAGAGGAGTGGACCAAAATTCCTCCTTACATGTGCGCAAACCTCATTATCAACTACAAAAAACATCTGACTGTTGTGCTTGCCAGCAAGGGTGTTGCCACCAAGTATTAAGTCTTGTTTGCCAGAAGGATCAAATACTTTTATATAATTTATACAATGTGATTTTCTGGATTTTATTTTTGTTATTCTGTCTCTCAATGTTAAAATTAACCTACCCTTAATATTATAGACTGTTCATGTCTTTCTCAGTGTGAAAACTTACAAAATCAGCAAGGGATCAAATAATTATTTTCTTCACTGTATATATACATACACACTTATATACACATATAGTATACACATATACTATGTGTAGTTGCATCAGCGGTATGTCCGCTTCTGCTATATAGTATAAGCGATCACTTGATCACATATTAAAGTCCTCCTAGGCAAACTAAAGAATAAAGTAAAAATTAAGTTTTGTAGTGTCAAAAAAGTTTTAAATGCCCCCTTTCCCAATTTTAAATGAAAGAAATAAAATAAATAATAAACATATTTGGAATCGTACGTTGAATGGTGAAAACAGAAGAAAATCAAAACAACTGGATTGCCATTTTTCAGTCAATACAGTACTCCCAAAAATGCAAAATATTAATTTCTTGTATGTTCCACAAAATGATATCAATAAAAATATCACTTTGGAATGCAAAAGCAAGCCCTCACACAGCTCCATCAATGGAAAACTAAAGTTACAAGTCTCAAAAAATGATGACACAAGCCAAAGTTTTTGTTTTATAAATTTCTGATTTTTTCACTGTTAAAATATATATAAAAAAAAAGCTATACAAGTTTGGTATCACACAATTAACATAAAAACAAAACCTGAAAAAACATTGCAGAATTGCATTTTTTGTATTTTCACAATTTCACACTATTTGGAATTTGTTCCCATTTTTCAATATTGACCCAGTAAAACTGAATGTTGTGATTCACTGGCGTAACTGCAAAGTTATGGGCCTGGGTGCGAACTTTCAAATGGGGCCCACCCATGCCAAAATATTTTCCACCCAAATTCACATTTTACCTATTCTTTCTGACCTCAGTGGTGTAATTATCCGGTGCCCTATCGTAGTATATATTTGTCTCCCGTACTGCCATTGTTCTGCAATGCATAAAAGAAAATAAACCATTATACTCATCAGGGGCTTACATAGAAGTCATGGGGATCCATATAAGAAGTATAATGCACACCCATAGTCCTCCATATAATATAATGCACCCCATAGTCCTGTATATAATATACTGCACAGTTCATAGTCAACCATGTAGTATAATCAAATGCACCTCCATAGTCATCCATAATGTATAATGCACCCCATAGTACTTCATAGTAGTATTATGCACCCCATAGTCATATATAGTATAATGCAGCAGCCCAATAGGAGTATAAAATGCAGCAGCCCCATAGCAGTATAATGCATCCCCTACCCACCTTAGTAGAATGCACCCCCATACCAGTATTTTGTGCACCATACCTCGGCTTTACAAAAAAAAAAAAATTCCTTACCTGGCCGAGCTCCAGTGATGTCCTCACCCATGATTCGGCTGAGGCGCGCAGCGTCGTTCCGGCGTATGTCAATGACGTCATGGCCGGTGGCTGTTAACTGTTGCCAGAGGTTTATCTAGGTTTTCTGGCCTTCCCTTGCGCCACCTGCATCCCCTGCCTTGCTCTTCATGCATCCCCTGCCTTGCTCTGCCTGCATCCATCCCTTGCCTTGCTCTGCCTGCATCCCCTGCCTTGCTCTACCTGCATCCTCTGCGTTGTTCTGCCTGCTTCCCCTACCTTGCTCTGGCTTCTGGAAGGCCACAGGCTGGGAGCAGTATATGGTCGGCCCAAGTGAAGTAATGGTAGTGGACCAAGGAGCCGACTGCTCTCTATTCTGCTACAATTGTCAAGAATATCCACTTTCAGATGCCTATACTCTTATGAGTGTTGTCAGACCAACTATCTGGCATTTGCCAGTATTTCCAGATGACCAGTTCATTGTTGATTGGAATGGAGTGGCGGTAATTGAATGGAGGAATGACAGTGACGCAGATGACAAATTGGATGGAATCGAGAGCGGACGCCATGTCGCGTTTGGAGAGCCCCTGATGTGCCTAAACAGTGGAAATCCCCCAATTCTAACTCCAACCCTAACCCCAACACACCCCCAACCATAACCCTAACCACAAACCTAACCCTATTTCTAACCCTAATTCCAACTCTAACCCTAACTTTAGCCCCAACCTTAACTCCAACACCAACACTAACCCTAATGGGAAAATGGAAATAAATATATTTTTTTATTTTTATTATTTTCCCTAACTAAGGGGGTGATAATGGGGGGTTTGATTTACTATTTATAGCGGTTTTTATGTTTGACAGGTGTCACACACTAAGGCTATGTGCACACGTTGAGGATTTTTCACATATTTTTAGCGTTTTTGCGGCAGTTTTCCACTGCAAAAACGCATGCATTAAGCATCCTATTATTAGAATGCATTCCGCAATTTTTATGCACATGCTGCGTTTTTTTCCGCGAAAAAAACGCATCGCGGAACAAATGCAGCATGTTCATTCTTTTTCCGGAATCGCAGCGATTCCGCCGCCATAGGAATGTATTGAACCGCGTACTTTCCACATGTGGCTATGCCCACCACGCGCAAAGTGAGCGGTTCATGTGCGGATGGTACCCAGGGTCTGGAGGTGAGGAGACTCTGCCCTGGGTACAATATCCCTGGTAAAACAATAACTAAAATAAAAAATTGTGATATTCTCACCTTCCGGCGGCCCGGGCCCCGCAGCTTTCCCGCTCCTCAGTGACGCTCCCGGCAACTCCTGTTCCTAGTGATGCATTGCGAGAATCACCCCAGAGGACTTAGCGGTCTTGCGTGATGCTATGTCATCTGGGGTCATTGTCGCCAGGCATCACTGGGAACAGGAGTTGCCTGGAGCATCGCTAGGACCTGGAAGGCTGCGGGGGCCGCCGGAAGGTGAGAATATCACTAATTTTTTTTTTTTTTAAATTTTAACATTATATCTTTTTACTATTGATGTGGCATAGGCTAATTACGCTTGCAAAATGCTAGTTTTTAGCGGGAATACGCATACCTATAAAATGCGTATTTCCCACGGCAGGGAGGTGCGGGATTGCCGTGGAAATTTCCGCGGCAATTCCCGAACGTGTGCACATAGCCTAAAAGAAGCTTTTTTTTTTGGAAGAAGTTTTTGCGTAGCCGCATTTTGAGAGCTATAATTTTTCCATTTTCCATATGATCCAGCATTGCAGTGCATTATAACTATGGTGAAAGCTTCAGACACCATGCTGTCAGCGTGGTCTCAGAGGCTTTCCGTAGCTTGATGACCCGGGAGCCGTCATTACAGAGATCGGGCTCGCAAAGACGTCGCGGGGACGCCGATCAGAAGGCAGAGGGAGCTCCCGTTCCTCTGCCTCCCTCCTGAAGCTGCGATCGCACTCGAACGCAGCATTTAGGGGGTAAACAGCCAGGGACGGCACGGACGCTGCTCCTGGCTGCTAGTGCAGAAGCTCAGTCACCGGCAGTGCTGAGCTCCTGCACTGACCGGGCAGGAAGTGCTGATATTTCAGCATCTCCTGTGCGATCATGCTGCCGTGCAGGAGGAATCGTTTGCACGGCAACAGATGTCTGTCTGACCTGCCGTGCCCCTGACCCGCCTGGCACAGTCGCAATTGTAACCGCGGTAGTTACGCCACTGGTGTGATTCAAAATTACAACTTGTCTTGCAAAAGACATGCACTCTACAGCTTTCATCGACTAAAAAATGAAAAATTATTTCTCTTGGAAGAAGAGGGGAAAACGAAAGTGTAACAGTGAAAAATCTGGTCCCAAAGAGGTTCAACAAGTTCATGTGTATTTGCATCCTAAATGAGACTTAAAATGGTTATAAATTCTAAGAATCACTATGTACTTTTGTTCCCTAAAATAAAAAAAAAAAGCTTGAGCTTCCAGAGGGAGCACATTGTTCAGAACTGCTAATTTTTATTGCAATATGTATATTGACATTAAGATCATGACAGAAGATCAGCTTTCCACCCTCCTATCAAGATCACACCTCACCACTTGCATGCTTGACCCCTCCCATCCCACCTCATCCCTAGCCTCGCCACCGTCTTCACCCCTACTCTAACACACCTCTTCAACCTCTCACTTACAAATGGTGTCTTCCCCTCATCCTTCAAACATGCCTCAATCATACCCATTCTCAAAAAGACCTCCCTTGACCCATCCTCTGTGTCTAGTTATCGCCCGATATCTCTTCTCCCTTATGCCTCAAGACTACTGGAACAGCATGTCCATCTTGAACTGTCCTCCCACCTCTCCTCCTGCTCCCTCTTTGACCACTTACAATCATGCTTCCGACTGCATCACTCAACTGAAACTGCCCTAACTAAAGTCACCACCTACTAACCGCCAAGAGCAAGCGACACTACTCTGTCCTCCTTCTTCTGGACCTGTCTTCTGCCTTCAAAACTGTGGACCATTCCCTCCTGCTACACATTCTCTCATCTCTTGGCATCACAGGCTTGGCCCTATCCTGGATCTCATCATATCTAACAAACCGAACATTCAGTGTCTCCCTCTCCCACACTACCTCCTCACCTCGCCCCCTGTCTGTCGGTGTCCCTCATGGCTCAGTTCTAGGACCCCTACTCTTCTCCATCTACACCCTCGGCCTGGGACAGCTCATAGAATCCCATGGTTTGCAGTATCATCTCTACGCCGACGACACGCAGATCTACCTATCTGGACCTGACCTCACCTCCTTACTGACCAAAATCCCACAATGTCTGTCTGCTATTTCTGCTTTCTTCTCTGCTCGCTTTCTAAAACTGAACATGGACAAAACAGAATTCATCATCTTTCCCTCATCTCACTCTATCTCCCCACCAGACCTGTCCATCAACGTCAATGGCTGCTCACTTTCCCCAGTCCCGCATGCTCGGTGCCTCGGTGTGATCCTCGACTCTGCCCTCTCTTTCAAGCCACATGTCCAAACCCTTGCCTCCTCCTGCCGTCTCAAACTCAAAAACATTTCCCGGATCCATGCATTCCTCGACCATGAAACTACAAAAACTAGTGCATGCCCTCATCATCTCCCGCCTCGACTACTGCAACCTCCTACTCTCTGGCCTTCCCTCTAGCACTCTGGCACCACTCCAATGCATCCTGCACTCTGCTGCCTGACTAATACACCTGTCTCCCCGTTATTCCCCAGCCTCTCCTCTCTGCCAAGCCCTTCATTGGCTTTCTATCGTCCAGAGGCTCCAGTTCAAAACCCTAACCATGACCTAAAAAGCCATCCACAATCTGTCTCCTCCATACATCTGTGACATGGTCTCCCGGTACATACCCACACGCAACCTTCGATCCTCTCAAGATCTCCTCCTCTACTCCCCTCTTATCTCTTCTTCCCACAACCGCATACAAAACTTCTCCCGTGCCTCTCCCATACTCTGTAATTCTCTACCCCAACACATCAGACTCGCGCCTACCATGGAAACCTTCAAAAAGAACCTGAAGACCCACCTCTTCCGACAAGCCTACAACCTGCAGTGATCATCAGTCTACTGAACCACCGCACGACCAGCTCTATCCTCTCCTAGTGTATCCACCCATCCCTGTAGACTGTGAGCCCTTGCGGGCAGGGTCCTCTCTCCTTCTGTACTTGTGTGTGCCTTGTATTGCTCACGTTTACTGTACTTGTCTATATTTGCCCCTTTTCACATGTAAAGCGCCATGGAATAAATGGCGCTATAAAAATGTATAATAATAATAATAAATAATAATAATGATAAAGTTGTTCCGAACATTTAACATTTATTTACTTTTTTGGTCATCTTGACATTTCCTCACAAATCATGAATTTATGTACTTTTGATTACACTAGATACATTTTTGATGGTGCAGCATTGTGATCCTATGAATGGGACTGTCTTGAGGGAGTAGAGACTCACATTTCTTCCTACTTCCTCAACCAGACCCTTTTCATTTTAAGTTATATAATTTGTTCACTTATTTCACTTGTGGTGTTCCCTTTTTTCTTTCCTTCTCTGTGACCTTTATTTAGCATCTGTGTAAAACAACTTATATCTTCCTTTATTTCTTGCACACCTTATATAATATATTTTAAAGAGATTGTACCAAGTTTGGAAGTTATCCCCTATACAAGTTATATTCCTAGAATGTAAAAATGCATTATATATCAGCTAATTATAGGGTTATTACCACAATCACGTTAAACATAGTAACATAGTTAACAAGGCAGAGAAAAGACGTTTGTCCATCCAGTTCAGCCTATATTCTGTCAGAATAAATCCCCAGATCTACGTCCGTCTAAAGAACCTAATAACTGTAAGATACAATATTGTTACGCTCCAGAAAGACATGCAGGCCTATCTTGAACACCTCGCCTGAGTTCGCCACCACCACCTCCTCAGGCGTTATTTTTCAAAAATTACGTTAATTGTACAGTCATGGCCAAAAGTTTTGAGAATGACACAAATATTATATTTTCACATGATCTTCTGCCCTCTGGTTTTTATGTGTGTTTGACAGATGTTTTTATCACAGGCAGAAATATAATAATTGCAAACATATGAGTAACAAAAGCTTATATTGACAGTTAGAATGAGTTAATGCAGCAAGTCAATATTTGCAGTGTTGACCCTTCTTCTTCAGGACCTCTGCAATTCTCCCTGGCATGCTCTCAATCAACTTCTGGACCAAATCCTGACTGATAGCAGTCCATTCTTGCACAATCAATGCTTTCATTTTGTCAGAATTTTTAGGTTTTTGTTTGTCCACTCGTCTCTTGATGATTGACCACAAGTTCTCAATGGGATTAAGATCTGGGGAGTTTCCAGGCCATGGACCCAAAATCTCTATTTTTTGTTCCCTGAGCCATTTAGTTATCACCTTTGCTTTATGGCAAGGTGCTCCATCATGCTGGAAAAGGCATTGTTGATCGCCAAACTGCTCTTGGAGGGTTGGGAGAAGTTGCTCTTGGAGGACATTCTGGTACCATTCTTTATTCATGGCTGTGTTTTTAGGCAAGACTGAGCGAGCCGATTCCCTTGGCTGAGAAGCAACCCCACACATGAATGGTTTCAGGATGCTTAACAGTTGGCATGAGACAAGACTGGTGGTAGTGTGTCGACCCGCCACCACAATTGTGGGTTACCAGGGCAATGGGGTACTCAGAGCCGAGCCCATGGAAGTCTATGGGGATTTTGTCACAGGTAGCTGTGGCTCGGTCTGTGGCCCGGGCGGTCTGGCGTATGTTGGGGATATATTTACAGGGGATTGATTTATGTACAGTTCGTGACGCCACCTGTAGTATTCTGGTAATTTGTACCAGCGCTGCTGTAGATCTCTGAGGGGATGGTGATGCAGCTAGATGTCGGGTCCCCTACAGGTGGGACTCTTCCCTCAGGTCGGTAGTTAGGTAGGGATTGTGCAGGCATGCAATAATAACTCAGTCTCACACAGTCAACGTCTTTCCATACCTTTACTTGCAAGATGATAAGGCAGGTCCCGGGGAGGCTGATGGGGTTGATGGAGGATGAGCTTTGAGGCAACAGCTAAGCAAGTTAGGGGCCTCCTTTACTTTCCAATGAAGCTGAGTACGACCAGCCTGAAGCGTAGTCCTCTCAAATCTCCAGCTTATCTTTAGCTGTACCTGCCCAGTCAGATTTGTGTTAGAAGCCTTCCTGCGAGGGAGCTGAATCCTTTTCTTGTCGTGCACTAACTCAAAGTCTTCACACCCCCTGACTCCAGCTACGTTCTGACTATAAGGGGCTTGTCTGCCGCGACCTAGGGTCCGGTAGATTCCTGGTTTTCTCTTCACTATGCTGTACAATAGTGATCCTTCGGTCCCCAGTAACCGGTTGCAACGTGCAGGACTTTTCCAAGTCAAAAGCACTTTTCCAATTATCTTCCTTCCACTTTGCCCTTCGCCTTGCTTGTCTCTTAACAGATAGTTCAGTCTTTCTTCCAGTGGGGCACAGCTCTGACTAGACTAAGGTGTATACAGACACCTACACCAGACTCCACTTTCTGAACTGATGGTAGACTTAAACTGGACACGTCTACTCTGTCCAAGGACAGGAAACTGACTTCTCACTCTGAAGTCCGGACACTGACTGACTAAATCACTCCCTTCCACACCCCTGCTGGGTGTGTCAGAAGTGTACATGATGTCATGAAGAGACCTTAACTGTTACCTCTCCACTCATCCTCCTGGATTGTGTACCAGGGCTACACATTCCCCCATGGTAAACGACAGCACTCCCGGGCTGTAAAATATAAAGAGACAGAAAATTTTGTTTATGCATAACAACAAACATTAACTTCTTCCCATCCGGGAGGTGAGAACACCTTGAACGTTACGAACAATAACATTTTACATATAGAAATACAAAAGTATCAAATAGCATTTAATAAATATACAAGATACTTGTGAAGGACCCGCACCAAACCTTCAACGTGGGTCCTGGGTGGGCTGCAGGACATCCAAATGCAGACCTCACTCAGTGCCACACCACACGGGTTTTTGGTTCAGAGGTGAGTCAAGGTTTCATGTGAAACCATTAAGAAGGCACTTTAGTGCAACTATTTACAGGATACAGTTTTTGGGCTGGCTCAGTCCTCAGCCTCTGAGTCCATTGTTAAACGAAGACATAATAGGGAAAAACACATTTATATATATAGACTTTTTACAATGTTCACATAAACTACTGCTGATATCTAATGGGTAATTTCCCTTTTGTGATTCTCTCTGATCTACGTGGTGTAGTTTCAGGTATAACAAGTTGCGATCTGTCTGCACTGCGTAACGGCAAACTATAGAACTGCCTTAACCTTTCTATGGATCTGGCAAGCGTACTGATGGCTGGGCGGTGTGAGTCAGCTTCACCAGGGGATCCCATAGTATGGGGCGCTGCTTCAGATGATCCATCTTGAGGTTCCACAGGTTGAGGTGTTGCTGGAATGGGTAACTCCTGAACGGGTTCAACTGGCACCACAGGCACAACTGGAGGTAAAACTTCCTCTTGTGGCTGATAAAACTGCAACACTGGAATTATCACAGCATCTCCCAGTCGGGGCCAATCCGCAGGAAAATCTCCCAGATCTGTGTGTAGGACCTCTTCCTTTCTTTCTCTTTGATTGAGGACAGGGTTCTTTTCACAACTCTTTAAGTGTTCTGGACACAACTTCAAATGATCTCTGGACACAGTGGTTGTTGTTCTTCCTCCGTCTTTACTGACGACACAAACTTTTCTGTTGTCGTATTTAGAATCTTGTATGACGTAGGGTTCTTGCTCCCACTGATTATCCAATTTGTGCATCTTTCTTTTTCTTTTTAATACTACCTCTCCAGGCATCAGAGGCTTGGCAGGAGCATTTCGGTTGTAAACATCTTCCTGTTTCTCCCGTGCCTTATTGAGACTTTCCTCTACACAGATTTGTACTCTTCTGTATTGCTCTTGCCGATTGACGTCCCAGTTCTCAACAGCGTCGTCTGCCTCCGGTTCTACCACTCCAAGTTCTAGGTCCATTGGTAGTTTTCCGGGCCTTGCTCTCATAAGATAGGCTGGAGTGCAGTTAGTTGAGCTTACAGGTATATGATTATACAAATCAACCAAATCAGGCAGTAAATCCGGCCATCGATTCCTGTCTTCCAACGGTATGGATCTCAACAAGTCAAGGACAATATGGTTCATCTTTTCACAAAGACCGTTGGTTTGAGGGTGGTATGGTGTCGTTCTTATTTTCTTGCACCCGTACATATGACAGAATTCCTTGAATAAATCGGCTTCAAAAGCAGGTCCCTGATCGGTTAAGACTTGCTCGGGATACCCATGCGGTCTGCAGAAGCTTGCTTGAAAGGTCTTCGCGGCCGTCACTGCGGTCTGGTCCTTAACTGGAACAACTACCAGAAATCTGGAGTAATGGTCCACCATGGTCAAGGCGTATGAGTATCCAGATCTACTCGGCGACAGTTTGACGTGGTCCAGGGCCACAATCTCCAGGGGACGAGTCGTCCGGATAGGTTGCAGGGGGGCCTTTTGACTACCGTAGTCCTTTCTTCTGAGACCACAGGGTCCACAGTTCCGACACCACCTCTCGACGGAGCTGCGCATCCCTACCCAGTAGAACCGGCATCTCAACAGGGTCTCCAGCTTCCTCCAGCCAAAGTGTCCTGCTTGATCGTGGTACGCTTCCAACACCATTGGGACGTCTGCCTTGGGGACCACGATTTGCCAGACCATTTCATGGGTTCTGGGGTTGACGTATCTTCTGCACAACTTCTCACGGTATAGGAACAACCTGCTTTTCTCGTTCCACAGGAGCTTGGCTGACATAGGTGCATCCTTTTCCAAGGAGGAACCTTCCTGTTTTAACAACTCCTTGATGCGGCTGACCACTGGATCACTGTCCTGAGTCTCTTTCCAGCTGTGATGGGGTAAAGGATTTAATGTTGCACCATGCTGCTTTCTGTGAACTTGATGCTCGTGGACTACCCCATTTCGATGGAACGCAGGTAGCTCAATTTCTTCCAGGTCGTCCGATTCTTCTTCCGTATCAGAGTCATGCGGCCTTCGGGACAACGCATCAGCATTAGCATTCTTTCGACCTGCCCGGTACTTGATAGTAAACTGGTAATTGGACAACCGAGCCATCCATCGCTGCTCCATGGCGCCCAGCTTGGCGGTTTCCAGGTGCGTTAACGGGTTGTTGTCTGTAAACGCAGTGAACTTATTGGAGGCCAGATAGTGCTTAAATCTTTCAGTAATGGCCCAGACCAGCGCCAGAAACTCCAGCTTGAAGCTGCTATAATTTTCCGGATTCCTTTCAGTTGGCCTGAGTTTTCTGCTAGCATATGCGATGACTTTTTCTTGTCCATTCTGCGTCTGACTGAGAACGGCTCCCAACCCTTCATTACTGGCGTCGGTGTACAACAGGAACGGTTGGCTGTAATCAGGATAGGTTAAGATCTCATCACCTGTCAGGATCTCTTTCATCTTTTGGAATGCTTCAGCCTGTTCTTTACCCCAATTAAAGGGAGGGTTTCTGCGCTTTAAGGATTGTCCTACCAGGAGGTCCTGTAAAGGAGCTGCCTTCTTCGTGTAATCTTTCACGAATCTCCTATAGTAACCCGTTAGTCCCAGGAACTGTCGCACTTCCTTAAGGTTCTTCGGCTCCGGCCACTTCTGGATGGCAGTGACTTTCTCTGGGTCCGGCGCTACTCCTTCCGAACTGACGATGTGCCCCAAGTATTGTACCTTCTGCTTGAGTAGATGGCATTTTGAGGGTTTCAACTTCATCCCGTACCTGGACAGGGACTCAAACACTTCTGCCAGGTGCTTCAGATGGTCCTCATATGTCTTGGAATACACGATAACGTCGTCTAGGTATAGCAGCACGGTTTCAAAATTGAGATGTCCCAGACAGTTTTCCATCACTCTCTGAAATGTTCCTGGGGCACTACTGAGCCCAAACGGCATTCTGTCGAACTCACAGAGCCCCATTGGGGTGGTGAAAGCCGTTTTCTCACGATCCTCCTCAGCCACAGCCACTTGCCAGTAACCACTAGTCAGATCAAGGGTAGAAAAGTAGTTAGCCGTTTTCAGAGCAGCTAATGATTCCTCTATACGTGGTAGCGGGTATGCATCCTTGTGTGTTATGCGGTTCACCTGCCTGTAATCCACACACATTCTCATACTACCATCTTTCTTTTTAACCAGAACTAGAGGGGCTGCCCAGGGGCTACAACTATCCCTTATCACCCAGCTTTCTTCATATCATTCAACATTTCTTTAGCTTTCTGATAATGAGCTGGAGGTATGGGCCTATACCGCTCTTTGATGGGAGGATGACTGCCAGTAGGGATATGATGTTGTACTCCCTTAATTGTCCCAAAATCAAGTGGATTCTTGCTAAACACTTGGGCGTACTCTTGCACCACCCGTAATACCCCTTGCTTCTGGTGAGCGGGAGTGGTGTCCGTCCCAACATGGAGTTGCTGACACCATTCCGCCACCTGAGTTGCTGGGTCATTGTCCTCCGCTATTTGACAGGAGTCTAAGGACTCAGCCGGGAGAATAGAATTATTATCAACAGCATGAAGTTTAGCAATGGTTGCATAACGGGGTAAATTTACCTCATCATCTCCCCAATTGAGAAGCCGTACCGGTACTCTTCCATTCACCACTTCTACTACTCCTCTAGCAGTCATAAGTGTAGGTCTATGTTCTGAATGGTGGGGTTCTACTACAGCTTGGTAATTCTGTCCTCTCAGACCTATGGCTGCCCTGCACCAAATGATCATTTCACTCATTGGGGGTATCACAATAGGATCCGAGTCAGTGACCCGTACATTACCAATTTCGCCGTCGGTAAGCTTCGCTTGCTGCTGACACACCAGGGCCCGGATCTCTCTTTGGATTACTCCTCTCTGCCTTGGTCGGGCAATCTCAGCGAGCTGTTGGAGCAAGAACACAACTTCTCCCAAACAATTACCGATAATGTTAGTACCCAAAATGATATTTAAACCGTTCTCCTCATTTACAGTCTTTACTACCAGAAGCCCTTGGTCTTTCAACTCCTCTCTGCCCACCTTTACATCTACACATTTTGTTCCGAGTACTTCTACAGGAAGACCATTCGAAGCATACACAGTAAAGTCAAGGCTCGGAGGTTTAAGACTGTCCATTGACCAGTACTTGGTATATAGAGCATCAGGTATTAGGGTCACCTGGGACCCAGTGTCTAACAATGCTGGAACAGCAATACCATCTAGAATAATAGACAGGTAGGGTCGCCCGCCCACATACCTGCGGTTCCAGTCTAGGGGGCCTGACGGGTATTCTCCTGGGTGTTGGCCCTTGGACCCAGGTTCTGCCCGTTTAAAGGACACTGTGTAGACAGATGACCTTTCCGGTTGCAGCGATAACAGATGATCTCTCGACGAGAAGGGTGTTGATCAGAGGTTGCTCCTGGGGGTGGCGTTGTCCTCCTCCGGGGGGGCGACGTCTTCTTTCTTCTCCGGTGCATCCACGGAACGTCCTCTGGGCAGTCAGCTAACAAGATCTTCCCTTCCTCCTCTTTCCGCAGCTGCAGGGCACTCATTACAGCAGCCAGATTTTTAGTCAGCTGGCGCACCTCTGAGCGCAGACAGTCCAATTCACTAGGAGGTGTCACCTGCGCTTTGGTTTCTGCCACTAGCGGGGAACAGGGGGTTACTGCCGGTTCCAGAGTGACTTCACCCTGATGATGTTGGGTGGCCACCTCGGGTTTGCCCAGGGGCCGCAGCCCTTTTATTGCCATGTCCTTTAGGACATCAAAGGTAGCATCCGGATGATCTAAGGACCACCAATTTACAGTTCTGCGTTCCTCTGGGGATCTCAATCCCTGTATAAATTGTTCTTTCAGCATTCTATTCTCGTCGATAGCATTTAAATTGTTAATTTGCTTGAGGGCTCTCAGGGCTCCCTGTAGTCGGCAAGCATAGTCCCGGATGCTGTCACCTGGCTGTTGTGAACAGTGATAGAAGGCCATCCGGAGATCCGTTTCTGTGCGGTCTTCAAATATGGCATGTAGCTTCAGGAAGATCGCAGGTACCGACTCCTGATCAACGGTATCCCAAGTCTCCACTTCCCTTTCAGCGGCGCCAGTTAGCTGCCCTATTAGCACAGCAGCTTTTTGTCTCTCAGGCATAGAGTACATTTCTAAGATGCTGCATAACTTCCGCTTGAAGCCTGCTAATGTGCCTGGCCCACCGCTGTATTGGGGAAGCCATTTCGCCCCAGGCATATATGGGAGCGTTAGTGGCATGATCGGGACTACCGGACTGGGTGCAGGGCCTGCGCCTCCATCTGGCGCTATAATACCAGACGGTGCGGGATTGGGGCCTCCGGCCGGGGCCGCACTGTCAGCCGGTTGTTGTGACATCTTAGCGCCCCCTTGGTTAAACGGAGCCTACCGGTTTCAGACGCTGCTACTTCACAGGCACCGCAGTGGGAACAGGACCTTCGTCGCAGGCGCTCTGATGTCAGAGCGTTCACTTCCTGTTGCAGGACCTGCCGCTCTATTTTGCGATGCAATTTGCTATGCGGATTGCAATGCAGATTGTGATGCAGTTTGCTATGCGGATTGCGATGCGGTTTGCGATGCAGATTGCTATGCAGTTCGCTATGCGGTTTGCGATGCAGATTGCTATGCAGTTCGCTATGCGGTTTGCGATGCAGATTGCTATGCAGTTTGCGATGCGGTTTGCGATGCAGATTGCTATGCAGTTTGCGATGCGGTTTGGGGTGCAGGTTGGGGGCGTGTCCAAGACTCTGCGCGCTTTTTCAGGTCCGCCCACCTTCTTCTCCAGCGCCTGAGGGCGCGAATATGGCGGCAAAATGGCGGATTTTAGCGCCAAAAATAGCAAACAGTCCTTTTTCACAAAAACAATCCACAGGCACACAGGGCTCGCAATGCTGCAAGTTTCGTATCCTGTTCGTGACGCCAAAATTGTGTCGACCCGCCACCACAATTGTGGGTTACCAGGGCAATGGGGTACTCAGAGCCGAGCCCATGGAAGTCTATGGGGATTTTGTCACAGGTAGCTGTGGCTCGGTCTGTGGCCCGGGCGGTCTGGCGTATGTTGGGGATATATTTACAGGGGATTGATTTATGTACAGTTCGTGACGCCACCTGTAGTATTCTGGTAATTTGTACCAGCGCTGCTGTAGATCTCTGAGGGGATGGTGATGCAGCTAGATGTCGGGTCCCCTACAGGTGGGACTCTTCCCTCAGGTCGGTAGTTAGGTAGGGATTGTGCAGGCATGCAATAATAACTCAGTCTCACACAGTCAACGTCTTTCCATACCTTTACTTGCAAGATGATAAGGCAGGGCCCGGGGAGGCTGATGGGGTTGATGGAGGATGAGCTTTGAGGCAACAGCTAAGCAAGTTAGGGGCCTCCTTTACTTTCCAATGAAGCTGAGTACGACCAGCCTGAAGCGTAGTCCTCTCAAATCTCCAGCTTATCTTTAGCTGTACCTGCCCAGTCAGATTTGTGTTAGAAGCCTTCCTGCGAGGGAGCTGAATCCTTTTCTTGTCGTGCACTAACTCAAAGTCTTCACACCCCCTGACTCCAGCTACGTTCTGACTATAAGGGGCTTGTCTGCCGCGACCTAGGGTCCGGTAGATTCCTGGTTTTCTCTTCACTATGCTGTACAATAGTGATCCTTCGGTCCCCAGTAACCGGTTGCAACGTGCAGGACTTTTCCAAGTCAAAAGCACTTTTCCAATTATCTTCCTTCCACTTTGCCCTTCGCCTTGCTTGTCTCTTAACAGATAGTTCAGTCTTTCTTCCAGTGGGGCACAGCTCTGACTAGACTAAGGTGTATACAGACACCTACACCAGACTCCACTTTCTGAACTGATGGTAGACTTAAACTGGACACGTCTACTCTGTCCAAGGACAGGAAACTGACTTCTCACTCTGAAGTCCGGACACTGACTGACTAAATCACTCCCTTCCACACCCCTGCTGGGTGTGTCAGAAGTGTACATGATGTCATGAAGAGACCTTAACTGTTACCTCTCCACTCATCCTCCTGGTATTGTGTACCAGGGCTACACAGTAGCGCTCACCTTGTCTTCTCCGAATGAGGCGTTTTCTGATGTCCCAAACAATCGAAAAGGGGATTCATCAGAGAAAATAACTTTACCCCAGTCCTCAGCAGTCCACTGCATGTACCTGTAAGGTTCTTTGTCTCTTTTGACATGTTCCTTGAAACTCAGTTTTCCGTCGGCCATTTTGCTTTCTGTCTTTCTGCAGCTCTTGCCCTCAGTTAATATGGAGTTTCCAGTTTTCATGTTCCCGCCCTGATTCTCCCCTCTTGCTTCTTAAGCAGCCTCAGCTGAACAATCAGTGCTCCTGAATCAAGCTCAGTCAGCCTGTGACCTGACTCCTGGAAACCTAGGATTTTGGACTCCAGCTATTTCCTACTGAGGAACTTTGGAACACTTTTGGACTTTGGAAACTGCTGTCTGGTGAATCCATGTTTGCAGAGGAATTACGGTACAGAGAAGAGATCCTGAACCTGCTTGGAGAGTTATTGTAGAGCTTGAAGTTACTCTGGCCTGCTGTGTTCTCCTGCCTCTGTTCCTGCAAACTGTGTGACCTTTTCTGCATGCTTGTATGAAGTAATACAAGTCATTTCATATCAACCTATGTCTCATGTGTTTTCCTCGCACCCAAGAACAAGACGCTATAGGAACTGTACACTATACATGACAAGATTCAGGAGCCAATGTTTAGTGTCTGCTGGGTCTGGGAAAGCCGTGTCTGCTGTGACTGTGGATATCAGATGTCCGTTTAATACCTTCTGTGATGACAGTGGTTGTGACTTCTCACAACCATTCCAGGTGAGCGCATTCCCTTAAATGTTACTCTGGAGTGTTACCACAGGTAAACACGATTGTTTTTTTTTTTCTTTCCTCTTCTCCTTCCAGCACTTCTGCCTTAAAAGATCTGGAAGATGGAGGCCCGCATAAAGGAGCTTTGCGGAGTGACTGATACAATCCTTGCAGATATACAGACTATAAAGACCCGTTTTGCAAGCCTACAGGACCTCACTAATCATAATTTGCAAGTGTTTGGACAAACTACTCAGGAATTACGAGCCAGGATTGAGGCTCTAGAGGAACGAGTCCAGGCTCCTGCCATAACCCCGAGTTATGGGATCCCCAAGTTACCTCCTTTTCGTTTTGGCGGTGAACGTGAGAAATTCAGGGATTTATTAACCAATGCAATCTATTTTTCTCTGCACATGCTTCACAATTTCCCACTGAACGATCCAAAGTGCTTACTATAATCATGTTGCTTACCAATAAGGCTTTGATGTGGGCAAACCCTCTGATTGAGACTGAGGATGATTGTTTGAATCACCTTGATGCTTTTATTTCAGCCATGGGGCAGGTGTTTGATGACCCCAATCGAGGTGCAACAGCTGAAGCAGCCATGTTAACTTTGCGCCAAGGTAAGCGTTCAGTAGCCGAATATGCCTTGGATTTCAGGAGATGGGCTCTTGATACCACTTGGGACACTTCCGCCAAAAAATCTATTTTTCGGAAAGGGTTGTCTCCACTGATTAAGGATGAACTTGCTCGTGCCGACCCTCCCACTGCGTTAGGTGACTTTATTAACTATTGTATCCGTATTGATGCTCGTCTGACTGAACGTAGACAAGAGAGATGGTTCGAAAATAATCGCACTAACCTTTTCCTACCTCCCTCCTCAGCTAAGGAACCTTTGAGTAGGATCACAAGGGAACCAGAACCTGAACCCATGCAGGTGGACTCTTTACAAAGACGGGTTAGTGATGCACGCAAAGAACATCGTATAAAAGGAAAATCTATGTTTTTACTGTGGTAAGTCAGGGCACTTCATTATAAACTGCCCCAGCCGTTCTCGTAAGACTACTGCAGCAGTCATTCACTGTGAGTGTTGCGAGAGGAGCTCTGTCATGTCCGAGCCTCAGACTCCAGAGAGATCTGCTGCAAGAGATCTTGATTTTTCGGACTTAAACTCTGTTAGTTCTGGGGACAATGACGGTATAAACGCTGCAATTTTTCAAGTTTCCTCAGCGGTGTCCAGCTGAGTTGTAAAAGAAATAATTCTCATTGCTTCCTTTCCATCAAACTCTGGGTGGACTCAGTCTGGTGTCTAGCTCTGCTATGATCGACTCAGGAGCAAGTGGAAATTTTATGGATATCTCCTTTGCTCTGAAACAGGGGATACGTTCAGTGAAGAAGGCTACTCCAGTACAGATGGAGACTGTGGATGGCTCCCTGCTGACCTCTGGACCAGTGGATCAGGAAACAGAGCCTTTGAGGGTCCTTATGGGTAAAGATCATCAGGAGAAAATGTCTTTTATGCTTATCTCTTCTCCCCACTTTCCCATTATTCTAGGGCTACCATGGCTGCAGGCGCAGAATCCTACGATTAACTGGGAAACCAAGGAATTACACTTTCCGGAGAAACAGATGAGTCAAGGAGTTTCAGCTTGCTCTGTTCCTAAAGGAACCATGTCAGTCCCTGAACTACCAGCTGTATACCAGGACTATGTGGATTTATGTGACAAGAAGAACGCTGATCAGCTTCCTCCTCACCGTCCATATGATTGTCCAATCGAATTATTGCCTGGAGCCGAGATACCTTTTGGTAAGATCTACCCCTAGCGGGGCCCGAGCTAAAAGCTTTGAAGGACTACATAGATGAAAATCTAGCCAAAGGCTTCATACGCCCTTGCCGGCAGTGGCTGAAAGAATCACTTCTTTACAAAAGAATATGGATCTTCTAAAGGAAAATCTAGAATTGGCTCAGGAAAGGTACAAGAAAGCAGCAGATAAATTTCGTAAACCTGCACCAGCTTTCAAGGTAGGAGATTTGGTCTGGCTGTCAACCAGAAATCTTAAAATAAAGATTCCATCGTCTAAATTGGGACATAAGTACATTGACCTTATAAGATCAGTAAGATTATAAGTGCTGTTGCTTGTCGTCTTCAACTGCCCAGAACTATGAGAATCCACCCTGTCTTTCATGTATCCCTACTAAAGGCTGCAACACCCAATACGTTTCCTGGACGCTCTTTTCCTTGCCCTGACCCAGTGCTGGTCGATGGTCAGGAAGAATTTATGGTGGAAAGGATTCTAGATTCCAGGTTGTACAGAAATCAGTTGCAATATTTGATTAAATGGCAGGGCTACCCAGTGGAGGACAACTCATGGGAACCAGTCAATAATGTAAATGCTCCTCGCCTGCTCCGCCAGTTTCATCAGAGGTACCTGACAAGCCTGGTCTGAGGTCAACCGGAGGTTGTCCTTAAGGGGGAGTAATGTAAGGTTCTTTGTCTCTTTTGACATGTTCCTCGAAACTCAGTTTTCCGTCGGCCATTTTGCTTTCTGTCTTTCTGCAGCTCTTGCCCTCAGTTAATATGGAGTTTCCAGTTTTCATGTTCCCGCCCTGATTCTCTCCCTCTTGCTTCTTAAGCAGCCTCAGCTGAACAATCAGTGCTCCTGAATCAAGCCTCAGTCAGCCTGTGACCTGACTCCTGGAAACCTAGGATTTTGGACTCCAGCTATTTCCTACTGAGGAACTTTGGAACACTTTTGGACTTTGGAAACCTGCTGTCTGGTGAATCCATGTTTGCAGAGGAATTACGGTACAGAGAAGAGATCCTGAACCTGCTTGGAGAGTTATTGTAGAGCTTGAAGTTACTCTGGCCTGCTGTGTTCTCTTGCCTCTGTTCCTGCAAACTGTGTGACCTTTTCTGCATGCTTGTATGAAGTGATACAAGTCATTTCATATCAACCTATGTCTCATGTGTTTTCCTCGCACCCAAGCACAAGACACTATAGGAACTGTACACTATACATGACAGTACCTTTTGCAAAATATCAGTCTGTCCATGATGTTTTTTCTGGAGAGAAGTGGCTTCTTTGCTGCCCTCCTTGAGACCAGGCCTTGCTCCAAGAGTCTCCGCCTCACAGTGCATGCAGATGCACTCACACCTGCCTGCTGCCATTCCTGAGTAAGCTCTGCACTGCTGGTAGCCCGATCCCGCAGCTGAAACACTTTAAGAGACGGTCGTGGCGCTTGCTGGTCTTTCTTGGGCGCCCTGAAGCCATTTTGGCAACAATGGAACCTCTCTCCTTGAAGTTCTTGATGATGCGATAGATTGTTGACTGAGGTGCAATCTTTCTAGCTGCGATACTCTTTCCTGTTAGGCCATTTTTGTGCATTGCAATGATGACTGCACGTGTTTCTTTAGAGATAACCATGGTTAACAGAAGAGAAACAATGATGCCAAGCACCAGCCTCCTTTTAAAGTGTCCAGTGGTGTCATTCTTACTTAATCATGACAGATTAATCTCCAGCCAAGTCCTCATCAACTCCCACACCTGTGTTAATGGAGCAATCACTGAAAAGAGGTTAGCTGGTCCTTTTAAGGCAGGGCTGCAATGATGTTGAAATGTGTTTTGGGGGATAAAGTTTATTTTTTAGCCAAATATTGACTTTGCAAGTAATTGCTGTTAAGCTGATCACTCTTTATAACATTCTGGAGTATATGCAAATTGCCATTAGAAAAAGTGAAGCAGTAGACTTTGTAAAAATTAATATTTGTGTCATTCTCAAAACTTTTGGCCATGACTGTATACTTAATATAGAGACTAAGCCCAACAAATTTTTTAAATGTACCTTTGTTTTTTTTCATTTCTATCTGATCTTTTGTGCACCCAGGTTTACATAGCTGAATGGGTGGTCCTATTTCTATCTGCTAAAACTACTTTCTCCTTCCCCCATGACGGCAACACGGAGAGAGGGGATCCGCTCATCAGGGACAGGAAACCTACAGATAAAAAGGCTGTACCTCTCTCCCGCAACAGTTGGTTTCCTGTCACTGATGGGAAAGCTACAGTTGACATTGGATATCTGGATCAGCATACCTGAGGATCGTCGTGGGATGTCAGGCCTGGCCAGACCGATCCAAGCAGCATGGGTTCCCTTCCTCGGCTGGCATGGTAGCCTGAGGCGCCACCGCCGGAGTCAGCGGACCTTTGGTGTGTGCGGGGAGAGGCATCGAAGATAATCACCGCATGCTACGTCTTCTGGGATTAATCTCCATGTAACGTGCCAACACTGAGACTCTGGAGCTTCCGGGAGCAAGTACGCATGCGCGGGAACGGTCGCCTGTCATGTGTGCATTGCCACGAAGATCGTCGCGGTTGCACATTTTGACTTCTCACAGCTGAGTTGCTGTTTCTTTGTGTTTGGCAGCTATGGAGTTAATTCTGTCTGTGCTCGGTGCTGGGACTGGGTGCAGTTTCTCCCGGCTGCAACTGATTATTTGTTGATTGGTTTCCTTTAAATTCCTGGTTGTCTGCTTTGGGAGTTGCCAGTGAAATCCTTCATGCAGACCACAGATAGGAATGAATCTGTATAGACTTAAGTTGAGAGCTCCTTAGCTGTTTTAAGCTCAACTTACTTAGAGTTTATTTCCAAGACCATTTATGTTCCTTCGGTGTTTGAGTGTGTATGCAAGTGAGTGCTATCCTGTCTGTCTTATATGTCTAATCTGTGTATTTAGCTGAGATCAGCCCATATCCCTTTGGTGGTAATCAGGATCCTTCTTAGGACTGATTACAGGGTTCAGGGTCTGACAGGAGACAGGGTTAGGCTGGAGACTTGGACCTCTGAACCATTATCAGTACCTCCAAGGTAAGGGATTAGTTAGGACCCCAGTGTAGGGTCAGGTTAGACCCCGGTCCTTCTCTTTCCTGTTACAGCTCATCAAGTCCTCAAGATTAACCCTGAGTTCAACTATATCGTTTCTGCACATCAAGTCCTCAAGATTAACCCTAAGTTCTGCAGAGATTGTGTCAGGTAAATCTATTTTATACTTACATTCTGATGTTGCTAAACTATATGTTGTATAGAGTGTGGTTCCTGTATAAATAGTTTACTGACATTGTATTCATATCATTAGACAGCGTGACATTTTCACTGGCCATAAAAAATTATCTCTAGTTACCATGGATCCAGTAGCTCAGCTGGCTCTGCAGTTGCAGGGATTATCCATGGAGCTGACGGACATTAAGTCCAAAGTTTTGTCTCCCCTGGAGCAAACCAGAGTTGAACCTAAAGTAGCTCTTCCAGATAGGTTCACTGGGTGGGCGAGACAAATTTTTTACCTTCCGGGAGGCATGTAAATTGTATTTTCGGCTTCGGCCGCGATCATCAGGGAGTGATGAGCAGAGAGTGGGAATTGTTATCTCACTTCTTCAAGGGGACCCTCAATCCTGGGCATTTTCCCTTCCTCCGGGATCCCCGGCTCTACAGTCTGTAGATCAATTTTTTACTGCTCTGGGATTGGTGTATGATGACCCAGATCGGGTCTCTCTTGCTGAGACCAAATTACGTAAGTTACAGCAGGGAGATCGTCCGGCGGAGGAATTTGCTTCTGAGTTTCGTAGATGGGCCACGGATACTCAGTGGAATGACCCAGCTCTTAGGAGCCAGTTTTGTCATGGGCTTTCTGACAAATTAAAAGACGTTTTGGCTCAGTATGAGTCTCCTCCTTCTCTGGAGGCTGCTATGGCCCTAGCTATCTGTACTGATAGACGACTTCGGGAGAGGGGTGAGGTAACTCCACTCCCTGTTGTTTCTCCACCTACTACTAAAGTCCCTTATGTTGAGGTTCCCCTTGTCTGTTCGGATGAGCCTATGCAGTTGGGAGGGACATCTTTTCGTAGTAGGGGATTGGCGGCACGCCGCAGGACTAGAAGGTGTTTTTTCTGCGGGAAAGAGGGACATTTTGTTGGAGAATGTCCATCCCGTGTCTTGTTAAGTAAAAAGTCGCCGGAAAACTGCTAATCCCAGGTTGTGTGGTGGACGACAACCTGGGAGTATGTATTTCATCCGCCGGTTCTTCTCAGTTCCTTGTACCAGTGGAGGTGGTGGTTGGTACTAGAGTGAAGAGATTGTCTGTTCTTCTGGATAGTGGTTCTGGGGCTAATCTGGTTGACGCTCAGTTTGCTCAGGCTCAAGGTATGCATCTGAGAGTATTGGTCAAACCGATCCCTATTTTCTCCATTGACGCCAGGCCTCTCGGCCAAGGTAGCTTTGTTCATGAGGTTCATAACATTGACCTTCGGGTAGGGGCAATACATAGGGAACAATTATCTTGTTATGTGTTGGAGGGTCTACCTACTCCCATTGTGTTGGGACTTCCTTGGCTGGTTAAACATAACCCTGTGATTAATTGGCAGTCCAGAGAGATAAGCCAATGGGGTGAGTTTTGCAAAAGCAACTGCATGAACACAGTCATCAGTGCGGTCGTGCCAAGTACATTGCCTCCTTTTTTGGAGGAGTTTGGGGATGTTTTCTCTGAGGAGGGGTGTCGGGAGTTGCCTCCTCATCGCGTGTATGACTGCTCTATTAATCTACTTCCTGATGCTAAGTTGCCTAAAGCTAGGTTGTATAATCTTTCTGGTCCTGAAAGACAGGCTATGAAAGATTATATTTCTGAAAGTCTGGCCAAAGGGCATATTAGACCTTCATCTTCCCCTGTGGCCGCGGGGTTCTTCTTTGTGAAGAAAAAAGATGGAGGCCTACGCCCTTGCTTGGATTTCCGCGAACTTAATCGGATTACTGTTCGAGATCCGTATCCACTCCCTCTTATTCCTGATCTCTTCAATCAAATTGTTGGCGCCAAATGGTTCTCTAAATTGGGGCTCAGGGGGACGCCCCTGCAGGACCTCCAGGGAGACTGTTTGTCCCGAATCAGTTGAGACAAAAGGTTATTGAGGCACATCATAATTCTGCTTTAGCAGGACATCCAGGGAGTAAGGCTACTTTAGATCTCCTTTCCCGCCGATTTTGGTGGCCTAACGCTAATAAAGATGTTATAACTTTTGTCGCGTCCTGTGGGGTTTGTGCTCGCTCTAAAACTCCTCATACCCGTCCGTCTGGGACCCTTTTACCCTTGAAACTTCCGGAGCGTCCATGGACTCATTTATCTATGGACTTCATTACGGACCTTCCTCCGTCGTCTGGGAATACTGTCATACTGGTGGTTGTTGACAGGTTCAGTAAGATGGCACATTTCGTTGCTCTTCCGGCACTCCCTAATGCTAAAACTCTGGCGCAGGTGTTCATTAGGGAGATCGTGAGACTTCATGGGTTGCCTTCTGATGTGGTGTCAGATAGGGGGTCTCAGTTTGTGTCCAAATTTTGGAGGGCATTTTGTTTACGTCGGGAGATGCAATTGTCATTTTCCTTGGCTTTTCATCCACAGACCAATGGTCAGACAGAGCGTCTGAATCAGAGTTTTAGAGACATATCTCCGGTGTTTTGTATCGGAGAACCAGGAGGACTGGTCTTCTTTCTTGCCTCTGGCAGAGTTCGCTCTTAACAACAGGCGGAGCGAGTCCACTGGTAAGTCCCCATTTTTTGGGGCATATGGTTTTCATCCCCAGTTTTGTACTTTCAATGGGGGGGGTCCTTCTGGGGTTCCTGAGGAGGAGCGTTTCTCGTCGTCACTTGCTTCTGTGTGGCGAGGTGTATTGAATAATTTGATTAATATGGGGAACCGTTACAAACGTATGGCTGATAGGAGGAGAGTTTCTGGTCCAGATCTGAATTTGAACGATCTGGTATGGTTGTCTACCAGGAATATAAAACTTAAAGTGCCCTCCTGGAAACTGGGTCCCAGATTCATCGGGCCGTACAGGATCAGTTCCATAATTAATCCTGTGGCATTTCGTCTGGAACTCCCTTCTACGTTTAAAATTCATAATGTGTTCCACAAGTCATTACTTAAAAGGTATGTGGCACCAGTCATACCGTCACCTCTACCTCCTCCTCCAGTGTTGGTCAATGGTAACTTGGAATTTCAAGTATCAAAAATCATTGATTTTCGTCTGAATCGCCGGTCCCTTCAGTACTTGGTGCATTGGAAGGGGTATGGTCCGGAGGAGAGGACGTGGGTCCCTGCGTCTGATGTTAACGCAGATCGTTTGGTTCGGACCTTCCACAGAACTCACCCGGGCAGGCCTGGCCCTGAGGGTCCGGAGGCCCCTCGTAGAAGGGGGGGTACTGTCATGTGTGCATTGCCACGAAGATCGTCGCGGTTGCACATTTTGACTTCTCACAGCTGAGTTGCTGTTTCTTTGTGTTTGGCAGCTAGGGAGTTAATTCTGTCTGTGCTCGGTGCTGGGACTGGGTGCAGTTTCTCCCGGCTGCAACTGATTATTTGTTGATTGGTTTCCTTTAAATTCCTGGTTGTCTGCTTTGGGAGTTGCCAGTGAAATCCTTCATGCAGACCACAGATAGGAATGAATCTGTATAGACTTAAGTTGAGAGCTCCTTAGCTGTTTTAAGCTCAACTTACTTAGAGTTTATTTCCCAGACCATTTATGTTCCTTCGGTGTTTGAGTGTGTATGCAAGTGAGTGCTTTCCTGTCTGTCTTATATGTCTAATCTGTGTATTTAGCTGAGATCAGCCCATATCCCTTTGGTGGTAATCAGGATCCTTCTTAGGACTGATTACAGGGTTCAGGGTCTGACAGGAGACAGGGTTAGGCTGGAGACTTGGACCTCTGAACCATTATCAGTACCTCCAAGGTAAGGGATTAGTTAGGACCCCAGTGTAGGGTCAGGTTAGACCCCGGTCCTTCTCTTTCCTGTTACAGCTCATCAAGTCCTCAAGATTAACCCTGAGTTCAACTATATCGTTTCTGCACATCAAGTCCTCAAGATTAACCCTAAGTTCTGCAGAGATTGTGTCAGGTAAATCTATTTTATACTTACATTCTGATGTTGCTAAACTATATGTTGTATAGAGTGTGGTTCCTGTATAAATAGTTTACTGACATTGTATTCATATCATTAGACAGCGTGACATCGCCCTATGTCACGAGGGGCGCCGCGGTGCATGACTGGGTAATCCAGTCTGCGTGCGTGCGGTGACGCTGGGGCTGCAAGGCATGACTGGGTAATGCAGTCACATCAGGCACGCGGCTCTTCTTTAATCCCTCCTAGGGATAATTGTACGATATGGATTAGGTGGCTGGGGGAGGTGACGGGAGTATTTATGCGGAGGTAAGCGCTAATCCAGTATTTAGCAGCCACACAGGAGTGTAAAAAAGATAGGTCTATATTTGTGTGCTTTCAGGGTCATCGGAAGGGGCAGAAAGCATCCAAGGGCACGCTAGCAAGATGGATAAGAGGCGCCATCACCCTGTCACACTCCTCGCATGGGGCAGCCGTCCCTGAGAAAATAAAAGCTCAATTAGAGCGGTGGTGACCTCCTGGGCAGAAAAATCCGGAGCCTCGATAGAACAGATATGTAGAGCCGTGACATGGTCTTCCCCCTCTACATTCTTTAATCACTTTCGGCTGGACCTAGCCTCTTCTTCAGGCTTACCTTTAGGAGAAGGGTTCTGGAAGCAGTGGTCCCTCCCTAATGTACAAATCTCTTCAATTCTCTCTGTGGTGCCGTCATGTGCGAAAGAGAAAGATGTAGTTACTTACTGATAACGGGATTTCTCAGAGCACATGACGGCACCCGTACATTACATCCCTTCAAGTATGGGTGTGCACATTTAGTTTGGTTAACGTTATATTTAGAATTAGCCACTCGGTGTCTCTGTTAAGCTCCATAGTAATGTTAAATATTTTTTTGTTATTTATGTTATTAATCTGAAGTTCCTCTCTTGCCTTGTAAACAACTGATGCGGGAGAGAGGTACCGCCTTTTTCTGTAGGTTTCCTGTCCCTGATGGCTGATCCCCTCTCTTCGTGGTGCCATCATGGGCTCTGAGAAATTCCATTATCGGTAAGAATCTACATCTTTTCCCAGCAGCCCTTGCTTCTCCTCAGTGCTGCAGACCCCTCCCCCTCCTTTCCTGTGTATTTCTGGCCTCACCTGTTTAGAACTCACCTTACATTCTTCTATGCACTTTCTGCTTTTGTACAGTAGCTTTTTTCTGCTATCTACATCATTATAGCTGCCTGTGTGGTTTTACATATTTATCTGGTTTTTCTCAGAGCCTTACTCTCCTGCAATCCTCCACACTGGATCTTGTAATTACTGAGGCGTTATAGAGTTGTTCGCTGCCTGCTACTAACAGATCAGTGATTTAGAAATAGAGTAACAGCAAATACTGCTCTATTGATGCATATAGCAAAGGATTATCTTCTGTCATATGCATCAGCAAAGCAGAATTTGCAGTGTCACATCATTGATCTCTCTGCAGCAGGCAACAGACAGCTTAACTCCTCTCAGACCCTTTATATAGAGCCCTATCCTGCAATACATCACTCCGTTGTGCCCCTCTATACACAACCCATCTGGCAGTACATCACTTCTCTCAACCCCGACCTGCAGTATATCAAACATTTTTGGCCCCTCTATACACCGCACCATCTTCAGTATATCTCTCCTTTTGGTCCCCTAATTATAGCCCCATATTGCTGTATATCTCTCTTCTGTGCTCCTCAATATATAATGCCATTCTGGAGTATATACTGGTCACCACAAAAAAATCTTCAGCAAAGGTAATATGTCTGTTTTATGAGTTTGATGTGCTGATTCCAAAAATATGCTTAGTTTTTCTCTATTACATAAAGTTTCTGAGATAGAAGTCTTTTTGTTATTACGTTATTTACCTCACAACTCTATTTAGTTATCTACCAGATAACCTCCAGTGAAATCAGTTCTAAATACAAGCTGTCTCTGTCATCTCTGGGGAAATATCTACATATAGTCAGTCAGTAGAGTTGAGCGATACTTTCCGATATCCAAAAGTATCGGAATGGTATCGCCGATACCATTAAAATATCGGCGATACCCGATACCGGAAATCCAATGTAAGTCTATGGGAACAAAATATCGTAACTAAAAAAAACCCATTCTTTCCTTGTAAACACTAAATATACACACATAGAATACATATATATATATATATACATGTCATTGTGACATATATATATATATACATATATTTATAGTTTATACACTTCTACATAGTAAAATAGCCTCTGATTCAATTGCCGGGTAAAGTCGGCTTTTGTGAAAAGACAGAAGCACCCGACATGAAATAACACTTGGTTTACATAGAGTTAACCATGTCTTTTCATGTAGTTTGATATCTGATTTGCACAAACAATTACATGAGTGGCTGTGTGCAAAATTTCACACCTGTAGGGGTTAATTAAAGATGTAAATTCGTTGTAAAAAAAACAGACTTTTTTGCTACGAATTTACACCTTTAATTAACCCCTACAGGTGTGAAATTTTGCACACTTACACTCATGTAATTGTTTGTGCAAATCAGATATCAAACTACATGAAAAGACATGGTTAACTCTATGTACACCAAATGTCATTTCATGTCGGGTTCTGCATTTTCACAAAAGCCGGCAATTGAATTAGCGGCTATTATACTATGTAGAAGTGTATGAACTATAAATATATATATATATATATATATATATATATATATGTGTCACAAATTCAATGACATGTATATATATATATGAGGTGTAAAATTGCTGAAAAAAAATGCGTGGGCTCCTGCCCTATTTTCGCAACCAGACAGACAAAGCCAGTGAGTGGGGGCAGATAATAATAGCCCAGAGAGGGACCATTATTTTTGGCCCCCCCCCGGCTACTAACATCTGCCCCCAGACACCCCAGAAAGGGCAAATCTCTAATTAGATTTGCCCTTTCTGGCACTTTGCCCGTCTATTCCCATTGCCCTGTAGCGGTGGCGAATGGGTTAATAAGGGGTTAAAATGACCTTGCAATTGAAAGGTCACTTTAAGCCAGGTTAATAATTGAGAGCTGTCAATTAGACAACTATCAATTATTAATCCTATTGTATGAAAGAAAAATCAAACACACACACTTTAATAAAAAAGAAGTTTAATGAAATAATCACACAGTTTTTGACCATATTTTATTTACCTGCTAAAACCATTTCCTGTAATAAAAATAAAATAATAAAGCAAAATTATTCTTACCAATCCGATGCACAGTCAGGTCCTACGGTGTAATCCTTCAGAAAGGGTTAATGTTTACTGCAGGGACCGCAGCTAATGCTGCAGCCTCACAGTAAACCCCCAAATGAATGAGCTCCTCTCCTGGCTGACAGGAGAGGAAGTGGAAAGCTTAATTGATTGCTTTCCACTTTCACTTCAGGTCAGCCAGGGACACCATCAGTGACGTCAGAGGGAACTGATTAACAAAAATAGGGGTTCCCTTCGAAAAAAAAAATGGCGTGGGGTCCCCCCTATTTTTGTTAACCAGCCAGATGAAGCAGACCGCTGAGGCCTGGATTTTCAGGCTGTTAAGGAGCCAAGATCCATGGACCTTGCCAGCCTGATAATACCAGGCCACAGCAGTCTGCATATCTTGGCTGATTAACAAAATAGGGGATCCCCTCGAAAAAAATTGGCGTGGGGTCCCCCCTATTTTTGTTAACCAGCCAGATGAAGCAGACCGCTGAGGCCTGGATTTTCATGCTGTTAAGGAGCCAAGATCCATGGACCTTGCCAGCCTAATACCAGGCCACAGCAGTCTGCATATCTTGGCTGATTAACAAAAATAGGGGATCCCCTCGAAAAAAATTAGCGTGGGGTCCCCCCTATTTTTGTTAACCAGCCAGATGAAGCAGACCGCTGAGGCCTGGTTTTTCAGGCTGGTAAGGATCCAATATCCATGGACCTTGCAAGCCTGATAATACCAGGCCACAGCAGTCTGCTTAGCTTGGCTGGTTAACAAAAATAGGGGATCCCCTCGAAAAAAAAACGGCGTGGGGATCCCCCCTATTTTTGTTAACCAGCCAAGTAAAATGCAGACTGCTGCGGCCTGGTATTAAAAGACTGTCAAGGCCCATGGATTTTGGCCCTCAACAGCCTGATAATACCAGGCTACAGCAGCCCCACATTTGGCGCATCAAAAGATGTGCCAATAGTGGCACTTTACCCGGCTCTTCCCACTTGCCCTGTAGCGGTGGCAAGCGGGGTAATAAGGGGTTAATGTCACCGTTGATTGCACGGTGACAATAAGCCCGGTTAATAATGGAGAGGCGTCAATAAGACACCGATCCATTATTAATCCCAAAGTTTTTAAATGTTTAAAAAAAAGACACAGCAAGAAAAAAGTCTTTTAATGAAATAAAAGAGACAACACAGTTTTCATTTCTTTTATTATACACTCATTCCTGCGACGCCATCGATCTCCTGTAAAAAAAGAAAAAAAACAAACCAACAGTATACCACCTGTCCGACGCAGTCCATAGTAACGAGTGTCCCACGACGATCCAGCTCTGCTACATCGGAATGCCAGGCAGAGCCTGACATCCCGGCGCAGCACAGCTGATTACCTGCTTCCCCGGCGGTGACGTCATCGGACTGACTGCTTTACGGCCGCGATTACCCAGCAGTCACTGCAGTTATCGCGAGAAAGTGCATGTGACCGCCAGGGAGAAGATAATCGCGGCCATCAAGCAGTCCAGGACGTGACCGCCGGAGATCTTCTGCCAGGTAAGTGCCGCTGACTCCTGACAGACCCGACAGACGGACACTGACAGTGACAGTGACATTCCGATTCCGGTATCCGATATGACGAAAATATCGGTACTCGGAATCGGAATTCCGATACAGCCAATATCGGCCGATACCCGATATTTGCAGTATCGTATCGCTCAACACTATCAGTCAGCTCATTGCATTTTTTTTTAGTTTGTCGCTGCGATTGAACTGAACTTACTCTACTGTTTGATCTGATTTAAAGGAGAAAAATGCCCCAACAGTGTATCAATCATCCGAACAGATTCTGCTATGTGTGTGTGGTTCTTTTACATCAAAAGGCCAAGTACGTTCAATCACTCATGATGTACTAAATGTACTTTAAGTGTCCACTTGGTGATCAAGACAAAAGCTGGGCCCCTCATGTGATATGCCCAAGTTGTTCAAATGGTCTTCATGACTGGTTGAATATGAGGAAAGTGGCTATGCCATTTGCTGTTCCCATGATTTGGAGAGAACCCAAAAATCATAGGGATGACTGCTACTTTTGTTTTGCCAAACTGAAGGGCTTTTCTACAAAGAACAAACAAGATTAATTGCCCTGAACTTGAATCTGCGATTAGGCCATTTCCACATGATGGTACCTTGCCGATTCCTGTACCAACGTTGAGTATGTACCTGATGGAGCAGCCAGAACGCTTTACTCAACATGAATTAAATGATCTCATTAGAGACCTTTCATTGTCAAAAGATAAAGCTGAACTTCTTGCTTCTAGGTTGAAACAGAAGAATCTTCTGTGTTATTACTGAAACAGAAGTACACTTTAACACCATTTTTCACAGTTGATGAACCAACGGTGTACTGTAACAATGTGAATGGCCTCTTTGAAGAACTGAATCCAAAGTATTTTGGTGCAGATTGGCGATTGTTTATTGACTCATCCAAGGGAAGTTTGAAAGCAGTGTTGCTTCACAATGGAAATATGAAACCATCAATCTCTATTGCTCACTCATGTCATCTAAAGGAAAGTTATGAAAATCTGTCAGTTGTTTTGGATGCTATACAATATAAGCATCAACAATGGAATATCTGTGGAGATTTGAAAGTGACTGGTCTGCTAATGGAAATGCAAGGAGGTTTCACAAAATATTGTTGCTTCTTGCGTTTATGGGACAGTAGAAATACAGTAGATCATTATGTTCATCGTAATCGGGGACAGAGAAACATCTATGCTGCAGGGAGAGACAATGTTCAGCATAATCCTTTAGTTGCTTCATCAAAAATCTTTCTTCCTCCACTACATATAAAGTTGGGATTGATTAAAAACTTTGTGAAAGCCATGGCAAAGACAAATTTACAAGGGTTCCAGTACATTTCACCAGCAAAACTACAGGAAGTGGTATTTGTTGGTCCTCAGATCAGAGAGCTTATGAGAGATGATGTGTTTGAAGGAACTCTAAAGGTACTGCCACACTAAACAATCCCGCTAGCGATCACGATAACGACGCATACTAATGCGATCGCTAGCGGGATTGTTTCTATATCGCTAAATGCGGCCACATTTAGCGATATATTAACGACGCTATCGCCGTTAGCGATCTTCTTAACGACTTTAGCGGTACAAAAGTACCGCTAAATCGCTAAGAAAAGGTGCCACACAGCGATAAGATACTTACCCAGCGGGAGCGCCAGCGATGAAATAGGGTCCGGAGCGATTCCAGCGACGAGCGAGATCACAGCAGGAAGCTCGTCGCTGGAAGCTGCCGCACTGAACAATATCGCTAACGGGATCGCTAAATAGTGACGTTTTTTAGCGATCTCGTTAGCGATATTGTTTAGTGTGGCATACCCTTAAATGATAAGGAATTGAGATCTTGGAAAAGCTTCAGGTGGATCTGTGAAAACTTCTTAGGAAAACAAAAGTCTCCAGAATATGTTGAAGGTGTTGAGGAACTGCTAAATGCATACCAGTGTCTTGGATGTCTCATGTCTCTGAAAATGCACTTTTTGCATTCACATTTAGATTTCTTCCCTCAAAATTTTGGGGATGTAAGCGATGAACAAGGCGACTGGATTCACCAGGACATTAAAGTAATGGACCACCGTTACCAGGGTCAATTACTTTTAATATCTTCTCATATTTTGGTTTCTATTTTGCATGTGAAATTATTTTGGTTCAATAAAAACTGTTTTGTAAATTGAAGCATTTTTTCTGATATGTAGATTACTGTTTTCTTAATGTCGCCAATGTATTTCCTATACCTTATAATAATGATGCTGCTCCATGGAAATTATACTTGCTACAGAAAAACTATATACATTTTTGAAATCAGGACAAAAAGATGATTCAGAAAAGTGCAAAGTCACCTGCGATGATTACAAAAAATATTTTTTTGTAGACCTGTGATATTTTAAACCTCTCTATATACACCCCTATCCTGGAGTACATCACTCCTCTCAGTCCCTCTATGCACATTTCCATACTGCAGTCCTCTCATACCCTCTATGTACAGCCCGGTCCTGCAGTATATACTTTTTTTCATCCCCTTTCTGTGTTGTATCCTCCTTACAAACCCTCTATATATCTTCGCATACTGCAACATATTTGTTCTCTCAGCACTTTAATATACAGCCTCGTCCTCAAGTATACCCTTCTTTCAGCCCCTCTATATACAGCTCTATATTGCAGTATATCCCTCATCTGAGGCAATCTATATTCACCCCCATATTGCAATATATCTTCTTTTCAGCTCCACTATATACAGCTCCATCCTGCAGTATACCACTTTCCAGCCCCTTCTTCATAGCCCCATTCTGCAGTACTTTGCTCCCCTTAGTAACAGAACACATAGAGGCTCTACTCTTCCCCTTCCTATTACATCATCTCGCACAGGAGCAGATCGGAGCAGAGCTATGCAGGCAGGAAGCCAGCTGAGAGATGTGTAAATCGGGGCAGATTTAAAACTGTAATATTGTCATAAAGGACATTATTATAAGACCAAATTGTGATCTTGGAAATAACTTGTGAACCAGTGTAGGGGTTCACACTCTTGGGTAGCCACTTGGATACACATGACACAGCATGCAGTTTATTGTTCATTATAATCTTTACAGCTACAAAACGAAAACAGACTTTTTTCAGTATCAATAAATAACATAAACAATATTTTTCTTCAGGCTGAATTAATGAGCATAAATAAAGCAGCAACACCAACCTTGGTATTCCCAGCAGCAGCTCACACTTGTATTTAACGTGTTCACCAAACAACTCTGTTTGGCTCCAGTACACTTTTCTTTAACCCCCTAACCCCCAAGGGTGGTTTGCACGTTAATGACCGGGCCAATTTTTACAATTCTGACCACTGTCCCTGTATGAGGTAATAACTCTGGAACGCTTCAACAGATCTTGGCGATTCTGAGACTGTTTTCTCGTGACATATTGTACTTCATGTTAGTGGTAAAATTTCTTCGATATAACTTGCATTTATTCATGAAAAAAATGGAAATATGGTGAAAATTTTGCAATTTTCAAACTTTTAATTTTTATGCCCTTAAAACAGAGAAATATGTCACACAAAATAGTTACTAAATAACACGTCCCACATGCCTACTTTACATCACAATTTTGGAACCAAAATTTTTTTTTGTTAGGCAGTTATAAGGGTTAAAAGTTGACCAGCGATTTCTCATTTTTACAACACCATTTTTTTTTAGGGACCATATCACATTTGAACTCACTTTGAGGGGTCTATATGATAGAAAATACCCAAAAGTGACACCATTATAAATACTGCACCTCTCAAGGTGCTCAAAACCACATTCAAGCTTATTAACCCTTCTGGTGCTTCACAGGAATTTTTGGAATGTTTAAAAAAAATGAACATTTAACTTTTTGCACAAAATATTTACTTCAGATCCAATTTTTTTATTTTACCAAGGGTAACAGGAGAAATTGGACTGCAAAAGTTGTTGTGCAATTTGTCCTGAGTACGCTGATACCCCATATGTGGGGGGGAACCACTGTTTTGGCGCACGACAGAGCTCGGAAGGGAAGTAGTGCCGTTTGACTTTTCAATGCAGAATTGGCTGGAATTGAGATTGAATACCATGTTGCGTTTGAAGAGCCCCTGATGCGCCTAAACAGTGGAAACCCCCCACAAGTGACACCATTTTGGAAAGTAGACCCCCTAAGGAACGTATCTAGATGTGTGGTGAGCACTTTGAACCCCCAAGTGCTTCACAGAAGTTTATAACGTAGAGCCGTAAAAATAAAAAATCATAATTTTTTCTCGAAAATGATCTTCTCACCCCCAATTTTTTATTTTCCCAAGAGAAATTGGACCCCAAAAGTTGTTTTGCAATTTGTCCTGAGCACGCTGATAACCTGTATGTCGGGGTAAGCCACTATTTGGGATTTGGGTGCATGGCAGCGCTCGGAAGGGAAGGAGTGCCGTTTGACTTTTTCAACGCAGAATTGGCTGGACGCCATGTCGCTTTTGGAGAGCCCCTGATGTGCCTAAGCAGTGGAAACCCTCCCACAGATGACACTATTTTGGAAACTAGACCCCTTAAGGAACTTATCTTGATGTGTGGTGAGCACTTTGAACTCCCAAGGGCTTCACAGAAATTTATAACGTAGAGCCAAAAAATTCAAAAATCAAAATGTTTTTCACAAAAATGATCTTTTCACCCCTAATTTTTATTTTGCCAAGGGTAATAAGAACTTAAACGTTATTGTGCAATTACTCCTGAGTACGCTGATAACCCCACATGTGGGGGTAAACAACTGTTTGGGCGCATGGCAGAGCACGGAGGGGAAGGAGCGCTGTTTGACTTTTTCAATGCAAAATTGGCTGGAATTGAGATTCGATGCCATGTCGTATTTGGAGAGCCCCTGATGTGCCTGAACATTGGAAACCCCCCATAAGTGACCCCAGATTGGAAATTATAGACCCCCCAAGGAACTTGTCTAGATGTGTGGTGAGAACGTTGAACCCCAGGTGTTTCACTAAAGTTTATAATGCCCGAGCGTGAAATTAGAAAAAATCATATTTTTTCCACAAACATGATCTTTTAGACCCCAATTTTTTTTATTTTCCCAAAGGTAACAGGAGAAATTGGACCCCAAAGTATTTGTACTGAGTACGCTTATACCCCATATGTGGGAGAAAACTACTGTATGGGCACACGTTGGGGCTTGTAAGAGAAGTAGTGACGTTTTGGAATGCAGACTTCGATGGAATGGTCTGTGGGCGTCATGTCCCGTTTGGAGAGCCCTTAATGTGCCTAAAAAGTGGAAACCCCCTACAAGTGACCTCATTTTGGAAACTAGACGCCCCCCCCAAGGAGCTTATATAGATGTGTGGGGAGAACTTTGAAACCCCAAGTGCTTCACAGAAGTTTATAACATAGAGCCATAAAAATAAAAAATCATATTTTTTTCCACAAAAATGATATTTTCGCCCCCAATTTTTTATTTTCACAAGAATAACAAGAAATTGGACCCCTTGACCTTTTCAATGCAAAATTGGCTGGAATTGAGATCAGACGCCATGTCACATTTGGAGAGCCCCTGATGTGCCTAAACAGTGGAAACCCCCCATTTCTAACTCCAACAAAACCCTAATCCCAACCCTAACCACAAACCTAAGCCTAACACACCCCCTAACACTAACCCTAACTGGAAAATGGAAACAAATACATTTTTTTAATTTTATTATTTTACCCTAAGGGGGTGATAAAAGGGGGTTTGATTTACTATTTATAGTGCGTTTTTATAGCTGTTTTTTTGATTGGCAGCTGTCACATGCTAAAAGACGCTTTTTTATTGCAAAAAAAAGTTTTTGCATCACCACATTTTGAGAGCTATAATTTTACCGTATTTTGGCCCACAGAGTCATGTGAGATATTATTTTTTGCGGGACGAGCTGACGTTTTTATTGGTACCATTTTTGGGCACATGACATTTTTTGATCTATTTTTATTACGATTTTTGGGAGGTAGAATGAACAAAAACCAGCAATTCATGAAATTTATTTTGGTTGGGGGGCGTTTATACCGCATGTGGTAAAATTGATAAAGTAGTTTTATTCTTCGGGTTAGTACGATTACAGCGATACCTCATTTGTATCATTTTTTTATGTTTTGGCGCTTTTATACAATAAAAACTATTTTATATAAAAATAATTATTTTTGCATCGCTTTATTCTGCGAGCTATAACTTTTATTTTTTAGCTGATGATGCTGTATGGTGGCTCGTTTTTTGCAGCACAAGATGACGCTTTCAGTGGTACCATGTTTATTTATATCCGTCTTTCTGATCAAGTGTTATTCCACTTTTTGTTTGGCGGTATTGTTTTTTTGCCTTCTTTTTTTAAGGGGTTCACTAAAGGGGTTAACTAGTGGGACAGTTTTATAGGTTTGGTCGTTACAGACGCGGCGATACTAAATATGTGTACTTTTATTTTTTTTATTTGCATAATAATGTGTTTATAGAGGGAAATATTCTTTATTTATTTAGGCATTTTTTTTATTATTTTTACACATGTTTATTTTATTTTTTTTACATTTTCACATTGTCCCAGGGTGGGACATCACTATATAATGTCAAATCGCTGATCTGTTAGTTTGTGGAGCACTCTTGTTAGATCAGCGATCTGATTGGCAGTGCAGGAGGCTTGCCAGCGCCTGCTCTCAGCAGGCACTGACAAGGCACCTCCCTGTAGGACCCGAAAGGACCCCGCAGCCATCTTGGATCCGGGGGCCTGCAAGGAGGAGGCCCTCGGAACAACTCAATCACATCGCGCTGTTCTGAGGGTCTCAGGGAAGCACGCAGGGAGACCCCACCCTGCGCGATGCTTCCCTATGCCACCAGAACGCTGCGATCATGTTTGATCGCAGTGTGCAGGGTGTTAAGGTGCTGGGAACGGTCCGTGACCACTCCTAGCACTTAGTGCTGGGTGTCAGCTGTGAGAATTAGCTGACTCCTGGCCGCGATCGGCCGTGCTTCCCCCCCGTGAGCGCGGCTGATCGCGTATGATGTACTGTTCCGTCCTTGGGAATTAAGTCCCAGGTCACATGGACGGTATAGTTTGACAGATGGAAGAAAGGGGTTAAGTAAAACTCATCCCGCAAAAAACATGCCATCATAAAAAAAAATTTTTTTAGCTCTTAGAAGAAAGGGGGTGGGGTAGTGCAAAACCAAAAAATTATTGCCATGGATCCAGGGGCGTACATAGAAATCATGGGCCCCATAGCAAAAGTCTGAATGGGCCCCCCCCCAAAAAAAAAAAATCAACAGGTGCTCTTAACTCCAGGCATGCATGTTATATGTCAAACAATTAATTTTATAGCTAGTCTTTGATTTTTTTCTCATTTGAGTAAAAGAAAAAGTAAAACACATCCAATGTAGTCTTATCTGGTGGAAAATACGAAGTTATGATTTAATATTATTTATTTCAGGTTATTCGAAAATCACACATCTACAAAAGCATTACCAACCAAGCGTACACATAGAAATGTAACTTGGGATGATCCCTGAAAGCGGTGTGACTGCCTGCAAGCAACCATCCTGGAATACATAGGGTCACTTTTTGTAGAGAGCTGGATTTACACTGCAGGATTCCTAGAACTGCTTATTGCCCAATAATCAGTGTAAACAGACAGCCGATCATCACCCAAACAATGAACAATTCAACAAAACAATTATTGACTAAAAAGATTTTCAATCTGGCTTAAAAATACTCCCACTCAGTAACACATCCTTCATTGTAACCAGTATGTGCTGCTGAGAACAATAATAATCTATGCACACAAAACAATCTATACTGATCATCCTGATCCTGTGGCTGTGAGCATAAGAAATGCCAAAATGGGCTATCAGCTATTGGCTAACAAGTAGCTGATTGATTGTCAATATATATAACACAGACATTTAGCAAGGCAGAATAAATCATTGGTGGCTCAGTGGTGTGTATATATATATATACATATATATACACACACACACCTGCAGTGCATGCAGGGCCCCCTACACCCTCCACAGTGCGTGCAGCCGGGCCCCCCTCCCTAAGGTGCAAAGTGCAGCCAGAGCCATTGTAAATGTAAAGTGCCAGCACAGTGAGGGGACACATTCAACAAAAAAAATCCACCCCAGCCAGCAGGACTCACCTTATTGTGTGTATCTCTCCCTGAGTGAAACTTATGAATGTTTCCTGCTTCCTGTGAGGCAGTGTTGATCTCTGGCTGCAGGCTGGCTTTCTTATGCAAATGCAGCCAGAGACTTAAGCCAACTGCTGACAAGGAAACAACAAGGAAAGGGGACCTTCAAGGTGGTTTACAGTATCCGGCAGTCATTGCTTATATTTAATTAAAGGAGATAGTACTGTGTCAGCACAGCACAGCTGCCAAACGACAGCGGCCGTCGTGGGCCCCCTCGTCGTGGGCCCCCTCACCTGTCAGGGCCCCATAGCAGCTGCTTAGTCTGCTCTATTCACGGGACGCCACTGCATGGATCGCTCACAAGGCCATTGATTCTATCATGCTAGAGAATCTGGCCCATTATGCTAATGTCACTCAGCACAAACTGTCAGAGATTGAGCCAAGTGTTGTCTTAAGGTACTGCCACACTAAACAATCCGCTAGCGATCACGATAACGACGCATACTAATGCGATCGCTAGCGGGATTGTTTCTATATCGCTAGTAGCAGCCTAATTTAGCGATGTCGTTAAGGACGCTATCGCGGTTAGCGATCTCCTTAACGACTTTAGCGGTACAAAAGTACCGCTAAATCGCTAACAAAAGGTGCTACACTCAGCGATATATACTTACCAGTGGGGCGCCGACGATAAAAATAGGGTCCGGAACGATGAGAACGACGAGCGAGATCACAGCAGGATCTCAGCACGGGCCACGTCGCTGGTAGATGCCGCACACAACAACATCGCTAACGGGATCGCTAAATAGTGAAGTTTTTTAGCGATCCGTTAGCGATGTTGTTTAGTGTGGCAGTACCTTTAGTCTCTCTCGGGGACGTCAGAAGACGGAGAATTTAATTTCTCCATCTTATCCATTTTCTGTGTACGCGGTAATCGGAGTGCACTCGGAAGATATACAATATTTCACACTCACCCATAGACTAGTATGGGTGTGCGTGATCCTATTATTGAATGCACCCGCAGCATGCTGCGATAGTTTTCTTGTGCTGAATTACAAAGTGAAAAAATAATGCCGATCTGCATTGCACCATAGTATAACATTGGATCAAGTGCTATCTGATAAAGCATGAAAGCTTGAGTTTGTATATACAATGATCTACATACTGTAGAAAAGTTATTATAATTACTTAAACAACGCCGTGTATTCACTAACAAAAAGACAAATCTCGTTGTTTTAAAATATGGTTTTCAACACAATTACATTTTTTTTTAAGATGCAATGCATAGATAATTAGTTTTTATGAGAATGATGTTGTTCTTTAAACTTCGAATTCAGTAATTCTTAACCGCAATTACAGTGTATGAGTACACGACCAGCTATACATTGCATAATTAAATTAGCATCTTTTATATGAGCAGTTGCAAATATATGATTAACAATTCGTGTTTTTAAACTATTATTTAGTCTAATGAAAAATCTGAAATATTTGAAAAGAACATTCTATTTAAAAAAAATTTCTGGTTCTATGGATAGTGTGCTTACTTTGAAAATCCATGTCAGAATGTATGTATAATCCTTATTGAAAGTTTATTCAATCCTCACCCACTTAGTATGCCTGACCGCTCCTCGGTGTCCTTGCCGCTGCTGAGATCTCACTACAACGCTGTCGCTGTCCGTCCAGCTGGTCGGGCGAGGATTGAATACACCTGGATTCATGAATTCTCCTACTCTTTAGCTTGAGTCATAAAATGTTTATTTTAATCAGAATTCTACAGCCTTTCTGCTATCTATTTTCAGTGTAAGTATATCTTCCTCATCGGGTCTCAGAGATTAATGTATGCAGATTGTATCCTAAAATTTAGGGCAGATCCACCTTAAATGTTGCAAAACGCTGTCATGTTGCTATATCACATCTTAACTAGGAATAATATTAACATAATATATTAATTATGATTAAGTTACTTAATGTACAGAAAGCACAAATGTGATCTAACCATTGGAAGTGAATGTAATACTGACCTTTTCTAACTACCGTATATCACTGAATAAATTCATGGCTTGAACTGGCGGTTACCTTCCAATAAATGTGTGCCCTTAGTCTGTTACGTGTAAAAAAAAAAACAAAAAAACATTGAACTTTACTTGCTGTCTTTGGGTCCAGCGTAGTTCCCGCTGCTGATTTTTGTTGACCAGCTGCAGAGGTGACATCTCAGTAATGTAGTGATGTTTTAAAAAGTTGCAATTGATGAATGTGCTACAAAAATCAAGAAAACAAAAAACACAACCACGCTGGTAACCAAGAGATGACAAACATATTAAATAAAATTCAAAACATTGAAGGCTGGCTTAGGCCTCTTTCACACTTCAGTCGTGCGACGTCAGTCAAAATCCATCAGAGTGTGAAAAAAACAGATCCGCCATTTTTTTTTTTTGGCGGATCCGTTTTTTTCCCATTGACTTGCATTAGTGACGGATTTTGACGGATGGTCGTCCATTTGATCCGTCAAGTGACGGATCCGTCATAATTTTGGCGTCCGCCTTTTTTTGAAAACGTACAATGCAACGTTTTTTGTGTGCGTCGAAATGGCGGACTATGATGGATCCGCCGCGTCCGCCTTTTTGTATAATGGACGCCTATGAATGGCGGATCCGTCTTCATCCGTTTTTGGCGGAATCCGCCAGCGGATCCATTCTTCTCTTCAGAAAGTGGTAAAACCCATTCTGGAGTCTCTCTCTCTCTCTCTTTCTTTCCAGGCATGCGTACAATGCATTTTCCGGGTTCATCCGCCTTAAAATCGGATCCGTTGCATCCGTTTTTACACTTTTGCTGCGGATCCGTTTTTTCAGCCCTTGGCGGATTTTGACTGATGTCGCACGACTGAAGTGTGAAAGAGGCCTTAAAGGGGTTGTTACCTTTCAAATAAATTTCTCCAGTAGCTGCAGCTTGCTCTATAATAAAAAAAACTGGTGCTTATATTCCCCTGGTCCAGTGTCAAGTCTCGACCGCTGTTCCCGGTGTCTGTCACTGGGTAAGGTGCTGACGTCACCTTGACAGCAGTGCAGCTAATCACTGGATCTCTGCCACACTAGCGGGACTTTAGCGTGTAGACAGAACAACACCGTTCAGCGGCTCAACTCCTTGATTGGCAATTGCTCTGTTGACGAGATATGAGTGCTGCAGCCCATCGCTGAGAACAACGGTGGTGAAGGAGAGTACAGTTGTATAGCAAACTGCAGCTTGAGGAGAAATTTAGCTGGAAGGGAACCACACCTTTAAAACACCAAAAAACTAGACAAACAGGCGCCAATCCAATAATGATTCTGGGCCTCTGTCTGTATTGAAGTTGGAGTATATGTTGTAAAGTGGAAAAACACGTAAGGCTGAAGTGACTGAGCACACATAGTACATTACTTTGTATTTCACTTGCTAATCTCATTAAGTAAAATGTACAACAGAAATTGACTGAAAATTATCATGTGAGAAAT
>JARQOD010000004.1:254821234-254879162 GCA_033576555.1 Oophaga sylvatica | reverse complement strand
AACAGCGAAAAAATAAAAAAGTTATAGCTCGCAGAATAAAGCGATGCAAAAATAATTATTTTTTATATAAAATTGTTTTTATTCTATAAAAGCGCCAAAACATAAAAAAATGATATAAATGAGGTATCGCCATAATCGTACTGACCCGAAGAATAAAACTGCTTTATCAATTTTACCACACGCGGAACAATAAAAACGCCTCCCCCAAAAGAAATTCATGAATTGCTGATTTTTGTTCATTCTAACCTCCCAAAAATCGAAATAAAAAGCGATCAAAAAATGTCACCTGCTCAAAAATGGTACAAATAAAAACGTCAACTCGTACCGCAAAAAATAAGACCTCACATGACTCTGTGGGCCAAAATATGCAAAAATTATAGCTCTCAAAATGTGGCGATGCAAAAAACTATTTTTGCAATAAAAAGCGTCTTTTAGCGTGACAGCTGCCAATCATAAAAACCTGCTATAAATAGTAAATCAAACCCCCCTTTATCACCCCCTTAGTTAGGGAAAAATAATAAAATTAAAAAAATGTATTTATTTCCATTTTCCCATTAGGGTTAGGGTTAGGGTTGCGGCTAAAGTTAGGGTTAGGGTTGGCGCTAAAGTTAGGATTAGGGTTAGGGTTGGGATTAGGGGTGTGTTAGGGTTAGGTTTGTGGTTAGGGTTGGGACTAGGGTTAGGGTGTGTTGGGGTTAGGGTTGGAGTTAGAATTGGGGGGTTTCCGCTGTTTAGGCACATCAGGGGCTCTCCAAATGTGACATGGCGTCTGATCTCAATTCCAGCCAATTCTGCGTTGAAAAAGTCAAACGGTGCTCCTTCACTTCTGAGCTCTGCCATGCGTCCAAACAGTAGTTTATCCCCACATATGGGGTATCAGCGTACTCTGGACCCCAAGAGTTATTGTGCAATTTGTCCTATTTCTTCTGTTACCCTTGGGAAAATAAAAAACTGGGGCGAAAATATCATTTTTGTACAAAAAAAATTATTTTTTTGTTTTTACGGCTGTACATTATAAACTTCTGTGAAGCACTTGGGGCTTCATAGCGCTCACCACACACCTAGATAAGTTTCCTTGTGGGGTCTATTTTCCAAAATGGGGTCACTTGTTGGGATTTCCACTGTTTAGGCGCATCAGGGGCTCTCCAAATGCGACATGACGCCCCCAGACCATTCCATCAAAGTCTGCAATCCAAAACGTCACTACTTCCCTTCCGAGCCCCAACGTGTACCCATACAGTAGTTTTCTCCCACATATTGGGTATCAGCGTACTCAGGACAAATTGGGCAACAACTTTTGGGTCCAATTTCTCCTGTTACCCTTGTAAAAATAAAATATTGGGGCGAAAAAATCATTTTTGCAAAAAAAAAAAAAAAAGATTTTTTATTTTTACGGCTGTGCGTTATAAACTTCTGTGAAGCACTTCGGGGTTCAAAGTGCTCACCACACATCTAGATAAGTTCCTTGTGGGGTCTATTTTCCAAAATGGGGTCACTTGTGGGGGGTTTCCACTGTTTAGGCGCATCAGGGGCTCTCCAAATGCGACATGACGCACCCAGACCATTCCATCAAAGTCTGCAATCCAAAACGTCACTACTTCCCTTCCGAGCCCTGACGTGCGCCCATACAGTAGTTTTCTCCCACATATTGGATATCAGCGTACTCAGGACAAATTGGACAACAACTTTTGGGGTCCAATTTCTCCTGTTACCCTTGTGAAAATAAAATATTGGGGGCGAAAAAATCATTTTTGTAAAAAAAAAAAAAAGATTTTTTATTTTACGGCTGTACGTTATAAACTTTAGTGAAACACCTGGGGGTTCAAAGTTCTCACCACACATCTAGATAAGTTCCTTGAGGGGTCTAGTTTCCAAAATGGTGTCACTTATGGGGGTTTCCACTGTTTAGGCAGATCAGGAGCTCTCCAAACACGACATGGCGTCCAGCCAATTCTGCGCTGAAAAAGTCAGACGGCGCTCCTTCCCTTCCAAACTCTGCCATGCACCCAAACAGTGGTTTACCCCCACATATGGGTATCAGCGCACTCAGGAAAAATTGCACAATAACTTTTGGAGTCTTGTTACCCTTGGAAAAATAAAAATTGGGGTGAAAAGATCATTTTTGTTGGGAAAAAATATGATTTTTAAATTTTACGGCTCTACGTTATAAACTTGTGTGAAGCACTTGGGGGTTCAAATTGCTCATCAAAAATCTAGATAAGTTCCTTAGGGGGTCTAGTTTCCCAAATGGGGTCATTTGTGGGGGTTTCCACTATTTAGGCACATCAGGGGCTCTCCAAATGCAACATGGCATCCAAACTCAATTCCAGCCAATTTTGGTTGGAAAAAGTCAAATGGTGCTCCTTCCATTCCGAGCTCTGCCGTGCGCCCAAACAGTGGTTTCCCCCCCACATATGGGGTATCAGCGTACTCAGGACAAATTGTACAACAACTTATGTGGTCCAATTTCTCCTGTTACCCTTGGGAAAATAAAAAATTAGTGACTAAAAGATAATTTTTGTGGGAAAAAAATAGGATTTTTTATTTTCATGCCCGGGCATTATAAACCTGTGTGAAGCACTTGGGGTTCAAAGTGCTCACCAAAGATCTAGATAAGTTCCTTAGGGGGTCTAGTTTCCAAAATGGGGTCACTTGTGGGGGGTTTCCACTGTTTAGGCTCATCTGGGGCACTGCAAACGGAACATGACCCCCATTAACGTCTGCATTCCAAAACGTTACTACTTCCTTTCCAAGCCCTGCCGTGCGCCCAAACAGTTTCCCCCCCCCCACATATGGGGTATCAGCGTACTCAGGACAAATTGGACAACAACTTTTGAGGTCCAATTTCCTTGGGAAAATTAAAAAATTTGGGACTAAAAAATCATTTTTGTGGAAAATTGATTTTTTTTTTTTCACACCCAGGCTTTATAAACTTTTGTGAAACACTTGAGGGTTCAAAGTGCTCACAACAGATCTAGATAAGTACCTTAGGGGGTCTAGTTTCCAAAATGGTGTCACTTGTGGGGGGTTTCCACTGTTTAGGCGCATCAGGGGCTCTCCAAACGCGACATGGCATCCAATCTAAATTCCAGCCAATTTTAGTTTGAAAAAGTCAAACGTCGCTCCTTCCCTTACGAGCTCTGCCGTGTGCCCAAACAGTGGTTTTCCCCCACATATGGGGTATTGGCGTACTCAGGAGAAATTGCATAACAACCTTATCTGTCCATTTTCTCCTTTTACCCTTGTGAAAATAAAAAAAAGTTTGTAAAAGATAATTTTTGTGGCTAAAAAGTAAAATATTCATTTTTTCCTTCCACGTTGCTTTAGTTACTGTGAAGCACCTGAAGGGTTAATAAACTTCTTGAATGTGGTTTTGAGTACCTTGAGGGTGCAGTTTTTAGAATGGTGTCACTTTTGGGTATTTTCTGCCATATAGACCCCTCAAAGTGACTTCAAATGTGAGGTGGTCCCTAAAAAAAATGGCTTTGTAAATTTTGCTGTAAAAATGAGAAATCGCTGGTCAACTTTTAACCCCTATAACTTCCTAACAAAAAAAATTTTGGTTCCAAAATTGTGCTGATGTAAAGTAGACATGTGGGAAATGTTATTTCTTATCTATTTTGTGTGATATATTTCTCTGTTTTAAGGGAATAAAAATTCAAAGTTTGAAAATTGCGAAATTTTAAAAATTTTCGCCATATTTGCGTTTTTTTCAAAATAAACGCAAGTTATATCGAAGAAATTTTACCACTAACATGAAGTACAATATGTCACGAGAAAACAATCTCAGAATCGCCAAGATTCGTTGAAGCGTTCCAGAGTTATAACCTCATAAAGAGACAGTGGTCAGAATTGTAAAAATTGGCCCCGTCATTAACGTGCAAACCACCCTTGGGGGTGAAGGGGTTAATAACCTTGGTCGCTCTTCTCTGCACCCGCTCAAGTTCAGCTATGTCTTTCTTATACACCGGAGACCAGAACTGTACACAGTATTCTAAGTGTGATCGCACTAGTGACTTGTATAGAGGTAAAATTATGTTCTCCTCATGAGCATCTATGCCTCTTTTAATGCATCCAATTATTTTTTTTGCCTTTGCAGCAGCTGCCTGACACAGCCAATAAATGTGTTTGTTGTCCACCTATACACCCAGGTCTTTTCAGTGACAGTTTTGCCCAGTGTTTTAAAATTAAGCACATAATTATACATCTTGTTTGTTGTACCCAAGTGCAGGACCTTACATTTATCCCCATTAAAGCTCATTTGCCATTTATCAGCCCAAGCTTCTAGTTTACATAAATCCTCCTGTAATATAAAATTGCCCTCCTCTGTATTGATTACCCTGCAGAGTTTAGTGTCATCTGCTAATTTTGAAATACTACTCTGTATGCCCCTACAAGGTCATTAATAAATATGTTAAAAAGAAGCGGGCCCAACACCGACCCCTGCAGTACCCCACTCCTAACCGTGATCCAGTCTGAGTGTGCTCCATTAATAACCACCCTTTGTTTCCAATCCCTGAGCCAGCTGTTAACCCACTTACATATATTTTCCCCTATTCCCACTGTTCTCATTTTATGTATCAACCTTTTGTGTGGCACCATATCAAAAGCTTTTGAAAAGTCCATGTACACCACGTCCACTGCATTTCCTTGGTCCAATCCAGAACTTACCTCGTCATAGAAACTTATCAGATTAGTCTGACAGGAACGGTCCCTCGTAAACCCATGTTGATATTGTGTCATGAGGTTATTCTTCTTAACCCCTTAATGACTGCCGATACGCTTTTTAACGACGGTGGTTAAGGGTACTTAAACCACAGTGCCGTTAATTAACGTCGCTTTGGATTAAAGGGTATAGCGCCCCCAGATTCTGATTTTTTCCGGGTCTCAGCAGCCGGGGGTAGCCGAGACCCCAGAGAACATGATTCAAGGTTGATTTTACCGACCCCGGGGTTGCGATCGCCGTCATTAACCGTATAACGGCGACCGCAAAAAAAAAATCTGATGTGCCATTTAATTCTCTCTCCTCTGATGTGATCGCACATCAGAGGAGAGAGAAGTAGGGTCCCCGATCCCCCCTCGTGATCAAAATAAAAATAAATAGTAAATAACCCCCCCTTATCACCCCTTTAGTTAGGGAAATATAATGAAAGAAAGAAAATATATTTATTTTTACCCTTCGCCACGACAGCACCCACTGGAGAGAGGGATCCACCCATAGGTACAGGAAAACTTCAGAGATAAAAGAGGGCAGTCCGCCTCTCTTCAGTTGGTTTCCTGTTCCTATAGGAACCGCAAGATTTCACCTACAGAAAAATACCTTGTCCTAGGAAGCCGCATGTGCAGTCTCTGTGCGAACGGTAGGGACTCCGGTCCAGAGGCAGCGTCGGGGGAGTGCTGTATTCCGGCTCCCCCCTCATCTGAATAGTAGCAGCACCAGGATCATCAGTCCGGGGAAGGCCGCGCACAGTTTCTTGGGGATACGCGCCATCGGGGTCCAGATATGGCCGTCCTGACCTGCGTGGGAGCACAGGACCAGAGGAAAAGGAAGAAGCCTCTGTTCCCCTTCATGTGGCGTCAACGTTGCAGAGGATTGGCGCACGGTCACTTTGCAGCATGGGACTCCAGCGCAAGCGTGGCACAGGAAGTGGTAAGGGGGAACTTCCGGGTCACGCCGGAGGTTCCCCAGCTGGATTACACGCTCGCGGTCCCGGGAGTACTGCTGGACCGCTCATAGACAGGTACGCTCCCCGCCCCCCGGAACCACTAAAGGAACTTCCGGTTTAGCCGGAGGAAAAAAAAAAAGAGGGGAAATGATAGGAATAATGAGAGATGCGGTCCCGGGAACTGGATACTGGGCCGCTCGCGCATACTGCAAACCTACCCTGAAAAGGGAGGGGCCCCGGGGGGATGGTACCGGATGGCAGTGCACATGCAGGAGATAAAAAGCCCTGCAAGATGGACCCTGGCGTGCAAACATGTCGTCCCCATGACAAAAGCACGCATCTCTCGGCAGGTGATACTACAGCAAATCTGTCTAAGGACCACTCTAACAGGGGTTCCTTGGACAGAAGCCACAGAAGTCACGCCACAGTACCTGTACCTCAGCCTTCTGATCCGGTACCTACAGCTTCACTGGGTGAGTGTACCTCTCTCTGCCTGTCAAACTGACAACCTCTCTATCTCTTTCTCTTTTTGCTATGTCGTCCTTAGACTAAGAAAAAAGGAAAAGCAAAAAATAAAGAATGTGCCCTTTGTAGACGCTCCCTACCTGACTTCTACTCAAAAAGACTGTGCGAAGGATGTATTAGCGAAACCATGCAGCAAGCGTCTGTATCAACCACGGATATAAGAGCGATAAGGGAAGAGTTACAAGCCCTAACCCGGTCGAGGAATATACCGACCATTAAAAAAAACGAATTATTTCTAGCTCAGACTCTGACGAGGATGAAGAGGTGGTTTCCGATACCTCTGGTACATCCATGTCCTCTTCTTCTGAGATAGAAGGACGTTCATATTTTCCCCTGGAAAGCATAGATAATTTGGTAAAATCGGTAAGGAACACCATGGGGTGCACAGAAATAAAAGGACCGCAAACGACACAGGAGGTAATGTTTGCAGGTCTAGCTGACAGAAAGAGAAGAGCCTTTCCCGTCATTCCAGCCGTCAAAGCTTTAATTAAAAGAGAATGGGAAAAGCAGGACCATATAGGTTATCTCCCTTCAGCCTCAAAAAGAAGGTACCCCTTCAGTGATGAGGAATTATTGACATGGTTTAAGGTCCCGAAGGTTGATGCAGCGTCGCCTCCACCTCAAAGCAGTCATCTTTACCTGTAGAGGATGCGGGAATATTAAAAGATCCCCTTGACAGCAAAACTGATGCCTCGCTGAAAAGAGCTTGGGAAGCAGCTACCGGCAAGTTTAAGCCAGCAGTGGCCAGTACTTGCACAGCCCGTTCTATGCTGGTTTGGATTGACCATCTTGACCAGCAGATAGACCAAAAAGCTTCCAGTGACAAAATACGAGCCACTCTTCACCTAATCCGAGGGGCGGCCGCATTTATAGCTGATACTTCAGCAGATTCATTGCATCTGGCAGCCAGGGCAGCAGGCTTACTTAATAACGCCAGACGTAGCCTGTGGCTTAAAAGTTGGAAGGGGAACACACAGTCCAAGGCAAAGCTCTGCGCTATCCTGTGTAAGGGTGAGTTTCTTTTCGGGAAAACCTTAGATGACATCCTCACAAAGGCGAAGGAAAGAAAAAAGGGCTTCCCTAACCCCCCCTCTTCCGTTTTATTGGAGGGCATTCAGGAGATGGCCGTTTGGTAGAGGAAAACCAGCGGAAAGCCAAAATAAATCGTTGGGCCATAAAGTAGGACAAAAATAAAGGTGCAATATTTAGAGGATCCTCCTTCCGTAAAAACAAATACTGAGGAACCAGTCCCTCCAGTAGGAGGAAGACTGAGATTTTTTTTCCAGGAATGGGAAAAAATTACGGCCAGTTCTTGGGTCTTGGACATAATTAGGCACGGACTGAAGATAGAATTCCATCATGTCCCCCATAACTCATTCACTATAACATCTCTTAGCTCGCCAATACAACAACAAGCCCTCGAAGCTGAGATTCTAAGCTTATTGAATAAGAATGTATTGACTCATGTAACCAAAGAGTAAGAAGGGAAAGGTTTTTATTCCCCTCTCTTCTTGGTCCCTAAGCTGGACGGCTCATTAAGGATAATCATCAATTTAAAACAATTAAATACTGTATATACTCGTGTATAAGCCGAGATTTTCAGCCCATTTTTTAGGGGGATAATCTGTGGAGCATATGGGTGTGTCATGTATAGTGTACAGTTCCTATAGCGTCTTGTGCTTGGGTGCGAGGAAACACAGGAGACATAGGTTGAAATGAAATGACTTGTATTACTTCATACAAGCATGCTGAAAAGTTCACACAGTTTGCAGGAACAGCGACAGGAGACACAGCAGGCCAGAGTAACTTCAAGCACTACAATAAATCTCCAAAGCAGGTTCAGGATCTCTTCTCTGTACCGTAATTCCTCTGCAAACATGGATTCACCAAACAGCAGGTTTCCAGAGTCCAAAAGTGTTCCAAGGTTCCTCAGTAGGGAATAGCTGGAGTACAAGTCCAAGGCTTCCAGCAGTCAGGTCACAGACTGACTGAGGCTTGTTTCAGGAGCACTGATTGTTCAGCTGAGGCTGCTTAAGAAGCAAGAGGGAAGAATCAGGGCGGGAACATGAAAACTGGAAACTCCATATTAACTGAGGGCAAGAGCTGCAGAAAGACAGAAAGCAAAATGGCCGACGGAAAACTGAGTTTCAAGGAACATGTCAACAGAGACAAAGAACCTTACATTACTCCCCCCTTAGGGACAACCTCCGGATGACCTCAGACCAGGCTTGTCAGGGTACCTCTGATGAAACTGGCGGAGCAGGCGAGGAGCATTTACATTATTGACTGGTTCCCATGAGTTGTCCTCCACTGGGTAGCCCTGCCATTTAATCAAATATTGCAACTGATTTCTGTACAACCTGGAATCTAGAATCCTTTCCACCATAAATTCTTCCTGACCATCGACCAGCACTGGGTCAGGGCAAGGAGAAGAACGTCCAGGAAACGTATTGGGTGGTGCAGCCTTTAGTAGGGATACATGAAAGACAGGGTGGATTCTCATAGTTCTGGGAAGTTGAAGACGACAAGCAACAGCACTTATAATCTTATTGATCTTATAAGGTCCAATTGTCACGCGGTCTTATGATATGTGTACGATGTCAGCAAACTATTCTTAAAAGAACAACACTCTATACAACATATAGACTAGCAACATCAGCATGTAAATACAGAATAGATTTACCTGACACGACATCCGTTGAACTCAGGGTTAATCTTGAGGACTTGATACACTGTCACAGGAAAGAGGAGGACCGGGGGTCTAACCTGACCCTAAACTGGGGTCCTAACTAATCCCTCACCTTGGAGGTACTGATAATGGTTCAGAGGTCCAAGTCTCCAGCCTAACCCTGTCTCCTATCAGTCCCTGAACCCTGTAATCAGTCCCAAGAAGGATACCGACTACCACCAAAGGGATATGGGCTGATCTCTGCTAAATACACAGATTAGACATATAAGACAGACTGGAGAAAACACAGACTTGCATACACACTCAAACACAGAAGGAACATAAATGATCTGGGATATTAAACTCTAAGCAAGGTGAGCTTAAAACAACAAAGGAGCTCTTTAACTTAAGTCTATACAGATACAATCCTATCTGTGGTCTGCATGAAGAATTTCACTGGCAACTCCCAACACAGACAACCAGAGATTTAAAGGAAACCAATCAACAAATAATTAATTGCAGCCGGGAGAAACTGCACCCAGTCCCAGAACTGAGCACAGACAGAATTAACTCCCTAACTGCCAAACACAAAGAAACAGCAACTCAGCTGTGAGAAGTCAGAATGTGCAACCGCGACGATCTTCGTGGCGATGCACACATGACAGTACCCCCCCTTCTACGAGGGGCCTCCGGACCCTCAGGGCCAGGTTTGCCCGGGTGAGTTCTGTGGAAGGTCCGCACCAAACGATCTGCGTTAATGTCAGACGCAGGAACCCACGTCCTCTCCTCTGGACCATACCCCTTCCAATGCACCAAGTACTGAAGGGACCGGCGATTCAGACGTGAGTCAATGATCTTTGACACTTGAAACTCCAAGTTACCATTGACCACCACTGGAGGAGGAGGTAGAGGTGATGGTATGACTGGTGCCACGTACCTCTTAAGTAATGACTTGTGGAACACATTGTGGATTTTAAACGTAGGAGGGAGGTCCAGACGAAATGCCACAGGATTAATTATGGAACTGATCCTGTACGGCCCGATGAATCTGGGGCCCAGCTTCCAGGAGGGAACTTTAAGTTTATATTCCTGGTAGACAACCATACCAGATCGTTCACATTAAGATCTGGACCAGAAACTCTCCTCCTATCAGCCATACGTTTATAACGGTTCCCCATAGCACTCAGATTATTCAATACACCTCTCCACACTGAAGCAAGTGACGACGAGAAACGCTCCTCCTCAGGAACCCCAGAAGGGCCCCCCCCATTGAATGTACAAAACTGGGGATGAAAACCATATGCCCCAAAAAACGGGGACTTACCAGTGGACTCGCTCCGCCTGTTGTTAAGAGCGAACTCTGCCAGAGGCAAGAAAGAAGACCAGTCCTCCTGGTTCTCTGAGACAAAACACCGAAGATAAGTCTCTAGGCTTTGATTCAGACGCTCTGTCTGACCATTGGTCTGCGGATGAAAAGCCGAGGAAAATGACAATTGCATCCCCCGACGTAAACAAAATGCCCTCCAAAACTTGGACACAAACTGAGACCCCCTATCTGACACCACATCAGAAGGCAACCCATGAAGTCTCACAATCTCCCCAATGAACACCTGCGCCAGAGTTTTAGCATTAGGGAGGGCAGGAAGAGCAATGAAATGTGCCATCTTACTGAACCTGTCAACAACCACCAGTATGACAGTCTTCCCTGACGACTGAGGAAGGTCCGTGATGAAGTCCATAGACAAATGAGTCCATGGACGCTCCGGAAGTTTCAAGGGTAAGAGGGTCCCAGACGGACGGGTATGAGGGGTCTTAGAGCGAGCACAAACCCCACAGGACGCGACAAAAGTTAAAACATCTTTATTAACGTTAGGCCACCAAAACCGGCGAGAAAGGAGATCTAAAGTAGCCTTACTCCCTGGATGTCCTGCTAAAGCAGAATTATGATGTGCCTCAATAACCTTTTGTCTCAACTGATTTGGGACAAACAGTCTCCCTGGAGGTCCTGCAGGGGCGTCCCCCTGAGCCTCTAACACCTCCTCCTCAAGCTCAGAACATACAGCCGACACTACCACCCCCTCCTGAAGGATAGGAATCGGGTCATCCATTTTCCCGGCCCCTGGGAAACTGCGAGACAAGGCATCCGCCTTAACATTCTTAGATCCAGGGCGATAAGTGACAACAAAATTAAACCTGGTAAAAAACAACGACCATCGAGCTTGTCTGGAATTCAGACGCTTAGCAGATTCCAAATACAGCAGGTTCTTGTGATCAGTAATGACGGTGACCGGGTGGACTGCCCCCTCCAAAAAGTGACGCCATTCTTCAAAAGCCAACTTAATGGCCAAAAGTTCCCTATTGCCGATATCATAATTCCTTTCGGCGGACGACAATTTTTTAGAAAAGAAAGCGCACGGTTGCCATTTACCAGGGGACGGACCCTGGGACAATATTGCACCCACCCCTACGTCAGACGCGTCCACCTCCACAACGAACGGCTGTGATGCATCTGGTTGGATGAGAACGGGTGCCGAAGCAAAACATTTTTTCAAAGAGGAAAAAGCTTGGCAAGCTTTGTCCGACCATTTAGAAAAATCCGTCCCTTTTCTTGTCATGTCAGTGAGAGGTTTGACAACAGATGAGAAATTACAAATAAATTTCCGGTAGTAGTTAGCAAACCCCAGAAAACGCTGCAGAGCCTTAAGATCCTCTGGCTGATCCCATTCAAGCACTGCTCTCACCTTTTCAGGGTCCATACGGAAACCGGAGGCTGACACCAAGAAACCCAAAAACTGAAGTTCCTGTACGGCGAATACACACTTTTCCAGTTTGGCGTATAGTTTATTGTCTCGCAAGATCTGCAACACCTGTCTCACATGCTCCTGGTGAGACACAAGATCTGGCAAGTAAATTAAAATGTCGTCCAAATATACAACCACAAACAGCCCCACAAGGTGACGAAAAATGTCATTAACAAAATGTTGGAATACTGCTGGTGCAGTAGTCAGACCAAAAGGCATGACTAGGTTCTCATAATGTCCCTCCGGCGTGTTAAACGCCGTTTTCCACTCATCCCCCTCTTTTATCCTAATCAGATTATACGCCCCCCTGAGATCCAATTTAGAGAACCATTTGGCGCCAACAATTTGATTGAAGAGATCAGGAATCAGAGGGAGTGGATACGGATCTCGAACAGTAATCCGATTAAGTTTGCGGAAATCCAAGCAAGGGCGTAGGCCTCCATCTTTTTTCTTCACAAAGAAGAACCCCGCGGCCACTGGGGAAGATGAAGGTCTAATATGCCCTTTGGCCAGACTTTCCGAAATATAATCTTTCATAGCCTGCCTCTCAGGACCAGAAAGGTTATATAACCTAGCTTTAGGTAACTTAGCATCAGGAAGTAAATTAATAGAGCAGTCATACACGCGATGAGGAGGCAACTCCTGACACCCCTCCTCAGAGAACACATCCCCAAAGTCCTCCAAAAAAGGAGGCAAAGTACTAGGCACGACCGCACTGATGACTGTGTTCATGCAGTTACTTTTGCAAAACTCCCCCCATTGGCTTATATCTCTGGACTGCCAATTAATCACAGGGTTATGTTTAACCAACCAAGGAAGTCCCAACACAATAGGAGTAGGTAGACCCTCCAACACATAACAAGATAATAGTTCCCTATGTATTGCCCCTACCCGAAGGTCAATGTTATGAACCTCATGAACAAAGCTACCTTGGCCGAGAGGCCTGGCGTCAATGGAGAATATAGGGATCGGTTTGACCAATACACTCAGATGCATACCTTGAGCCTGAGCAAACTGAGCGTCAACCAGATTAGCCCCGGACCCACTATCAAGAAGAACAGAAAATCTTTCCACTCTCGTACCAACCACCACCTCCACTGGTACAAGGAACTGAGAAGAACTAGCGGACGAAATACATACTCCCAGGTTGTCGTCCACCACACAACCTGGGATTAACAGTTTTCCGGCGACTTTTTGCTCAACAAGGCACGGGATGGACATCCCCCAACAAAATGTCCCTCTTTCCCGCAGAAGAAACACCTTCTAGTCCTGCGGCGTACCGCCAATCCCCTCCTACGAAATGATGTCCCTCCCAACTGCATAGGCTCCTCCGAACAGACAAGGGGAACCTCAACATAAGGGACTTTAGTAGTAGGTGGAGTAACAACAGGGGGCGGAGATACCTCGCACCTCTCCCGGAGCCGTCTATCAGTACGGATAGCTAGGGCCATAGCAGCCTCCAGTGATGGAGGAGAATCATACTGAGCCAAAACGTCCTTTAATTTGTCAGAAAGCCCATGACAAAACTGGCTTCTAAGAGCTGGGTCATTCCACTGAGTATCTGTGGCCCATCTACGGAACTCAGAAGCAAATTCCTCCGCCGGACGATCTCCCTGCTGTATCTTACGTAATTTTGTCTCAGCAAGAGAGACCCGATCTGGGTCATCATATACCAAACCCAGGGCAGTAAAAAATCGATCTACTGACTGTAGAGCCGGGGATCCCGGAGGAAGGGAAAATGCCCAGGATTGAGGGTCCCCTTGCAGAAGTGAGATAACAATTCCCACTCTCTGCTCCTCACTCCCTGATGATCGAGGCCGAAGCCGAAAATACAATTTACATGCTTCCCTGAAGGTAAAAAATTTGTCTCGCCCACCAGTGAACCTGTCCGGGAGAGCTACTTTAGGTTCAAATCTGGTTTGCTCCGAGGGAGACAAAACTTTGGACTTAATGTCCGTCAGCTCCATGGATAATCCCTGCAACTGCAGAGCCAGCTGGGCTACTGGATCCATGGCAACTGGGAATAATTTTATGGGCCAGTGAAAATGTCACGCGGTCTTATGATATGTGTACGATGTCAGCAAACTATTCTTAAAAGAACAACACTCTATACAACATATAGACTAGCAACATCAGCATGTAAATACAGAATAGATTTACCTGACACGACATCCGTTGAACTCAGGGTTAATCTTGAGGACTTGATACACTGTCACAGGAAAGGAGGACCGGGGGTCTAACCTGACCCTAAACTGGGGTCCTAACTAATCCCTCACCTTGGAGGTACTGATAATGGTTCAGAGGTCCAAGTCTCCAGCCTAACCCTGTCTCCTATCAGTCCCTGAACCCTGTAATCAGTCCCAAGAAGGATACCGACTACCACCAAAGGGATATGGGCTGATCTCTGCTAAATACACAGATTAGACATATAAGACAGACTGGAGAAAACACAGACTTGCATACACACTCAAACACAGAAGGAACATAAATGATCTGGGATATTAATCTCTAAGCAAGGTGAACTTAAAACAACAAAGGAGCTCTTTAACTTAAGTCTATACAGATACAATCCTATCTGTGGTCTGCATGAAGAATTTCACTGGCAACTCCCAACACAGACAACCAGAGATTTAAAGGAAACCAATCAACAAATAATTAATTGCAGCCGGGAGAAACTGCACCCAGTCCCAGAACTGAGCACAGACAGAATTAACTCCCTAACTGCCAAACACAAAGAAACAGCAACTCAGCTGTGAGAAGTCAGAATGTGCAACCGCGACGATCTTCGTGGCGATGCACACATGACACCAATGTACTTATGTCCCAATTTAGACGATGGAATCTTTAATTTAAGATTTCTGGTTGACAGCCAGACCAAATCTCCTACATTGAAAGCTGGTGCAGGTTTACGAAATTTATCTGCTGCTTTCTTGTACCTTTCCTGAGCCAATTGTAGATTTTCCTTTAGAAGATCCATATTCTTTTGTAAAGAAGTGATTCTTTCAGCCACTGCCGGCAAGGGCGTATCTATGGGAAATCGAGGAAGAATGTTAGGATGATAACCTAGATTGGAGTAAAAAGGAGACTGCTTAGTGGAGGCGCTCTGAGAGTTGTTATAAGAGAACTCAGCCAGTGGAAGTAGATCCACCCAATCATCCTGTAGGTGGCAGATAAAACAGCGGAGATACTGCTCCAGGGTCTGATTGGTTCGTTCTGTCTGTCCATTAGTCTGGGGATGAAAAGCAGAAGAAAGGTTTACTTTAATGTCCAATGCTGCACAGAAATTTTGCCAAAACCTTGAAGTGAATTGCACCCCTCGATCCGAAATGACCTCATCCGGTACTCCATGTAAGCAAAACACATTCTTAATCATCAAGTCTGATGTCTGTTTTGCAGTGGGTAAGCCGACACAAGGGATAAAATGAGCTGCCTTTGTTAAACGGTCAACCACCACTAGAATGGTGTTCTTCCCTTGAGAGGTTGGTAACTCCACAATGAAGTCCATAGAAATGGATCCCCACGGGCGGGACGGGGTGGGAAGAGGTTGCAACAGACCAGTTGGTGAGGAGCGAGGTGTTTTGCATCTTGCACAGACTTCACATGAAGTGACATAGTTTAAGACATCTTTCCTGTAAGTGGGCCACCAAAAGAAACGAGAAAGAAATTCTTGTGTCTTTAGAATTCCCCTATGCCCGGCTATCTTGGAATCGTGGATGAGTTGCAATACTCTCAATCTGACTGTTTCAGGTATATACAGACGTTGTCCCTGAATCCACACACCATTCTTAAAGAAAGACTTACGTCCCTTGGGGGTTGAGCCAACAAAGAATCCGCATGGTATGCTTCCTTGATGTCCTTAAGTAGGTCTTGATTATGAATCACTCCCAGGAATCTAGAGTCAGGAAGAATAGTCTTAGGAGGAGTAAGTGGACGTGTCTCTGCTGAATGAATCCTAGAGAGTGCATCAGCCTTTCCATTACGCGATCCTGGTCTATAAGAAATGACAAAATTAAATTGGTTTAGGAAAAGATTCCAGCGAGCCTGGCGAGGAGTCAGGCACTTAGCCGACCTGATAAATTCAAGGTTACGATGGTCTGTCAGGACGACTATTTGCTGTGCAGCTCCCTGAAGAAGGTGTCTCCATTCCTTGAAGGCGGCAATAATGGCCAACAATTCTCTATTGCCCACATCGTAGTTCCTCTCAGCCGAAGACAACTGCTGGGAAAAGAAGGCACAGGGATGCAAGACATTCTTCTCACCTGTTCTCTGAGAGAGTATAGCTCCAACGGCACAGTCTGAAGCATCCACCTCTATTATGAAGGCAAGCTCGGGGTTGGGATGTACTAAGATAGGTGCGGTGGTAAATTTATCCTTTAAACAGGAAAATGCTTCCTGAGCTTGCGGGGTCCAGGAGAACCTAGACTGTTTCCGGGTAAGTTGGGTGATAGGTGACACTACCTCAGAAAAATTCTTAATGAAACGTCTATAGAAGTTGGCAAACCCGATGAAACGCTGCACCTCCTTCACATTTCTAGGAATTGGCCAATCCTTGATGGCTTGGGTCTTGCTTCCATCCATACTAATCCCTTGCGTAGATAGTACATACCCCAGAAATTGAATTTCGGTCCTATGGAATTCACATTTTTCAAGTTTGATGTAGAGATGGTTTTGTCTTAGGCGTTCTAAGACCATTCTCACATGTCCATGATGTTCCTCTGTGGAGTTAGAAAAAATTAGAATATCATCCAGATAAATCACCACAAATGTATCTAGGAGATCCCTGAAGATATCATTCACGAAGTGTTGGAAAGTGGCTGGGGCGGTACTCAGACCAAAAGGCATAACTAGATATTCAAAGTGTCCATAGCGTGACCTGAAAGCAGTCTTCCATTCATCCCCAGGTCTAATACGGACCAAGTTATAGGCCCCACGGAGATCCAGTTTAGAGAAAATTTTGGCATGCCGCACTCTCTCCAACAACTCAGGGATTAAAGGCAATGGATAACGGTTTCTAGTAGTAACCTTATTGAGTTCCCTATAGTCTATGCAGGGTCTCAGAGATCCATCTTTCTTCTTCACAAAGAAGATGGGTGCACCTGCGGGAGATGAAGAGGGGCGTATGAAGCCCTTGGCTAAATTTTCGTCTATATAATCCTTCAAAGCTTTTAGCTCGGGCCCCGCTAGGGGTAGATCTTACCAAAAGGTATCTCGGCTCCAGGCAATAATTCAATTGGACAATCATATGGACGTTGAGGAGGAAGCTGATCAGCGTTCTTCTTGTCACATAAATCCACATAGTCCTGGTATACAGCTGGTAGTTCAGGGACTGACATGGTTCCTTTAGGAACAGAGCAAGCTGAAACTCCTTGACTCATCTGTTTCTCCGGAAAGTGTAATTCCTTAGTCTCCCAGTTAATCGTAGGATTCTGCGCCTGCAGCCATGGTAGCCCTAGAATAATGGGAAAGTGGGGAGAAGAGATAAGCAAAAAAGACATTTTCTCCTGATGATCTTTACCCATAAGGACCCTCAAAGGCTCTGTTTCTTGATCCACTTGTCCAGAAGTCAGTAGAGAGCCATCCACAGTCTCCATCTGTACTGGAGTAGCCTTCTTCACTGAACGTATCCCCTGTTTCAGAGCAAAGGAGATATCCATAAAATTTCCACTTGCTCCTGAGTCAATCATAGCAGAGCTAGACACCCAGACTGAGTCAACCCAGAGTTTGATGGAAAGGAAGCAATGAGAATTGTTTCTTTTACAACTCAGCTGGGACACCGCTGAGGAAACTTGAAAAATTGCAGCGTTTATACCGTCATCGTCCCCAGAACTAACAGAGTTTAAGTCTGAGAAATCAAGATCTCTTGCAGCAGATCTCTCTGGAGCCTGAGGCTCGGACATGACAGAGCTCCTCTCGCAACACTCACAGTGAATGACTGCTGCAGTAGTCTTACGAGAACGGCTGGGGCAGTTTATAATGAAGTGCCCTGACTTACCACAGTAGAAACATAGATTTTCCTTTATACGATGTTCTTTGCGTGCATCACTAACCCGTCTTTGTAAAGAGTCCACCTGCATGGGTTCAGGTTCTGGTTCCCTTGTGATCCTACTCAAAGGTTCCTTAGCTGAGGAGGGAGGTAGTAAAAGGTTAGTGCGATTATTTTCGAACCATCTCTCTTGTCTGTGTTCAGTCAGACGAGCATCAATACGGATACAATAGTTAATAAAGTCACCTAACGCAGTGGGAGGGTCGGCACAAGCAAGTTCATCCTTAATCAGTGGAGACAACCCTTTCCGAAAAATAGATTTTTTAGCGGAAGTGTCCCAAGTGGTATCAAGAGCCCATCTCCTGAAATCCAGGGCATATTCGGCTACTGAACGCTTACCTTGGCGCAAAGTTAACATGGCTGCTTCAGCTGTTGCACCTCGATTGGGGTCATCAAACACCTGCCCCATGGCTGAAATAAAAGCATTAAGGTGATTCAAACAATCATCCTCAGTCTCAATCAGAGGGTTTGCCCACATCAAAGCCTTATTGGTAAGCAACATGATTATAGTAAGCACTTTGGATCGTTCAGTGGGAAATTGTGAAGCATGTGCAGAGAAAAATAAATTGCATTGATTAATAAATCCCCTGAATTTCTCACGTTCACCGCCAAAACGAAAAGGAGGTAATTTGGGGATCCCAGAACTCGGGGTTATGGCAGGAGCCTGGGCTCGTTCCTCTAGAGCCTCAATCCTGGCTCGCAATTCCTGGGTAGTCTGTCCAAACACTTGCAAATTATGATTAGTGAGGTCCTGTAGGCTTGCAAAACGGGTTTTTAAAGTCTGTACATCTGAAAGGATTGTATCAGTCACTCCGCAAAGTTCCTTTATGCGGGCCTCCATCTTCCAGATCTTTTAAGGCAGAAGTGCTGGAAGAGGAAAGGAAAAAAAAACAAAAAAAAAACAATAGTGTTTACCTGTGGTAACACTCCATAGTAAAATTTTAAGGGAATGCGCTCACCTGGAATGGTTGTGAGAAGTCACAACCACTGTCATCACATAAGGTATTAAACGGACATCTGATATCCACAGTCACAGCAGACACGGCTTTCCTAGACCCAGCAGGCACTAAACATTGGCTCCTGAATCTTGTCATGTATAGTGTACAGTTCCTATAGCGTCTTGTGCTTGGGTGCGAGGAAACACAGGAGACATAGGTTGAAATTAAATGACTTGTATTACTTCATACAAGCATGCTGAAAAGTTCACACAGTTTGCAGGAACAGCGACAGGAGACACAGCAGGCCAGAGTAACTTCAAGCACTACAATAAATCTCCAAAGCAGGTTCAGGATCTCTTCTCTGTACCGTAATTCCTCTGCAAACATGGATTCACCAAACAGCAGGTTTCCAGAGTCCAAAAGTGTTCCAAGGTTCCTCAGTAGGGAATAGCTGGAGTACAAATCCAAGGCTTCCAGGAGTCAGGTCACAGACTGACTGAGGCTTGTTTCAGGAGCACTGATTGTTCAGCTGAGGCTGCTTAAGAAGCAAGAGGGAAGAATCAGGGCGGGAACATGAAAACTGGAAACTCCATATTAACTGAGGGCAAGAGCTGCAGAAAGACAGAAAGCAAAATGGCCGACGGAAAACTGAGTTTCAAGGAACATGTCAACAGAGACAAAGAACCTTACAGGGTGCATAATCTGTGGAGCATATGGGGCATAATCTGTGGAGCATATGGGGGCATAATCTGGAGCATATGGGGGCATAATCTGTGGAGCATATGGGGCATAATCTGTGGAGCATAGAGGGGGCATAATCTGTGGAGCATATGGGGGTATAATCTTTGGAGCATATGGGGGCATAATCTGTGCAGCATATGGGGGCATAATCTGTGGAGCATATGGGGGCATAATCTTTGGAGCATATGGGCATAATCGTGCGCATATGGAGCATAATCTGTGCAGCATATGGGGGCATAATCTCTGGAGCATCATATGGGGGCATAATGATTTTTCACCCTAGGCTTATACACGAGTCAATAAGTATTCCCAGTTTTTTGTGGCAAAATTAGGGGGGTCGGCTTATACACAGGTCGGCTTATACATAAGTATATACGGTACATTCATCCAAAATTATAGATTTAAGATGGAATCTATCAGTTCTACAATTAAGCTTCTCTTTCCCAATTGTATGATGGCCAGCTTAGATTTAAAAGATGCTTATTATCATCTTCCCATCCATTACAGATACCAAAAATATCTGAGTGGCAGTCTCCCTCGAGGGCATCGTACACCATTTCCAGTTCACAGCGATGCCATTTTGCCTTTCCATCGCACCACGGGTCTTCACGAAGGTGATGCTGGAAGTAATGGCCTTCCTATGACAAAAGGACACCTTGATAATACCTTATCTTGACGAATTTTTAATAGTAGGGAACTCAGCTAGACAATGTAGCAGACGAGTTACTGACACGATCTCATCCCTACAGGCGCTAGGTTGGATAATAAACTTCAAGAAGTCCAGAGTCGAGCCGCAGTCCGTCCAGTCCTTCTTAGGTCTCCAATTAGACTCAAGAGAGCAAAAATGTCTGCTGCCGCAGGTAAAAATCTCAATGATCAAAACAAAAATTGGGGCAGCAATGGACAAACCGTGCATGTCCTTGAGGGAGGCAATGTCCCTGTTAGGATCCCTTACCTCCTGTATCCTGGCGGTCAGGTAGGCTCAGTTCCATACCCGAGATTTACAACACCAAATACTCCTAGAGGAGATAACCAAAAATAAATGACCTAGTCACAAATGGCGCTTCCAAAATAACATAGCATCTACAAATGAACTGAAGTATATGCCAAGTAAAAATTTAAAAGTTTTTATTTAACAAATATTAACACACAACTATTAAAAAAAATTCAGTGGATGAATACACATATACAGTTAGGTCCATATATATTTGGACAGAGACAACATTTATCTAATTTTGGTTCTAGACATTATCACAATGAATTTGAAACAAAACAATTCAGATGCAGTTGAAGTCCAGACTTTCAGCTTTCATTTGAGGGTATCCACATTAAAATTGGATGAAGGGTTTAGGAGTTTCAGCTCCTTAACATGTGCCACCCTGTTTTTAAAGGGACCAAAAGTAATTGGACAAATGACTCCAAGGCTATTTCATGGACAGGTGTGGGCAATCCCTTTGTTATGTCATTCTCAATTAAGCACATGAAAGGGCCGGAGTTGATTTGAGGTGTGGTGTTTGCATTTGGAAGGTTTTGCTGTGAAGGAAACATGCGGTCACAGGAGCTCTCCATGCAGGTGAAACAAGCCATCCTTAAGCTGCAAGAACAGAAAAAAACCCATCCAAGAAATTGCTACAACATTAGAAGTGGCAAAATCTACAATTTGGTACATCCTGAGAAAGAAAGAAATTACTGGTGAACTCATCAATCCAAAAAGACCTGGGAGCCCACGGAAGACAACAGTGGTGGATGATCGCCGCATATTTTCTTTTGTGAAGAAGAACCCGTTCACAACATCAACTGAAGTCCAGAACACTCTCAGTGAAGTAGGTGTATCTGTCTCTAAGTCAACAGTAAAGAGAAAACTCCATGAAAGTAAATACAAAGGGTTCACATCTAGATGCAAACCATTCATCAATTCCAAAAATAGACAGGCCAGAGTTAAATTTGCTGAAAAACACCTCCAGAAGCCAGCTCAGTTCTGGAAAAGTATTCTATGGACAGATGAGACAAAGATGAACCTGTACCAGAATGATGGGAAGCCAAAAGTTTGGAGAAGAAAGGGAACGGCACATGATCCAAGGCACACCACATCCTCTGTAAAACATGGTGGAGGCAACGTGATGGCATGGGCATGCATGGCTTTCAATGGCACTGGGTCACTTGTGTTTATTGATGACATAACAGCAGACAAGAGTAGCCAGATGAATTCTGAAGTGTACCGGGATATACTTTCAGCCCAGATTCAGCCAAATGCTGCAAACTTGATTGGACGGCGCTTCATAGTACAGATGGATAATGACCCCAAGCATACAGCCAAAGCTACACAGGAGTTCATGAGTGCAAAAAAGTGGAACATTCTTCAATGGCCAAGTCAATCACCAGATCTTAACCCAATTGAGCATGCATTTCACTTGCTCAAATCCAGACTTAAGAGGGAAAGACCCACAAACAAGCAAGACCTGAAGGCTGCGGCTGTAAAGGCCTGGCAAAGCATTAAGAAGGAGGAAACCCAGCGTTTGGTGATGTCCATGGGTTCCAGACTTAAGGCAGTGATTGCCTCCAAAGGATTCGCCACAAAAATTGAAAATAAAAATATTTTGTTTGGGTTATGTTTATTTGTCCAATTACTTTTGACCTCCTAAAATGTGGAGTGTTTGTAAAGAAATGTGTACAATTCCTACATTTTCTAACACATATTTTTGTTCAACCCTTCAAATTAAACGTTACAATCTGCACTTGAATTCTGTTGTAGAGGTTTCATTTCAAATCCAATGTGGTGGCATGCAGAGCCCAACTCGCGAAAATTGTGTCACTGTCCAAATATTTCTGGCCCTGACTGTATGGACCTGAGAACACAGGAATTATTATACCCATGCCATAAACATATTCAACAGATGGATAAATATCCAGAGCATATAAAGAAAAAGATTTTTTTCAATAGGGTTCCTCAAAGTGGCTACCTTATGTATGGAGCAAAGCTTTCTTGAATGTTAATCAATGTCATATAATTCAATATATTTCTCTTTGCAAACAGTGCTTTTAGACTTCTATCTCAGCCAAACTTGGTATTCAACATAACATTCATAAAGCAAAGATACATAAACAAGGGAAAAAGTTTTCCCATACAGCTCTATTTAGATGCCCATATAGCTTATGGCTCTTTGTAAAAATCTCTATGGCTCCCCACAGCAAAATTGTCTACATATATAATCTCTTAGATTGCTTGCTATCTCTACATCCAAAGACAATAAATAACATTAAAGTGCATAGTGCTAAATAATGTTCAATAATAGTGCAAAACATGCTTCAGAATACTTAGAGACAAAACCATTATTGTAAGGTGCAAAAATAAGCTACTGAATATGGCAACAATCAAATAAGGATGACATAAAATTAGGTTAAGGTGCAGTGATTAAAGTGCAGGCATGCTACTGAGGGTTTGAAATAGTCAACTAGACATGAAGGAGGAAGCAAATCAACTAGATTCAAGGGGTATACATGACATGGTTAGCAGGGAGCATCCCCACGTACGTTTCGCGTTAGCTTCTTCTGATTGGGGTGTAGTAATGATAAGCAATGATGTGCCCGGCTTTTTATACCATGTGCATCCTAATAGCAGCTGTTAATGGTGCTTTTTGTCACTTATTGCACCCCTTACAGCTCTATTTAGCCATAGTGGTTTCCTCCTATTTCTTGCATGTTTATTCCAATACTTATCATCATAAAAAAAATCCCAAAACCTCGAATCACAATCATTTTCCTCCATTAAAAATAGAGCTGTAAAAAATAAACATATTACTTATCACTGCTAATAATAATAATAGTAATCTTTATATAGCGCCATCATATTCCGCAGCGCTTTACAGTTTAACAGTTTCAAAACACAAGTCATAAGTAACAACGTTAACAATACAATAATTAAAGCAAAATAAGACGACCCTGCTCGTGAGAGCTTACAATCTACAATGAGGTGGGGGAGATATAAAGTACAGGTGTGTATATACAATGGTGCATTTACAATGATGGTCCAGCCATCTTGAGGGAGTGAGGGATGGATGGAGATAGTGAATGGGCTACACACACACACACACACACATAGAATGACTTTGATTAGTGAATGTGATAGGCCGCTCTGAACAGATGTGTTTTGAGGGAGCGCCTGAAACCTTGCAAATTGTGGATAATCCTAATTTCTTGGGGTAGAGCATTCCAGAGTATTGGCGCAGCGCGGGAGAAGTCTTGGAGTCGGGAGTGGGAGGTACGGATTAGTGCAGAGGTTAGTCGAAAGTCGTTTGCAGAGCACAGCAGTCGGTTAGGCCGATAGATAGAAATGAGGGAGGAGATGTAGGGGGGTGCTGCACTGTGGAGAGCTTTGTGGGTGAGAACCAGTACTTTGAATTGGATCCTATAATGAATGGGCAGCCAGTGTAAGGACTGGCGAAGAGCGGACGCGTCCGAGTACCGATTAGCCAGATGGATGACCCTGGCTGCTGCATTAAGGATGGACTGGAGAGGGGATAGTCGAGTAATGGGGAGGCCAAGTAATAGAGCGTTGCAGTAGTCCAGGCGGGAGTGGATCAATGCTACAGTGAGGGTTTTTGTTGTTTCCATGGTGAGAAAAGGGCGGATTCTAGAGATGTTCTTTAGGTGTAGGCGGCAAGAGTGGGCAAGAGATTGTATATGGGAGGTGAAGGAGAGATTGGTGTCAAACGTAACACCCAGACAGCGAGCCTGCTGCCGGGGTGTTAATATGGTGCCCACGGAGAGGGAAATGTCAGATTTAGGGAGGTTATTAGACGGCGGGAGCAGAAGAAGTTCAGTTTTGGAGAGGTTAAGTTTCAGATAGAGAGCGGACATGATGTTGGAGACTGCGGACAGACAGTCGGTGGTGTTCTGTAGTACAGCGGGGGTAAGGTCGGGGAATGACGTGTATAATTGTGTGTCATCAGCATAAAGATGGTACTGAAAGCCAAATCTGCTGATGGTCTGTCCAATTGGGGCCGTGTAGAGAGAGAAGAGAAGGGGGCCAAGGACTGAGCCCTGGGGTACACCGACAGTGAGAGCAAGAGGAGATGATGTGGAGCCAGAGAACGAAACACTGAAGGAGCGGTCAGAAAGATAGGAGGAGAACCAGCTAATGTATCAAACTATAAAATTATCTAACTGGTACAGTAAACGCTGTAATGCACATTAAATCGAAATAAGGGAATTCCTTTTTTTTTTCCCCTCAGCACCGCTGCAAAAGATGCAAACAAAAAATGCAATAAAAATTATCAAAACGTTGTCATATGTCTCTCAAAATATCAATAAAAAAATTATTTCATTGTTGTGATAAAATTAAAGAAAAGCCTATATGCATTTAGCTTCACCATAATTGATCTGACCTGGAGAATGATAAAAAAATAACTACAAAAAAAAATGGCAGAATTGCATTTTTTTTTTTTCTGGGATTTCACAATGGTTGTAGGTTTTGAATGACGCCATTTGTTTTAGAACACAATGTAATGGAAAACAAGGAAAAATACCAACTTGTCACACTAAAATATAAGCTCTTATATGGCTATGTCAATAGAAAATTAAAAAACAACGTTATGGCTCTTGGAAAAAGTGGAGGAAAAAACTGAATTGTCAAAATGAAAATTGACTTGCGCAGGGGTTAAATTAGACTACATTAACTAAAGCTTATAGATTGAATAATACAGATAATTAAGTGTGATACCAGCAAAAGTACCCACCAAACACAGTAAGATACCCACACAGTGAATTCCTCCTCCGTACCCTCCACACTGACGATATGAGGACCCTACTGTACCTCTCTTCAGCCCCAAAGGTATGAACTATAGAAATTACACTGTTTATCTACTGTGTCATTTCTGTGTCTGTGTCAATTGGTATTTTCAATTTTCTAGTTGTTTTCTGCTGTGCTGTTTTTTCCTGGTTGTTCAGTTAGGCTTGCTATTGTTCCTAATATATAATTGCATAATCTTATTATATTTGCATAATTTTATGTTTGTTGCACATGATTGGTAATGATTTCCTTTAAAAGTTCGTTCTTTCACGTTTGTTGCTATACACTATGACTAAGGGTGCATTTAGTGCCAGAAACACATCAGAGTGTTTCTGCCATCACTACCATGTGTTATTTTTAATCTGATGGACATTAAATAAAGCTTGAAAATTTTATTTGGATGTGCCTACCACCTCTTCTTTTTTTATATTTTACTGTGGGTTAGCAGTATTGGAATGGCACCCACAATAAAAACAGGCACTCATTGAATAAGTACCATGAGACCTCTGTTTTGCTCATGTTATATAATAGGCCTCATACAGTCCTTCATACAGTATAATGGGATCCGCATAGTCCTCGTTTTACAATATAATGTCACCACATAGTCCTCCATTAAGCATAATGAGCCCTGCATTGCCTTCCATACAGTATAATGGCCCCACATAATCCACTGTACTGTATAATGGGCCTACCATTGCCTTCCATACAGTATAATGGCCCTACGTACAGCATAATCGGCCATAAATTGCTTTCCATAGAGTATAATGGTCCCACACAGCATACCATACAGTATAATGGCCCCACACAATCCTCTGTACCATATAATGGGCCTACCATTGCCTTCCATACAGTATAATGGCCCTACGTACAGCATAATCGGCCATGAATTGCTTTCCATAGAGTATAATGGTCCCACACAGTATACCATACAGTATAATGGCCCTACACAATCCTCTGTACCGTATAATGGGCCTACTATTGCCTTCCATACAGTATAATGGCCCTACGTACAGCATAATCGGCCATGAATTGCTTTCCATAGAGTATAATGGTCCCACACAGTATACCATGCAGTATAATGGGCCCCACATTTTAAAAAAATACCTTTCGCTGGGCCCCCGCTGCTCCGGTCTCAGCAGCGAGCACACTGAGACATCAGACACAGAGGGAGAATGATGGCAAAGGGGAGAGTCAGCTGACGGCTCCCTCTTTTATCATTGCTTTCAACTGTATCAGCATCCAGGATGCCGATACAATTGAAAGTGAGATGCTGGGTGTGGGGCCCACCTGGCTCCGCGAGCCAAATACAATCACCCTGCGGGCCAGACTTTGGCATAAGTGCTATACAGCAATAGGTTTTGTTATGTTGAAATGCAAAATTCCGTGCCATCTTGTTGCCCACATGTGCAATCCAAGACAAACTTATATACATTGGATTGTTGGCCAATCCGACTGAAAATACCAGGTGTGGCCAACAGTCACATATTTTGTATGGTCAGCTGAGGATGTAGAGAAGTGATCATATTCTGCATATGCCTTCCTTTTTGTGAGTTACAAGCATAGGAACATAACATTCAGTACTTTTTGTAATATTTTACAGGTTGCACGACACAAAAGATAAATGGAAATGCATGTATTAAGTAGTCACGGACTTTAGGTGGTAGTATAGTATAGTCGAGGCCCTTGTAGAAAGTATTTTGCTTTTCTGAACTCTGAATTTGAACCTTTTTTTTCCTTCACTATTTTGATTAATCTGTCTGCCTCTGCCCTTTTGAGCAGACCTAGATTTCTGTAAGTGGTGCTGGTTTGATCCATGCTGGAACCTCTCCTTTGGGTTCATGATAATTTTAGTGATGAAGTGTGTTAGCTGTGAATTTTCATCTTTGTTGAGCTGCTGTTTACTCGCACACATTTGATAAAAGCTCTAGAAACCGCTTTCCAAACTGTGGCAGCGGAGTCTAGAGAAAGTAAAAAAGAGCTTATGTTAAAGCCTACTCCATTGGGCTCCTTGCTTTTTCACACCTTTTCATGCAGAGATGTAACCAGCATTTTGTAGCTCAACTGCAATAAGCTGTTAGACATTGAGTGCTTTAACCATTGCCATTTATAAACCTTGATTAAAATACTAATGGAAACATTAGTAATTCTAATAAAAAGTCAGAAAGGCACTCAAGTTAGAGAATTTAATGCACACATGGTTTAGTATACTAAAATTCAAAACTAAATTATGCAACATTTTTGCATTTTTTGTTAAAAATTGGCAAATGTTAAACTTTTTCATATAAATATGATGTTTAATGGTTATTCCCAAAACCCCTAATCATGCAATAAGGGAAAACTTGATGATCTCTGTGAGTCCAACCCTTGGAACTCTCAGGAATTGTGAGATTGGAACTCATGAACTCCGAAAACAGGGATCTGTAGCCAGTCCTGAATTTGTAGGTCGAGCATTCTTTGCCTCTGCTCCAGTCATTGTTAATGGGGCTGCTGAAGAAACCGCTCATCTTTCTCTGGCACTGTTAGGGTGTGTTTCCACGGTCAGGAAACACTCAGTAATTGCTGCATGTTTGACGCTAACACGCAGCTTCCAGATGTTACAGCACAGTGGAGGGGATTTCAAGAAATCCCGTCTCCACTATGCATAAAAACACGCAGGCGGCAGACCTGCGTTAACGGACATGCTGCGCGTCTTTTCAGATCGCAGCATGTCCTATTCCCTTGCGGCGACGCTTCGTCGCCGCAAGGGAAATAACACAGGCCTGTGTAGGGCTGCGGTGATTCCGGATGTGTTCAATGAGCACATCCGGATTCACCGCGCGTTCATTAGGGGGCGGGGCTTTTGGCGGAGCGGACTTTCCGCTCCGTCCAAAGCGCTGTGTTTCCTGACGATGGAAACACAGCCTTATCGACAACTAATGGAGCTGAAGTTGAGTATATGTGTTACTCTGCTTCATTACAGAAGGATTGCTGAGAACTTCAGTCAAGTTAGGGATTTCAGCAAGCTGTTCCTTATGTATAGTATAACATGTTATTTTGGGCGTTACCTTTTAATAAAATTCACAATTACAACTCATGCATTTAAGAGTAAGGCCCAACAGATTGGCCAGGTTATTGTTGTTGTGGTATTCCGTTTGATTGTTAAATTATCAATTGGTTTTGAAAGAAAACATCTGTTTCACCTGTAAAACTGCAGTGATTGCATCGAAAGAACAAAAATGCCGTTGAAAATGCTGTGGCGCCAAAAAAAATGAAGTAATTTGTTGTTAACCAATCACAAATCACACTACCCCTCCTTTGTTCAGACTTAAAATTAATCGAGGGTTAGTGATTAAAATAGGTGTATGCACCAGACACGAGTTGCAATTGAACTTGGTGCCAAATACATTAAAAAAAATTAAAGGGGTTGTTCACTACTCAGACAATCTCTTTTGAATCCCTATGTTTCTCCCAGTAAAATAACATAATCACCTCCAATGCCATGTTGTCACTGTGGTTGATTAGCGCTGGCTTCACCTTCCCGTCCTTCCAACAGATCAAGATATACAAAAGAGGTGAGATAGCAGCCACTATCACTTCCTCCAAATGTCAATTACGTATGAGAGGAGAGTGAAGCCAGTGCTGATTGGCCTTAGGGATCGCGTGACATAATAATGTCACACGATCCCTGTGAAAGCCAGTGTGAAAAACACTCGAATGGTGTTGAAACTGGAGATACAGTTAGGTCCATAAATATTTGGACAGAGACAACATTTATCTAATTTTGGTTCTAGACATTACCACAATGAATTTGAAACAAAACAAATCAGATGCAGTTGAAGTTCAGACTTTCAGCTTTCATTTGAGGGTATCCACATTAAAATTGGATGAAGGGTTTAGGAGTTTCAGCTCCTTAACATGTGCCACCCTGTTTTTAAAGGGACCAAAAGTAATTGGACAAATGACTCCAAGGCTATTTCATGGACAGGTGTGGGCAATCCCTTTGTTATCTCATTCTCAATTAAGCAGATGAAAGGGCCGGAGTTGATTTGAGGTGTGGTGTTTGCATTTGGAAGGTTTTGCTGTGAAGGAAACATGCGGTCACAGGAGCTCTCCATGCAGGTGAAACAAGCCATCCTTAAGCTGCAAGAACAGAAAAAAAAACCGTCCAAGAAATTGCTACAACATTAGAAGTGGCAAAATCTACAATTTGGTACATCCTGAGAAAGAAAGAAAGAAAGAAAGCACTGGTGAACTCATCAATCCAAAAAGACCTGGGAGCCCATGGAAGACAACAGTGGTGGATGATCGCAGAATACTCTCCATGGTGAAGAGAAACCCCTTCACAACATCAACTGAAGTCCTGAACACTCTCAGTGAAGTAGGTGTATCTGTCTCTAAGTCAACAGTAAAGAGAAGACTCCATGAAAGTAAATACAAAGGGTTCACATCTAGATGCAAACCATTCATCAATTCCAAAAATAGACAGGCCAGAGTTAAATTTGCTGAAAAACACCTCCAGAAGCCAGCTCAGTTCTGGAAAAGTATTCTATGGACAGATGAGACAAAGATGAACCTGTACCAGAATGATGGGAAGCCAAAAGTTTGGAGAAGAAAGGGAACGGCACATGATCCAAGGCACACCACATCCTCTGTAAAACATGGTGGAGGCAACGTGATGGCATGGGCATGCATGGCTTTCAATGGCACTGGGTCACTTGTGTTTATTGATGACATAACAGCAGACAAGAGTAGCCGGATGAATTCTGAAGTGTACCGGGATATACTTTCAGCCCAGATTCAGCCAAATGCTGCAAACTTGATTGGACGGCGCTTCATAGTACAGATGGATAATGACCCCAAGCATACAGCCAAAGCTACACAGGAGTTCATGAGTGCAAAAAAGTGGAACATTCTTCAATGGCCAAGTCAATCACCAGATCTTAACCCAATTGAGCATGCATTTCACTTGCTCAAATCCAGACTTAAGAGGGAAAGACCCACAAACAAGCAAGACCTGAAGGCTGCGGCTGTAAAGGCCTGGCAAAGCATTAAGAAGGAGGAAACCCAGCGTTTGGTGATGTCCATGGGTTCCAGACTTAAGGCAGTGATTGCCTCCAAAGGATTCGCCACAAAATATTGAAAATAAAAATATTTTGTTTGGGTTATGTTTATTTGTCCAATTACTTTTGACCTCCTAAAATGTGGAGTGTTTGTAAAGAAATGTGTACAATTCCTACATTTTCTAACACATATTTTTGTTCAACCCTTCAAATTAAACGTTACAATCTGCACTTGAATTCTGTTGTAGAGGTTTCATTTCAAATCCAATGTGGTGGCATGCAGAGCCCAACTTGCGAAAATTGTGTCACTGTCCAAATATTTCTGGCCCTGACTGTAAGTATAAATGTTATTATTTTATCACTGGGAACCAGTACTGTGGAGTTGGTAAGCCAAACCTCCAACTCCTCAATTTCCCTGACTCTCGACTCCACGACTCCGATTTCGACTCCATAGCCCTGCCTCACTACTGAGCATATTACATAAAGTGCAGCACAGATTCATCTCAACTAAAAGCCAAGATCCTTAGATCAGGAATAGAACAGATATTTATAGGACATTACATAATTTTCCCAAATAATTATGAAAACATTCACACCACATTCTGCACTGAACTACTGAACGCAATTTATTATATATTTTAGTTGTCGAGGTCAGTCCATTTTATACTGATTCAACAACTCCGACTAAACAGCCCTGTGTGGAATATAGGGAATCAGAGCAGAAAACAACCCCTTTAACTAAAATGTTACATTTGAACCTCTTCTAGCAAGTCTGTTTATATAACCTAGTTTTCACACACTATACTACCTCCTAATTGTTTTTTTTTTCTCTTTTCCTTTGAACAGCAGCAGATAAGGAATCAGGTGACTGTTAACGCTTTTTGTTTAAGCATGCGTTACTTACATTATGGAGAAAATGTAAATCTGATACAGTATGTGTCTAGGCTTTGTTCTGTGTAGCCTGTATTTCTGCTCCTGGATTCCTCTGTGTGCTTTCCTATGCTGCAGACCGGTTCACTGAATATGGGTATAGCTGGCCAGCATAAGAGCAGCCTTTGCAAAAATTTGGATTCCTTCACACGTCAGTGATTTCTCTGGTACACTAAGAACAGTCTTTGTTTCATCAGTTCTTTCTCAAGCTTCTCATGTCAGTCTGTGAAAAACGGACAGCACACTTACGGCATCCAAGTGCTGTCTGCTTTTTTTATGGACCCATAGACTTACATTTGAAATTTGATCCAAGAGACTGATCATAATCGGATAAGTCTCCATGCTTTTGAGGATCATTTGGTTGAGTAAATAAAAATGACATTTGAAAGCTCAATGGATTATAGTTGGTACAAGCGTTATCCATGAAAAACATATACAGCTCTGGCAAAAATTGAGAGACCACTGCAAAAGTGTCAGTTTGTCTGATTTTTCTCTTTATAGGTACAGTACAGACCAAAAGTTTGGACACACCTTCTCATTTAATTATTTTTCTGTATTTTCATGACTATGAAAATTGTAAATTCACACTGAAGGCATCAAAACTATGAATTAACACATGTGGAATTATATACTTAACAAAAAAGTGTTTAACAACTGAAATTGTCTTATATTCTAGGTTCTTCAAAGTAGCCACCTTTTGCTTTGATGACTGCTTTGCACACTCTTGGCATTCTTTTGATGAGCTTCAAGAGGTAGTCACCCGAAATGGTCTTCCAACAATCTTGAAGGAGTTCCCGGAGATGCTTTGCACTTGGCCCTTTTGCCTTCACTCTGTGGTCCAGCTCACCCCAAACCATCTCGATTGGGCTCAGGTCTGGTGACTGTGGAGGCCAGGTCATCTGGCGTAGCACCCCATCACTCTCCTTTTTGGTCAAATAGCCCTTACACAGCCTGGAGGTGTGTTTGGGGTCATTGTCCTGTTGAAAAATAAATGATGGTCCAACTAAACGCAAACCGGATGGAATAGCATGCCGCTGCAAGATGCTGTGGTAGCCATGCTGCTTCAGTATGCCTTCAATTTTGAATAAATCCCCAACAGTGTCACCAACAAAGCACCCCCACACCATCACACCTCCTCCTCCATGCTTCACAGTGGGAACCAGGCATGTAGAGTCCATCCGTTCACCTTTTCTGCGTCGCACAAAGACACGGTGGTTGGAACCAAAGATCTCAAATTTGGACTCATCAGACCAAAGCACAGATTTCCACTGGTCTAATGTCCATTCCTTGTGTTCTTTAGCCCAAACAAGTCTTTTCTGCTTGTTGCTTGTCCTTAGCAGTGGTTTCCTAACAGCTATTTTACCATGAAGGCCTGCTGCACAAAGTCTCCTCTTAACAGTTGTTGTAGAAATGTGTCTGCTGCTAGAACTCTGTGTGGCATTGACCTGGTCTCTAATCTGAGCTTCTGTAAACCTGCGATTTCTGAGGCTGGTGACTCGGATAAACTTATCCTCAGAAGCACAGGTGACTCTTGGTCTTCCTTTCCTGGGGTAGTCCTCATTTGAGCCAGTTGCTTTGTAGCGCTTGATGGTTTTTGCAACTGCACTTGGGGACACTTTCAAAGTTTTCCCAATTTTTCGGACTGACTGACCTTCTTTTCTTAAAGTAATGATGGCTACTCATTTTTCTTTACTTAGCTGCTTTTTTCTTGCCAGTCTATTCAGTAGGACTATCAGCTGTGTATCCACCAGACTTCTGCACAACACAACTGATGATCCCAACCCCATTTATAAGGCCAGAAATCCCACTTATTAAACCTGACAGGGCACAACTGTGAAGTGTAAACCATTCCCGGTGACTACCTCTTGAAGCTCATCAAGAGAATGCCAAGAGTGTGCAAAGTAGTCATCAAAGCAAAAGGTGGCTACTTTGAAGAACCTAGACTATAAGACATATTTTCAGTTGTTTCACACGTTTTTGTTAAGTTTATAATTCCATATGTGTTAATTCATAGTTTTGATGCCTTCAGTGTGAATTTACAATTTTCATAGTCATGAAAATACAGAAAAATCTTTAAATGAGAAGGTGTGTCCAAACTTTTGGTCTGTACTGTATATTTTTGAATTAAATGTAAATTGCTCTTTTATTCTATAAGCCACTGACAACATGACTGCGAATTTCCAAGCAATTAACTTTTTATTTTTTTTCAGAAAATGAGAAATGGTCAAAATGACAAAAAAAAAATTCAGTCCTTGCAGACCTCAAATAATGCTAAGAAAACAAGTTCATAATCATTTAGAAACAACAATACTAATATTTTACCTCAGGAAAAGTTCAGACATCAATATTTTGTGGAATAACCTTGATTTTTATTCAAAGCTTCCGTCTTGGCATGCTTTCCACCAGTCTTTCACACTGCTTTTGGGGGACCTTATGCCACTCCTGGTACAAAAATTTAAGCAGTTCTTCTTTGTTTGATGATTTGTGACTATCCATCTTCCTCTTGATTACATTCCAGAGGTTTTCAATGGGTTCAGGTCTGGAGATTGGACTGGCCATGGCAGGGATTTGATGTGGTGGTCCTTCATCCACACATTGATTGACCTAGCTGTGTGGCATGGCGCATTGTCCTGCTGGAAAAACCAGTCCTCAGAGTTGGGGGCATTGCCTGAGCAGAAGGAATCAACTGTTTATCCAGGATAACCTTGTATGAGGCTTGATTCATACATCCTTCGCAAAGATTAACCTGCGCAATTCCAGCCTTGCTGAAGCATCCCCAGATCATCACTGATCCTCCACCAAATTTCACAGTGGGTGCAAGACACAGTGGCTTGTACACCTCTCCAGGTCTCTATTAGATGACCAGGTGTTGGGCAAAGCTGAAAATGAGACTCATCAGAGAAGATTACTTTACTCCAATCCTCTATGGTCCAATCCTTTTGGTCTTTGGCAAATTGCAGCCTGGCTCTCCTTTGCTTCTCATTAATGAAAGGCTTTTTTCTAGCTTTACATGACTTGAGCCCTGCCTCTAGGAGCCTGTTACGAACTGTTCTTGCCGTGCACTTAACCCCATTTGCCTGCCATTTGCCATTCCTTTTGTAGGTCACTTGATGTCATCCTGCGGTTGCTGAATGACATACTAATAAGATGACAGTCATCCCGGTCAGAGGAGAGTCATTTTCGCCCTCCGAGGGTCTGTAGCTTTGTTGTCCCCAATGTCTGCAGCTTGACCTTGTTGTAATGGACTGCCGTCTTAGAAATTTTAAGGATGGAGGCAACATGACGCTCACTGTATCCCTCTGCTAGTAAAGCCAGAATTGAGCCCTTCTTTTCCTTACGCAAGACTTTTCAACTCTTTTGGCATGGTTAAAAGTTATTTTTTCATTCCTATTACTTTTGGGATATTACTAGCACTTGTTTGTGGAGGATTGTGAACACCACAGCAGTGTTTTTTTATACTTTCCTTCGTTAAATAAGATTTGATTCAGGTGATCACCTAATCAGAAGCACATTAAGTAGAATGAAGTGTACTCTGGTTGGAATTCAACTGACACTGGAATGGAATGGCTGTCAGACATGTAGAGAAGCTGATTTTTATAAAACTGTGCAGTCGTCTCTTAATTCTTGCCAGAGATATATAGAACTTGTATGAGAAAAATTGAAGCCTGTGTGAGCCTTTACTCTCTGTATTGACATTTTAAAATGTCAGTACATTGTAATAAGTGTGAGAATAGAGTTTAAAATCTAACCTTTATTAGATAATCCTAAAATAAGAGACCAACAAAATAAAACAATAGTGTGATATCTGTATTAAAGGGGTTGTGCAGTCCAAATAGATAAGTCTGCAGTCACTCTGTGTGACTGCAGACTTATAAGTCCCCCCAGCACTGTGCGCTGCGGGGATTCACCGGTTTCTGAGCCAGGACCGAAGGGTATGTAGGAGTTATACATGCTCATGGCCAGTGGGCGTGGCCTCACTTCCATACACTTGTATGGAGCGAGTCCACACTCCCTAATCAGCCATGCTCATTGGATGGCCATGTCACAAGAGGGGGCGTGGCTTCACTTTATACAAGCGTATGGGTCGAGGCCACGCTCACTAGATGGGCTCTGGCCAGGACTGTATAACTCATACGTATCCTACTGTCCGAGCTCAGAAGCCAGCAAATCCCTGCAGCGCACAGTGCATGCGCTGGGGAGGATTCATAAGTCCACAGTCACATTGAGTGACTGCAGACTTGTGAATTTGGACCAACCCATTAACGTTCGTAACACTACCCTAACACACATTGAATCATAATTAATCCATTTCAACTGTATCAATGAGTAGACAGAATCCATCCCATTGACATTTAAAATGGAATTGTGCCAATGACACGAGTGGAAATAATAAAAAATTGGGAAAAAAACAGTCCCAAAATCTATAATTGAACACAGGGTTTCCTAGGCTCGCGTTGGATGTGCTCTTGTAGAGTTTTTGAATCAGTGATTGGCACAATTCCATTTTATGGCAATGAGACGGTGTCTGTCCACTAACTGATACCGTTGGAATGGATTAATTATGATCCAACGTGTTAGGGTAGTGTTAGAGACATTAAAGGGAAGGTGCCATCAGTTTTCTTGTAGTTTTTTTTTTTTAAATTAAGCTTAAAATAGTAATTCAAATGTATTAATGCATTGTTTGCACTATTTGCAAACATTGCTATATGAAAAATATATTTTTTAAAATATATATATATATATATATATATATATATTTACCACTTGGGTGAACGTTTTCCGTTTTAGACCTCAAGCAGCTATAGTAAGACTTACCAGCTTTACTGTTAGCTGGAAATTTGGGGCAGTAACTGCTGACATCTCCATTTCACTACCCTGTTAGGTGTTCTCGTATCCCTGGGGCAGAATGAAGAGTAGCCTCACAGGGCAGTGCCATTTTGTGGGTGACTGCCCTGTGATCTGCTATTACCAGCAGTTGCTGTCTCTCTCTCTCCCATCAGTCTTCATGTGTCTCTTTCACCCAGATTACATGATTCTCTCACCCCCCCTCCACAATGTCTGGCTATTCACTGCAGACCTGCAGCTCCTTATCTTATCTTACTGAAGGGATTAATCACAACTCCTGCCTGCAGCTGACAGCTCCTGCTCTGATAATGCTAATGGTACACTGTTCTTCCTTGTCTTTGCATCTGGTCTCTGCTACTCTGCCTGTGCTTTTCTCCTTCATTTTACTCCTGTCAATCTAGGATCTGTTCTGCTGGAAGCAGTACTGCTTATGTTAGCAGATCAGAGGGCGCCATTAAAATGGCAGCAGAAAGCTCCCACTACCGTGAATTGTGCAGCCCACAGGGGCGTGCCCAGTTCATAGCAGTGACAGTTGCCTTACAATATATAGGGTTGGAGTCCTTCTGTTATCTCCTATGACCATGGGGTGCCGTATTATGACACTGAAAGTGTCCTGCTGCTACTGTGAAAGCAAGATGTCAGCCCCCAGTGCCTTCTTTAAACTCCTGTAACACACTAAATGTTTCAAATGCATTCAAAACTTGGTTATAACAGCATGTTATGCTACATTACATTGATTTATTAATGATCTACAAACGCTGTACCTTCCCTTTAATATAGATATCTCACTATCCTTGTTTTGTTTATTAATTTATTAATCTCTAATTTTAGGATTATCTAATAAAGCTCAAAGCACTTTTTGCTATATGTATGTTTTATATTGGTGAGACTCTTTTGATACATGGTAGTTTATGCTTTGGTTATAGTGTAACAAGCTTACAGAGAATAGTACAGCTATAGGGCGGTCAGACTTGCCAGAGAGAAGATAAACATTTTATTTCTGTGTTTACTTTCTTGATCTTTGTATACTCAGCACTGAACAAGGACTTAAAGTATACTGATTAGGAAGCAGTAGCACTGACCCTCCTCCTCTTCCTCCTATGGATCCAGTGAACATGTGAGCACTGGGTGTAGGGAAGGAGCAGGAGCTGCTGGATCCTAGTAAACCCTGTCAGTGAAGCTATGCAGGCAGAAAGCTAAAATTCCCCTCTTAACTGTGGCAAATATACCAGCCTCAATTACATGGGAAATAGGCAATAAAAATAATGTATTAATATGTTATATTTCCCCCCAAAGGTATTTTAAGACTTTATGGAGGGCACAGTGTGTAAAATAAATTAAAAATTAACCCCTTTCTGTCATCGGACGTACTATCCCGTCCATGTGACCTGGAACTTAATTCCCAGGGACAGGATAGTACGTCCAAGGCGATCAGGGGGGAGCGCAGCTGATCGCCCACCGGTGTCAGCTGATTATCACAGCTGACACCCGGCATTATGTGCCAGGAGCGGTCACGGACATGATCAAACATGATCGCGGTGTACCGGGGCACAGGGGAGCTCCCCTGAGGCCCTCAGAACAGCGCGATGTGATCGCGCTGTTCTGAGGCTTTCCGCCCTGCAGGACCCCGGATCCAAGGTGGCCACTGGGTCCTGCAGGGAGGCGGCTTCCTCAGTGCCTGCTGAGAGCAGGTGCCGAGGAAGCCTGCAGCACTGCCTGTGAGATCGCTGCTCTCACAGAGTGCTGTGCACACTGTGAGACCAGCGATCTGATAAAATACAGTGATGTCCTACCCTGGGACAAAGTAAAAAAGTTAAAAATATGAAAATCAGAAGTGTAAAAAAAAAAAAATCCAAAATAAAGGGAAAAAAAAAATATTCCCCAATAAATTCATTTCTTCCTGTAAATAAAAAAAAACAAAACAATAAAAGTACACATATTTGGTATCGCCGCGTCCGTAACAACCCCCCCTATAAAACTCCCACTAGTTAACCCCTTTAGTGAACCCCTTAAAAAAAAAAAAGACAAAGCAAAAAATCAATGCTTTATCATCATACCGCCGAACAAAAAGTGGAATAACACGCAATCAAAAAAAACAATATAAATAAACATGGTACCACTGAAAACGTCATCTTGTCCCGCAAAAAACAAGCCGCCACGTAGTATCATCAGCGAAAAAATTAAAAAGTTATAGCTCGCAGAGTAAAGCGATGCAAAAATAATTTTGTTATATAAAATTGTTTTTATTGTATAAAAGCGCCAAAACATAAAAAAATTACATATATGAGGTATCGCCGTAATCGTACTGACCCGAAAAATAAAACTACTTCATCAATTTTACCACACGCGGAACGGTATAAACGCCCCCCCCAAAAGAAATAAATGAATTTCTGATTTTTGTTCATTCTAACCTCCCAAAAATCTAAATAAAAAGCGATCAAAAAATGTCACGTGCTCAAAAATGGTACCAATAAAAACGTCAACTCGTACCGCAAAAAATAAGACCTCACATGACTCTGTGGGCCAAAATATTCAAAAATTATAGCTCTCAAAATATGGTGATGCAAAAAACTATTTTTTGCAATAAAAAACGTCTTTTAGCATGACAGTTGCCAATCATAAAAACCTGCTATAAATAGTAAATCAAACCCCCCTTTATCACCCCCTTAGTTAGGGAAAAATAATAAAATTAAAAAAATGTATTTATTTCCATTTTCCCATTAGGGTTAGGGTTGCGGCTAAAGTTAGGGTTAGGGTCAGGGCTCTCCAAATGCGACATGATGCCCACAGACCATTCCATCAAAGTCTGCAATCCAAAATGTCACTACTTCCCTTCCAAGCCCCGACGTGTGCCCATACAGTAGTTTTCTCCCACATATTGGGTATCAGCGCACTCAGGACAAATTGATCAACAACTTTTGGGGTCCAATTTCTCCTGTTACCCTTGTGAAAATAAATTATTGGGGGCGAAAAAATCATTTTTGTAAAAAAAAAAAATATATATATTTTTTATTTTTACATCTTTACGTTATAAACTTCTGTGAAGCACTTCGGGGTTCAAAGTGCTCACCACACATCTAGACAAGTTCCTTGTGGGGTCTATTTTCCAAAATGGGGTCACTTGTGGGGGGTTTCCACTGTTTAGGCATATCAGGGGCTCTCCAAATGCGACATGACGCCCGCAGACCATTCCATCAAAGTCTGCAATCCAAAACGTCACTACTTCCCTTCCGAGCCCCGACGTGTGCCCATACAGTAGTTGGACAACAACTTTTGGGGTCCAATTTCTCCTGTTACCCTTGGGAGAATAAAAAGTTGAAGACTAAAAGGTCGTGTTTGTGGAAAAAATATGATTTTTTTATTTTCATGCTCGGGCGTTAAAAACTTTAGTGAAACACCTGGGGGTTCAAAGTTCTCACCACACATCTAGAAAAGTTTCTTGAGGGGTCTGGTTTCCAAAATGGTGTCATTTGTCGGGGGTTTCCACTGTTTAGGCAGATCAGGAGCTCTCCAAACACGACATGGCGTCCAGCCAATTCTGCGTTGAAAAAGTCAAACGGCGCTCCTTCCCTTCCAAGCTCTGCCATGCACCCAAACAGTGGTTTACCCCCACACATGGGGTATCAGTTTACTCAGGACAAATTGCGCAATTACTTTTGAAGTCTTGTTACTCTTGGGAAAATAAAAATTGGGATGAAAAGATCATTTTTGTGGAAAAAATATGATTTTTTAATTTTACGGCTCTACGTTATAAACTTGTGTGAAGCACTTGGGGGTTCAAATTGCTCATCAAAAATCTAGATAAGTTCCTTAGGGGGTCTAGTTTCCCAAATGGGGTCACTTGTGGGGGGTTTCCACTGTTTAGGCACATCAGGGGCTCTCAAAATGCAACATGGCGTCCAATCTCAATTCCAGCCAATTTTGGTTGGAAAAAGTCAAATGGTGCTCCTTCCATTTCGAGCTCTGCCGTGCGCCCAATCAGTGGTTCTCCCCCACATATGGGATATCAGCGTACTCAGGACAAATTGGACAACAACTTTTGTGTTCCAATTTCTCCTGTTACCCTTGGGAAAATAAAAAAATTGGTGACTAAAAGATAATTTTTGTGGGAAAAAAATAGGATTTTTTATTTTCATGCCCAGGCATTATAAACTTGTGTGAAGCACTTGGGGGTTCAAAGTACTCACAACAGATCTAGATAAGTTGATTAGGGGGTCTAGTTTCCAAAATGGGGTCATTGTGGGAAGTTTCCACTGTTTAGGCTCATCTGGGGCACTGCAAACGGAACATGACCCCCATCAATGTCTTCATTCCAAAACGTTATTACTTCCTTTCCAAACCCTGCGTACTCAGGACAAATTGGACAGCAACTTTTAGGGTCCAATTTCCTTGGGAAAAATCAAAAATTTGGGTCTAAAAAATCATTTTTGTGGAAAATTGTTTTTTTTTTTTCACACCCAGGCATTATAAACTTTTGTGAAACACTTGGGGGTTCAAAGTGCTCACAACAGATCTAGATAAGTTCCATAGGGGGTCTAGTTTCCAAGATGGTGTCACTTGTGGGGGATTTCCACTGTTTAGACGCATCAGAGGCTCTCCAAACATGACATGGCGTCCAATCTCAATTCCAGCCAATTTTGGTTTGAAAAAGTCAAACGGCGTTCTTCCTTTATGAGCTCTACCATGTGCCCAAACAGTGGTTTTCCCCCACATATGGGATATTGGCGTACTCAGGAGAAATTGCACAACAACTTTATCTGTCCATTTTCTCCTTTTACCCTTGTGAAAATAGAAAAAAGTTTGTAAAAGATCATTTTTGTGACTAAAAAGTTAAATATTCATTTTTTCCTTCCACGTTGCTTCAGCTCCTGTGAAGCACCTGAAGGGTTAATAAACTTCTTGAATGTGGTTTTGAGTACCTTGAGGGGTGCAGTTTTTAGAATGGTGTCACTTTTGGGTATTTTCTGCCATATAGACCCCTCAAAGTGACTTCAAATGTGAGGTGGTCCCTTAAAAAAATGGCTTTGTAAATTTTGTTGTAAAAATGAGAAATCGCTGGTGAACTTTTAACCCTTATAATTTCCTAATAAAAAAAAAATTTTGGATCCAAAATTGTGCTGATGTAAAGTAGACATGTGGGAAATGTTATTTCTTAACTATTTTGTGTGACCTATTTCTCTGTTTTAAGGGAATAAAAATTCAAAATTTTCGCCATATTTGCGTTTTTTTCAAAAATAACCGCAAGTTATATTGAAGAAATTTTACCACTAACGTGAAGTACAATATGTCACGAGAAAACATTCTCAGAATCGCGAAGATCCGTTGAAGCGTTCCAGAGTTATAACCTCATAACGAGACAGTGGTCAGAATTGTAAAAATTGGCCCGGTAATTAAAGTGCAAACCACCCTTGGGGGTTAAGGGGTTAAAGTAGAAAAAAATAATTAAATCAAACAAAAATAAAGACACTGCCAGTCTGAATTGCTTTTTCTAGCCCTAACTTTTGATTATAAAATGTCTAATACATACAAATAATTTCTTCGTAAAGGGGGAATTATTTTAACAACTTTTTGGCTGTTTTTTTTAATAGTAAAGGAAGATAGTTTTTCCTATTTTTTTTTCCTTCCCCCTATGACGGCACCACGGAGAGAGGGGTTCCACCCATCAAGGACAGAAACCTACAGATAAAAAGGGTGTTACCTCTCTCCCACATCAGTTGGTTTCCTACTTGACGGGAACCTACAGTCGGCGTACCTACAAGGAACATACTTGAGGATCGTCATGGGATGCCAAGCCCAGCCAGACCAATTCAGGCAGCGGGGATTCCCTGCCTCAGCTGGCATGGTATCCTGAAGCACCACCGCTGGGGTCAATGGGCCTTTAGGATGTGTGGGGAAAGGCGGCAGAGAAGAGGATCGTTGCATGCTGCCTCTCCCAGAATCTTCTCCAGACTGACACTGGGAATCCTTCGACTACAAGCAGCCGCCGACGTTGGGCACTGAGATCGGCAGATACGCACCCGTCGCTTCCGGAATTTAGTGTGCACGCACAACGCGGGCGCTCCCCTATGATGCAGAGGAGCCGCAATGCATGACTGGGTAATCCAGTTAGGGCATGCGCGCGTCTCATCACCGGTGGTCCGGATTCTGTCTGTGGACGCACCCCTGCCCTCCCGGAGGCGGCTCTTGAGGGCATGCGGTCGTCTTAAATTGCGCATTAGGCAGCAGGTGGACGGGGGGAGGTGCAAGAAGCATAGTTAAACACAGGAAGCAATAAAGGGCAGTGCTTCTAATAGACAATCTTCCCCCCAGCCATGGGCGATCAGGAGCATATGGAGATGCAAGCTTTGCAGGGCCAGTCACCACAGCAACAGCAGCGGCTGTCACAGCAAAAGAAAAAACTAACAGGACATCAAGGGAACCCTTCCCATCACTAGGAGTGTGGTAACAGTTGGAGTAGATATTCGGGCAGATCGTCCAGCGCAGCAAGGACTCCAGTGTGGCATCGAGCGCAATAGAGAATCCATCTGCAAGAATGGTTTCTCCTCCTAACCCAGCACCCCCTCCTCCGTCAGAATGGGAACTGATCAACGTGAAAGTCCACGTTATGATTAGGGTTCCCCCTGTTCAATTTTTATGTAAGGGAAAGTACAGGCAAATCTAAGCACAGGATCTGTACACTCTGTACGAAAGTTACCCACTACGTGGGAAAAAACACTCTGCAATTCCTCCATAGAACAGACTATCTGTGAAGAGACCCAGGGTTTTGGCTCAGATCTTAGGTTTTTAATAACATCGCAGGTAGAAAATATCTTTAGATCCCTTTAGGTCCCCTGAGTCCGGGTCTAGTAATGCGGAGAGTGAAGAAAGTGATTCAAATACATCCAGTTCATCATCATCCTCGTCATCATCTGGGGATAGGCATGGTTGCATCTGTTTCACCTTAGAGGAAACAGATAGCCTTGTCAAGGCGGTCAGGGCCACCATGAGGCTGGTAGACCCTCGTCCAAAAAATCAGTAGAGTATATTATGTTCGGTGGGCTAAAGCAGAAAAAAAGGAGATCTTTCCCCCTAAATGAGAAAATTCAATCTCTAATTAAAAAGGAGTGGAAAAAAACAGAGAAAAGGCCTTCTATCCCCAAAGAGGAAATATCCATTTGAGGACCCGGCGTGTTCTTTTTGGGGTAAGGTGCCAAAACTGGATGTGGCAATCGCCAAAGCTTCCAAGAGGTTTTCCCTTCCCTTCGAGAACATGGGGTGTTAAAGGATTCCATGGACAAAAAAGCAGATACGTTCCTTAAGGATTCATGGGAGGCCACCAGTGGAGGACTAAAACCTGAGGTAGCTGCTTACCTGTATGGCCAGGTGTCTGATGGTCTGGCTAGACCAGCTGGAATCACAGCTAAGGGAGAAAACCTTTATGGACACTATATTGGACTTCATCCCTGTAATGAAAGGAGCTGCTGAGTTTTTGGCAGACGCATCAGCGGACTTGATCAAGCTGGCTGCAAGATCAGCAGCCTTCTCCAATGCAGCCCGGTGAGCCCTCTGGCTTAAGTGTTGACCAGGAGATCTCCAGAAAAAGTCAAGGCTTTGCTCCATCCCCTGTGAGGGCGAGTTCTTGTTTGGCCCCACGCTTGATGATATTCTGGATAAAGCGGGGGACAACAAGAAACGCTTCCCCATCCTCTCCAATCCCTCTTACAAGAAATCCTTTGAGTAGGAAGTTTATTCAGAGAAAGCCCCCCAGAACCCAGGATAAGTGGGAAGATAGGAGTAAAGGGTATGCCACACTGAACAATATCGCTAACGGGATCGCTAAAAAACGTCACTATTTAGCGATCCCGTTAGCGATGTTGTTCAGTGCGGCATCTGCCAGCGACGAGCTTCCTGCTGTGATCTCGCTCGTCGCTGGAATCGTTCCGGACCCTATTTTCTCGTCGGCGCTCCCGCTGGGTAAGTATATATCGCTAGTGTGGCACCTTTTCTTAGCGATTTAGCGGTACTTTTGTACCGCTAAAGTCGTTAAGAAGATCGCTAACGGCGATAGCGTCGTTAACTATATCGCTAAATGTGGCCGCACTTAGCGATATAGAAACAATCCCGCTAGCGATCGCATTAGTATGCGTCGTTATCGTGATCGCTAGCGGGATTGTTTAGTGTGGCAGTACCTTAAGACCAAAGGATTGCTAATCCACCCGGCCCCCCCAATGACAACAAGAAATCCCAATGAGGGTTTCCCCAGGTGGGGGAAGGTTCTCTTTCTCCCAGCCTGGGAAAAAATATCCAACAGCTCTTGGATATTGGACCTGATAAAATCAGGTCTAAAACTTCATTTCCACTCACCTCCCCGTCCAAATTGCATAATGACACCCTGGAGATATTCAAACAAGGAGCAACTAGCCTTAAGGGTATGCCACACTAAGCGAGATCGCTAGCGAGATCGCTAACGAGATCACTACTGCGTCACCATTTATGACGCAGTAGCGATCTCGGTAGCGACTTAGCTGTGTGTGACATGTAGCAGCGATGTGGCCCCTGCTGAGATGTCGCTGATCGCTCATGAACGTTCTGAGCCGTTTTTTGGTCGTTGGTGTCCCGCTGGTGACCCTGAATCGCTGAGTGTGACACCCTTTATGAACGACTTCACCAGCGTCGCAAGTGGGACTAGGTTTTCCCAACGACCGCAGAGGTCGTTATACAGATCGCTGATGAGTTGTGTTTGGAATCACAGATCGCTGATGAGTTGTGTTTGGAATCTAACTAGCGATCACATAGCGATCGCACTAGCGATCTCATCAGGTTAAGTCGTTATCGTGATCGCTAGTGCGATCGCTAAGTGTGGCAGTGCCTTTAGAGCAAGAGGTTCTGGGCCTAATAGGGAAGGCTGTTCTTCAATAGGTTCGTCCCCAAAGAAAAAGGCAAAAAAATCTACTCCCTCTTCCTGAGGAAAAAGCCAGATGGAACGTTCAGAACGATCATAAATTTAAAGAAACTGAACAAGCTACTGAAAGTTCAAACCTTCAAGATGGAAACAATAAAGATATCAGTAAAAATGCTGTTTCCATTCTGTTTCATGACTGTTCTGGACTGAAAGGACGCATACTATCACGTCCCCATCCACAAAGACCATCAGAAATTTCTCAGGGTGGCAGTCCCAATAAATGGTGTGATAAAACACCATCAGTTCATGGCCTTTCCATTTGGTCTAGCCATAGCTCCACGGGTATTCACCAAGATAGTGGCAGATGTGATGACACATTTGAGGGAGCAAGATAACCTAATTGTCCTGTATCTTGACTATTTTCTGATAATAGGCAACTCCCGTTCCCCCAGCATTGCAAGAACCAGTTAGAAAAAATTATGGGCTTCTTGACCAACTTAGGCTGGCTTTTGAATCAAGGGAAATCCAAAATTGTGCCGAGCCAAATATAGGAATACCTGGGTATCATAGTAGATTCAAAGAAACAGGAGTGTCGCCTCCCGATGGAGAAGGCTCAGAAAATCATAGGCCTGGTATCTCGAACACGGGACCTCCTGGGTACCATGACTTCCTGTATCACGGCTGTTCAATGGGCTCAGGTACACGCTAGAGAGTTGCAGTGGAAAATTTCAGCCGAAAATTCTCTAAAAGGGAATTTAGAAGGGCAGTTAACCGTGTCATCAAAAACTGTAGTTTCGCTAGAATGATGGATGAGGATAGACAACTTAACCCAGGGCATTCCGTGGGTAATTCCAATCTCTCAGGTTCTGACCACAGAAGCAAGCCCAAGGGTTTGGGGAGCTCACCTGAACAACCAGATAGCTCAAGGGGTCTGGACAGTATCCTCCAACATGAAGGAACTATTGACAGTGAAGTTTGCCCTCCTAGAATTCTTGAACACTCTTCAGGGACACCATGTAAGAGTGGTCTCAGACAACCGGATTGTGGTAGCTTACTTAAATCACCAGAGAGGAACCCAGTCCCGCCCGCTTATGGAAGTAACAAGGCCCATTTGTCAGTTAGCCGAGGACAACTTGGGGTCTCTGTCTACACTCCACATAAGGGGAATAGAGAATTGCAGGGCGGATTTCCTGAGTCGGACCCAGTTGAGACAGGGCCAGTGGGAACTGAATCAGGCTGTGTTCAAACAAGTTGCAAAAAGGTGGGTTTGTCCTTCCATAGATCTATTCACCAACAGTCAGAACAGGAAGGTAGATGCTTTCTTCTCAGTAGATCCCAAAGGGAACCCCATTGCGTTAGATGCCTCATGATTCCATGGGACCACCATCTAGCGTATGCTTTTCCTCATTGCGCTGATTCCGGTGGTTCTGAGGAAACTATGGGAAGACAGGGCAAGAGTGATCTTAATAGCCCCTTCTGGCCAAAGAGAGCATGGTTTTCTTGGCTGAGGATTGTGTAAGCCTTTAACCACCAAACTGTATGGCAGAACCTGGAGGAAGTTCCTTTCAGCTTCAGGTGCAAAGTTAGAAGGGGGGGTTCCACTAACAGCCATCTTGGAGTTTCTGCAGAAGGGATTGGAATAGAGGCTAGCTACAAGTACTTTAAAAGTTCAAGTCGTGGTTTTAGGGGCCCTATACAATCATGACCTGGCTAGCAATCTGTGGATATCCAGGTTCATCAAAGCATCGGCCAGGTCGGGACCATCCCCTCTGAGTACCCCTCCTTGGGATTTAAACTTGTTCCTTACAGCCCTAACCAAACCTCCTTTTGAACCCATCGCAGAGGATTTGCTGAAAATCCTGTCCCTTAAAACATCACTTTTAGTAGCTCTCACATCAGCTCGTAGGATCAGTGACATTCAGACATGTGTCGGTCACCCCTCCCTTCACACAAATCTTAGAGGATAGGGTTATTCTTAAGACTGACCTGGCCTACCTACCGAAAGTGGTGTCGCATTTCCATAGGTCTCAGGAGATCTCCCTCCCTTCTTTTTGTCCCCATCCCAAAAATAGGGAAGAAAGAGTATTACACACATTAGACGTCAGAAGGTGCCTAATCCAATACCTAGCAGCCACACGAGAGTGCAGGAAGGATAGGTCTCTCTTTGTGTGTTTTCAGGGTCCATGAAAGGGGAAAAAAATCGTCTAAGGGCACGCTGGCAAGATGAATAAGGAACGCCATCACCCTGTCATACTCCTCACTGGGGCGGCCACCCCGGAGAAAATAAAAGCTCATTTAATGAGAGCGGGGGCAGCCTCCTGGGCAGAAAGAGCCGTTGCCTCAATAGAACAGATATGTAGAGCCGCTAGGTGGTCTTCCCAGTCTACATTCTTTAAACACTTTCGGCTGGATCTAGCCTCTTCTTCAGACCTTACTTTTGGTAGAAGGGTTCTGGAAGTGGTAGTCCCTCCCTAATGTACATTCTCTGCAATTCTCTCCGTGGTGCCGTCATGGGGAAGGAGAATGATGTAGTTACTCACCAGTAATGGGATTTCTCAAGAGCCCCTGACCGCACCCGTATATTCCCTCCCTTCACGTGTGGGTTTACACACATATTTTCGTTAATTTTATTACTTATATGTAGTCACATTGTGTTTCGGTTAAGCTTCATAGTAATATTAAATATTATGTTAAATAACCTGGCAGTCCTCTCGTGCTCTGTAAACTGATGCGGGAGAGAGGTACCGTCCTTTTAATCTGTAGGTTTCCTGTCCTTGATGGGCTGATCCCCTCTCTCCGTGATGCCATCATGGGCTTTGAGAAATCCCCTTACCCCTTTTTATTATGTTTTCTGCTGTTCTCAGCAAATTATAAATATAAAAGTGGTTTAAAGATTAAGCCCCATGTATTTTGATAAAAAGAGGCAAAAATTATTTGAATTTCCGAATGAGAAACATTTTTGGAGATGGTACATGCATGTGTACAGTGCAATAAAATGTGCCTGCTGATAAAATGGCTTGGTCATGAACTAGTTAATAAAAACTAGTAATATAGTCTAATTATAAAAAGATGCTTTTTTGCTCTTATGTCAGTGCCAACCCCACTGTCCAGTAAGCTTGCTCCTTTGCTCTGTAGTCAGTTTTTTGGTTCAGTTCATTAGTTAGGCCAGCCCAATTTTCCATTCTAGTTCATGCTCAGACAGAGAAGGGTGTTGACTAGTGATGGGCGAACCCCCCGATGATCGGTTTGGCGCGTTCGCCCGAGTTTTTTGTAAAGTTCTAGCTCGGGGCCGGAGATGACGCAAACTTGCGTCCGAACCCCGAGCTTGGACTTTACAGATATGGGCCATTATAATTATACTTACCTGTCCAGCAAAGCGTCCTCCCATCCCGCTGTCTCCTGGCCGCATCTGCTTCCGCGGCCACTCCTTAACTGCCGGTGCTATTTACTGCACTCTGCAGTCTTTGGCTTTTTCCGGCAGTGTTCGTGCGGTGATGTTTCTATGGTTACTGAAGTACAAATATAAGCATTTAGGAAGTTTTATACTTTTATTGTCAAACACATCAAGTTTATGCAAAGGTTCAATATCTACAGTGTTGAACCTTATTTTTCAAGACTTCTGCAGTTTGCCATGACGTGCTAGATATTGTTTTTTGGGACACATCCTGACTAATGACAACCTATTTTTTGCCTAATCTGTGAATTGAGTTCTTATATTTTTGTCAACTCACTTTTTGAAGATTAACTAGAGGTTCTCATTAGGTTTGAAATCTTGTGGCATTTCCTGGCCATGGTCCCAAAATCTCACTGTTTTGTTGACAGAGAAAATGATCACTTTTTTCATGAGTCACGGGTCTCCATCATCCTGTAAAAAGCATTGTTCATCATCAAATTGCTGCTTGATCGTTGGGCATTTTTCCTGGAGGATATTTGGATATTATTCTTTATTCATGGCAGTGTTCTTAGAAAAAAAAAATGAATAAGCCCTCTTCATTGAATGAAAAGCAACCCCACACATTTAAAATACTTTACTGTTGGCATGACACAGGACTCATGGTATCGCTTACCTTTTCTTCTTTGGACAACCATTCTTCCAGATATCCCAATTAGTCTGAAGGGCCTTAATTTGAAGTTCAATCCCTATACTTCCTACAGAATGTCAGTTTCTACTTCATTTTTTGTTGGGCAGAAGTGGCTCCTTTGTGGTCTTTCTTGAAATTTTCAAAACCCTTTGCTACCTTGAGTCCTGTGTCATGATAACAGTAAAGCCTCCTAAGACCATTCATGTGTAACGTTGCTTTTCATACAAGGTGAGCTCACTCATAATTTTGCCCACAAACACTGCCATGTAGAAAGAGTAGTAAATAAATATCCTCCAAACAGGGCTGTGGAGTCGGTAAGCCAAACCTCCGACTCCATCTCCGACTCCTCCGTTTTCATGACTCCGACTCCCTCATACCAGGGCTGTTGAATGTGTAAGCCAAACCTCTGGCTCCAACTCCTTAATTTCCATGACTCCGACTCCACCAAAATGGGCTCTGAGTCCATGACTCCAACTCCACAGCCCTGCCTCCAAGAGCAACTTCCTTCCTCATATAGTAGCAATTTGATGACGAACAATGCTTTTTCTAGCTATATAGAGCACCATGTCACAAGGCAAATATAATAACTTTGTGGCTCGTTTAACAAAATATTGCAGATTTTATCTCAATCCAATTAAGAACCTTTGGTAAATCCTGAAAACATTGGAAGACAAAGAAAAAAAAACCTGGAATTGTTATAAACTCCAAGCACTGATTGGGCAAGAATGTGTTGGTATTAAGTAGGTATACAATGTTACATTATATAGATATCGAGTAGCCTGAAAAAGTAAAGTAAGTAGTGAAAAAAAATGTTAATATATGAGCAACAAAATGAAATAAAAATTTGAAGCGCTCACCTGTTTACTCATTAAAATTAAAGAACTAAATAAACGTGATATAGTTGCATCCATAAAAATCTGAAATTTAAATTTAATCTGATGGGTAAATACTGTAAAGAAAAAATAATTCAATCTCCAGGAATTGCTTTTTTTCTGTTATCGCAACTCCACCGAAAAGTGAAATAAGAAAAGTCAACATGGTCAATAATTCTTAGTACCGTATATACTCGTGTATAAGCCGAGATTTTCAGCACCTTTTTTCGTCCTGAAAATGCCCTCTCGGCTTATACACGAGTCTTAGGGCAGAAACCAGCGGGGGAGAGGATGCCGCGGCAGGAGCCGGTGGCTGGGATCATACTCACCCCTCCCCGTGCCATCGCTGAGCGTCCCTGCAATCCTGCGTTCTCCCCTTCCTGCAGCTCTTCTGCTCAGTGCAGAAGAGCTGCAGGAAGGGGAGAACGCAGGATTGCAGGGACGCTCAGCGATGGCACGGGGAGGGGTGAGTATGATGGAGGAGAGGACAAGGAGCACGGAGCTGGACTGGGGATAGAACGGTGGACGGGGGAAGCTGGAGCAGGACGGGGGGGGGAGATCGGTGGACGGGGGAAGCATAGAGCAGGACGGGGGAAGCTGGAGCAGGACGGGGAAGCATGGAAGAGGACGGGGGAGAACGGTGGACGGGGGAAGCGTGGAGGAGGACGGGGGAAGCATGGAGCAGGACAGGGGAGGATGGAGGGCACAGAGGAGCACTGAGCAGGACGGGGGGCACAGGAGGACGGAGAAGGAATGGGGGAGCACAGCGGAGGACGGAGCAGGAGGGGGGAGTACAGAGGAGAATGGGGGAGCACAGAGCTGGATGGGGGAGCAAGGAGCAGGACGGGGGCAGCACAGAGCAGGAGGGCAGTTTATACACCCGGCTTATACGCAAATCAATAATTTTTCCCAGTTTTTTTGTGGCAAAATTAGGGGGTCGGCTTATACACGGGTCGGCTTATACACGAGTATATACGGTAATACCGTCAGAATGGTACGCAAAATACAAACAGTCACACTGCTCCCTATACTTGAAAAATAATACAATAGAGGTCTTGGAAAATGGTGATAACAAAATATATACAGTACAGACCAAAAGTTTGGACACACCTTCTCATTCAAAGATTTTTCTGTATTTTCATGACTATGAAAATTGTAGACTCACACTGAAGGCATCAAAACTATGAATTAACACTTGTGGAATTATACATTACACTTTACAAAAAAGTGTGAAACAACTGAAAATATGTCTTATATTCTAGGTTCTTCAAAGTAGCCACCTTTTGCTTTGATTACAGTGTCACCAGTGTCACCAGCAAAGCACCCCCACACCATCACACCTCCTCCTCCATGCTTCACGGTGGGAACTAGGCATGTAGAGTCCATCCGTTCACCTTTTCTGCGTGCAAAGCAGTAATCAAAGCAAAAGGTGGCTACTTTGAAGAACCTAGAATATAAGACATATTTTCAGTTGTTTCACACTTTTTTGTAAAGTGTAATGTATAATTCCACATGTGTTACTTCATAGTTTTGATGCCTTCAGTGTGATTCTACAATTTTCATAGTCATGAAAATACAGAAAAATCATTGAATGAGGTGTGTCCAAACTTTTGGTCTGTACTGTATATTTTTTATTGTTATTATTATTCTTTAAAAGGAATCTGTCACCACATTTGACCTATCTAAACTATTAATATGGGGCATACAGAATATAGACTACTGAGAAAAAGTCTTACCTGTGTCTCTCACATCAGATGTGTTGTTGAGAAATCCGCTTTTATTACTTTTTGTAAATGAGTTCTTCCAGGCTCTAGGGAGGAAGGATAGTGCCTAGAAGACAATTCTGCCCCTGTACTTCACTATCATGTTAATCGTCTCCCATGCGGTCACTGTGTGCCTGTGACACAGGGTTATCTTCCTATAATCTCGCGCCTGTGCTGTCCCAGTGTTGTCGCTCCTGTTCAGTATTCCACCCTTCTCTGGGCATTGGCTTCACGTTCCTGCTGCACAGGTGTCGGCGAGTCACTGGTATTTCCGCTCCCAGCATTCTCCGGCGTGAAGAAACACTGGTGTGCAATCACTGGTACTTCCACTTCCTGTGTTTCTGCACTCCGGACAACACTGAGAGCCGAAGGACCAGTGACTCGCCAGCACCTGCGCAGTAGGAATATGAAGCCAATGCCCAGAGGGCGAAATACTAAAGAGGAACAATGGCATTAGGACTGCACAGGCAGGAGATTACAGGATGAAAACCCAAAGTGATAGGCACACCGTGACACTATGGGAGGAGATTCACATGATAATGAAGTATGTGGGCAAAGTTATAAAAGATGATTTCTCAACAAGACATCTGATATGAGACACACAGGTAGGACTTTTTTAAGCACTCTATAACCTGTATGCCCATATTAATAGGTTACAAAGCTCAAAAGTGGTGTCAGATATCATTTAACCCCTTTCCGACATAGGGAATAATAGTACACCAATGTGGGACTCCCCATATTTGTGCCGGAGCCCGCACCTTTCCAGGCACATGTCAACTTATATACACAGCTGACATGTGCCTGCAACAGCTGCTGGTGGAATCGCGATCCACCCGCAGCTGTTAACTAGCTAAATGTCACTGTCTATTTCAGACAGCGGCATTTAACTCACGCTTACCAGATGCACGTCACTAATCCCGCACATCGGTGACCCCGTCACATGACCGTGGGTCGGCATGACAACTAGAGGTCTCCAGCAGGCCTCTATGGTTGTCATAGCTGGATTACTATGAGCGCAGCCCAATGGTCGGTGCTTATAGCAAGTGAGTATTTCTGCTACACACAGGCTATCTGATCATCACCTGCGTGTAGGAGAGGAGATCAAAATAGTGCAGCTCCTAGTCTTCCATGGAGACTATTGAAGAATGCAAAAAGTGAAAAAAATGTTTTTAAAAGTATTAAAAAATTTTGAAAAATATGAAAGCTCAAATCGCCCCTCCTTCGTCCCATTCAAAATAAAAAAAAAATCAAATATGTGGGTATCGCCGCGTTCAGAATCGCCCAATCTATCAAAATAAAAAAAAGAATTAACTCGATCGCTAAACGGCGGAATGAGAAAAAAATTCAAAACGTCAGAATTACGTTTTTTTGTTCGCCGTTACATTGCAATAAAATGCGATAACGGGTGATCAAAAGATCGTATCTACACCAAAATGGTATCAATAAAAACGTCAGCTTGGCATGCAAAACATAACCCCTCACCAGGCCCCAGATCATGAAAAATTAAGACGTTACAGGTCTCAGAAAATGCCTATTTTTTTATTTTTTTTTAATAACCATACTTTGAATGTTTTATCACTTAAATTTAAAAGGATACATATCAAAGAAATGACCGACACATCCAAACATAGATCCAGTGTGAACAGGTGCTAAACCCAGAGTCACCAACTCATGCACATACAAGAAAAATGGGTAACACACTGCAGCGCTATAGCTTGCAAACACGAAATATGAAAAATGAATTGCATCACTGCCTTAGAAATATGAAAAATTGAGAAGTCTTAGCGCATAAGATGGCCAAATTATGTGTGCCTGATAGCCACGTCAAGGCTCTTCTCGTATATCAGGTCCTAACTAATGCCAATCCTTGCTTAGAAAAGTCTGTCTACATGGGAACATATGAATCCTCTCTTAAGACTAAAATCTACATCTCTGTGGAGGGGTAATGAACCTGGTGTAATTAAAAAGCCTGTGACCAACAGGTGGAGTGCTCAGGTAGTTTTATGAACTCGTAATGACCTGGAGAATCATAATGCCAGGTCAGTTTTAGCATTTAGTGAACATGGTATAAAAAAAAGATGTAAAAAGAATCTGTCTCATTTTCTGGTGTACATGGAATTAGTGGAAAACCTATTCATTACATAACTCCAGGAGCGGAATTAAAATTTTTAGTATAGGATCTGCATTTCGTAGCGTTTAGGTGTAATAGGGCTTAAGGGGCAAGCATGTGTATCGTACAGAGGATGAAGAGGCAAATTGCTTGCTTGTCCTTTTTTAGCATGCCTCATTGTCCCACTGATTAATGACAGCAGACCCATTTTTATTATCTCACTGAATTATAAAACATGTAGACAAAGCTTTATCAAGAAATTTTTCAGCAGTTTTTAATAGCGGAATTGGATGGTACACTTCTACTGCATGTCTATCCTTATCTTGTTTTGGAATCAGTAGCATTACCACTTCTGAATTAGTTTGGGGAAGTTAATTTTTGCTTAGCCTAAGGCCTCTTTCACACATCCGGCGGGCGCCTAAACGGCGCCCCCGGCATTTTACCGCAGCGCCGCATGTGAAAAGCTTTCACACTTCCGGCGCCCAAAATGCGGTTTTTTGCCGGATGGTTTCTGATGCTTGGAGAGATAAGAAACCATCCGGCAAAAAAAAAAAACGTTACATGCAGCGTTTTTTCCGGACGCCGCAATGTACATTTGCGCCGCATCCGGACAAAACCGCATGCAACGCATTGACATGCGGCGCCATGCGGCGCTAATGCATGTCAATGCGAAAAAAGCCGCATGCGGCGCATCAGATTTTCAGATGCGGCGCTGCGGGAAAATGCCGGGGGCGCCGCAAGGGGAAAAACGGATGTGTGAAACTAGCCTAAGATTTGTAACAAGTTGAGTAGTATTACACTCCGTGACTTTCAATGTATTTTAAAGGGAAAGGTGTCCATTCCTGAGGTAGTACTTTAAGCTGCTTCCAGTTCTTCTAGTTCCATTTCTTCTAATCTAATTTGCGAATAAAAAGATTATTTTTTTCCACCTGATATCTGTGAGATTTTATTTGCCCTTAAAAAATCTTTAAGGGAACCTCCCTCTTTTGTTATTTTTTATGTGTATAGACAAGTATAGTAAAATTATTTTTGATTCTAACCAGCTTCCTAATTTCCTGACCCGTCTCGTTTTTAATTGCTGTTAGCTCTATTTTTGAGGAAAAGTTTTATAGTAGCAAATTATTTAGAGTTGCGAGTCCTCAGTGGTTGATACCTTTTAATGGCTAACTGAAAAGATGGTAACAACTTGCAAGCTTTCGAGACTACTCAGGTCTCTTCATCAGACAAAGACTAATACAAAATCTGAAGAATCACATATTTATACACAAAACAGCACAGAAAAAATGCAATAGGTAAGACAAGTGACGTGAAGCAGAATAGTCATTATGGCAGAGGGATGAGCATAAATATTGTAGTTTTTGTTCTGTGGTTTCTGTAAGTGTTTTCCTTAGGCTTTCAAATTGCCCTTGGACTTTACTCCTTATGCTGTAGCAGACATGCAAAAGATGGTTCCTAAAGGGTATGCCACACTAAACAACATCGCTAACGGGATCGCTAAAAAACGTCACTATTTAGCGATCCCGTTAGCGATGTTGTTGTGTGCGGCATCTGTCAGCGACGAGGCCCCTGCTGTGATCTCGCTCGTCGCTGACATCGTTCCGGACCCTATTTAGATCGTCGGCGCCCCGCAGGTAAGTATATATCGCTAGTGTGGCACCTTTTCTTAGCGATTTAGCGGTACTTTTGTACCGCTAAAGTCGTTAAGAAGATCGCTAACCGCGATAGCGTCGTTAACTATATCGCTAATTAAGCCGCACTTAGCGATATAGAAACAATCCCGCTAGCGATCGCATTAGTATGCGTCTTTATCGCTATCGCTAGCGGGATTGTTTAGTGTGGCAGTACCTTAAGTCTCTCAGACGTCCTGTGACAAAGGTTTTTTGCATAATGGGTATTGTAGGTGTGAAGAATTGGGTTTGTAATCCAGAGTCCTTTGGGAATTAAATTCTCCTTTTTGCATTTAGATAAGAAAAAAATATCGCTGTCCATTTGTGCGCGTTTCTTCAGAAGTGGTTTTAGTTCCATAAAGATGCGGTACATTCTGGTATCCTCCATTTTGATACAGTAAAGATGTATATCTTTGTACCGTGTTAGCCAGTAGATAGAAAAATATTTAGACTTGAGAAACTCAACTCTAAATATTTTTCTATCTACTGGCTAACACGGTACAAAGATATACATCTTTACTGTATTATAGTAGCAAATTATATTCTTCTTGTGACTTATCCTATTTTTTTTATCTCTGCTGGATTTAGTGTAAAATTATCTTTTATGAATAGGATCCCTCTCAGATTTGCTTTTTACCTGCATCCCATATGAATGTAGTGTCGGCAGTGTCGTACGTTTTCACCAAATAAGCTTTGTCTTTCATATTTTACCTCCTTGTAATCCTCTGTTATTGTGAACCAAATGAGCTGTTGTTTTCTTATCCAATTTCAAAAATTATAGGAGAATGAACAGATAAATGTTCCTATTTTTTCTATGCACGTCAGGACCATTCTTGAAGTGGTTTTGTGTGATTTATTGCAGCAAGAAATGGTCTTTTTATTTGGGTTTCTTCTTCTCCTATCATTGAGATTGCCCATTTCTTCACACATTTTAGCCAGTGGTGTAGGATTTAAAAGCTCGTCTATTGTTTTCAATCTCAGTCTGTCCATCTGTTCATCCCAAACACAGTTGAAATCTCCAGTTACTAATAAAGAATCTCTTGGGGCACTCTATGCTGCAGAAAAAACTCATACAGTAGATTAAAACCTGCAGATGAATATGGGGGCGGAATGTATATAAAGGCAATTACACACATATATATATATATATATATTTGTTGAAATTCAAAACATCAAATTATAACCTTTCCCAACATTTCACTTTTTACTTCCTGTAAAGTAAAAAGTGAAAAATCTAGTGCGCACTAAATGTAATTCTTGTGCAGCCCATTTTCTGGGAATTGGGTGAGTTTTCTGTATAGTGAGGTATGTTTCAATAAATACATATAATTGCTGTTAGAAATTGCTTCAAAATCTCAAAAATAGTTTTTTCTTTTAAATTCATAACGATTTTTAATAGATTTTTCAAATCTATAAATACATTAATAAGTATGTAATAAATTCAATTAGGAATAAAAAAAATTAACAAACACTGTTTTTTCAAGACCTTAGTGATATTTATCTCTTATAAATATTTATCATAAGACACACAAACGTCACATAGGCAAAGCGGTCAATCACTCAATTTTCTACATGAAAAAAAAAAACAACAATTCTGCTTTACTTGAACAGTTCTGATGCATCAGAAGTAGACAGGAAATCATAGCTCAGGACAGCAACAGGTCAGTGATAAAGCAGTTAGCTCTGCAGCGCTGGGGTCCTAAGTTCAAATCCTACCAAGGATAACAGTATATTGTGTAATTTAAGACCAGGCAACCCCTTTAAGATTGTATTAACAGTTTGATTAATACCATTTATAAGATCAATTTAAGTCCTTGTATTTTCCCGACTTTGCCTATCTAGAATAAAATCTGCTTGGTCTTTATGGCCTAAGTGTGGGGACCACAATGTTAACCAATTAGTCAGAGTTTTAGTAAATGTGTTAAGATTTGCATTAAATAGTGCTACCTTTCTATAATTGGTTTATTTCAGAGGTCCCTCCCTGGTTTAGGAATGAGAAATCGATGAATGTAACATGATTATGGGAATCCAAGCTAAAACAAATAAATTGTATTGTGTGCACTGCATGTAGAAGTCCCCTTATTACATGCTTAATGTGGAAATTTTATATATATCAGCTCCTACAACTTATTGTCTGCTTTCTTTGCAAGACAGTAATACAGGGTCCTTGAACAATGATGTTTGCTGATATGTTTACACATTGTCCAGGCCAGCCAGTTTGTTGACTTGCAAAACAAAGGAGGAAAAACTATGCAAATTGATTTACATAATTGAACAATGAGAGTTAACCTCATTCACATGTTTCTCTTGACCTCTGGATGCTGGTTGAAGGCCAGTTGTCAACGATATAAGGAGACTTTCCAAGAGACTCTTAATTAATGTTAACTTAGGGGACTATTGCCTCATCTGGAAGAACATAGGACTGCTTGATTGACCATGGCTGAAACCCTAGAGACGTCTTAAAGAATCCAGGTCGAAATAATTTGCTCATCTGGCCACATACCTCACTGCTCTCACTTAGCTTCCTAAGATTGTCATCACCTCCTCTATGTGGGAGCCCGCCAAAATG
>JARQOD010000004.1:254763369-254821134 GCA_033576555.1 Oophaga sylvatica | reverse complement strand
AAAATGCGCCTGAGCTCACCAAGGCCAACCCGAGGTCTCAAAATCTCATCTTGGGATTTATCCAGATCCTTTGGGTCGCTCGAGAACTCCGATGGCGCACCGGGCGCCGAACTTCCGGCCCGAGCTTCGCGAGTCGCAGCCACGGATCCGGACAGTACACCGTCCACGCCGCTGTCTCCAACAGAAACATATTCCGGGCAGAGTCATTCCCCACATCTTCAGTCTTGTTCCTCACAGCTTCACTTGAGACATCAGCCTCTGGTGAGGCACCTGGCCTGGTGTCCACCACTTCCATGGCTTTCTCCACCTCTGCAGCATCACCTTCCGAGTCCTTGGCATGATGCAGATCCACACCACACACTGACAACTTCTCATCTTCAACAGCATCCACTTGTGCTGTGTTCAGTTTCAGAGTCCTGCCTTTAAAGCTCAGCTCTCCTCCTTTCACCTTAGTCTTCGCCAGGGAACCGGCCAACTGTAAAACATCTTCAGATGCCATCTTCTGTCTGGCTGTAAGGTCAGCATCAGCTTTCTTCTCAGGACTCTCAACCTCCTCTGCTACCATGCCTTCCTCATTTGCACTGGTTGCTTTATGGTCATCAGATAATTCACTATCACTATCTGACCCCTTTTTCTCAGCCACATCTGGCTCACTGTCAGGGCTATACACTTCATTTTCATTCACATCCTGCTCACTGTCAGGGTTATACAATTCATTTTCATTCATATCCTGCTCACTGTCAGGGTTATACAATTCATTTTCATTCACATCCTGCTCACTGTCAGGGTTATACAATTCATTTTCATTCACATCTTGATCTGGAACCTTAGTTAACATGTCATCCACAACATTAACTTCACCATCTGGTCCCTCAAGTATGTGACTATGTGACAACCCCAGCACTATACTTCTATATAGTTCAGGCACTAGGAGCTGAATCACAACCTCTCCCTGGACTTCAGTGTTTATGGCAACATGAGAGAACCTCTCCTCAGAGTCAGGCTCCTGGGAAACCTCATTTAGAACAATCATATTTTCCTGTGCTGTTTTAAGAGAGGGTTCTCGCCACTGCTCACTCTCAAAACCGTCACAGGACACAGGCAAGTCAGGGACACTCGGTTCCCGAGAACCACCATCCTCGTCTCCCAACATCACCTGCAAAGGAATTTCATCACTACCACAGTCATCATTATTATCAACATCATTATCATGACTATGATCAGTATTATCATCACTATCATTATCAGCATCAGCACCATTTTCATGGTCATCATCATTATCAGGTTCATCATCATCATTAGCATTATCATCATCATTATCACATAATTTAACATCCCCCTAGCATCGTGTTCCGCCCCTCGGACTGCGCACCCTCAGTAGGAGCTTCATCACACTGTCCATCAGAAACATTTTTCCCCCAGAGATCCTTAGACCGGGGAAAGTCATTACCCAATATAACGGGTGCACCAGGGTCTTCACTACCCCCACTTCATATGAAACCTCCCCGAGTTTGGGGACCAAGTCCACGGCAGTCTCTGGGTAGACTTTGGTGTCTTCATGGATGTACACCACACTCGGGTGCTTATCAGGGATGAAGTCCCTATCACTCAGGCTGTCACATACGGAAGTCACTGGACTCTCTGAGTCCAAGAGGGCCTGTGCTGAGCAGTCACTTACAACCACCGGGAACCCCTGTGGTCCAGTCTCTTCGGCTGAGGTGGACACACACACAGGCTCTGCGCAGGGAGAGAGGGATCTGCCAACATCACAACACATAGGCTCACCCTTTATTGGACAGTTGGCTGCAATTTCACGCCAGCTCCAACACTGTCCATCACACTCTCCCCCCCACATGTCCCCTCGGGCCTGAACCCGCTTATCAGCATACCCCATGTCCCCAACAGCTGGAACGCTCTTACCGCGAGAGTTCAGCGTCCGGGAACTCCGAAGTGACGACCTCTCAGACGGCTGTACCTCAGGAGGACGTGCTTGGGTGTAGCGGTCCACTATCACCTTTTCAACTCCATAATCAGGCCTGCTGACTGCAGACTCCCAACTGTATCTCCAGTCACGAACTCCCCTGGCACGGGCTGTCACCGTAACACCCAGCCGGGTAAGAATCGCCGCTTTCAACTTGGCATAGTCTTCGCTGTCCTGCTTGCTCAGGTCAGCCCAGACTTTTTGGGGTTCCCCAATCAGATAGGGTACGACCGCCATGGCCCATTCAGATAGTGGCAGATTCTCCTTCTCTGCCAGTCTCTCAAACCTAGTAAGATATACCTCCACATCATCACGAGGTGTCATTTTTCTCAAGGACCGTCTTACCGCCTTCTTTATAGCGGACAACGCCGGTGCCTTCACAACATTACTTCGGGACGCGGCACCGAAATCCTTTTTTGGTGCTGTCATCTGCTCAATAAATAACCGGTTATTCTCCTGCTGCTGCTGCAGGAATTGCTGCTGGGCCTGCTGCATGTGCTGCTGGTGCTGCAGGCGCTGCTGCTCCATGCTTCGCTGGACCTGGGCCAGGTACTCAACGAGTTCCTCCATACTGCCGGACTTATCTGTCTCAACCACGGCAGTTTTATGTTGCACATTAACTTGTGCCATTTGTTCAAACAGCGCCTCCATGCTGTCATCCATGCTGTCAGACTTCTCTGTCTTAACAACGGCAGTCTTCACTCAAGACATACACACTACACAGCTTTTTTTCCACAGAAAATTCAGCCTTGCTGTGCAACCACTTTTTTTTTTTTTTTTTTCTTTTGCAAAGTCTATTAGGGCTACTGTCTCTTTAAGACTGCTCCACAAACTTTTCTTTTGCTGCTGCACATTCCACAGTCATTTTCACAACAAGTTCAGCTTTGCTGTGCATACATTTTCTCTCTGCAGACCCTATCAGGGCCACTGTCTCTCCAAGACTGCTCCAAACAGACGTTTCTGCTGACACACACTTTTTTTTTTTTTTTTTTCTGCTGCTATTTCAATAGACTTCACCTTTAATGCTGTCTCTCGCCACTGTGCTGCATGCACACTCCAGCACTAACTGTACCAGGCCCTGCGCTGCCCCAGCATTCTCCGCCAATTGTAAGCTTTTCCGGGGGTTTAGCTCTAGGATCGCTGTCTGGGTAGACAGAATGGCACGGAAACAGTTCATTCAGACAGCAGTTTGGTGAAAACTGGCCGCAACCAGTTTTATTAAAGTCCACAGCACACAGATAAAAACAAATCATAAACAGAAACCCTGGGCTTGTCTAGCCTCTAATTACACTTAGATAGATGGCCCTCTCTATCCGGGACCCAGACTCTACCAGTCTGTGCCCAAAACAACACATATCACATATGTTACCAGTATGGAGTTTCACAGACACTCCTCTTTATGTCCGAAGGCAACTCCAATGTCCAGACTTGAGATAGGTCACCTCCTATTCAGTCGCTATTCGCACGGATTCTCACTGCGACTACTCCTGTGTCCGGGGTACTTCCTGCACCCAGACTGAGATAGCTCACACTCTTAGAGACTGCTTCCTTGTGCCAGGACACCTCCCTGTGTCCGGGCTAAAGACAGCTCCCACACTCTTGGAGACACCTTCTGTGCCTAGACCCCTTGTCCAGACTGAATGAGCTCTCTGACTGTGCTCACAAGCACCTACTTCTGGCTTCCTAATCAACACCTGAGTGGATTCAGGTCTGAGCTGCAAGCGTGTACTGAATGGCAGGTGTAGTGACCTTTCTTTACCACCAGGTTTACAAAGCCACACATTTCGCTCATACCAGTCAGCAAGGTACTTAGGTGAAATATACACCTCATTCACCACATATTCCTTCACTGTCTCACAGTTTGTAAATATTAATAGCCTAGTTTTCAAATCCTAACTAATCTATTGGAAGATATGTGTTCTCATGTTACCAAGTAAACAAGTCAATGACACCTGTATCTGTTCTGCCACTTAGTCATCTAAGCCACAGCACTCTAGGGGCTAAGGAAGATATTCCACTACAACTATTTCCAGTTGATTTATTGGATGAGAGGTACAGTCATGCTATTTACTGTGTTACAAAGTCAGTGGCAAAGTCCTGGAGAAGGAAGTATGTTTCACTAAGGGTGTTGGCTTCAGTGATAGCAACCTAGAAAATGTTCAAGCACACCAAGTGCTAACAGGGATTAATCAGTCATGTTTAGTGCTAGGTTGGTTGAACAGCTGTAGAGTGGGAGGAGTCCAGAAGATAAATACCCAGCCTTCTAGAGCATTCACAGTGGAGGTGGACCTGGAGGAGCAAGCTCTGGAGCTGTGGTTTCATGTTAAGGGAAGTTGAACCTTTTGATTGTTTCGGAAGCAGACAGATTCCCATAGCAACAAGGACTGTTTTCCTGTTAGGCCAGGAAGGCCGAGTTTGATTTGCTAATATTTCACTGGTTTATGCAGGATTTTTAATAAACCAGTGGAAGATTTAAAGAGACAGTGTTCCTGTGTCTGCCTCTATGTGCAGCCAAGTGAGCCGATCTACCACAGTTGGTGCTAGAAGTGCGGACAAGATCCCTAGGAAGCAAGTGTGACGGCTGTGGACAAACTGCATGTCCTGGGTGAAGGCGGCTATAGGGATGGAACAGCAGTCAGACAAAATGTATGAGCTGATCAAACACCTGTTCCAAAGCCAGCAGCAACAGCTGGCACAACAGGAAACAGGTAAGCTGCAGATGCGACCACTCCAGCTTCAGCAGACAACAGCAGCAGATTGAATTACTCACAGAGATGATTCGTGGCATGGTGGCAGCTTCGACCCCAATGACAACTGATGATTTCTCTGAAAGGCAGTGAGGAGAGCCTTGCAGAAAATTACCCCTGGTGATGACAAAGGTCTTTTTAACCATTTTTGAAAGGGTAGCCGATATGGAGACACTACCGCCAGAGCACAAAAGGCGTACTATAATTTGGCCTTGCGGGATGCCAAAAAATATGCAAAATTGAAAACATAAATTCTACACCAGTGCAGATGATGGAGAGAGTTATAACGGACCAGTTCGTGCACTCACTGCCGAGCCTGATGCAAACTTGGGTTGCCCAGGGAGATACCCAAAACGCCGATGACTTGGTCGGACTGGTTGAAAGGTATCAGGGGGTCGATGGGTCCTTGGGAAGGCAACCCGCTCCATACTGTGGGGGGGGGAGATAGAAAAGCAATGGGCGTCCAAAGTCAAAGGTGGCAGCCGAGGTCATGCTGAGGGCCTCACCGGAGTGTGCAAAGCAGTCATCAAAGCAAAAGGTGGCTACTTTGAAGAACCTAGAATATAAGACATATTTTCAGTTGTTTCACACTTTTTTGTTAAGTATATAATTTCACATGTGTTAATTCATAGTTTTGATGCCTTCAGTGTGAATGTACATTTTTTATAGTCATGAAAATACAGAAAAATCTTTGAATGAGAAGGTGTGTCCAAACTTTTGGTCTGAACTGTATGTACTTTATGAACTTAAAATTATTACAAAATAGTATTCAATACTGATCAGTAGTCACTATCAATAAAATTAACAATATACATATCAAGTTCTGTTGCTTTGTTTGTTTTACTCTTTTGTGCTGTGACTGATTCAAATTAATTGCACAAGTTAGCAATTTAACCCCTTGCCTCTATGGCAATTTTTTGTAGCATTAGCATTTTTCTCTCCCTTTTCAACGACTACATATTTTTTTTAGTTTTCTGTCCATTTAGCTGTCTGAAGGGTTATGTTTTGCGAGACAAGTTGTACTTTTAAATGTCAGCATCTAAGTAAAATGTACTTAGAAAACGTGAATAAATAATCTTAGTGGGATGAAATCGTGAACAAAATGCATTTACGCCATTTTTGTGGGATTTTTGTTTTTATGGCATTCAATGTATGGTAAAAATAACCTGGCAGTATATTTCTCTACATCAGTATGATTACAGCAAAGCAGAACTTGAATGTATTTTTTCTTTATTTCGTCCCCAAGCCTGTTTTCACCTTCATGACCAAGTCAAATTTTAAAATTCTGACCAGTGTCACTTTGAGGTAATAAGAAAGAAAAGAAAAAAGCTACCTGTAATGTTTTATTAGAAACAAAACATGAACAAGCAAAAGAATAAATATAAAAACAATTAAAAGATGTTAAACCTGGGTAGCCCAGGCCAAAAAGTTTCCCCAAAGTAGATCAATAAATAAGTGCATTAAATGTAGAATCCACAGAAATCCTATATCAACAGAAAGCAGGGAATAATTATTCAACAAAATGTACTATATAAATGGTGTGGATAATTGCATGGAGACACAAGCCCATATAAATGGTAACATCTTAAGGCCCCTTTCACATATCCGTTTTTTGCCATCAGTCACAATCCGTCGTTTTTTGAAAAAAAAGACGGATCCAGCGACTGATGCCACAGGATCCGTTTTTTTCTCATAGATTTGTATTAGCGATGAATTGCGACGGATGGCCTCACGTTTCATCCGTTGGCCTGACACCACGCACAAAGGAATGTTTTTTGTCTCTGTCGAAAAATCGGACAGTGACGGGGTAGTACGTCATCGGTAAGGAAGGGGTTAAACACTGACATAGAGAAATTGTTTTGATATGACATGGTTTACTATATGTAAACCATGTGTCATATCATGTCGGGTTTGGTAATGATTTTACTGAGGCCGGCAATTGATTTAGCGGCTATTATGCTATGTAGAACTCTATGAACTATAAATATATATATATAATATGTGTCTCAATGACATGTAGATACAGGGTGGTCCAAAAGTAGGTGGACAGAAAATGTTTATTTTGATTTATATATAAAATTATATTTACTAACACAAGCATAACATTGACTATTAAATTTTATTCTGAACAATAATACAAAAGCCCTTAAATTTTATCAATGCACGTGCTCAAACTGTTTTCCATCACAATTTGCACAGCTTTGAAGTCATAACCCTATTACACATACTGTCCACCTACTTTTGGACCACCCTGTATATATATATATATATATATATATATATATATTCTATGTGTATATATCTATTCTTTCGATTCTTTATTAAACATGTCAGTGTGATTTTACTGTACAGCGCACTGAATTGCCGGCTTTTTGAATACGGATCCTTTGAAAAACGGTAGAAACAGATGAAAAACTGATGCGACGGATCTGTTTTTTCGATGGATCCGCTAGTCGGATCCGTCGCATCAGTTTTTCACAATCTGCGACGGATCCGTCAAACCAACGGATTGTGACTGACGGCAAAAAACTGATGTGTGAAAGAGGCCTAAGACATGAACTCAGGACAGCAATCAGAACAAAAGATGTTTGTGGAGAGAGAATAGCATGTAACCATATGTTTAGCAAAAAATTACGTAACGATAGCATGGTTACTCTTAGAGTATAATCTGGGACATGAATGGGCATAATACGTGATACAACCACAGTAGAGAGTGCAATAGAAAACAACTAGCTTGGCCCGTGTGAAATATTCACACATTGGTCGTGTGGGGCGCAGGCGATTTAAAAAAAAGCAAGCTTGTCAAATGTAAATGTATTTCATGAGATGATGAACACATACAGGTATTTATATAAGTAGATTGGTAATACAATAAATTGGTTTGATAAGTAGAGGCCAAAAAATGTCTTCCGGTTGAGGTGCCACCTGCAGGTCATTGTTTCTTTCTGCAGGGTTTTTGAAAATTAATGTTTAAACTGTATTTAGTGATAAAATTGTGGATGTGTGGTTTGTTTGGCTCTTTTTTTGCTGAAGGGGGCAAGTTTACCTTTGATATGGTGTATCATTTGTGTGTGTAGGGCGAAGAAATCAGCGAAAAAGCAGTGCAATATTTACAAATGTGTTTGCATATATGACTCACCATTTGTGTGTGGGGCAAAATAATAACCGAAAAAGCAGTGCATGTTTACAAATATGTTTACATATGTGACTCACCTGCGTAAACTGTGCAATCCTGCAATGTGCCTGAAATAGACTGGGCAAGCACTTGGGCAAGCTGGAAAGACCCCAAGGCAAATGTTTGGATTTGTTTGTGATGTCTGTAAGCAGCTTTGTGGTAGTGTGCTTTGGGGTAGTGTGCTGCCACCTGCAGGTCATTTTTCCAAACTGCAGGTTTATAAAAATTAATGTTCAAACTGTATTTTGTGATCAAATCGTGGGTGTGTGGTTTGTTTGGCTATTTTCTTGCTGAAGCGGGCATGTTTATCTTTCAAATGGCGTATCATTTGTTTATGTGGGTGGAGAATGAACTGAGCAAGTGTGCAATTCAATAGGCAGTGCATGTTTACAAATGTGTTTGCATATGTAACTTACCTGTAGTGAAGTGTGCAATCCTCCAATTCGGCTGAAATAGCCTGGGCAAGCAGTTTGGCAAGCTGGAAAGCCCCCAAGGCAAATGTTTGGATTTTCTTGTGATATCTGTAAGCAGCTTTGTGGTAGTGTGCTTTGGGGTAGTGTGGTGCCACCTGCAGGTCATTTTTCCAAACTGCAGGTTTATGAAAATTAATGTTCAAACTGTATTTTGTGATGAAATCGTGGGTGTGTGGTTTGTTTGGCTATTTTCTTGCTGAAGGGGGCAAGTTTACCTTTCAAATGGCGTATCATTTGTGTGTGTGGGTGCAGTATGAACGGAGATACAAAGTAATCACCGAAAAACAGTGTATAGAAATAATAGAACAGATTAGATGGAGACACGATAACCACAATAAGAGAAATGCCCAATGAGGTAATAGCCTCACAATATGTCCAAGTCAGGGTTACCTACATATGTCTGGCAAATGGAAAACAGGGAGCCTCAAAATGCCCCATGGATGTGAGGCAGTAGAGAAGAGCGGGCAAAATTTAGGGGCGAAAATGGTAATAGTAGTGGTCAAGGCCTGGGGACCGACCCCACGCATATCACTGCGTCTGGCGCTGCTTCGTCAGGGGAAGTACAGCTTGTTTAGTAATGTCCGTCTTATATAATCCATAAAATTGCTCACCGGTCAGCGTCGGCTCCATACAGGCCGGAAAGAGATGCAGAGTCACGTGAGGAGGACAAGGTCACATGATGCTTAGAGGGCGGGCGGATGTCTCCGGCCGATAAGGGAATAGTGCACATGCTTGAGGACATGCATATAAGTAAGGCCGGGGCCACATCCGTGAGAAACCCGCACGAGTACCACACCTGGGACCCGGACCAGAGCACTCAGCCGCACACTCCGGCCCCGAGCACCGGCGAAAGCTCTGGGCACCGAGGCGCGAGTCCCCCGCAAGCGCGACCCTAGCCTAAAAGAAGGTGTGTAATGATTGCGCAAGTGCAGCTCCAGGGAGCTCTGAATAGAGAAAGTAACCAGCTGTGTGCCAGGGCAGGGAGGGCTCACCCAGGCAGAATGCGTGTGAATTGGAGATGATGATAGGTAAAAAAGAGGGGATTAAGAGCAAGGTAAAGTGAGCTGAATAAACAAAGAGGTGGTGTTATGAGGGATAATGTAAAAAGAACTAAACAAAGGAAAAAATAAAGCAATAATAATAAAAAGTAATAATGAAGAAAAAAAAACAGAAAAATCATAAAGTGATCATATGGATGATTTAAATGAAAATAATTAAAGAATTAAACACAATTGGCTGCTAATATATATTTATTTGTAGTCAATTCTTAGTACAAAAGAACTAAGGTATATATCCAGGTACACCGAATAAAGGACAGAAGCCTGATATATGTAGATTCCCATATAGATTAAGGAATCCACTCATTTGTTGTCATTGGCTAAAGGAAGAGTAAGTAAATCCTCATCAATGTCCCAAAAGGTATGTGGGGAACATCCATAGAAACTGGATGCAAATCGTATATAAATGTGGAACCCTAATGTTGGGGTGCAGCATAGGGACCGCATCATAAGCTGAAAAAACTGCTACCGGAACCGCGTTGAGTAAACAAAATAATTTTTTTCATTATTTGTTTCATGGTTCTGTATGTAATCTTAACAAGCAATATGATCAGCATGACAACAACGTTTTCTTGTTATAATAATATCCAAGGTCCAAAGGAGGATAATAGAGGCGGACAGACAGGTGCTACCAGGGACATGGTCATAGTTGGTATCCATAGTTGTCACTAATGATAGTACCTTCTTTAAGGTTATCCGTATCCACGGTATCCATCCAGTGTAGAGGAGATCCACTTAGGGGCAGGATAGACCATAAGACTCTCATCTAAGTCCATATGACAATATCTAGGAAAAAGATGTAAGACTAAACATCAATTCTCATACGCCTATGAACCCTGTGAAAAGAAGTTATTCATTCATGCCGAAACGCGCTACAGTTCCTAATTCATATATCCAACGGGATTCTGTTTGGAGGAACCGTTTGGGTAGGTCCTCCCCTCGTCCCGAACCCTTGATCTGCTCAAGTCCTACTACCCAGGCATTGAAGTGTTTGCCTGAGTGATGAGACAAGAAGTGTGAGGCAACCGAGGTGAGAGACTTGCCTTTCCGTAAATCCGAAGCTGCCAGGTGAATGGTTGAAAAAGTTTTTTGTATCCTTTTATGGAGTTCTTGAGATGACATAAACCTGATTACAAGGACAGATGATGGCATAAGTAACCTTTCTGGATTTACAATTAATATATTGTCTGAGCTGATAAGTTTTAACATCAATGGGATTGATAAATACATCATGTGTCGGAAGCTTGTCAATTCTTTGTGCTTATCTGCGGCGTTTCGGCACCCATTGACTTGCATTGAGTTCGGCACATCCGCAGCAAAACCGCAGTTCTGAAAAATATCTGCGGTTTTGCTGCGGATGAAACGCTGCAGATCGGAAGGAGGGAAGTGTGTGGGCGGTGACTGTGTGCGTGTATGGTGTGTGCGGGGCACTGCATGTACACTGTGTTCCAAATTATTATGCAAAAATTGTTTAGGAGTGATAAGGTAAGAATTTTTTTGTTTGTCAGTTAAACTCATTGATGGTGATGTGTGTCAGGGCTCTTTATATCACTGTAAGCAATTGCAGACACCTGTGCTAATTAGTTTGGCAGGTGTGTCCAGTGAAAGGCAAGACTACTTAAGAAGGCTGTCCCACATTATTAAGCAGCCTACATTTTCTGCCAAAATGGTAAAGAAAAAGGATGTGTCGGCTGCTGAGAAGCAACAAATTGTGGAGTGTTTAGTATGTAGAAGTATGTAGCTGATTCACAGTACACACGTGTACGTGCTGATAAGGGAAAATTGAGGACTCTTTCCTACAGGCAATTACGTCAGGTTAAAAGAGCAGCGGCAAAAAGCCTTGTCATAGCAGCAGACAAGTTTTTAAAGCTGCTGGTGGCTCCAACGTCCCACGAACAACAACATGCAGGGTCCTTCAGAGGTTTGCAGCTGTGCGTAAGCCTTCCTGTCGACCTCCTCTATCCACTGCACACAAGCAGAAACGGCTCCGGTAGGCCAAACAATACATGAAGACTGACTTCAAAACTGTTTTGTTCACCGATGAGTGCCGTGCAATGCTCAATGGTCCAGATGGATGGAGTGGAGGATGGCTGGTTGATGGACACCCCATGCAAACATGGCTACGGCGCCAACAAGGAGGAGGTGGAGTAATGTTTTGGGCTGGAATCTTGGAGAGAGAGATTGTCGGCCCCTTTAGGATCCCTGAAGGGGTAAAGATGAACTCCATAGTGTATGTTGAGTTTCTCAAACAGCACTTCCTGCCATGGTTCAAGAAGAAGAACCGTGCATTCCGCAGCAAGATCATTTTCATGCATGATAATGCACCGTCTCATGCTGCACATAACACATCTGCATCTCTGGCTGCTATGGGCATAAAAGGGGACAAACTTAAGGTGTGGCACCCATGCTCCCCTGACCTCAACCCCATTGAGAACCTCTGGAGCATCATCAAAAGCATCATCAAAAGGAGTGTCTATGATGGCGGGAGGCAGTTCACATCTAAGCAACAGCTCTGGGAGGGTATTCTGTCCTCATGCAAAACAACTGAAGCAGAAACCATCCAAAACCTGACAAATTCAATGGACGAGAGAGTTCAGAAGCTCCTTTCCAACAAGGGGTCCTATGTGCAAATCTAACATCACCTAGAATAAAGTTTGAGTTGAAAACTGTTTGATTTCAGTTTGTAAGAACCTGCTAATGATTATAATTTCAAAAATGACCATTTTTTTGTTCTTTATTAAAATGAAAAGGTAGAAAACTCTGCTGTGCATAATAATTTGGAACATGCAGCTTGAGTGTTTTATTTTTTTTTAAAATATACTGTTATCATAGGCAGTTTGTACAAAAACCTTTCAATTGTACTCTGATAGTTATTTGACTGGAAAATTACAATGACTGCAATTCATATAGGTAATTTGGGAAAATCTGAGAAAATATTATTTGCATAATAATTTGGAACACAGTGTATGTGTGTGTGTGTCTATGTAAGCAGCCATTGTCTGATGAGACTACTGCTTCCATCCGGCAATAAATGCTCATAGTGACAGCATTGCCAATAATGGGAAAGTAGTCCCATCTGACAATGGCTGTGATCAGTAGTAGCTGGCTTTCCCTCTCTGGACTTGAAAATTGTGCGGGAGCCCACGCAATTTTTTTTTCCATTTTTTTTTTTTTAATTAAGCATATTGCATTTAAGGCTGGGGTCACACTTTACGAGAAACTCACACGTGTTTCGCACCTAAATACTCACACTGCCACCGGCACTCGGGACCGGAGTGTGCGGCTGCATGTATTTCTATGCAGCTGAACACTCCAGTCCGAGTCCCGGCGGCAGTGCCGGGTATAGAGGTTTGAGACTCGTGAGAGTTTTTCGCAAGTGTGATCCCGGCCTAACGCAGATTTTTTTCTATCAACAGATATAGCTATCGATATATCTATCTATCTATCTATCGCTATCGACAGATAGATATATCTATAGATAGACCGATATATCTATAGATAGACAGATATATCTATGGATAGATAGATAGCTCTATAGATAGATATATAGATACATCTATAGATAGATAGATTGATTATTTATCTATAGATGTATCTATCTATCTATAGATATATCTATCTATCCCATATCTTTCTATCTATAGATAGATATGGGATAGATAGACAGATATTGGATAGATAGATGATTAATAGAAGGAATGAGATAGATTATAGATAGGTGATAGATTATAGATAGGTAGATATGGGATAGATCAATAGGTAGATATGGGATAGATCGATAGATATATCTATCTATCGATCTATCTATTATCATCTATCTATATCTATCCATCTGTCTATCTGTGTGTGTAATGGAGTGTGGGTTGGACAAATGTAAAAGAGGAGGTTGTACAAGAAATGACATCACAAATCTTTTTTTATTGTTAAATAACATATCTTTATTTAGCATACAAATCCGCATCAAAAACGCATCAAATCCGCATCTGCGTTTTCTGTCAAGAGGTGCAGATTCTGTGCTGAAATTTCTGCAGGCAAATCTGCAACATGTGCACATGCCCTAAGGTTTGGGGCCCTCCTTGCCGTGAGAAACAGTCTACTACTTATGATGTCATTAGTTTGTGAATCCAAGATAAGAACATCCCAATGTTTTTGTAGAATCCCACTAACTTGTGCCCACTGCCCATTGTAATAAGTGATGCAACGCACCTGACTGTCCCTGGTTTTTGGACGAGTCATCAAGAGGGAATCCTGGGTCTGCTGGTTTGCTCTCTGGAAGACCCCTGAGATAATTTTCTTTGGATATCCCCACTTCCGAAACCTGGTGGTAAGCTTGTGTGCTCGATCCCGAAAATCCTACTGATTCTGAGAAATTGGCTTGTGGTAATGCATTTGCGAGAGTGGAATAGGTGGAAACTGTTGAAGTCCAAAAGGCTGATAGTGGCTGTGGCTTTACGATATAAATTAGTAATTAGATGATGGTCTTGGACCGAAACCGTCACATCTAAAAAAATGGCAGAAAGAAAAGAAGCTGAGTAAGTGAGATAGATGTTGCATGAATTGCAATTAAGAAATTCAAGAAAACTCTCACATTCTTGTTGCGTCCCGTGCCAGATGAAAAATATATCGTCAATATATCGTAGCCATCGTCCCACTTTAGTTCTGATCCAATCCAAGGTGTACACCACAGTTGCTTCCCACCATCCTAAAAATAGATTGGCCAAGGCAGGCTCACATTGAGCCTCCATCGCTACGCCAGAAGTTTTATTATTTATTTTTCATTTTTTTTCTTCTTTTAAGCTGGGGTCGTGCTTGCGAGGGACTCGCGTAGGTCTCGCGCCTCGGTGCTCGGGGCCGGAGTGTGCGGCTGCATGTATTTCTGTACGGCTGAGCTCTCCAGGCCGGGTCCTGGTGGCAGTTCCTGGTGTTGGGGTGCGGGACTCTTGCAGGTTTCTCGTGGGTGTGACCTCGGACTTACTTATATGCATGTCCTCACGCATGCGCACTATTCCTTTATCGGCCGGAGACATCCACCCACCCTCTAAGCATCATGTGACCTTGTCTTCCTCACTTGACTCTCCATCTCCTTCCGGCCTGTATGGAGCCGGCCGACACCGACCGCATCGGTGAGCAATTATATAGATTATATAAGACTGACATTACTAAACAAGCTGTACTTTCCCTGACGAAGCCTTGGCCGCTTCTATCACCATTTTCGCCCCTGCTTTTTGCCCCGCTCTTCTCTACTGCCTCACATCCATGGGGCATTTTGAGGCTCCCTGTTTTCCAGGTGCCAGACACATGTAGGTAACCCTGACTTGGACATTCTCTTGGACATATTATGTGGCGTCAGACACAGCGATATGCGTGGGGTCGGTCCCCAGGCCTTGGCCTCTTCTATCACCATTTTTGCCCTGCTCTTCTCTACTGCCTCACATCCATGGGGCATTTTGAGGCTCCCTGTTTTCCAGGTGCCAGACACATGTAGGTAACCCTGACTTGGACATTCTCTTGGACATATTATGAGGCTATTACCTCATTGGGCATTTCTCTTATTGTGGTTATTGTTTTCTATTGCATTTTCTACTGTGGTTGTATCACATATTAAGCCCATTCATGTCCCAGATTATACTCTACGAATAACCATGCTACAGTATCTTTACGTCATTTTTTGCTAAACAAATGGTTACATGCTATTCTCTGGCCACAAACATCTTTTGTGCTAACTGATTGCTTTCTGGAGTTCATGTCTTAGGGTGTTACCATTTATATGGGCTTATGTCTCCATGCAATTATCCACACCATTTATATAGTACATTTTGTTGAATAATTATTCCCTGCTTTATGATGATATAGGATTTCTGTGGATTGGACACTTTATGCACTTATTTATTTTGGGGCATTTTTTTGGCCTGGGCTACCCAGGTTTAACATCTTTTAATTGTTTTTATGTTTATTCTTTTGCTTGTTCATGTTTTGTGTCTAATAAAATTTCATATTTTGATTCATGATTACAGGTAGCTTTTTTCTTTCTTTCTCATTACCTTGGTTCTACCTGATATAGCACTCCTTCAAATAGGTATGGTTTTATTATTCAGCCTATTGTGGTGTGCCCTATTTCAATTATTCCCCACTTTATTATTATTATTGTTATTATACATTTTTATAACGCAGTTTATTTTATGGCGCTTTACATGTGAAAGGGGCAAATATAGACAAGTACAATAAACATGAGCAATACAAGGCACACACAGGTACAGAAGGAGAGCGGACCCTGCCTGCGAGGGCTCACAGTCTACAGGGGATGGGTGAGGATACACTAGTTTATTCGGTAATAACTCTGGAACGCTTTAATGGATCCCACTGATTCTGAAAATGTTTTTTCATGACATATTGTGCTTCATGATAATGGAAAAATGTGTTCAATATGACTTGTGTTTATTTGTGAAAAATAGGACATTTGACAAAAATTAAAAAATTTCACAATTTTCATGCTTTCAATTTTTATGCCCTTAGACCGGAATTATGTCACATAAAATAGTTAATAAAAAAACATTTCCCACATATCTACTTTACTTCAGCACAATTTTTGAAAAAAATTTTTTTGTTAGGAAGTAATTTTTCCTACAAAATTTACAAAACCATTTATTTTTAGCAACCACATCCTATTTGAAATGATTTTGAGGGTCTATATGACAGAAAATACCCAAAAGTAACACCTTTCTAAAAACTGAACCCCCAAGGTGCTCAAAACCACATTGAAGATGTTTGTTAACCCTTCAGGTGCTTCACTGGAACTGAAGCAATTTGGAAGGAAAAAGTGAACATTAAATTTTTTTCACAAAAATGTTTTTTAGCCCCAAATTTTTAGAGATAATGGATCACAAATATTGTTCTGTAATTTCTCCTGATTGTGACGATGCCCCACATGTGTGGGAAATCTACTGTTTGGGTCCATGGCAGGGCTCAGAAGGGAAGAAGCACAGATGCGAGAGTGGATGCCATGTCTCATTTGGAGAGCCCCATAAGTGGCTCCATTTTTGAAACTAGACCCCCAAAGGAATTTATCTAGATATGTGGTGAGCACCTTGAACTCCCAAAGTGCATCACAGAAATATGTAACTTTGATCTGTGGAAATAATTTCCACAAAAATGTTCTTTAAGCCCCAATTTTTTTATTTTCACTAGTGTAACAAGAGAAAATGAACAACAAAATTTGTTGTGCAATTTCTTCTAAATATGATGATACCCCATATGAGGCGGAAAACTACTGTTTGGACGCACGACAGAGCTCAGAGGGATGGAGTGACTTCTTTGAATGCAGACTTTGATGGAATGGTCTGCCGATGTCATGTCGCGTTTGAAAAGTGGCATACGCGAATAATATTATACTTGTCCCACAGTGGGACTAAGTAAAAGAAAATGAAAAAAGTTAAATAAAATGTCAAAAGTAAAAAAAACTTACAAGAAAAGCACACATCACTAAAATCCGTTTTTGCCACTCAAAATATAGCGTTTGTGATAAAACAAAAATAAACAATTAAAATACACATAATTGGTATTGCCGTGTCTGGAACAACCCACTCTATAAAACTGGCACATTACTTATTCTGTTTGGCAAACGATGTAAAAAAATAACATGCCAAAAACGTTGTTTTCTCATCATATTGACTCACAAAGAAACAAATGAAAAGCGATCAAAAAGTCATATGTAAAAAAGGTAGAAATGAAAACGTTAAACCATCCACCAAAAACAAGACCTAATGTGGCTCATTTGACAAAAAAGTAAAAAGTTATAGCTCTCAGAATATGACAATGCAAAAACAAATTCATTTTTGTAAAATATGTATTTTAGTCTGTAAAAAGAGCAAATCATAAAAAAAATATATAAATCTGGTATCGCTGTAATCGTGCAAATCGGTCTCATCACTTTTTCCGCTTGGTGAATGGCCCAAAAAAAAATAAAACAATAACTGAATTGCTGGTTTTTGTTCATTCTGTGTCTGAAAAATTGGAATAATAAATGATCAATGTACCCCAAAATACTACCAAAAAAATCTGCTCGTCCCGCAAAAAATAAGCCCTCATACAGTTCTATTCGCCAAAAAGTTACAGCTCTCAGAATATGGTTAAAAAAACTTTTTTTTTTTTTTTTTTAATAAAAAGTGTGATAGCAGCAAAACCTAAAAAAAAACTATATAAATCTGGTATCGCTGTAATGGCACCGACCCAAAGAATAAATCCGCCTCATCACTTCTACCGCACGGTGAACCGAGCAAAAATAAAAATAAGAACAATTCTTGTACTGCTGTCTATTTATCCATTTTACCTCCTAAAAATCGGACTAAGGCTCAGACTACGTTCTTCCTGCACTCTCTGCTGTGCTCTTACCTCAGAGTTTGTGTAAATTCCCCAAAACTGTGATTCAGACAACCCCTATTGAACCACTCACTTATGAGACAGATGGAACCACTTTGGACTTGTCTATGTTGCGGCGGTGTTTCATCATTTTAGGCGTCTTTTTAGAGTACAAGTGTGGGCGACCACAGATCTGTGCACGCCTAAAAAGATGGATACCATTGGAGAAGACGCCAAATGGAGTATTAAGTGTCTCCATTTGCCTCATAGTGGGTGGTTCCATTGGTTGTTTCATCTGAATTACATTTTTGTGGGATTTACATGGAAATCACAACATTAAGTGCTCAGCCCAGAAAATACGAATATGATCTCAGCCTTATTCTGGAAGCGATCGAAAATTATTATGTACCTCAAAATGTTACCAATTTATCCCACAAATATGAATATGGACGCCACACCTATGGGAGTGGAGTTGCGTCTATATGTCATGACCTTAATGAGCGGTACCACGTGACCGCTCAGCACAGGAGAGCTGCAGGAAGCCGGGACAACGGAGGATTGCAGGGGACGTTCAGCGATTGCACAGGAGGTTGAGTATGACGGGGGAGCATGGAGGAGGATAGGGAAGCACAGAGCAGGACGGGGGTCGCACAGAGGAGGACGAGGGAAGCATGGAGCAGGATGGGGGAGCACAAAGCAGGAAGGGGAGCATAGAAGAGCAGGACGGCGGAGCACTGAGGAGGACGGGGAGCACTGAGAAGGACAGGAGAGGACAAGGAGCTGAGCCATACATAGAAGGATGGGACGGGGAGCTGAGCCATTCATACTGGGAGGGAAAGAGCCACACAGAGCCGGACAGGGCTGAGGGAACAATGTACACCTGGCTTATACTCGAGTCAATAAGCTTACCCAGTTTTCCGTGGCAAAATTAGGGGCCTCGGCTTATACTCGAGTACATACGGTATGTTTTTTTGGTCGCCGCAACATTGCAATAAAATGCAGTAACAGGCAATCAAAAGATCGTAGCTACACCAAAATGGTATCAATAGAGACATCAGCTCGGTTCCCCAAAAATAAGCCCTGACCCAGCCCCAGATTCTGCAAAATGGAGACGTTATAGTTTTCTGAAAATGACGCCATTTTTTTTTTAATACAAACTTTGGTTTTTTTTCACCACTTAATAAAAAACAGCCTATACATGTTTGGTATCTGCATACTCAAAATGGGAGGTCAGTTTTATTATTTGGTGTACATGGTAAAAGAAAAACTAAAAAAAAAATTGTAAAATTGCACTTTTTTGCAATTTCACCGCACTTGGAATTTTTTTCTTGTTTTCCAGTTTATTATGTGGTAAAATCAGTGGTCTGGTTCAAAAGTACAGCTCGTACCGCAAAAAATAAGCCCTTACACGGCCATGTTAATGGAAAAATAAAAAGTTATGGCTCTAGAAAGAAGTGGAGCGAAAAACGGAAAAAAAACCTGAAAATTGTCCAGAGGTGAAAAGGTTAACCCCTTAATGACCACCAATACATGTTTTTATTCATAGAATAGCATCCTCTGATAGGTGACAATCCAACAGCTATCAGCTGTACACTAAAGCTGACAACTTGCTGCATCAGCCACTGTCAGTGCTGGCACCAACCATGCTTTTTTTAACCCCATTGATGCTCCTGTCAATAGTGACTACAGCACCTAAATTGTTAACAAGAGTGCGGGGACTCTCTCTTTAGCCCCATTGGCACCCTGAAATTATGATTGTGTGGTCCTGATATCTGCTATGACAATTAGCGGCCAAATCATGACCTTAAAGTTTGCTAGATATAGTGACCTGTTCAGAAGTGAGCAAAATTTAGGTGGTAAATTTATTATTTTTTCATTCCTGTCTTGCCACTTTACATTAATTCCTAAAAAGCATTTGAAGGGTTAATTAACTACTTGACAGCAATTTTGAATACGTTGACTGATGCTGTTTTTAAAATGGTATCAGTTTGGGTGTTTTCCAATATGTAGGACCCCTAAAGTCACTTCAAAATTTAATAGGTCCCTAAAAATAAATGTTATACTTTTCCTTGAAAAAATGAAAATTTACTTCTACATTTTTAAACATTCCAAAATACCATCAAAATAAAAGAACATTTTACAAATGGTGCTGATGTAAGGCAGACATGAGGGAAATGTTATTTATTAATGTGTTTGTGTCATATGACTATCTGGATTAAAGGGATAATCATTCAAAGTTTGAAAATTGCAAATGTTTAGAATTTTCTGACAAATTCCTGCTATTTTTTATGAACACAAAACATGTCAAACTAAATTTACCATTAGCATAAAATACAATGTATCACAAAAAAACAATCTCAAAATCACTGGGATATGTTGAAACATTCCAGAGTTATTGCCACATAAAGAGACGCTGTTCAGATTTAAAAAAAAAATGTGGCCTCTTCACGAAGGGGTTAATGGAAACAATAATATATTTAATACCAATTCACATAATACCAGATTCTTAGTAGAACTGTTCTTTCAATTTGCAGAGACCATGAGTCAAGAAGATCCTTCAAAGAAATTAGGTGATGTGCTTCATCTAGCCGAGCTGTGCATTGAGGTGCTGCAGCAAAATGAGGAGCATCACTCAGAGGTAATGTAATCATTCTATTCATTTTTATTTGTAATCATCTAAAAGAATGTTGTCACTCTACAATATTTGCATGTTCTTTAAAATATTATATGAGTAAATTGTTCCAATCGCTAGTAAATTGAAGACTTTAAAACATCTGGCTCAACTTGTGTTGCAAAAAAAAAAAAATGTTTTTTCTTTTTTTTTTTTTTTACCTTGCACCTGCCATGTGTGAATATGTTCTTGAAATTGTATTTGATATTACAGAAACATCTGTCTGTAAAATCTGAAAAAAACTCCCAAGGGTATATGTTCTCCTCAAGAAAAAAAAATCACTGCTAACATGTTTTAGCGTGTGAAGAATAATTTATGAAATTTTACATTAACTTAATAATGTTGAAGAATACAGATCAACTGAACCTAGATACAGATTTAACTTTTACTAGAATTTGCTGTTTAAAGTGATTTGTCCTAACTTGTAAAATGACTGGGGAGGCCGCTTGGCTGATCAATAACACTATGTAACATATTTTAATTTTTTGTTTGTTCTTGGGTAACAATGGTGTTTTCCCAATGACTTATAGCAAAAATTCCCAAGAAAGTTTGCTTTTGTGGTCAGGACATTGATAATTTGAAATCTATGTTTTCTCGAACATTAGCAAAACGTGCAACATTGTGTAGACTGCGAGAAGCTTCCGGAAATGCGAGAACTGTCGATAAAGAAGTATAAATACAGGATCCAAGAGGTTGTAAGTATCCAGCGGATGCATTTTGCTACATTTGTGACGAATTTATAAAAACACAAGCTAAAAGAAACAATGTGGCGGCGTCTTCTAAGATGTGTGAGGCCTACAGAGCCTACTTCGGCATGCCTGTAGGGGATCAAGACAAACCATGAGCAATTGTTGACAGCTAAGATATCAAACTTTTAATTTTTTAAATTCCTCATTACAGCTTAAAAGAACTGTTGTTAAAATAAGTGCAAAATTTTTTGCTGCTATAGAAGAACACATATAATTGTATATCAAAAAGTTCAATACACTAATATTAGGAAATAATAACATGAAGTTGGGAGCCATTGGTGGACCCACGGAAAGTGCTGATGCCACCCCTGCACATCAAATTAGGCTTGATAAAACAGTTTGTCACATCTCTCGACAAAGAATAGGCAGCCTTCAAGTACCTACAAGATCTCTTTCCTAAGCTGTCTGAGGCAAAGGTAAAAGCTGGTATCTTCGTCGGACCACAAATCAAGCAGATTCTAGAGAACGAAGAATTCATAAAGAAGCTGACTAGAAAAGAGAAAGCAGCTTTGCTGCAGTGGTGCATGGTTTCCTGGGCAATCACAAGGAGAGAGATATGTGCAACTGGTTCAGACTCTGATAAAGAACTTTGGAAAAATGGGATGTAGGATGTCTCTCAAAGTACATATCTTGGATGCTCATCTTGACAAATTCAAGGAAAACATGGGGGCTTACTCAGAAGAGCAAGGCGAGCACTTTCATCAGGATATAAAGGACTTTGAACTACGCTACCAAGGGCAGCATAACGAGAATATAATGGGAGACTATATTTGGGGGGTTCATTCGTGAAAGTGATTTGCAGTATAATCGTAAATCGACAAAAGCTACTCACTTTCTAAACCACTCTTGCTCATCTTGGCCAATATTAAACACATATACAATGTTTTTGTAACTGTATCAGCAAAAAGAAATGATGAACATTTTCGATTTCCCTATGTAAATGCGTAAAACTGAATATTTCATTGTCCTGGTCACAAAAGCAAAGCCTATAATTAATTAATCTTGACTCTTTTGAGGAGGTAGCGGAGGATAGAATTCAAAAGAAGTGCAGGGTTATAGTGAACAATAATACACATCCTCTATACGAGCTGTTCTTGAAGCAGAAGAGCACATTCAGCAGCCGTCTAATCCTTCCAATCCTTCCTTGCTATGGGGATCTATAAGAATTCACTAAGGGTGAAAGATGGCTACGACCTAGGACTGGCACACTAATGGAAATGATTAGAGATTTGTGTACCTTTGTTTGTTACGTATTGTGGTTAGTCATGTGCAAGATATGTGTCTAGTAATTACTCTATGTATTGCTGTTTGTAATGTTTTGTTGTAATGCTGTTGTAACGCTGCTGTGATACCATAATTTCCCTCGGGATCAATAAAGTGTATCGTATCGTATTAAATAGTTTTTCTTGACTATTTAGTCATGAGTAACTGGAGTATAGCACTTAAAAGCTCTAGACAAAAATTGCGTTACATAGTGTAATCAGATGCCCTCCTGGTAATCTTAATAGTAGTTCTATCTAAAATAATAATTATTTTTTGCCACCTAATGTGTAATGTCTTTTTCTTACTTTGCAACACGTTTTATGGATTTATGTAGGGGAAAGAGGTAAGTGTATGTAGTAATTCACTGTTCCTTTACATTTTAAAAACTTAATTACGGGAGAGTTTTACTTTTCTTTGTTTCAGAAGCAATCCGTATTCAACCCCAATTCCAAAAAAAGTTGGAATTGCTTGTAAAATGTAACTAAAACAAGAATGCAATTATTTGGAAATCACTTACCTTTAACCCCTTAACCCCCAAGGGTGGTTTGCACGTTAATGACCGGGCCAATTTTTACAATTCTGACCACTGTCTCTTTATGAGGTTATAACTCTGGAACGTTTCAACGGATCTTCGAGATTCTGAGATTGTTTTCTCGTGACATATTGTACTTCATGATAGTGGTAAAATTTATTCGATATACCTTGCGTTTATTTTTGAAAAAAACGCAAATATGGCGAAAATTTTGAAACTTTTGCAATTTTCAAACTTTGAATTTTTTTTCCCTTAAAACAGAGAAATATGTCACACAAAATAGTTAAGAAATAACATTTCCCACATGTCTACTTTACATCAGCACAATTTTGGAACCAAAATTTTTTTTTGTTAGGAAATTATAAGGGTTAAAAGTTGACCAGTGATTTCTCATTTTTACAACAAAATTTACAAAGCCATTTTTTTAGGACCACCTCACATTTGAAGTCACTTTGACGGGTCTATATAGCAGAAAATACCAAAAAGTGACACCATTCTAAAAACTGCACCCCTCAAGGTACTCAAAACCACATTCAAGAAGTTTATTAACCCTTCAGGTGCTTCACAGGAGCTGAAGCAACGTGGAAGGAAAAAATTAATATTTAACTTTTTAGCCACAAAAATGATCTTTTACAAACTTTTTTTTATTTTCACAAGGGTAAAAGGAGAAAATGGGCAGATAAAGTTGTTGTGCAATTTCTCCTGAGTACGCCAATACCCCATATGTGGGGGAAAACCACTGTTTGGGCACACGGCAGAGCTCGTAAGGGAAGGAGCGCCATTTGACTTTTTCAAACTAAAATTGGCTGGAGTTGAGATTGGACGCCATGTCGTGTTTGGAGAGCCCCTGATACGCCTAAACAGTAGAAACCCCCCACAAGTGACATCATTTTGGAAACTAAACCCCTAAGGAACTTATCTAGATCTGTTGTGAGCACTTTGAACTCCAAAGTGTTTCACAAAAATTTATAAAGCCTGGGTATGAAAAAAAAAAAAAAATTTCCACAAAAATGATTTTTTTAGTCCCATATTTTTGATTTTTCCCAAGGAAATTGGACCCCAAAAGTTGTTGTCCAATTTGTCCTGAGTACGCTGATACCCCATATGTGGGGGGGGGGAACTGTTTGGGCGCACGGCAGGGCTTGAAAAGGAAGCAGTAACGTTTTGGAATGCAAACATTGATGGGGGTCATGTTCCGTTTGTAGTGCCCCAGATGAGCCTAAACAGTGGAAACCCCCCACAAGTGACCCCATTTTGGAAGCTAGACCCCCTAAGGAACTTATCTAGATCTTTGGTTAGCACTTTGAACCCCAAGTGCTTCACACAAGTTTATAATGCCCGGGCATGAAAATAAAAAATCCTATTTTTTTCCCACAAAAATTATCTCTTAGTCACTAATTTTTTATTTTCCCATAGTTAACAGGAGAAATTGGACCACAAAATTTGTTGTCCAATTTATCCTGAGTACGCTGATACCCCATATGTGGAGGGGAACCACTGTTTGGGCGCACGGCAGAGCTCGGAAGGGAAGGAGCACCATTTGACTTTTTCCAACCAAAATTGGCTGGAATTGAGATTGGACGCCATGTTGCATTTGGAGAGCCCCTGATGTGCCTAAACAGTGGAAACCCCCCACAAGTGACCCCATTTGGGAAACTAGACCCCCTAAGGAACTTATCTAGATATTTGGGGAGCAATTTGAACCCCCAAGTGCTTCACACAAGTTTATAACGTAGAGCCGTAAAATTAAAAAATCATATTTTTTCCACAAAATTGATCTTTTCACCCCAATTTTTATTTTCCCAAGGGTAACAAGACTCCAAAAGTTCTTGTGCAATTTGTCCTGAGTACGCTGATACCCCATATGTGGGGGTAAACCACTGTTTGGGTGCATGGCAGAGTTTGGAAGGGAAGGAGCGCCGTTTGACTTTTTCAACGCAGAATTGGCTGGATGCCATGTCGTGTTTGGAGAGTTCCTGATCTACCTATACAGTGGAAACCCCACACAAATGACACCATTTTGGAAACTAGACCCCTCAAGGAACTTATCTAGATGTGTGGTGAGCACTTTGAACCCCAAAGTGCTTCACAGAAGTTTATAACGTACAGCCGTAAAATAAAAAATCCTTTTTTTTTTTACACAAATGATTTTTTCGCCCCCAATATTTTATTTTCACAAGGGTAACAGGAGAAATTGGACCCCAAAAGTTGTTGTCCAATTTGTCCTGAGTACTCTGATACCCAATATGTGGGAGTAAACTACTGTATGGGCGCACGTCGGGGGCTCGGAAGGGAAGTAGTGATGTTTTGGATTGCAGACTTTGATGGAATGGTCTGGGGGCGTCATGTCGCATTTGGAGAGCCCCTGATGAGCCTAAACAGTGGAAACCCCCCACAAGTGACCCCATTTTGGAAAATAGACCCCACAAGGAACTTATCTAGATGTGTGGTGAGCACTTTGAACCCCAAAGTGCTTCACAGAAGTTTATAACGTACAGCCGTAAAAATAAAAAATCCTTTTTTTTTTTACAAAAATTATTTTTTCGCCCCAATATTTTATCTTCACAAGGGTAACAGGAGAAATTGGACCCCAAAATTTGTTGTCCAATTTGTCCTGAGTACGCTTATACCTAATATGTGGGAGAAAACGACTGTATGGGTGCACGTCTGGGCTCGGAAGGGAAGTAGTGACGTTTTGGATTGCAGACTTTGATGGAATGGTCTGGGGGCGTCTGTCGCATTTGGGAGCCCTAATGCGCCTAAACAGTGGAACCCCCACAAGTGACCCATTTTGGAAAATGACCCCACAAGGAACTTATCTAGAAGTGTGGTGAGCGCTATGAAGCCCCAAGTGCTTCACAGAAGTTTTATAACATACAGCTGTAAAAACAAAAAAATCATATTTTTTTTACAAAAATGATTTTGTCGCCCCCAGTTTTTTTTTTCCCAGGGGTAACAGAAGAAATAGGACAAATTGCACATTAACTCTTGTGGTCCAGAGTACGCTGATACCCCATGTGGGGGTAAACTACAGTTTGGGCGCATGGCAGAGCTCAGAAGTGAAGTAGCACCGTTTGACTTTTTCAACGCAGAATTGGCTGGAATTGAGATCAGACGCCATGTCACATTTGGAGACCCCCTGATGTGCCTAAACAGCAGAAACCCCCCAATTCTAACTCCAACCCTAACCCCAACACACCCCTAACCCTAGTCCCAACCCTAACCACAAACCTAACCCTAACACACCCCTAATCCAACCCTAACCCTAATCCTAACGTTAGCGCCAACCCTAACCCTAACTTTAGCCGCAACCCTAACCCTAACGGGAAAATGGAAATAAATACATTTTTTTAAGTTTATTATTTTTCCCTAACTAAGGGGGTGATAAAGGGGGGTTTGATTTACTATTTATAGCGGGTTTTCATGATTTGCAGCTGTCACGCTAAAAGACGCTTTTTATTGCAAAAAATAGTTTTTTGCATCACCACATTTTGAGAGCTATAATTTTTGCATATTTTGGCCCACAGAGTCATGTGAGGTCTTATTTTTTGTGGGACGAGGTGACGTTTTTATTGGTACCATTTATGACCACGTGACATTTTTTGATCGCTTTTTATTTCGATATTTGGGAGGTTAGAATGAACAAAAATCAGCAATTCATGAATTTCTTTTGGGGAGGCGTTTATACCGTTCCGCGTGTGGTAAAATTGATAAAGCAGTTTTATTCTTCGGGTCAGTACGATTACGGCGATACCTCATTTATATCATTTTTTTATGTTTTGGCGCTTTTATAGAATAAAAACAATTTTATATAAAAAATAATTATTTTTGCATCGCTTTATTCTGCGAGCTATAACTTTTTTATTTTTTCGCTGATGATGCTGTATGATGGCTCGTTTTTTGCGGGACAAGATGACGTTTTCAGCGGTACCATGTTTATTTATATCCGTCTTTTTGATCGCGTGTTATTCCACTTTTTGTTCGGCGGTATGATGGTAAAGCATTGATTTTTTGCTTATTTTTTTTTTTTAAGGGGTTCACTAAAGGGGTTAACTAGTGGGACAGTTTTATAGGGGGGGTCGTTACGGACGCGGCGATACCAAATATGTGTACTTTTATTGTTTTGTTTTTTTTATTTACAGGAAAAAATGAATTTATTGGGGAATATTTTTTTTTTTTTTGATTTTTTTTACCACTTTTATTTTTATTTTTTTTACTTTTTTACTTTGTCCCAGGGTGGGACATCACAGTATTTTAGCAGATCGCTGGTGTGACAGTGTGCACAGCACTCTGTCACACCAGCGATCGCTCTGGCATCGCTGCAGGCTTCTCAGTGCCTGCTCTCAGCAGACACTGAGGAAGCCGCCTCCCTACAGGACCCCGGCGCCATCTTGGATCCGGGGACCTGGAGGGAGGACGGACCCTCGGAACAGCGCGACACATCGCGCTGCTCTGAGGGTCACAGGGGAGCGCGCAGGGAGCCCCCACCCTGCGCGATCCTTCCCTGTGCCCCAGTACACCGCGATCATGTTTGATCGCGGTGTGCTAGGGGTTAATGTTCCGGGAGCGGTCCGTGACCGCTCCTGACACACAGTCCCGGGTGTCAGCTGTGATAATCAGCTGACACCCGGCGGCGATCAGCTGCGCTCCCCTCGGGAGCGCAGCTGATCGCCCTGGACGTAATATTCCGTCCATGGGAATTAAGTACCAGGTCACATGGACGGAATATTACGTCCAATGGGATTAAGGGGTTAACTACCCAGACATTTACAGATTGTTGTAAAAAGAAGAGTTCATGCTACATAATGGTAGACATGGCACTGTACCAACTTTTTTTTTTTTTAGATGTGTTCCTGACATCAATTTCTTAATTAGTTAAGTTTTTCAAATGAAAAATGTCCAACTTTCACCTTCTGATCTGTGATCTATGTTCTGTTGTGAATAAAATATGGCAATAACAGATTTCCAGATCATTGGAATTTTGTTTTCTTAACACGTCCCAACTTTTTGGGAGTTGGGGTGGTTGTTGTGCAGTAATACAATTAGAAATAGTTTGTAATTCGTTTTAGTATCTCCTTTTCAATCATTTGGATAACCACCTGAATATTACTGTTTTTTTAGTGGTGTTCACAATATTTCACTTGTTAGGGTAGAGCTGATGTAAAATATTTAATGTACTTTTATTAAGTAAATTTAGGACTTTGAAACAGCACAACATGTTACAGAAATTTTTTTTTTTTAAAAATTCTCTTTCTACTGTAAATTAAACTTATAGAGGTTGGCCATATTTGGGAACTTTTCTTTTACTTAAATGCATGTATTTTGGACAAAAAAAAAATTTTGCAATTGGGTTGCATTAGAAATGTTGCACCATTTTGCTTTCACAGGCTTTGTGTTTCCCCGCACATTCTACTTTAATGTAATGGCCATAAATCAGCTGAGAGGAGCTCAGAAAAAGACAAAGAAAAAGGAGATCTCAAATTTCTTGATAGACTGTCAGAACGAGCTCACTGACGGATTCTTAGGTAAAGAGGTCAGCCACTTTCTCTTGTTAATGCAGCTTTCCTCACATGCTGAAAAGCACTTCTGTCCAATTATTTGACTGCTGATGGATATAAATCACCTCGTATGGGAAAGCTGCTTATCTATTGGAGGAGGCTGCACAAACAAGAAATGGTGGCCAACCTTTACCTGTGAATCCATCAGTAAGATCTTCTGATGGTCTAACAGAAAAATTTGTAATTAATTTTTTTATTTGTATTTTTCTAACCTCTTAGAAAAATTATGTCCACAAACTAAATTAAAGTTGAATATGCAGGGAAAGAAAGAGCATGTAAAAGCAAAATGGAGACAATTTGTAACAAAACCTATTTACAAAATTATTTTTAGCCCCAAATACATGCATTTAAGTAATAAAAATAAATTGTCCCCTATGGTGACCAACCCTATAAGCCCACCATACTGTTATGTTTCGGCAGCTGAGGAGTGCAGGCAAAAAGGCAATACACCAGAGCAGTTGGAATCTATGAGATTGCAGTACCCTGACTAACCACCACAACTAGAGGCAGCCGTGGAGCGTTCCTACGTTGGTCCTAGACGCCTCGTCACAGCCTGAGAAACTAACTACACCTAAAGATAGAAATAGGAAAGCTATCTGCCCCGGAGCAGAACCCCAAAGATAATAGAAAGCCCCCAAACATGTAATGGCGGTTAGACAAGATGAAATACTGACACAGAAAGAAAATAGTATGAGCAAACGCTGGGGCCCAAACTAACTAAATAGAAAAGGATAGGAAGGGCACTTACTGCAATCCCAGAAAACCCTGAAAAGCACCAACACTACTAATTTCAAAATCACCTGAGATCACACGACCTCTACCACCTAAATTAGTTCTCAGGTGTAACAAAATCAAAACAGCAGCCACTGAAAAAAACTGGAAAAAGCAAAAGTACAAACATCAGTGGCTGAACTAAACTGAGAGGGCAAAAGCCCCCGGAGGGGACCCTGAAGGCCCCCACAGAAGTGCAGGACAAAATGCAAAAATATAGCACAAAAAAAAAGAAGAAAATGTCTTATCTGTTAGCAGGAGATGCAGACACGACACAGCAGGCTACAAGGGAAACAGGAATGAAGGATTCAGACCAGAACAATTGATCACCGGCAACCCTGATGGGAAGGTGACTCCCTTATATAAGACCAGTCAGTAACACCTGATTCCCAGTCCTCACAATCTTCACTGGACAGACCAGCACCGCTTGTAACCACTAGAGGAAGCCTCTGCTCAGAACTCATCTCAAACCCATTCACAACAGTACCCCCCCTTGAGGAGGGGTCACCGAACCCTCATTTGAGCAACCAGGTCGGTCAGGATGAGTTCTATGATACGCACGGATAAGTCTCCTAGCATGGATGTCCGAAGCAAACACCCAAGAATTGTCTTCCTGACCATAACCTCTCCATTTAACCAAATACTGGAGTTTCCGTCTAGAAAAACGAGAATCTAATATTTTCTCAACCACATACTCCAGATTGCCCTCAACCAAAACAGGGTCAGGAGGCACAGCAGCAGGAACCACTGGCTCAACAAACCTCTTCAACAAGGACTTGTGGAACACGTTATGGATCTTAAATGTCCCTGGAAGAAGCAAACGAAAAGAAACAGGATTAATAATCTCCATGATCTTATAAGGTCCAATGAACCTAGGCTTAAATTTAGGAGATGCTACTCTCATAGGAATATTCTTTGAGGACAACCAGACCAAGTCCCCCACTTTAAACCGAGGACCATCAGTCCTATGCTGGTTAGCAAACCGCTGGGCCTTCTCCTGAGAGAGGGACAACCTCTCCACTACCTGGTCCCAAATCTGCTGCATACGCTCCACAACAGAGTCAACACCTGGACAGACAGAAGCCTCCGTCTGTCCTGAAGAAAATCGAGGGTGAAACCCAGAATTACAGAAAAACGGAGACATCAAAGTGGCAGAGCTAGCCCTATTATTAAGAGCAAACTCAGCCAAAAGCAAAAAAGAGACCCAGTCATCCTGATCAGCAGACACAAAGCATCTTAGATAAGTCTCCAATGTCTGGTTTGTTCTCTCAGTTTGACCATTGGTCTGAGGATGAAATGCCGAGGAGAAAGACAATTGAACACCCAGTTTAGAACAAAAAGTCCTCCAAAATCTGGAAACAAACTGGACTCCTCTGTCAGACACAATGTTCTCAGGAATGCCGTGTAAACGAACCACGTGCTGAAGGAACAACGGCACCAATTCAGAGGAGGAAGGCAACTTAGGTAATGGCACAAGATGTATCATTTTGGAAAACCTATCACAAATTACCAGATGGTGGTCATTCTCTGAGAAACAGGAAGGTCGGAAATGAAATCCATAGAGATATGGGTCCATGGTCTCTTGGGCACAGGCAATGGCATCAACAAACCACTAGAGCGAGAGCAAGGCTTGGAGCGAGAGCAAGTCCCGCAGGACTGCACAAATTCCCTGACTTCATGAGACAAGGTAGGCCACCAAAAGGACCGACTAACCAAGTCTCTGGTACCAAAAATTCCGGGATGCCCAGCCAATGCGGAACAATGAATCTCAGACATCACACTCTTCTTCCACTGGTCCGGGACAAACAATTTTCCAACAGGGCAGCACTCGGGCCTATCCTCCTGACACCCCTCCAGAGCAAGTCTCAAATTGGGCGAGATGGCAGAAAGAACTACACCCTCTTTCAAAATAACAGAAGGATCAGATAACTCAGGAGAGTCCGCAAGGAAACTCCTCGAGAGGGCATCCGCCTTAACATTCTTAGTGCCAGGAAGAAAGGAAAGCACAAAATTAAAACGTGTGAAAAACAAGGCCCACCTGGCCTGTCTAGGATTGAGTCGCTTGGCAGATTCCAGATAGACCAGATTCTTATGGTCCGTAAGGACCACCACCTGATGTTTGGCTCCTTCCAGCCAATGTCTCCACTTTTCAAAAGCCCACTTCATGGCCAATAACTCCCGATTACCCACGTCATAATTACGTTCAGTAGGAGAAAATTTTCGAGAGAAAAAGGCACAAGGGTTACTTTTAGAGGTCTCTGGATCTTTTTGGGACAAAACGGCACCTGCCCCAATTTCAGAGGCATCAACCTCCACCTGAAATGGCAGAGAAACATCAGGCTGCCATAGAACAGGAGCAGAAGTGAATCTCTGCTTAAGTTCCTGAAATGCAGAGACTGCCTCAGGAGGCCAATTCACCACATCAGAACCCTTTCTGGTCAAATCAGTTAATGGTTTAACAATAACCGAGAAATTACCAATAAATTTACGATAAAAATTGGCAAAACCCAAAAATCTCTGAAGAGCCTTTAATGAAGTAGGTTGGACCCAATCACAGATGGCCTGAACCTTGACCGGGTCCATTTCAATAACAGATGGGGACAAAATGAATCCCAGAAATGAGATCCTCTGTACGCTAAAAAGACACTTTGATCCCTTCACATACAGAGCATTCTCTCTCAAAATCTGGAACACAGTCCGAACATGTTTCACATGAGAGTCCCAGTCATTAGAAAAAATCAAGATAACATCCAAATAAACAATCAGAAATTTATCCACAAAATCCCTGAAAATGTCATTCATGAAGGACTGGAAGACAGAAGGAGCATTAGTGAGCCCAAAGGGCATCACTAGGTACTAAAAATGCCCTTCAGGGGTATTGAATGCCGTCTTCCATTCATCCCCGTGCTTAATGCGAATAAGGTTACACGCCCCCCTGAGGTCAAGCTTGGTAAACCAAGTAGCGTTTTTCACCCTGGAAAACAGGTCAGAAATCAAGGGTAACGGGTATTGATATTTCACAGTAATATTGTTCAAGAGACGATAATCAATACACGGCCTTAATGAACCATCCTTTTTGGCCACAAAGAAAAAACCGGCACCTAAGGGTGAAGAGGATGGTCTGATATGACCCGTCTCCAATGATTCCTTGATATAAGACCGCATAGCGTCATGTTCAGGTACAGACAAGTTAAAAAGGCGACCTTTAGGGAATTTACTACCCGGCACTAATTCAATAGCGCAGTCATAGCTCCTATGGGGAGGCAAGGATGCAGATTTACTTTCGCTAAACACATCAGAAAAATCAATCAAAAAGTCAGGAACATCCTGAGCCTGGGGGGAGGCAGAAAAAACAGGAGTGTTGGTATTAACACATTGGCAGCCCCAACTGGTTACAGACACAGATTTCCAATCCAAAACAGGATTATGAGACTGTAACCAAGGAAAACCCAGCACGATAATGTCATGCAGATTATACAGAACCAAAAATTTGCAGCACTCCTGGTGATCAGGTTCAACCCTCATTATCACCTGAGTAGAAAACTGGGGTTTATTCTCAGCCAAAGGGGTAGAATCGATCCCCAGTAGGGGAATAGACTTCTGTAGGGGTATCAAGGGAAACCCACAACGTTTAGCAAAATCATAATCCATCAGGTTAATAGCTGCTCCAGAATCAACGAAAGCCTGAGCAGAAAATGAGGACAGAGAGCATATCAGAGTGACAGTTAATAAAAACTTAGTCTGAATACTACCCAAGACAACTGAGCGTGCAAAACGTCTTCCCCGCTTAGGGCAGACTGAAATAGCATGAGAGGCATCACCACAGTAGAAACATAACCCATTGCGCTTTCGAAACTCATGACGCTGTGCCCCAGACACCACTCTATCACACTGCATGGGTTCAGAAGCTGGTTCACAAGGCAACACTATTCCACGCATACTTCTCCGCTCACGCAAACGTCTGTCAATTTGAATCGCTAATGACATAGAATCATTGAGACCAGAGGGGACAGGGAATCCCACCATAACATCCTTTACATTATCTGACAGACCCTTCCGGAAAAGGGCTGCCAAAGCGTCGTCATTCCATTTGGTCAGGACTGCCCACCTACGGAATCTCTGACAGTATAACTCAGCGTCATAAAGCCCCTGATTTAATGCCAACAAGTCTTTTTCAGCTTGATCAGTGACATTAGGCTCATCGTACAATAACCCCAAAGCCTGAAAAAATGCATCAACATCACTCAAAACAGGATCCCCAGTAGTCAGGGAAAAAGCCCAATCCTGAGGATCGCCGCGCAGGAGAGAGATGATAATTTGAACCTGCTGCGCTGCGTTCCCTGAGGACTTAGATTTTAAGGCAAAAAACAATTTACAATTATTTTTGAAATTCTGAAACTTAGCTCGATCCCCTAAAAACAAATCTGGCATGGGGATCCTAGGTTCCACAACAGGCAACCCAGCAAGATAGATAGCAATACTCCGAACCTCAGCGGCAAGCTGATCCACACGGCCAGACAACTGTGCAAACTCCATTGAGAGAAAAGATCCTCCCCAGCACCCAGAGATACAGAGGGAAAAAAAAAAACAACAAACAGAAAAATATCTCTGACAACTCTGACAACCTTTTTTCTTTCACAATATTTTTTCCCTTCTGTGAGTACCATACAATTTTCAACTTTTGGGCCGGTGATACTGTTATGTTTCGGCAGCTGAGGAGTGCAGGCAAAAAGGCAATACACCAGAGCAGTTGGAATCTATGAGATTGCAGTACCCTGACTAACCACCACAACTAGAGGCAGCCGTGGAGCGTTCCTACGTTGGTCCTAGACGCCTCGTCACAGCCTGAGAAACTAACTACACCTAAAGATAGAAATAGGAAAGCTATCTGCCCGGAGCAGAACCCCAAAGATAATAGAAAGCCCCCAAACATGTAATGGCGGTTAGACAAGATGAAATACTGACACAGAAAGAAAATAGTATGAGCAAACGCTGGGGCCCAAACTAATAAATAGAAAAGTATAGGAAGGGCACTTACTGCAATCCCAGAAAACCCTGAAAAGCACCAACACTACTAATTTCAAAATCACCTGAGATCACACGACCTCTACCACCTAAATTAGTTCTCTGGTGTAACAAAATCAAAACAGCAGCCACTGGAAAAAGCAAAAGTACAAACATCAGTGGCTAACTAAACTGAGAGGGCAAAAGCCCCCGGAGGGGACCCTGAAGGCCCCACAGAAGTGCAGGACAAAATGCAAAAATATAGCACAAAAAACAAAAAGAAGAAAATGTCTTATCTGTTAGCAGGAGATGCAGACACGACACAGCAGGCTACAAGGGAAACAGGAATGAAGGATTCAGACCAGAACAATTGATCACCGGCAACCCTGATGGGAAGGTGACTCCCTTATATAAGACCAGTCAGTAACACCTGATTCCCAGTCCTCACAATCTTCACTGGACAGACCAGCACCGCTTGTAACCACTAGAGGAAGCCTCTGCTCAGAACTCATCTCAAACCCATTCACAACACCATACACTTTACATGCACTATATAAAAAAACACATGCATGTTTTTACCAATTTCTGACATGAAATCAAAATAAACCTTTCCCTTTTTAGGTAAATTAGGATTACCATAATTATTAATATTTGCCAAATGCCAGAATAATGAGCGAGAGAGAATATTTTAAGGAATTTTTATTACTTACTGCAAAGTCAAAATTTAGATACACTAAAATTACTATGCCTTTAAACAATTCCGGACTGCCCATATGATGATGTCATGTGTTTGGAAGCTTCTGATAGTTTTTAGCTACATCTGAATTAGAGACACACCTGTGGATGTATTTTAATGCACACCTGAAACACAGCGTTTCTTTATGTATCATCATTGGAAAGTCTAAAGAAATCAGCCAAGATATCAGGAAGAGGATTGTGAACTTGCACAAGTCTGGCTCATCCTACAATTTCAAGATACCTGAAGGTGCCTCGTTCATCTGTACAAGCAATTATATCCAAGTACAAACAAGATGGGAATACCCAGCCATCATACTGCTCAGGAAGGAGATGGGTTCTGTGTCCCAGAGATCGACGTGCTTTGGTCCCAACATGTGCATATCAACTGAAGGACAAAAGCAAAATACCTTGTGAAGACCATGCTGGAATCTGATAAGACTGTGTCAATATCCACAGTGAAACAAGTACTGTATCAATATGGTCTGAAAGGCCACTCTGCCAGGAAGAAGCCGTTCCTCCAAAAGAAACATTAAAAAGCCAGAATTAATGTTTGCAAATGCACACAGGACCAAAGACCTTAATTTTTGGAGACATGCCCTGTGGTCTGATAAAACTAAAATTGAACTTTTTAAGCATAATGACCATCGTTAGTTTTGGATGAAAAAGGGAGAAGCTTGAAGGCCTAAGAACACCATCCCAACTGTGAAACCTGGGGATGGCAGCATCATGTTATGGGGTTGTATTGCTGCATGAGGGACTGGTCCACTTCACAAAATAGATGGCATCATCAGACAAGAAGATTATATGGCAATACTGAAGCAACATCTCAAGACAATAGCCAGGAAGTTAAAGCTTGGACGGAAATGGGTCGTCCAACTGGACAGTGACCCAAAGCATACTGGCAAAATGGTAACGTAGTGGCTTCAGAATAACAAAGTCAATGTTTTGGAGTAGCCATCACAAAGCCCTGATCTCAATCCTATTGAAAATGTATGGGCAAAGCTGAAAATGCCGGTGCGAGCAAGCCAACCTACAAACCTTGATCAGTTACACCAGTTTTGTAAGGAGGAATGGGCCCAAATTCCTACCAACTAATGTGAGAAGCTTGTGGAAGAGTATCCCAAACGTTTGACCCAAGTCATTCAGTTTAAGGGCAATGGTACCAAATACTAATGAAATGTATGTAAACTTTTTACTTTGCAGTAAGTAATAAAAATTCCTTAAAACATTCTCTCTCGCTCATTATTCTGGCATTTGACAAATATTAATAATTATGGTAATCCTAATTGACCTAAAATGGGAAAGGTTTATTTTGATTTCATGTCAGATATTGAGAAAATCATGCATTTGTGTCTTTTTATATAGTATATGTAAACTTCTAGTTTCAACTGTATGTCCTGCCCACAGATCTTAAAAGCTCATTTTTTTGTTAGGAAAAACATGAGTTTCTCTGGAATAAGACATCTTATCGTAGATATCAAGGTATCACTTTATTCAGCTTTCTATGACCTACAATGCCCTAATATATAGATGGCTTACGAGGTTTGATCTTACTGACAGATTCCCTTTAAGATTTACAGTTATTGTCTGCTATTTCACATTTAGAACTAGGTTCATACATCTTAAGACTTCTTACTCATCAGTATACATGTATATTTTGCTATTTCACTACACCCCATTACCTTACATCTGTCCGTATTGTGTTGTTTCTTGGTACTTATATAGTTACTCCCTGTGCTATGCCTGAAGGAGGTCATTATTCCAACACTGTTATTGTAGAATATACAGTTGTATAATGGTACTGCCACACTAAACAATCCCACTAGTGATCTCGTTAACGTCGCATACTAATGAGATCGCTAGCGGGATTGTTTTAACATCGCTAGTAGCTGCCTAATTTAGCGATGTCGTTAAGGACGCTAACGCGGTTAGCGATCTCCTTAACGACACCGCACATCGCTCACACTACACTACACTACCTCCACGTCAACAGATCCTCAGCCACAGATCACATGCACCGTGTGCAGACAGCAGTGACAGCGGCGGCGGCTGCTCCGTGATGTGGTCTGCTGTGCTGGGAGGGTTCCGGTGCTGTCCCCCTGCTCCGGGCCTGGCGCTCCTGTGGGGGATGGGGGGTCGGTCTCCTCCTCTTCCCGGCTCGCAGCGCCTGTGAGGGAGATGCACGGCTGACACCCAGCGCTCCCAGGAGCAGACGGCCGCCGTGCTACCAGGTGCCACACTCAGCGATATATGCTCACCAGCGGGACACCAACGATAAAAATAGGGTCCGGAACGATGAGAACTATGAACGAGATCACAGCAGGATCTCAGCAGGGGCCACGTCGCTAGTACATGCCACACACAACAACGTCACTAACGAGATCGCTAAATAGTGAAGTTTTTTAGCGATCTCGTTAGCGACGCTGTTTAGTGTGGCATACCCTTAAGCGATGAAACGATCACAGGTTCAAGTCTTCGTAAGGAGACTAAAATATAAAGAAAAAGAGAAACAAATTGTTTTAAAAAAAATATTTAAAAAGTATAAAATCTTGAATCAGCCCCTTTCCCAATATTAACCCCTTAACCCCGGGCCATTTTCCGTTTTTGCGCTTTCGTTTTTTGCTCCTCTTCTTCCCAGAGCTATAACTTTATTTCTTTCATCAAAATGGCCATGTGAAGGCTTGATTTTTGCTGGACAAGTTGTACTTTTGAACAACATGATTGGTTTTAAGATATCGTGTACTGGAAAACGGGGAAAAAAAATTAAAGTACGATGAAATTGCAAAAAAGTGCAATTCCACACTTGGTTTTTTAAGGATTGGACCATAGAGGACTGGAGTAAGGTAATCCTCTCTGATAAGTCTAATTTTCAGCTTTGCCCAACACCTGGTCGTTTAATGGTTAGACGGAGACCTGGAGAGGCGTACAAGCCACAGTGTCTTCCACCCACTGTGTTGTTTGGTGGAGGATCGGTGGTGATCTGGGGATGGTTCCGCAAGGCTGGAATTGGGCAGGTTAATCTTTGCGAACTCTGAGGACTGGTTTTACCAGCAGGACAATGCGCCATGCCACACAGCTAGGTCAATCAATGTGTGTATGATGGACCATCACATCAAATCCCTGTCATGGCCAGCCCAATCTCCAGACCTGAACCCCATTGAAAGCCTCTGGAATGTAATCAAGAGGAAGATGGATATTCACAAGCCATCAAACAAAGAACTGCTTAAATTTTTGTACCAGGAGAGGCATAAGGTCACCCAAAAGTAGTGCGAAAGACTGGTGGAAAGCGTGCCAAGATGCATGAAAGCTGTGAATAATAATCATGGTTATTCCACAAAATATTGATTTCTGAACTCTTCCTGAGTTAAAACATTAGTATTGTTGTTTCTAAATAATTATGAACTTGTTTTCTTAGCATTATTTGAGGTCTGCAAGCACTGCATGTTTTTGTTATTTTGACCATTTCTCATTTCTGAAAATAAATAGAAAATTTATTGCTTGGAAATTCAGAGACATGCTGTCTGTAGTTTATAGAATAAAAGAGCAATTTACATTTTACTCAATATACCTATAAAGAGAAAAATCAGACAAACTGAAAATTTTGCAGTGGTCTCTTAATTTTTGCCAGAGCTTTATGTGATTTTTAAAAGCTTTTTTTTTACTTTTTGCATGCTTCAATAGTCTCCATGGGAGAATAGCAGCTGCAGTTGTCCAATCAGCTGTGCTACATACAGGCTGATCAGATCGTATGTAGCAGAAATGCTCACTTGGTATGAGCGCTGAAATGTCAGAGAATGTTTTTTTTTTTGTTTCCGCAACTCTATGAAAAAAATGCAATAGAAGCAATCAAAACATCATATTAAGGTACATGGAAAGATTCCAGCACAACCATCCAGTGATAAAATAAATTCTTTATTCAAATGTAGTTAAAACATTAAAAGGCGAGGCCTCGTAGCTGACGCGTTTCAGGTGTATACACATAGGCTATGACTAAGGGTGTGTATACACCTGAAACGCGTCAGTTACGAGGCCTCGCCTTTTAATGTTTTAACTACGTTTGAATAAAGAATTTATTTTATCCCTGGATGGTTGTGCTGGAATCTTTCCCCATTTTTCATCTACCTTTCTGTGATGACCAGTGGAAACAGCACCCTCAGGAGGAACTCGGGGCCAAATCTTCAGCTACATTCTCAGCGTGCTCCTTTGTCCCTTTCCCTCTCCCTCTTCCTGCATCTCACCAAAACATCATATGTACCCCAAAATATTATCAATACAAAATCTGCTTGCCATGCAAACAACAAGCCATCGTGCAGCTTCAAAAAATATAAACCGTACGGGTCTTAAAACATGGCGACACGAAAAACTGTACAAGTTTGGTACCACTGTAATAATACTGACCTGGGGAATCATGTTTACAAGTAAATTTTACCAAACAGTGAAAGCTGTAGGTAAAAAATATATTTTTTCCCCACAATTTCAGTACATAGAATGGTAAATTGAATGTTGCTATTCAAGAGGATAAAACCTAAAATCATTAAAATCATTTAAGAATCATTATTTACTGATGAGACATACTTATACTAAATAAAATTGCACAGTTCATTCATCCTATAAAGGCAACCTGGCACCAGGTTTTTTTGGCTTATAAACCCTGCCCATCACCTTTAACATCATAAGAATGGGTTTCCTGCAACCCCTTTATACCTTCAGACATGCCTTTGCACATTTCAGAAAACTGTTGTACACTTGTCCCCAGTTGTATGTAAATTGCAAGGTCCGGTCTTATGGGTGTCTTCACATTGTGATCAGCCCCGCCCCGGTTCCTTCAAACGCCACCTCTTCTAATTGCATGTATTTGGATGACGTCTCTCAGTCATCCACTTAGTACTCGAAGTCTCGCCCCTGCGCAATAGAATCACTGGCTGTTCAATAGGGCACAGTGAGGCGCGCCTACACAACTCTCCAATTCCACTGCACAGGCGCAATACTTCAGGCACCACCTGGATGACAGAGAGACGTGTTCCACTTACATGCACTTGTAAAAGGCAGCATTTAAAGGGACAGGGTCGGTGCTGATCACAATGTGAAGACACCCATCGGACCCAACCGCTGAATTTTCATACAGTGCAGGACAAGTATAAAACAAGTTGTCTGAGGATATAAAGGGGTTGCAGGAACCCCTTACTTATGATCTTAAAGGTGATGGTCAGCAGTTTATAAGCCAAAAAAATGGTGACCGGTTCCTTTTAATTTTCATATAAAATGGTATGTTTTCAGGTTACATTGGGCCATTGTAAGAGAAAGGGTTCACACTTATCAGCATAAATAAAATCGGTCTGATGTTGTTCCTGAAAAGTAGAACGAGTGTCATGCAAGTATAATGTGATTTTTAGCGAGTAGTATCCGTCTGACATGCGTATGCAATCCGTATGCAATGATTTTTAGCATTCAATTTAAATACAGTCATTCTCTGTCATTTCAAGCTAGTTTTCTAATTAATAAAACAATGTTATATACAGATATAGATAGATTGAAAGATGTCATTGAGATATGCAATCAGTGGTTTACATGTGTAGTTTTCTGTACTTGTATTTCAAAATGAAATAAAAGAAAAAAATAGTGTGGGGTTCCATTACTTTTTGTTAACCAGCTGAGGGTAAGCAGACAGCTGAGAGATGGTCTTATTACCCTTGGAAGCTGTCTACTTAGCATTCACTGGTTGTTAACAAGGGGAGACCCCCTAAAAATGATGTGGGGTCACCTCTTTTATTAATAATCAGCAAAGGCTAGGCAGACAGCTGCGGCATGATATTAATAGCCTAGGAAGGGGCCATGGATATTGGCTTCCTCCCAGACTAGAATATCAGCCTTCAGCTGCCCCAGAAATAATGGCATATCCATTAGATGTCCCAATTAAGGCCTTAGCCTCGCTCTTCCCACTTGCCCTGCTGCAGTAACAGGAGAGGTAATAGTATAGGGATTGATGTCGGGTTTGTAATATCAGCTAACATCAAGCCCAGGGGTTAAGACACTCCCATTATTAACCCACAGTCAAATGTAATAAAGACAAACAGAGTAAAGTCCTTTATTTCAAATAAAAATTACCTGACCCACTTTTACTAATTTTTTAATATCAAAATAAAAATGAAAGCAAGAAGTAATCTTCACCTGTCCACAGATAATCCCTATGTGATACTGTCCCACGAAGAACTCCAGCTCTGCTTCATCCAATTGGTTTGTTGAGCGGTGGCATTATGCGACCGCTTAGCAAGCTAGCTGGAACACAGAGACAGCAGTGTTCATAGCCGATGAACCCCAGTCACCTTACTGACGTCACCGCTCACATTGTGAACTTCTTTGACTTTACTCACATCAGTGCTGGACACTGCAGGAGCATCCTCACGCTGCTGTCTCATTGTTTTCCTGCTGGCTTGTTGAGTGGACGAATCCTGCCAACCTTCAACAAACCGTCTGGATTTATATACCAAACATCCAAAACCATGAAATTTCCCTAGAAATTCAAGAAAGGAAATAAAGTAAATATCTTTATTTATATTAGTTAATAGTGGCAAAAGAATAATAAATAAAAAATCATATTTAAAAAGACACTGTGCGCATTTACAGAAAATTGGTATATACAGTACAGACCAAAAGTTTGGACACACCTTCTCATTCAAAGATTCTTCTATATTTTCATGACTATGAAAATTGTAGAATCACACTGAAGGCATCAAAACTATGAATTAACACATGTGGAATTATACATTACACTTTACAAAAAAGTGTGAAACAACTGAAAATATGTCTTATATTCTAGGTTCTTCAAAGTAGCCACATTTTGCTTTGATTACTGCTTTGCACGCAGAAAAGGTGAACGGATGGACTCTACATGCCTGGTTCCCACCGTGAAGCAAGGAGGAGGTGGTGTGATGGTGTGGGGGTGCTTTGCTGGTGACACTGTTGGGGATTATTCAAAATTGAAGCGGTGAGCGGTCCAGCTCACCCAAACCATCTCGATTGGGTTCAGGTCTGGTGACTGTGGAGGCCAGGTCATCTGGCGTAGCACCCCAACACTCTCCTTCTTGGTCAAATAGCCCTTACACAGCCTGGAGGTGTGTTTGGGGTCATTGCCCTGTTGAAAAATAAATGATGGTCCAACTAAACGCAAACCGGATGGAATAGCATGCTGCTGCAAGATGCTGTGGTAGCCATGCTGGTTCAGTATGCCTTCAATTTTGAATATATCCCCAACAGTGACACCAGCAAAGCACCCCCACACCATCACACCTCCTCCTCCTCCATGCTTCACGGTGGGAACCAGGCATGTAGAGTCCATCCGTTCACCTTTTCTGCGTGCAAAGCAGTAATCAAAGCAAAAGGTGGCTACTTTGAAGAACCTAGAATATAAGACATATTTTCAGTTGTTTCACACTTTTTTGTAAAGTGTAATGTATAATTCCACATGTGTTAATTCATAGTTTTGATGCCTTCAGTGTGATTCTACAATTTTCACAGTCGTGAAAATACAGAAAAATCGTTGAATGAGAAGGTGTGTCCAAACTTTTGGTCTGTACTGTATATAAAAAAAGCAATATTAGCAAGGGCAAATTTTGGTTTTGGGTGTTCGGTATATCTACTCAGTTTGAGTGGTTTCCACTTTCCTTTACTGATTTAGACTATATATATATATATATATATATATATATATATATATATACATACAGTATAGACCAAAAGTTTGGACACACCTTCTCATTAAAGATTTTTCGGTATTGTCATGACTATGAAAATTGTACATTGACACTGAAGGCATCAAAACTATGAATTAACACATGTGGAATTATATACTTAACAAAAAAGTGAAACAACTGAAAATATGTCTTATATTCTAGGGTCTTCAAAGTAGCCACCTTTTTGCTTTGATGACTGCTTTGGACACTCTTGCAATTCTCTTGATGAGCTTCAAGAGGTAGTCACCGGAAATGGTTTTCACTTCACAGGTGTGCCCTGTCAGGTTTAATAAGTGTGATTTCTTGCCTTATAAATGGGGTTGGAACCAAAGATCTCAAATTTGGACTTATCAGACCAAAGCACAGATTTCCACTGGTCTAATGTCCATTCCTTGTGTTCTTTAGCCCAAACAAGTCTCTTCTGCTTGTTGCCTGTCCTTAGCAGTGGTTTCCTAGCAGCTATTTTACCATGAAGGCCTGCTGCACAAAGTCTCCTCTTAACAGTTGTTGTAGAGATGCGTCTGCTGCTAGAACTCTGTGTGACATTGACCTGGTCTCTAATCTGAGCTGCTGTTAACTTGCGATTTCTGAGGCTGGTGACTCGGATAAATTTATCCTCAGAAGCAGAAGTGACTCTTGGTCTTCCTTTCCTGGGGCGGTCCTCATGTGAGCCAGTTTCTTTGTAGCGCTTGATGGTTTTTGCAACTGCACTTGGGGACACTTTCAAAGTTTTCCCAATTTTTCAGACTGACTGATCTTCATTTCTTAAAGTAATGATGGCCACTCGTTTTTCTTTACTTAGCTGCTTTTTTTCTTGCCATAATACACATTCTAACAGTCTATTCAGTAGGACTATCAGCTGTGTGTCCACCAGACTTCTGCGCAATCAATTGAGGATTACTTTTTATTTTGATGTTAATAAATTGGTAAAATAGGGTCGCCTCTGCCCCACATTCTAGACCCAGAGGCTGGTGGCAGCTAGTGTGAGTGTGCTGGGCTGGGTATCGCTGACAGTGACGGAGTGGGTTTTATAAGTGTATTGCCTGGCTGTGGCTAGCAGTAGTTATAATTCCCTCACTTTCGAATACCCAATAGGCAGTACAGTCATGGCCAAAAGTTTTGAGAATGACACAAATATTAATTTTTACAAAGTCTACTGCTTCACTTTTTCTAATGGCAATTTTCATATACTCCAGAATGTTATAAAGAGTGATCAGCTTAACAGCAATTACTTGCAAAGTCAATATTTGGCTAGAAAATGAACTTTATCCCCCAAAACACATTTCAACATCATTGCATCCCTGCCTTAAAAGGACCAGCTAACCTCTTTTCAGTGATTGCTCCATTAACACAGGTGTGGGTGTTGATGAGGACATGGCTGGAGATCAATCTGTCATGATTAAGTAAGAATGAGACCACTGGACACTTTAAAAGGAGGCTGGTGCTTGGCATCATTGTTTCTCTTCTGTTAACCATGGTTATCTCTAAAGAAACACGTGCAGTCATCATTGCAATGCACAAAAATGGCCTAACAGGGAAGAGTATCGCAGCTAGAAAGATTGCACCTCAGTCAACAATCTATCGCATCATCAAGAACTTCAATGAGAGAGGTTCCATTGTTGCCAAAAAGGCTCCAGGGCGCCCAAGAAAGATCAGCTAGCGCCAGGACCGTCTCTTAAAAGTGTTTCAGCTGCGGGATCGGGCTACCAGCAGTGCAGAGCTTGCTCAGGAATGGCAGCAGGCAGGTGTGAGTGCATCTGCACGCACTGTGAGGCAGAGACTCTTGGAGCAAGGCCTGGTCTCAAGGAGGGCAGCAAAGAAGCCACTTCTCTCCAGAAAAAAAATCATGGACAGACTGATATTCTGCAAAAGGTACAGGCAGTGGACTGCTGAGGACTGGGGTAAAGTTATTTTCTCTGATGAATCCCCTTTTCGATTGTTTGGGACATCAGGAAAACGCCTCATTCGGAGAAGACAAGGTGAGCGCTACCACCAGTCTTGTCTCATGCCAACTGTTAAGCATCCTGAAACCATTCATGTGTGGGGTTGCTTCTCAGCCAAGGGAATCGGCTCTCTCACAGTCTTGCCTAAAAACACAGCCATGAATAAAGAATGGTACCAGAATGTCCTCCAAGAGCAACTTCTCCCAACCCTCCAAGAGCAGTTTGGCGATCAACAATGCCTTTTCCAGCATGATGGAGCACCTTTCCATAAAGCAAAGGTGATAACTAAATGGCTCAGGGAACAAAACATAGAGATTTTGGGTCCATGGCCTGGAAACTCCCCAGATCTTAATCCCATTGAGAACTTGTGGTCAATCATCAAGAGACGGGTGGACAAACAAAAACCTAAAAATTCTGACAAAATGAAAGCATTGATTGTGCAAGAATGGACTGCTATCAGTCAGGATTTGGTCCAGAAGTTGATTGAGAGCATGCCAGGGAGAATTGCAGAGGTACTGAAGAAGAAGGGTCAACACTGCAAATATTGACTTGCTGCATTAACTCATTCTAACTGTCAATATAAGCTTTTGTTACTCATATGTTTGCAATTATATTTCTGTCTGTGATAAAAACATCTGTCAAACACACATAAAAACCAGAGGGCAGTAGATCATGTGAAAATATAATATTTGTGTCATTCTCAAAACTTTTGGCCATGACTGTACACGGCCAAGTGGCCCGTCCGGCGACTAATTATCCTAGGTGCAGTTCCCTGACTGACCTGAAGGTAAGGGGGCGCTGGAGAGCTGCAAGTTCCTAAGTTGAACGGAAGTGGGATAAGTATAAATCCCTGCATTCAACCTATAGGGGGCATCGGTGGGATCCTAAGCCGTGATCCCTCGGGCCTCCGTCTGTGTGCCGTTCGTGACATATTGGCATGTATATCATGACATGTAGGATCGCTACTTCCAATAGGTGGCACTATAGAGTTCAAGTCCTCTTTTTCTCTTAAGAGGCAATTTGCATACTAAATTTCCCAGAGGAGCATTGCACAGCGAATAAGCCTCCTTACGTTGACAAGCCAGAGCAGGTATGTCACTCTCCACAAGGAGAAACCTTACCCCTTAAACATCAGTCCAGAGCCTCTCACACAGCCAAATCATATCTCATACTTTGCACTGACGAGGACCAATAGTCCGAAACACCGTGTGTGCAAATTGAGATATGATTTGGCTTTTATCCTAAGTCACATTACAAGACTCGTTAAAGGGTTAATTGTGACTTGTAGGATCGCTACTTCCAATAGGTGGCAATATAGAGTTCAAGTCCTCTTTTTCTCTTAAGAGGCAATTTGCATATTAAATTTCCCAGAGGAGCATTGCACGGCGAATAAGCCTCCTTAAGTTGACAAGCCAGAGCTGGTATGTCACTCTCCACAAGGAGAAATCTTACCCTTAGACCTCAGTCCAGAGCCTCTCACACAGCCAAATCATATCTCATACTTTGCACTGACGAGGACCAATAGTCCGAAACACCGTGTCTGCAAATTGAGATATGATTTGGCTTTTATCCTAAGTCACATTGCAAGACTTGTTAAAGGGTTGTGACTTGTAGGATTTCTACTTCCAATAGGTGGCACTATAGAGTTCAAGTCCTCTTTTTCTCTTAAGAGGCAATTTGCATATTAAAATAGGGTCAGGAAGTTTTTATTTTAAACAATGGACTTTACTCTGTGTGTGTCTTTATTACATTTTACTATGGGGTTAGTAATGGGGTTGTCTTATAAACGCCTCTCCATTACTAACCCCTGTGCTTGATGTCAGCTGACATTACGAAGCTGATATCAACCCCAGTTTTATTACTCCACTTGCCATCGCACCAGGGCAAGTGGGAAGAGCAGAGGCTAAGTGATTGAATTTCTGGGGTGGCTGAGGGCTGATGTTTATATTCTAGGAAGGTAGGCAATATCTATGGCTCCTTCCTAGGCTATTAATATCAGCCCCCAGCTGTCTGCCTAGCATTTGCTGGTTATTAATAATAGGGGGAACCCCACATCATTTTTATTTTTGGGTCACCCCTTGTTAATAACCAGTAAAAGCTAAGAAGACAGCTGTGAGCTGAAATTTATAGCCTAGAAAACTTTGTGTTTATTACCCCCTTCCCAGACTATAAACTTCAGCCCCCAACTGTCGGCTTTCCCTCAGCTGGTTAATAAAAAAATATGGGGACCCCGCTCAATTTTTTTAATTTTTATTCTATCTAGCTATTCTATTCTGATGGTTTCGGGTTGTGAATTTACTGTACTCTGCTGATGAAATGTCAGTTGTAATGAACGCAACTTTAAATTCTTGGTCCGCTTTTCCATCTTTGACTTGCCACGTTTTTTTCAACATAGGCATTTTCCTGGTGGCCAGATCTGATTGCAGAGCATGCTGAAATATTTTGGTCCCTCTTCTCAGTTGATATGAATTCTGCACTAGAAGCACAGCCACAAGACTCTTGGGAAAGCTTCCCTCTTTTTCAGCTGCTGAATAACTTTCTCAGGACTGACTGTAAGTAATTAGTTTCATAATGACTTAAGATTTGGATATATTGTAAGAGATGTGTGTGAAATAAAAACTCTGAATACTCTTAAGTACGGTATACTGTTTTTTGTTGCTCAACCGTGCTACATAAATCATAATTTCTTAAATAGATATTATGATTTCAATGTGTTCATAGCAAAAAAAAAATATAGGTGAAGATTTATCAATAGTGCAAAGAATTATTGGAAATTCCAGTCCTTTTATTTTAGACTCTCTTTTAAAATCAAAAGAATCGTTAAAAGCAGTTACTATAGGTATCAACTCCACTTTTCCAATGCACTAGCTTTTTTTTTTAGGACGCTCTCCTAATATTTTTATTTATATGTATTAATTTCTTGTGGCTTTCCAGATCTTTGCCAGCAGTTATAAAAAATATATGTAATTTATCTTATTAGGGAAATGTGTGTGTTGTCTTCAATTATGACCTTTGACACCTGAACTGATCATTCACTAAATCATACAGCTAAAATCATTCACAGACCGTCAGCTTATTCAGGGATCACACTTACAGTTGCATATGAAAGTGTTTGGAAAGGAGAAGGCGAGGTGGATGAAGGAGCAGAGAGACAGAGAGAGTGCGGCTTCTAGTAAGGATATTCTCTCACCTACTGTTGGATTCACAGCTACACTGCTCAGTGCTATTGTGTAATGCCATACATTTTTTTTGCTACTACTTCAGAATATGTGCGTCATAGAGCCAGGAGAGCAGAAATCCGTTAAAATCTCTCTGTACTGCGTATAAGCTAGTAGCTAGCTTTCACCCACTAATTAAGAGAAAACTGAAAATTAGAGCAAGAATATGTAGAGGGGAAAACTTTTGAAAAAAATGCTGATTACAGTATAGTGTTATTCGTCCTGTACAAATATCACCTATTTGTTGCTTTCCCTTACAGTGGTTAAAAAATTATCTGATCATGTAATGGACTTACAAGAAGACAAAGCTGTGGTCATTGTTCCATAACTCTAATGAGCTAAGCACCTGTGTCTCCATTACATAACCACAAAAGTAAAATATCCACTGGAAGTAAAATATGATTACTCCTATTGGAAGGCTTCAAGCAGTGCCTAAAAAGTAAGATACAGGAAAGATATACAGGTGCATCTCACAAAATTAGAACATCATCAAAAAGTTAATTTATTTCAGTTCTTCAATACAAAAAGTGAAAGTCATATATTATATAGAGTCATTACAAACTGAGTGATGTATTTCAAGAGTTTATTTGTTAATGTTGATGGCCTACAGCCAATGAAAACCCAAAAGTCATTATCTCAGAAAATTAGAATACTTTATAACACCAGCTTGAAAAAATGATTTTAGAATCCGAAATGTTGGACTACTGAAATGTATGTTCAGTAAATGCACTCAATACTTGGTCAGGGCTCCTTTGACATCAATTACTGCATCAATGCGGTTTGGCATGCAGTCTGTGGCACTGCTGTGGTGTTATGGAAGCCCAGGATGCTTTGATAGCAGCCTTCAGCTTGTCTAAATTGTTCAGTCTGGTGTCTCTCATCTTCCTGTCGACAATATCCCATAGATTCTCTATGGGGTTAAGGTCAGGCGAGTTTGCTGGCCAATCAAGCACAGTGATACTTTTGTTTTTAAGCCATGAATTGGTACTTTTGGCAGTGTGGACAGGTGCCAAGTCCTGCTGGAGAATGAAATTTCCATCTCCAATAAGCTTGTCGGCAGAGAGAAGCATGAAGTGCTCTAAAATGTCCTGGTAGATGGCTGTGCTGACTTTGTTCTTGATAAAACACAGTGGACCTACACCAGCAGATGACATGGCTCCTGAAACCATCATTGATTGTGGATCCTTCACTAGACCTTGGAAATCAAGGTCCCAGAGTCTGGAGGAAGAGTGGAGAGACAGACAATCCAAGCTGCTTGAGGTCAAGTGTGAAGTTTCCACAATCAGTGTTGGTTTGGGGAGCCATGTCATCTGCTGGTATAGGTACCTGTGTTTTATCAAGGCCAAAGTCATTGCGGCCATCTACCAGGAAATTTTAGAGCACTTCATGCTTCCCTCTGCCGACAAGCTTTGTGGAGTTGTAAATTTAATTCTCTGCAGCAGGACTTGGCACCTCTTCACATTGCCACAAGTGCCAATACCTGGTTTAAAAACTACAGTATCACTGCGCTTGATTGGCTAGCAAACTCGCCTGAACTTAACCCCATAGAAGATCTATTGGGTATTGTCAAGAAGAAGATGAGATACCAGACCCAACAATGCAGACGAGTTGAATGCTGCTATCAAAGCAACCTGGGCTTCCATAACACATCAGCACAAGCTGATCGCCTCCATGTCACGCCGCATTGATACAGTAATTGATGCCATTTCGGATTTTAAAATCATTTTTTCAAGCTGGTGTTATAAAGTATTCCAATTTTCTGAGATAATGACTTTTGGGTTTTCATTGGCTGTAATCCATAATCATCAACATTAACAGAAATAAACACTTTAACCCCCTTACTGCCATCGGACGTACTATCCCGTCCATGGTACCTGGGCCCGTATGACCATGGACGGGATAGTACGTCTCGTGCGATTGGACGCGCTCCCGGGGGGAGCGCAGCCGATCGCGGCCGGGTGTCAGCTGATTATCACAGCTGACACCCATGACTGAGTGTCAGGAGCGGTCACGGACCGCTCCCGGCACATTAACCCCTTGCACACCGCGATCAAACATGATCGCGGTGTACTGGGGGCACAGGGGAGGATCGCGCAGGGTGAGGGCTCCCTGCGCGCCCCCCTGAGACCCTCAGAGCAGCGCGATGTGATCGCGCTGTTCTGAGGGCTTCCTCCCTCCCAGGACCCTGATCCAAGATGGCGCCGGGGTCCTGGAGGGAGGCGGCTACCTCAGTGCCTGCCTGAGCGATCGCTGGTGTGACAGAGTGCTGTGCACACTGTCACACCAGCGATCTGATAAAATACAGTGATGTCCCACCCTGGGACAAAGTAAAAAAGTTAAAAAAAATAAAAATAAACATGTTTTAAAAAAAAATCCAAAATAAATAAAAAAAAATATATATATTCCCCAATAAATTCTTCCTGTAAATAAAAAAAACAAAGCAATAAAACTACACATATTTGGTATCGCCGCGTCCGTAACGACCCCCCTATAAAATTGTCCCACTAGTTAACCCCTTTAGTGAACCCCTTAAAAAAAAAAAAAAAAAACAAAGCAAAAAATCAATGCTTTATCATCATACCGCCGAACAAAAAGTGGAATAACACGCAATCAAAAAGACCGATATGAAAAAACATGGTACCGCTGAAAACGTCATCTTGTCCCGCAAAAAACGAGCCATCATACAGCATCATCAGCGAAAAAATAAAAAAGTTATAGCTCGCAGAATAAAGCGATGCAAAAATAATTATTTTTTATATAAAATTGTTTTTATTCTATAAAAGCGCCAAAACATGAAAAAATGATATAAATGAGGTATCGCCATAATCGTACTGACCCGAAGAATAAAAACTGCTTTATCAATTTTACCACACGCGGAACGGTATAAACGCCTCCCCCAAAAGAAATTCATGAATTGCTGATTTTTGTTCATTCTAACCTCCCAAAAATCGAAATAAAAAGCGATCAAAAAACGTCACGTGCTCAAAAATGATACCAATAAAAACGTCAACTCGTCCCGCAAAAAATAAGACGTCACATGACTCTGTGGGCCAAAATATGCAAAAATTATAGCTCTCAAAATGTGATGATGCAAAAACTATTTTTGCAATAAAAAGCGTCTTTTAGCGTGACAGCTGCCAATCATAAAAACCCGCTATAAATAGTAAATCAAACCCCCCTTTATCACCCCCTTAGTAAGGGAAAAATAATAAAATTAAAAAAAAGTATTTATTTCTATTTTCCCATTAGGGTTAGGGTTAGGGTTGCGGCTAAAGTTAGGGTTAGGGTTGGCGCTAAAGTTAGGGTTAGGGTTGGGATTAGGGGTGTGTTAGGGTTAGGTTTGTGGTTAGGGTTGGGACTAGGGTTAGGGGTGTGTTGGGTTAGGGTTGGAGTTAGAATTGGGGGTTTCCGCTGTTTAGGCACATCAGGGGCTCTCCAAATGTGACATGGCGTCTGATCTCAATTCCAGCCAATTCTGCGTTGAAAAAGTCAAACGGTGCTCCTTCACTTCTCAGCTCTGCCATGCGTCCAAACAGTAGTTTATCCCCACATATGGGGTATCAGCGTACTCTGGACCCCAAGAGTTATTGTGCAATTTGTCCTATTTCTTCTGTTACCCTTGGGAAAATAAAAAACTGGGGGCGAAAATATCATTTTTGTACAAAAAAAATTATTTTTTTGTTTTTACGGCTGTACATTATAAACTTCTGTGAGCACTTGGGGCTTCATAGCGCTCACCACACATCTAGATAAGTTCCTTGTGGGGTCTATTTTCCAAAATGGGGTCACTTGTTGGGGATTTCCACTGTTTAGGCGCATCAGGGGCTCTCCAAATGCGACATGACGCCCCCAGACCATTCCGTCAAAGTCTGCAATCCATAACGTCACTACTTCCCTTCCGAGCCCCAACGTGTACCCATACAGTAGTTTTCTCCCACATATTGGATATCAGCGTACTCAGGACAAATTGGACAACAACTTTTGGGGTCCAATTTCTCCTGTTACCCTTGTGAAAATAAAATATTGGGGCAAAAAAATCATTTTTGCAAAAAATAAAAAGATTTTTTATTTTTACGGCTGTGCGTTATAAACTTCTGTGAAGCACTTCGGGGTTCAAAGTGCTCACCACACATCTAGACAAGTTCCTTGTGGGGTCTATTTTCCAAAATGGGGTCACTTGTGGGGGTTTCCACTGTTTAGGCGCATCAGGGGCTCTCCAAATCGACATGACGCCCCCAGACCATTCCATCAAAGTCTGCAATCCAAAGCGTCACTACTTCCTTTCCGAGCCCTGACGTGCGCCCATACAGTAGTTTTCTCCCACATATTGGGTATCAGCGTACTCAGGACAAATTGGACAACAACTTTTGGGGTCCAATTTCTCCTGTTACCCTTGTGAAAATAAAATATTGGGGGCGAAAAAATAATTTTTGTAAAAAAAAAAGGATTTTTTATTTTTACGGCTATACGTTATAAACTTCTGTGAAGCACTTCGGGGTTCAAAGTGCTCACCACACATCTAGATAAGTTCCTTGTGGGGTCTATTTGCCAAAATGGGGTCACTTGTGGGGGTTTCCACTGTATAGGTGCATCAGGGCTCTCCAAATGTGACATGACGCCCCCAGACCATTCCATTAAAGTCTGCAATCCAAAACGTCACTACTTCCCTTCCGAGCCCTGACGTGCGCCCATACAGTAGTTTTCTCCCACATATTGGGTATCAGCGTACTCAGGACAAATTGGACAACAACTTTTGGGTTCCAATTTCTTCTGTTACCCTTGTGAAAATAAAATATTGGGCGAAAAAATCATTTTTGTAAAAGAAAAAAGGATTTTTTATTTTACGGCTGTACGTTATAAACTTTAGTGAAACACCTGGGGGTTAAAAGTTCTCACCACACATCTAGATAAGTTCCTTGAGGGGTCTAGTTTCCAAAATGGTGTCATTTATGGGGTTTCCACTGTTTAAGGCAGATCAGGAGCTTTCCAAACACGACATGGCGTCCAGCCAATTCTGCGTTGAAAAAGTCAGACGGCGCTCCTTCCCTTCCAAACTCTGCCATGCACCCAAACAGTGGTTTACCCCCACATATGGGGTATCAGCGCACTCAGGACAAATTGCACAATAACTTTTGGAGTCTCGTTACCCTTGGAAAAATAAAAATTGGGGTGAAAAGATCATTTTTGTGGAAAAAATATGATTTTTAAATTTTACGGCTCTACATTATAAACTTGTGTGAAGCACTTGGGGGTTCAAATTGCTCACCAAAGATCTAGAAAAGTTCCTTAGGGGGTCTAGTTTCCCAAATGGGGTCATTGTGGGGGTTTCCACTGTTTAGGCACATCAGGGGCTCTCCAAATGCAACATGGCATCCAATCTCAATTCCAGCCAATTTTGGTTGGAAAAAGTCAAATGGTGCTCCTTCCATTCCGAGCTCTGCCGTGAGCCCAAACAGTGGTTCCCCCCCACATATGGGGTATCAGCGTACTCAGGACAAATTGGACAACAACTTAAGTGGTCCAATTTCTCCTGTTACCCTTGGGAAAATAAAAAATTAGTGACTAAAAATAATTTTTGTGGGAAAAAAATAGGATTTTTTATTTTCATGCCCGGGCATTATAAACTTGTGTGAAGCACTTGGGGGTTCAAAGTGCTCACCAAAGATCTAGATAAGTTCCTTAGGGGGTCTAGTTTCCAAAATGGGGTCACTTGTGGGGGTTTCCACTATTTAGGCTCATCTGGGGCACTGCAAACGGAACATGACCCCCATCAACGTCTGCATTCCAAAACGTTACTACTTCCTTTCCAAGCCCTGTCGTGCACCCAAAGTTTCCCCCCCACATATGGGGTATCAGCGTACTCAGGACAAATTGGACAACAACTTTTGGGGTCCAATTTCCTTGGGAAAATTCAAAAATTTGGGACTAAAAATCATTTTTGTGGAAAATTGTTTTTTTTTTTTTTCACACCCAGGCATTATAAGCTTTTGTGAAACACTTGGGTGTTTAAAGTGCTCACAACAGATCTAGATAAGTACCTTAGGGGGTCTAGTTTCCAAAATGGTGTCACTTGTGGGGGTTTCCACTGTTTAGGCGCATCAGGGGCTCTCCAAACACGACATGGTGTCCAATCTCGATTCCAGCCAATTTTAGTTTGAAAAAGTCAAACGGCGCTCCTTCCCTTACGAGCTCTGCCGTGTGCCCAAACAGTGGTTTTCCCCCACATATTGGGTATTGGCGTACTCAGGAGAAATTGCATAAGAACCTTATCTGTCCATTTTCTCCTTTTACCCTTGTGAAAATAAAAAAAAGTTTGTGAAAGATCATTTTTGTGGCTAAAAAGTTAAATATTCATTTTTTCCTTCCACGTTGCTTTAGTTCCTGTGAAGCACCTGAAGGGTTAATAATCTTCTTGAATGTGGTTTTGAGTACCTTGAGGGGTGCAGTTTTTAGAATGGTGTCACTTTTGGGTATTTTCTGCCATATAGACCCCTCAAAGTGACTTCAAATGAGAGGTGGTCCCTAAAAAAAATGGCTTTGTAATTTTTGTTGTAAAAATGAGAAATCGCTGGTCAACTTTTAACCCTTATAACTTCCTAACAAAAAAAAAATTTTGGTTCCAAAATTGTGCTGATGTAAAGTAGACATGTGGGAAATGTTATTTCTTAACTATTTTGTGTGATATATTTCTCTGTTTTAAGGGAATAAAAATTCAAAGTTTGAAAATTGCAAAATTTTAAAAATTTTCGCCATATTTGCGTTTTTGTTCAAAAATAAACGCAAGTTATATCGAAGAAATTTTACTTCTAACGTGAAGTACAATATGTCACGAGAAAACAATCCCAGAATCGCGAAGATCCGTTGAAGCGTTCCAGAGTAATAACCTCATAAAGAGACAGTGGTCAGAATTGTAAAAATTGGCCCGGTCATTAATGTGCAAACCACCCTTGGGGTGAAGGGGTTAAATACAGTCATTACAGAGTGATCTATCTAATATGAGTTTCATTTTTTGTATTGAAGAACTGGAATAAATTAACTTTTTGATTATATTCTTGAGGTGTGGTGAGCACCTTAAATCCACAGGTGTTTCACAGAATTTTATAACGTTGAGCCATGACAATAAAATAACATATTTTTGACTCAAAAATGTTGCTTCAGCCCTAAATGTTTCATTTTCACAAAGGTAACAGGAGAAAATGGAAAGTACAATTTGTTTTCCAATTTCTCCTGAGCACACCGATATGTGGTGGAAAACTAGTGTTTGGGCACACAGCAAGGTTCACAAGGTAAGTAGTGACAAATGAATTTTGGAGCACAATTTTAGCTGGAATAGATTGTGGATGCCATGTCACATTTAAAAAGTTCCTTACATGCAAAAACAGCAGAAACCTCCACAGGTGACTCTATATTGAAAAATATTTATTGAGAAATTCATGTAGGGGTGTAGTGAGCATTTTTAACCCTCAGATGATTCACAGAATTGTATAACATTGCCCTGAGTCAATGGAAAAAATAACATGTTTTCCACTAAAATGTTGCTTTGGCATAAAATTTGAAACTTTCAAATGGAATAATAGGACAAAATGGATGGTACATTTTGTTACGCAATTTCTCCTGAGTACTCCAACACCCCATATATGGTCAAAAACGACTTTTGAAGCACACCACAATGCTCAGAAGGGAAGAAGCGCCATATTGGAGTTCAGATTTTGCTGGATTGGTTTGAGGGTGCCATGTCACATCGGCAGAGCCCCTGAGGTGTCAGAACAACAGAAACCACACATATGTGAACTAATTTTACAAACTACACTCCCCAATGAATTCATCTAGAGGTGCAGTGATCATATTGACACCACAGATGCCTCACAGAATTTTATCCAATTGTGCAGTGAAGCAAGAATAATTACATTTTTACCTCTGAAATGTTGTTTTAGGACCAAATTTTTAATTTTTATGATGACTAATTGAAAAAAAAATGGACTTCACTTTTTTATTGCAGTTTCTTCTGAGGGTGCTAATAGCCTACATGTAATCGGGAACTACTTTTCAAGCACAGTTCAAGTTCAGAAGGGGAGAAGTGCCATATTGAAGTTTAGATTTGGCTGTTATGGCTTGCAGGTGCCATGACCCACTGAAAGAGCCCCTGAGGTCCAGAACAGCAGACCCCCCATAAATAACCCCATTTTGCAAACTACACCTCTTGAGTGCAATTATCATATTGACACCATAAGGGTGTCATTTAATGTTAAACCATTGGGCAGTGCAGAAAAATTATATTTTTAACACAAACATTACATTTTGTTTAGCCCCAGATTTTATATTTTCACATGTGGAAATGAGTAAATATGGCAACAAAGTGTGTCACACAATTTCTGCTGAATGTGGCAATACCCTATGTGTGGCTGGCTGTACAGTGCTGCTTAGCCACACAGGAAGACTCTGAAGGGAAGGAGTGCTATTTGACTTTGGAGAACAAATCTTAGAATAGTTTGTGAACTCCATATACGGAGCCCCTATGTGACAGAAGAGCAGAAATCCCTCAAGTGACCCCATTTTGGAAATTGCACCCCTCTTGGAATTTATCTACAGGTGTAGTGACGATTTTGACTCCATGGGTGTTTCCCGAAATAAGTAACAATGGATGTTGCTGAGAAAAAAATTGCAAATCTGCCATTGTAGTGCTCATACATTGTAGTGCCCAATATGTTGTACTGCCAGCAGAGCCGGACTGGCCATCTGGCAATTCTGGTTGTGGGCCGCCTTGTCTGCTACGTTGTTAACAGAATCTGTGTTCTCAAGACATCCATACTGTTAAGAGTTGTGACTGAGCACAAAATGGCTGACTCAGTCACTTAACCCAGCAGGTCACGGATATTACAGTATTAGAAATATTGGTCTTGTAGTAAATCTTGCTTTCCTCCATCCAGGGTAATATTAGTAATATATCCCCATCAGGTGCTTGGAGACGGGGACAACATGGGCCTGTGTGATTTAAAATGCCAGGGCTGAATTTCAGCCCCAGTCCATACCTGCTGCCCAGTACGTTGCAGTGCCCATACATTGTGCCCATACATTGTGCCCAGCTCATGCTTCTGGAGACACGGACTCAATAAATTAGGCGGGATCTCATCACTACAGAAATGCCAAACATGTGGACAATAAATGTGATTTGGGCACACTGTGGGGCTCAGAAGTTAGTGGGACATTTAGATTTAGGTGAATTTTGGCAGAATTCTCTAGATTTCTGTTGTAGGCGAGTCTTTGCCCTACCAGTAATATGGAAGCCCGCTATATTTCCCTTTAACTGTGGCCGATCGTGCTTTTATGCTCGCTTAAAAAGACGGGCACTGTCGGACAAATAGACCAGAGAGTCTCCATCTGCCTTATTATTGAGTCTATTTATTTTTTACACTGTTCATCATGCAGTATAAATGATTAGATTACATTATTCTTGGGGTCAGTGCAATTACAGCAATAGCCACATTTATATAGATTTTTTGTAATTTTTGGTTATGATCACACAGTAAAAAACTTTATTGGAAAAACAAGCATCACGGCACTGTTGCAGGATATCCCTGGAATATGGGCTCCTTCCCTGTCCCTGAAGTTAGGGGCACCCTAGCTATCCCTGCTTCCCGGATTACTTCTGATGGTAAAGACACCAGGACCACATGCCTTGCTGAAATCAGCCCATATCTCTCCCCTCCCCCACCAAGTAAAGTGGAAAGTTGTAGTGTATAACAATTCACAAACCAAACTAACAAGGGAAGATAGATGTACAGGTATAAATGCAAATACG
>JARQOD010000004.1:254739670-254763269 GCA_033576555.1 Oophaga sylvatica | reverse complement strand
TGTGATCGCCTTACTGCGATCTTTGGGAGGCACAATGAACAAATCCACAAAAGGTGAAGAATTGGTTTTCTTTTTTGCGCCGTTCCTCGTGCGGTATTAGTGATTAGGCGACTTTATTCCTCGGATCGGTGCGATTACAGCGATACCAGATTTATACTCTTTTTTCATGTTTAGCTTCTGTCACACACTAAAAGATGCTTTTTTTGGAATAATTTTTTGTAAGAAATTTTTGCATCGCCGTATTTTGAGAGCTATAATTTTTCCATATTTCGGCCGACAGAGTTATCTATGGGCTTATTTTTTGCGGGATGAGCTGACGTTTTTATTGGTACCATATTCAGGCACATAACATTTTTTGATCGTTTCCTATTCCGATTTTTGTGGAATCAGAATGAACAAAAACCAGCAATTCAGGAATTGTTTTTTTTTTTTTTTTTTCCTCCGTTCCGTGTGTGGTAAAATTGATAAAGCAGCTTTATTCTTCGGGTCAGTACGGTTACGGCGATTCCTCATTTATATATTTTTTTTTTATGTTTTGGCGTTTTTTACACAATAAAAAATTTTATAGAAAAAATAATTATTTTTGCATCAGTTTATTCCGCGAGCTATAACTTTTTTATTTTTTCGCTGATGATGCTGTATAGCGGCTTGTTTTTTTGCGGGACAAGATGACGTTTTCAGCGGTACCATGTTTATTTATATCTGACTTTTTGATCGCGTGTTATTGCACTTTTTCCAAGCGGTATAATGATACCGCTTGGAAAAAGTATAATTTACTACTTTTTTGTGTTTTTTTTTTACGGCTTTCACTGAAGGGGTTAACTAGGGTTACGCTTTTATAGATGGGATTTTTACGGACGTGGCGATACCTAACATGTGTATGTTTTTTGTTTTTTATTTTTTTTATTACATAAAAATGTGTATTTTTAGGGGATTTTTTTTTAATTATTTTTTAATATTTTTTTAAAAAAATGATTTTTTTTAACTTGTCCCTTTATGGGACTTTCACTTTTTTTACTTTTTATTGCAGTTACAATGCATTGCAATGCTCTGGCATTGCAATGCATTGTACGTATGGGGAAAGCTGCTGTGACATGTTCACAGCAGCTTCCCGTAGCTAGATGACCCGGAGGTTGTCATGACAACCCCCGGGTCATCAAGGCAGAGATCAGGCCCTGCAAATACATTGCGGTGGCGCTGATCTGAGGCAGAGGGAGCTCCCGACCCTCTGCCTCCCCCCCTGAGCTCTGCGATCGTGCTCGATCGCAGCAGTCAGGGGGTTAACAGCCAGGGGCGGTGGGGGCTCCGCTCCTGGCTGTCAGTGCAGGAAGCCTGGCCACTGCAGCGCCGGCTCCTGCACTGATCGTGCTGGGGAAGCTGAAATTTCAGCTTCTCCTGCACGATCGCTGCTGTGTTTGGTCAGTCAGATTGACTGACCAATCACAGCGCTGTGGGTGCGGGGACCGACGGCAAAGGTCCCCGCACCGCTTGCCGTGCCTGTCAGCTGTCTGTGACAGCTGTCGGCACTGATCTACCACTGCGTGTTTACACGCAGTGGTAGATCAAAGGCATGACGTGCAGAGTCCGTCCTGGTGCCGGAACTGGCACCTTGCCATGACGGACTCTGCACGTCAGTGGACATTAAGGGGTTAAGTAAGAATGACACCACTGGACACTTTAAAAGGAGGCTGGTGCTTGGCATCATTGTTTCTCTTCTGTTAACCATGGTTATCTCTAAAGAAACACGTGCAGTCATCATTGCAATGCACAAAAATGGCCTAACAGGGAAGAGTATCGCAGCTAGAAAGATTGCACCTCAGTCAACAATCTATCGCATCATCAAGAACTTCAAGGAGAGAGGTTCCATTGTTGCCAAAAAGGCTTCAGGGCGCCCAAGAAAGACCAGCAAGCGCCAGGACCGTCTCTTAAAAGTGTTTCAGCTGCGGGATCGGGCTACCAGCAGTCCAGAGCTTGCTCAGGAATGGCAGCAGGCATGTGTGAGTGCATCTGCACGCACTGTGAGGCGGAGACTCTTGGAGCAAGGCCTGGTCTCAAGGAGGGCAGCAAAGAAGCCACTTCTCTCCAGAAAAAACATCATGAACAGACTGATATTCTGCAAAAGGTACAGGCAGTGGACTGCTGAGGACTGGGGTAAAGTTATTTTCTCTGATGAATCCCCTTTTCGATTGTTTGGGACATCAGGAAAACGCCTCATTCGGAGAAGACAAGGTGAGCGCTACCACCAGTCTTGTCTCATGCCAACTGTTAAGCATCCTGAAACCATTCATGTGTGGGGTTGCTTCTCAGCCAAGGGAATCGGCTCTCTCACAGTCTTGCCTAAAAACACAGCCATGAATAAAGAATGGTACCAGAATGTCCTCCAAGAGCAACTTCTCCCAACCCTCCAAGAGCAGTTTGGCGATCAACAATGCTTTTTCCAGCATGATGGAGCACCTTGCCATAAAGCAAAGGTGATAACTAAATGGCTCGGGGAACAAAACATAGAGATTTTGGGTCCATGGCCTGGAAACTTCCCAGATCTTAATCCCATTGAGAACTTGTGGTCAATCATCAAGAGACCGGTGGACAAACAAAAACCTAAAAATTCTGACAAAATGAAAGCATTGATTGTGCAAGAATGGACTGCTATCAGTCAGGATTTGGTCCAGAAGTTGATTGAGAGCATGCCAGGGAGAATTGCAGAGGTCCTGAAGAAGAAGGGTCAACACTGCAAATATTGACTTGCTGCATTAACTCATTCTAACTGTCAATATAAGCTTTTGCTACTCATATGTTTGCAATTATTATATTTCTGTCTGTGATAAAAACATCTGTCAAACACACATAAAAACCAGAGGGCAGCAGATCATGTGAAAATATAATATTTGTGTCATTCTCAAAACTTTTGGCCATGACTGTAGATATAAATATTTGTTTTTTATTTGTGCTTAGTGTACCATTTTTTAAGGTTTGAACTCAAACATTTGTTTAAATATAGCTAAACATTATTTTATTTTAAAGAGGTAGCTGTTAATTTAATTTTATTCAATAAATCAATTAAAATATTGGACTTTGTAATATATCTTATCATATAAATCTACTTTTTTTTCCTGCTGGGCCTATCTTTAATTTCAATTCAAGCTTAAAATCAGACAGGAGATGACAATTGCTACTCATAAAGGTCTAATGGAGAGGGAACTAGAGGCTGACACAGACATTCTGATGCAAGTTCTCCTGAAAAGACCATGGTCTCATTTGTGCATGGATTTCATAACTGATTTACCTTTGGTAGGAAAATGGTTAGTTGTGTGATAGTTGACCTATTCAGTAAACAAGCTGACTTTGTTCCATTATCGGGGTTACCCAGCTCTGAAACTCTTTCCAGGTTATCAATCGTGGTGAGATTGCATGGCATTACTTTGAACATTGTATCAAATAAGGAGGGGGGTGTAATTTGTCTCCAAATTCTGTAGAGCGTTTTGTAAGAAATTCAGGATTGCTTTATCATTTTCCTGTGCTAACCACAGAGGACAAATCAATCATTGAAACTAATTTTAAAATGTTTTGTGGCTCAGCAGGAGGACTTGTCCTCATTTTTATCTCTTGCTGAGTTCGCCTTTATCAGTCAGGTTAATCAGTCCACTGGAACCTCGCCTTTTTTGTCATTATGGTTTTCATCCTCCTTTTGGTGAATTTTCTAGATGCGTTCTGGATGTCCTGGAGAAGAGGTGGCCATAGAGAAACTTGGGGATGTCTGGAGTGAGGTTAAAAAGAATATTGGGGTGGCTCAACTTCGTCAAAAATAGAATGCCGATGGGAGACATTCAGCTGATCTCGTCTTCAATGTAGGGGAGAAGGTTTGGTTATCTTCCAAAAATATTAAGATGAAAGTACCATCGACATACAAGATTCTGGAGGTAGTCAATCCGGTTGCCTTTAGATTAAAACTTCCTCAGTCTTCATGTCCCTAATGTATTCCACTGATCAATGTTAAAAGAATTTATCCCTTCGGTGTTGTCTGTATCACACCAGCCTCCTCCAGTTTCTGTCGTGGAGATTTAGAGTACGTGGATTCTTGGAGAATCTGAAATGCCCTCCAATATGTTTTTCATTGGAGTGGATACGGACCCGAGGAGAGATTCTGAGTTCCCGCTCGTTCTGTGATGACTGATCATTTGGTCAGGGCCTTCCTTCCTAGGTTTTTTGGGAAACCTGGGGTCCAGTGGTCCCCCCAGAAGAAGAGGTAATGTCACGATACCTCTGCTCAGTGTGCCCCGATGCAGTAGATAAGTTCTATTTGTTGATCTATTGCTGCTTGATCTTGGATCTTTATCTGACCCTCCATTTGCCTAGTCCCTTTGGTTTGATCCGCTATCCTGGTATTCTGACCTTGGACCATGACCTGATTACACCTTTGTTGTTCCCCTTTTGTATACAATGTGCTGTGTTGGTATCTGACCCAGAACATTTGACTACCCTTCCTCACTGCTTGTCCGAAAGTAGTGGCTAGCATCACAATATTGAATAAAATCAGAGGAGTAGCATACTTTATGTAAGAAGTAATGTTTATAGGGTTAGTTTAGACCAAAGTAATAGTCACCTATGCAGTGTGTATGTCACTATTTTTTCAGCAAGAAAATGCTCTTTGTCCATGTCAGTATGCACTAGTGTGAAACTACCTCACAAGCGATGCGGAATAGAAGGTATCACTCATAAGGTCACAAAGCGAACAGCAGTCGTGCGGAAATCATCCATCACAATCATGTTAAAATCCAAGTATTTGATTATCCAACAGCAAACAGGTTACCTATCTATTAACCCCTTTACCCCCGAGGGTGGTTTGCACGTTAGTGAACAGGCCAATTTTTACAATTCTGACCACTGTCCCTTTATGAGGTTATAACTTTGGAACGCTTCAAAGGTCTTGGTGATTCTGAGACTGTTTTTTCTTGACATATTGTACTTCACGCTGGTGGTAAAATTTCTTCAATACGACTTGCGTTTATTTGTGGAAAAAAAAGAAATTTGGCGAAAATTTTGAACATTTTGCAATTTTCAAACCTTTAATTTTTATGCCCTTAAATCAGAGAGTTATATTGCACAAAATATTTAATAGGTAACATTTCCCACATGTCTACTTTACATCAGCACAATTTTGGAACCAAAATTTTTTTTTGTTAGGAAGTTATAAGGGTTAAAAGTTGACCAGCGATTTCTCATTTTTACAACACCATTTTTTTTTAGGGACCACATCACATTTGAAGTAACTTTGAGGGGTCTATATGGCAGAAAATACCCAAAAGTGACACCATTCTAAAAACTGCACCCCTGAAGGTGCTCAAAACCACATTCAAGAAGTTTATCAACTCTTCAGGTGCTTCACTGGAATTTTTGGAATGTTTAAAAAAATGAACATTTAACTTTTTTTCGCAAAAAATTTACTTCAGATACAATTTTTTTTTTTTACCAAGGGTAACAGGAAAAATTGGACCCAAAAAGTTGTTGTACAATTTGTCCTGAGTACGCGGATACCCCATATATGCAGGTAAACCACTGGGCACATGGCAGAGCTCGGAAAGGAAGGAGCGCTGTTTGACTTTTCAATGCAAAATTGGCTGGAATTGAGATCGGACGCCATGTCGCGTTTGGAGAGCCCCTGATGTCCCTAACCAGTGGAAATCACCCCACAAGTGACATCATTTTGGAAAGTACACCCCCTAAGGAACTTATCTAGATGTGTGGTGAGCACTTTGAACCCCCAAGTGCTTAACAGAAGTTTATAATGTAGAGCAGTAAAAATAAAAAATCATTTTTTTCACAAAAATGATCTTATTGCCCCAAATTTTTTATTTTCCACAGGGTAACAAGAGAAACTAGACCCCAAAAGTTGTTGTGCAATTTGTCCTGAGTATGCTGATACCCCATATGTGGGGGTAAACCACTGTTTGGTCGCATGGCAGAGCTCAGAAGGAAAGGAGCACCGTTTGACTTTTTCAACGCAGAATTGGCTGGAATTGAGATCAGATGCCATGTCGCATTTGGAGAGCCCCTGATGTGCCTAAACAGTGGATACCCTCCAATTCTAACTCCAACACTAACCCCAACACATCCCAACCCTATCCATAACCCTAACACCCCTAATCCCAACCCTAACCCAAATCCCAACCCTATCCCTAATTCCTACCCTAACCCTAATCCCATCCCTAACTTTAGCCCCAACCCTAACGCTAATGTAAAAAATGGAATTAAATACATTTTTTTTATTTTATTATTTTCCCCTAACTAAAAGGGGGGGTTGATGTACTATTTATAGCGGGTTTTTATGTTTGGTTGCTGTCACACACTAAAAGACGCTTTTTATTGCAAAAAATAGTTTTTGCATCACCACATTTTGAGAGCTACAACTTTTCCGTATTTTGGCCCACATAGTCATGTGAGGTCTTGTTTTTTGTGGGACGAGTTGACGGTTTGCTTGGTACCATTTTTGGGCACATTACATTTTTTGATCGCTTTTTATTCCGGTTTTTGGGAGGCAGAATGAAAAAAACAGCAATTCTTGAATTTCTTTTGAGGGGCGTTTACACCGTTCCGCGTGTGGTAAAATTGATAAGGCAGTTTTATTCTTCGGGTCAGTATGATTGCTTTATTCTGTGAGCTATAACTTTTTTATTTTTTTCAGTGATGGAGCTGTATGGGGGCTTGTTTTTTAATAAGATGACGCTTTCAGCGGTACCACGTTTATTTATATCCGTCTTTTTGATCGCGTGTTCCACTTTTTGTTCTGTGGTATGATGATAAAGCATTGGGTTTTTTTTTGTTTTCTTTTTATGGTTTTCACTAAAGGGGTTAACTAGTGGGACAGTTTTTTAGGTCGGGTCGTTGCGGACGCAGCGATACCAAATATGTGTACTGTTATTGTTTAGATTTTTTTTTTATTCAAATATTTATTGCTGGAATAAATAGATTTTTTTATTATTATTTTTTATTGAAATATTTTTACAATTTAAAAATTTTTTTTTTCTATTTTAATTATTACTTTTACACTTTGTCCCACTATGGGACACTCATTTTTTGTGCAGGCTGATCGCTTCTATAGAATGCAGATATGCATGCTATAGAAGCTATCAGCGCTGCAGCTTCAATACACTGACCTGGGAGACTTCCTGGTCATCACTGCGCATGACAGGAAGCCTCTCAGGCCTGGAGACCCGGATGTCGTCATGACGACATCAGTTTTCCATGGCAGCGATTGGGACCCCACTTCATGCTGCGGGGTCTCCGAAGTCAGCCCCTCTGCCTGCTCTAGAACGCAGCGATCATGTTTGATCGCATTGTTCCTGGGGTTAAAGAGCCAAGCAGTCCGTGACCGCTCCTGGCACTTAGTGCTGGGTGTCAGCGGTAAGAATCAGCTGACACCCGGCCTCGATCAACCGCACTCCCCCCGTGAGCGTGGCTGATCGCGTATGACTTACTATTCTGTCCTTGGGCATTAAGTCTCAGGTCACATGGGCGGAATAGTATGTCTAATGTCAGAAAGGGGTTAAATGATTTACAGGTGCTTCACACAAAATTATAATATCAAAAGTTAATTTATTTCAATTCTTCAATACAAAAAGTGAAACTCATATATTATATAGAGTCATTACAGAGCAATCTATTTCAAGTGTTTATTTCTATTAATGTTGATGATTATAGCTTACAGCCAATAAAACCCCAATTGTCATTATCTCAGTAAATTAGAATAATTAGCAAAAAACACCTTAAAAAAAATGCATGCAATTATTTCCTAAGTGTTTTAAAAGGTCACTTTGTTTCAGTAGGCTCCACAGTCATGGGTAAGACTGCTGACTTGACAGATGTCCAGAAGACTGGCACTGACACTCTACTAAAGGTCATTGCTAAAGAAGATGGCTGTTCACAGAGTGCTGTATCCAATCATATTAATGGAAAGTTGAGTGGAAGGATAAAGTGTGGTAGAAAAAGGTGCACAAGCAACCGGGATAACCGCAGCCTTGAAAGGAATGTTAAGAAAAGGCCATTCAAAAATTTGTTGGACATTCACAAGGAATGGACTACTGCTGGAGTCATTGCTTCAAGAGCCACCACACACAGGTGTATCCAGTACATGGGCTACAAGTGTTCTATTCCTAGTGTCCAGCCACTCATGACCAATAGATAATGCCAGAAGCGTCTTACCTGGGCCAAGGAGAAAAAGAACTGGACTGTTGATTAGTGGTCCAAGGTGTTGTTTTCAGATGAAAGTCAATTTTGCATTTCATTTGCAAATCAAGGTCCCAGAGTCTGGAGGAAGAGTGGAGAGACACACAATCCAATCGGCTGGAGGTCTAGTGTGAAGTTTCCACAATCAGTGATGGTTTAGGGAGCCATGTCATCTGCTGATGTAGGTCCACTGTGTTTTATCAAGACCAGCGCAGCTGTCTACTAGGAAATTTTAGAGCACTTCATGCTTCCCTCTGCCGACAAGCTTATTGGAGATGGACATTTCATTCTCGAGCAGGACTTAGCACCTGTCCACACTGCCAAAAGTACCAATACCTGGTTTAAAAACAAAAGTATCACTGTGCTTGATTGGCCAGCAAACTCGCCTGACCTTAACCCCATAGAGAAACTATGAGGTATTGTCAAGAAGAAAATGAGACACCAGAACCAATAATGCAGACGAGCTGAAGGCTGCTGTCAAAGCAACCTGCGCTTCCATAACACCTCAGCAATGTACAGGCTGATTGCCTTCATGCCACGCCGCATAGCTGCAGTAATTGTTGTAAAAGAAGCTCAAGGTGGTGTTATTAATTATTCCAATTTACTGAGATAATGACTTTTGGGTGTTCGTTGGCTGTAAGCCATAATCATCAACATTAACAGAAATAAACACTTGGAATAGATCACTCTGTAATGAATGAATAATATGAGTTTCACTTTTTGTATTGAAGAACTGAAATTAACTTTTTGATGATATTCTAATTTTGTGAGAAGCACCTGTATGTTCCTTGTTGTCTTGCCCCTATTCAGATTCATCTTCATTAGGGAACTTTTTAAAATTTTCCACTCAGAATGCCACAATATGAGAATAGTAGAAGATAACCAATCGCACTCGCACAGAATTGCAAATACTGCCTGTTTTTTATTTTTACATGAACTAGTCATTCACCACAGTGTTTAATATCATAATAAGAAATGATGGGTAAATTGATATGTAACGTTTCAAACCAGTTTGAGTCATTTTCAAACATTGCAAAAAAAGAGAAATGTATACTGTACAAACTTATTGTTCTGGACAGGTATACATGGGGTCATATCCATAGATGCAGAACAAATATATAAACAAAAATCATAGAAAATGAAATTATACCACTCAAACATTAGAAATCAAAATAAAAATAATGGAGAACAATAAAACAACAATAAAAAGACAAAATATTATAGTACTGGGATACATAATAATCTGTAACCAAGCCATATCATAAGTCAGTGATTGTTATAACAACATGAGCTTTTAAACATTTTAGGACTAGAGCCTATCCTACGTACTGGTGTATAAATACAAATACATAGAAAATAAAGTGATTCGCATCAGAAAGAGATTGACAGATGAGACACTAATATATGTTCAAGAGCAAGATAAGGACATCAGAAAATGTCAGGTACTAACCTATATCCGGTTGTGTCAAATATGTGGGGTAGCTGTGTACGGAGTGCTTATGAAAGCTGAGTGGGGTCCCAAGGAGGACTGTGGCAGAGATGTCTCATAAGTGGCTGTGGTACTACATGCGCTGTCTAAGGTCATATGTCATCATTGGAGTCTGTGGTTCTTTAAATGTGCGCTTGGATCGGTACTTCCGGTGTAAGGGCATCGGAAGTGAATAGACACCAGAACGAAGCCTGGAATGCGGGGAGCAGGACAGGATGGATCATGTGCAGTAGTGCTGAGGGACAGGGGGATGTTGCATTCTAAGTGGGTTAGGTAAGTGTTAGAGGTACTGATATGGAGGGAGAACGGACCGGAGAGGAATGGAGGTTTGATGACCCTATATGGAAAAACAGCCATATAGAGATTGGATGTCCAAATGTAAAAAATAGAAAATGGGAAATAGAAAATAAAAAATAAAATAAAAAAGCGTAAGGAAAAAAAAATTGTGAAAACAGGGAGAAGAGGGTGGGGGGAAGATATGAACTGATTGGAATGTATATAAATATGATTTTAGAGGAATGGGGGATCAGAAAAGATATTTTTTATTTTTATTATGAAGACACCTTTTGAGAGAAGGAAAAAATGATGATATTTCTGAGAAACAAATGTGAGATATTGAGAATGACCTTTGGGAGATGAATGAGAAATTATAAAAATAAAATTTATATGTAGAAAGCCATGTGGAACACATAAACTGCACGGGTTGCATGCTATTCATGTGTGTATTTGCTGTAGATTTTCAGAACAAAAAGTGACACTTGTGTATGTCAATTATTTTGGTGAAATGATAAAATAGTCATATCTGTGGCAAATTCGCAGCAAAATTTGCATGTACTGTAAGACATACAGATTTTGCTCCAGATATGCTGTGGAAACAGAAAATCTACTGCTTAGGAACATACTCTAAAGGTGTTGTGTGAGAGTAGAAAAAGAGGGCCTTTTTTTTTTTTTGCATAGAAACCACATCTTACTTGCTCATTGGCTGTCTAGTAATTTAAGTTAATTACGGTAGATGTACACTACCACTAAACAGGTAAAAAGTAGATTCTGTGATATCACCACAGCAGCCTGTCAACAAAGATCAGGGCAGTGGGAGGAAAGGCATTGCGGGACCTGAGGAAGGAATATAAATCTGGTATTTTCTATACTTCAACTGATTAAAATAAAATAAAATCCCTTTTAAAGTGGTTATGAATAAGAAGTATCACTTCGAAACACATCAACCCTGATTTTCAATTTCTCATGGGACTTTTTCCTCTGATATTATATACAACCGTTAATTTTTTTTTTTACTGGAATCATATTTTAAAGAATGAAATAAAACTTGGGATTTTATTTAAAGTGCTGGGTCCATCTCTTCCATTCTCTTCATGAACTGCTTCCCCTTGAATTTTTTGATCCTGTGCACTCGGTGACAGGTGAGCTGATCATGTTTCTTTTTAGTATTGCTGCAATACAGCAGTGCTGAAGAGCTGCAGAAAGTGTTTGTAAGGAGACAAACCTCACTTATACTGTTCTGGTCACTTTCTGGAAGTACTATTATACACAGTAGCTCTGTATATAGTGTATAGGTAATACAGGGATCACCAGTGACATTATACTCAGGAATTCATATAGTGTCAATTTACAGGTAATACAGTGAACACCGGTAACATTTATACCTAGGAGCTCTGTATATAGTGTCAGTGTACATCTAGTACTTTGATCATAAGTGACATTATACACAGGAGCTCTGTATATAGTGTAAGTGTACAGGTAACACACTGAATCACTGGTGACGTCTCTAGTTGATGTCCTTCATCTTTGCTTTTCTTCTTCATCCAGTGGAGACCGCCATCACTTTTTTGCAGCCAGGACTCATGTCTGCATAAAATAGCACAGTTATTTCAATTAAAAAAGATTCCATGGTAGACACAGAAACATGTTTCAAATGCACAATCTGCGTTCTTTGTCAAAGCTGAACACATGTTGACCACTGGTTAATTTGTGTGGCAAACCGCCAATGAGAAATGAATAATGCAGTCATGTGAATTGTATTTCTTATGCTTTTTGTTTGTTCTTCTCATTGTAATACACACGTCTGAATTCTATTGTTATGCTCTTTGTTTTCTCATTGTGATACACACATATTGTTTTTTTATGTTTGTGGATTTCTGACACTGCACCGTGTGACTGCATTATTTATTTCTCATTGTTTGTTTGCCACATAAATTAACCGGTGGTCAGCATGTGTGCAGCTTTGACAACGCAGTTTGTGCATTCAGAACACGTTGCTGTGTCCATCTCTACCATGGAATCTTTTTAATTGGAATAATCTTTGTATACCTTTTGAAGCTGGAATCCCTCTTTTTTATTGTACTTCGTTACAGTTGTTGTCTTCAAGGATGTATGGATGACCCTGCTTGTAATTTTAGAAAGGCTTTGCATAGCCTTTATGAGTCTAGAAGTACAACTACATGACAATTTGAAAAGAATGTGTATGAGGCCCTCCTTCATGTCTAACACATGGTGTATCTGAGTCCTACTTACACCACATTTTTGGCAGTTCTTACTTCCTTCAGAAATTATACTGAAATTTCCAAGTTTGTACTAAAAATTTAAATTTTTGTTTCCTTAAATAATTTTTTTTAAAATCCTTTTTATTTAAAGGGTCAAATTAAAAGTCATTATACAGGAATGAATGTTTCTTAACTTTTTTCATGTACACTCCAATTTCTTGTCGATTTTTAATGTTTTTTTTTATCAGTCCTTAAAGTGGAGTAAAATTGTGGCACCATTGTTCTCAGCAGCGATCTGAGAGTCAGAGATGCTTCCAATGGTCTTCCCCATCCTGTTCTCCTTCCATTAAGCACTTTTTTCCATACATTTCAACATTTCCAGTGCCCAGCAGACCTTTTTCTAGGGTCTTATAATGCTCATATTTCCCATTGACTCCCATTATACTTGTTACTCTAAATGAGCATACAAGCATTAGGGATTGTTCGGTTTGAGTAGCATCCGAGCATTTTAGTGCTCATCATCTTTAATGACTAATTAAATCCAGAAAAAAAATTTGGATTCATTTTTGAAGTGTTATATACCACAGATGTGTAAAATAAAGCACATATTGTATGGATGACTAATTGATTCCAGAAAAATTTTTGAACAATATTTTTGTAGTCTGAAATACCACAGAAATATAAAATAAAGCACATAATACTCTATGGATGACAACATAGTAAATGTTTTCAACGCACCCCTCTCTCCCCCCACAAAAAAAAAAATAATAATGTTTTCATGTGCAGTATATGAAGCAACGGACTGCAAAACCCTAAGCCCTTCCTAGAGGCTGTCACACTTCCGGCTCCTACAATTGTCCCTAGGCTATATGAAGAATGTATCTGATGCAAGCTGCAAAGCACAAGATTATAGAACTAAAGAGAATGGAGTGCTGACTTCATAAATATGAACAAATACATTTTGTTAGTCAAAATCAATCACAAAATGATGTATGTAAAGGTGTACATGAAGAAGGAAGCAACAAGTGTCTCACCTGGGGAACTGTCACAATGATTGGGCTGTCACAATAAAGAGGAATTGTTGAACCATATACATAAGCATATATAAGTTCAGTATTATGAGTCAGACATATACAAATCCCTACTATTATGAGCATGTCTCAAGTACTACCATATCCTAGTGATATACTTATCCCAAAGGCGGAATGACATATATAGGTGACTTGTGTAAACGTATCTATAATGCTTATGAAATCAATGCCTATTCCACTGAGGACACAGTCTACCCATATTTAAGGTGCAAGTGCAGATCAATGTTCCCAGGGACCGCTCCAACGTTTTCTTTCTCACACACCCCTGTGACACCTATATATGTCATTGCTTATTTTGGATATGTATATCACTAGGATATTGTAGTACTTGAGACATGCTCATAATAGTAGGAATTTGTATATGTCTGACTCATAATATCGAACTTGTATATGCTTAAAGGGAACCCCCCACCACTTTTTTTGCCTAACAGCTAAAAATATCATTTAATTGAGTGTCAGCTATGCGTTCCACAAATATTTCTGAAACCCCCTGACTCCCCATGTATCATCCATAAAAACCTTTTTTATTTGTCCCGCGCTGTATGTTAATCTGTTTGGTCCGGTCCGATGGGCGTTGCCTCTTTTCCTTCACTCCACCCCTCCTCAGCTTGCTGTACGCATTCTTCTCCTTGAATATTGCAGATCGCACACAGATTTTGCGCGTCGCATGCGCATTGAAATGTGATCTTGCGCGTGCCCAGTATGCTTTGCCCAACTGCGGGAAAAGCCAAAAATCAGTAGTCCGCATGCACCAGCATATGCATTTGTTTCTTATGTCCTGGAAGAATGCGCATGCCAAATCATTGTGACTGTTCCCCAGGTGACACATATTTCCTTCTTGATGTACACTTTGTGTGTGTGTGTGTGTGTGTGTGTGTATGTATGTATATTATATATATATATATATATATATATATACATATATATAAATTGATTTTGACTAATAAAATGTATTTGTTCATATTTATGAAGTCAGCACACCATTCTCTTTAGTTCTATATGATACTGGAGTTTCTTCACATATTGTTCAGCTGATACATCCACATAGGAGTAGTCACATGATGCAATTATTTTCTACCTATCTGTGTAGTTTGTCTGAAATTTTCTTAACCCCTTAGTGACGAGCCAATTTGTTACTTAATGACCAAGCCTATTTTTACAATTCTGACCACTGTCATTTTATGAGGTTGTAGCTGTGGAACGCTTCAGCTGGTCCCACTAATTCTGAGATTGTTTTTTTTGTGACATATTGTACTTCATGTTAGTGGTAAAATTTCTTCGATATGACTTGCGTTTATGAAAAAAAAAAAGGAAATTTGGCTAAAATTTTGAAAATTTTGCAATTTTCAAACTTTCAATTTTTGTGCCCTTAAATCAGAGAGTCATATTGCACCAAATAGTTAAGAAATAACATTTCCCACACGTCTATTTTACATCAGCACAATTTTGGAAGCATAATTTTTTGTTAGGACGTTAAGAGTTAAAAGTTGACCAGCGATTTCTCATTTTTCCAACAAAATTTACAAAACCATTTTTTTAGGGACCACCTCACATTTGAAGTGAGTTTGGGGGGTGAATATGACAAAATACCCAAAAGTAACACAATTCTAAAAAACTGCACCCCTCAAGGTGCGGAAAACCACACTCAAAAAGTTTATTAACCCTTCAGGTGCTTCATGAGAACTAAAGCAATGTGGAAAGGAAAAAATTAACATTTTACTTTTTTTCACAAAAAATTTACTTTGGAACCAAACTTTTTTTATTTTCACAAGGGTATCAGGATAAAATGGACCACAAAATTTGTTGTGCAATTTCTCCAGAGTACGCCGATTATCTGTATGTGGGGGAAAGCCACTGTTTGGGCGCATGGCAGGGCTCAGAAGGGAGGGAGCACCGTTTGAATTTTTTAACACAAAATTGGCTGAAATCAATGGCAGGCTCCATGTCGCGTTTGGAGACCCCCTGATATACCTAAACAGTGGAAACCCCCCAATTGTACCCTAACACAACCCTAACCCCAGCTCCACCCTAACCCTAGCCCAACCTTAACCTTAGCTCTAACTCTAGCCCAACCTTAACCTTAAGGCCGGGGTCAGACATGCGAGAAACTCACACGAGTCTTGCATGTCAAGACCCGCCACTTCCGCTGGCACTCGGACTGTATTTCTTTGTAGCCGCACTCTCTGGTCCCAAGTGCTGGCGGCAGTGCCGGGTATTCACATGCGAGACTTGTGCGAGTTTCTCGCATTTCTGACCCCGGCCTAAAATCTAACCCTAGCCCCATCCCTAAACCTAACCCTAGATATAACCCCAACCCTAGCCCTATTGGAAAAAAATACATATTTTTTATTTTATTATTTTTACCTAACTAAGGGGTGATAAAGGGGGTTTGATTTACTAATCTTTTATTTATTAGGGTCTATCACAGAGATCAAAATAAACCAATAGGAGAAATCTATTGTTGACGGTTGCCAGCCGGCAGATCTCGGCAGGCGCACTGCGCATGCGCCCACCATTTTTTTCCCGGAAGAAGTTGCCGAGGGCCGGGGGATACAGCTGGAGGGACCGTGGACATCCGGATAGCCGAGACCCCAGAGATTTTCCAATGCTGGGGGGAGCTACTACCTTATTTCTCAGCGCCGTTAAAAAGCGATGTTGAGGATTAAGTACCATTAACTGCCACTGCTAAAAGGCATATCGGCAGTCGTTAAGGGGTTAAAAGCACAAGATTAACTCTTAGAAGGACTGTTAGTATGATGGTTCTACATCAGCACCATTAACAACACTAGAGGACTCTGATTAGTTAAACTGTGCACATACAGGCTTGGATAACTGCTGTCTACCTCTGATGAGGTAGTGCGGCCAGCCAATCACAGTATTGCCATTACCAAGATGGCTACAGCATTACAGTGACTGGCAGACAATTTTTTTATTATTATTACAAACCATGTAATGCATCCATGAGTAATTAATAGAGTAACCCAAAACGGTGTTTTTATTGATATCTCTTATGCATGAATCAAAAATGTGTTTTCAAACTTATTGTTGAGGATAGATAAATATTTTAGCCTTATAAACCAAAAGTATAAATTGTTCTTGGCTTACAAATTAATGTAGAAATTTTTTCATATGTGGTAAATTATACAAAACAAGATACATGTGTTGTCCGGGCTAAACAAATTGATGAGTTTCATGATCTTATCCATAGGAAAAGTCTATGTATTGTTGTGTTTATAACTTTGCAGCAAAAGTAACATCTAAACTTTATTACATAGGAATGGTTCAGCAACTTCAGAAGATTTGTTCTGGAAGTTGGATGCCCTACAAGACTTTATCCATGATCTCCACTGGCCAGAAACAGAATTTGCCAACCATCTGGAGCAACGACTGAAACTAATGGCAAGTGATATGATAGAAGCCTGTGTTAAAAGGTTAGCTATTTCAAAAGTATTCATTTTAATGGTTTTTATTTGAGCATTAACAATAACGAGAATCTGTCATCAGGTTTTTGCCACCTAATCGGAGAGCTGCATAACGTAGAGGCAGAGACACGTTCCCTTTAATGTTTATGCAAACCTGATAATACCATTAGCCAAGAGATGGCCACACCTGCTTCCAATAAAATATACAACTAAATCAAAAATAGTGTTTAATAATTGATTGAATATGGTAAAAGCAAAAAAATAAATGTTGTAACACTATACCTTATCACATGTAAACCCGTTGGATTCTTACAAGTTTGTGCAAACTTTAAAATCAAAAACAGTTTCTTAAGCAAAAAAACTGTTATTTTTTTCTTTTCTTGGGTAAATTTTTTTTTAAAGTGAATATTGGTCACATCCTCTTCCCTATTATACAATATCGTTGCTCAAAGCAGTGCTGCTCTGGATCTATATAGGTTGATGGAATCCGTCGCCAGATCGGCCTGTACTTTAAACCAGAAAGGACATTGCTACATCCCACACTAAGTAGTATAAGTAAGCTGATAACGAGATATAATAATTTATTTGTCTGTTAGTCAAGATTTCACACATAATTGAGTTATTTTTTGTGTCTTATTTGGGGAGTTTTTTGTTTTTTTTAATGAAAAATGATTACAACTTTAAAGGAAATCTGAGGTTTTTGCTACCTCATCTTAAAACAACATAATTTAGGCGCAGAGAAGTTGAATCCAACGATGAATCACTCAGTTTACTGGGTGCAGCCGTTCTGACACAATCAGAGATTTTAGCCTCTCATCTAGCCAAATCAGATCTCTCCTACTTTGCACTGACGAGGACCAACAGTTCGAAACACCGTGTCTGCAAATGGAGATTCTGATTTGGCTTTTATCCTAAGTCATATTACAAGACTCGTTAAAGGGTTGATTGTGACTTGTAGGATCGCTACTTCCAATAGGTGGCGCTATAGAGTACAAGTCCTCTTTGTTTGAAGAGGCAATTTGCATATTAGATTTAGCAATGCAGCAGAGCTGAGAAAGCTAACCCCGCCCACACCAGACTCTGTATATACAATGTCTATAGACAGTGAGCTGCTCATCACAGAAGGGTGCCAAGTTGGACCAGGAAGCATACGCTTCTGGGTCCCAGCAATGATAAGCTCCTGTTGCTAAAACAATCATAGTAAATAAACAATAGGACAGAGCTTGATAAGAGAGACATCGCTGAAATCTGTGTTTTAACCCCTACAGCATGTGGTCTTTAGATTGCATAACAAAAATCTGCTGACAGATTGCCCTTAAGTCTCCTACTGGAAAAAAAGGAGTTTTCAATCCTCTGGTAAACCTGTCCCATTTCTGCAGTATATTTAAAACTTTAATCACTTTAAACTGAACTTTAATCACTCTATCTAGGTCCAGCTCTGCGTCTCTTCGTCCATCAGTGAGCATAGCAGCTAGAGCCATCAACTCGGCCCAAGCCTCTGAGCTCAGTTACTGATTGCAGTGCTGTCGACCTGGCATCAGTGCTGCACACAATAAGGCTAAGTGCACACGTTTGCAGAATGTTTGCAGAATATTCCTGAGCAAAACCGGACTTTTTTCGTGACAAAACGCGCGGTTTTTTTGCACGGTTTTGGTGCGTTTTTGCGCGGATTTGACGCGTTTTACCGCAATTTTTTCCTGAACTTTCTAGGTCAATAATATAGCGGGAAAAACGCTAGAATTCCGCAAAATTAATGGACATGTTGCTAGATTTTCCGCAATGCGTTTTTTTTCGCGGAAAAAAACGCACCATGTGCACAGAAATTGCGGAATTCATTCTAAATGATAGGATGCTTAATACATGCGTTTTTGACGCGTTTTTTCGCGGGAAAAAACGCGAAAAAAACGCAAATATTCCTGAACATGTGCACTTATCCTTACAGACACTGCAAGCAGAAGTGGAGGCTTAGTGCTGGACTCGGATAGGGTGATTAAAGCACAGTTTCTTTTATTGGTTTTAATTACAAAGATGTAATTAAAAATGTTATGTTTTAAAGATTGTGAACCATAAAATATGGCTTAGACGAAGTCATAACAGTATAAGGCTATGTTCACACGTTGTGTTTTTACTGCTTTTTTTATGCAAATTGAAAACTACTTCTTGCAGTACCTGCAAAACTATGATATTTCAGAAATCTCATGCACATACATTGTTTTTTTTCCTTACTGAATTGGAAAACTTCTGCTTTTTGAAAACTGCAGCATGTCAGATCTTTCAGCGTATTTTGACTCATAGAAAGCAATGGGAAAGTGCAAAAATGTTACCATCAGTTTTTGCTGTGTTTTTAGTAACAAAAACAGCTAGAGGAGGATGTGAAACCCATTTATTTTTGTGATTTTTCTCAAGTGTAAACCAAAATGTCTTGGTCTCCTCACCTGAGAATGGCAGCCAGGATTAGTATACCGTATTTTTCGAATTATAAGATGCACCCCAAATTTTGAGGCGAAAAATAGGAAAAAAAAAAAAAATTTTATAAAATGGTGGTGCTTCTTATTATCCATGCATCTTATTGCTTACCGGGGATGGTGGCTGTGGTGGAGCGGGGTCCTAGGGTCGCTACTGGAAGAGGCAGGAGTGAGGTGATTCTGCAGGCCGCAGACTGGGATGAGGGCGTGTTCCGATGTGCGGTGTGCCACTGTGGGTGTCCAGTGCTGCTGCGCTGTGTCCTGTGCTGAGATCTCATCTCCAAAAATCTTGGTACCAAGATTTACATCTGCGCATGCGCCGCCCCCCGGCGGCTTTTTTCCCCAAAGTCCACCTCACAGGAAACCACAGAACTGCAGGGGCTCTGGCCTTTCATAAAATGTCGGCAGAGCCCCCGCAGCAGCACCGGACACAGTGCAGCAGCGCGCCGATAATGTATATCCGCATTATAAGACGCACCCCCATTTCCCCCCAAATTTTGGGGAAAAAAAGTCCGTCTTATATTCCAAAAAATACGGTAGTTTAATTAAATTAATGATATATATTAAAGTAAACATTGGCTGACCAAGGTGTGAGATTGAATAATACCTGACCAACTGTGCTAATGTCTTAGGTAAACTATTCCAGACCAATTCTACTTCCCCTGATGTTTTCGCAATTGTATATTTTGTCATGAATTCATTACATTTATTGTTCAGAATAGTCACTATTTTTTAAGTCATACAAATCTTTTTACTTTAAATAATTTGATCAAATTTGCCCTTTTTTCCAAAAATGTTTTATGGCATCACATACATCTTGCATTGTTCATGCTTGTAGGGTGGAAGTATAGCTGATTTTTGGTACGCTTATTATGTACAAAATACATACTGTTATTATGTGTGCCTTAAAAATTCTGACTGAATTATTGATGTTCAACATTTTCCTCCAGTATATATCACTAAATTTCAAACTAAAATGGTTGCATATATTACAAATATTTAACAGCGTCTTGAAAAACCCTACACTTTATTTTTACATGGGCATCGGTTATGTTTGTGCAAAATAATGATTTCAAACAGTTCACTAAGAACATAAAAACCTTTGGTAACAGCATCAATACAAACTCATACAAGAAAAATCAAAAGCCTACCTCCACATTTGAATACATAGAAGAAACATAAAAAAATATGAATCTGATGTAACCAATAACAATTGCAAAATTGTCAGCTTTTTTCTATTCCTCTGCTGGAAAAAGTTAAATCACTAATTATATGCAGTCCAAAAAAGTGCTACTTTAGTGATTACTAAAATTGAAAAAAAAAACTGTTTTAGGCTGGTTTTACACTTGCGGATGGAGGTGCTGCGGAGGGCTGCGCACTTCCTCCGTGAAGCTCCGCCCAGCACCTCACCTCCGGTCTGCTCCGCCTATGTCTGCATGCGGCCTGCGTACCTATATTTAACATGAGGTGCGCAGGCCGTGCAGATGTTTGCTGATCCAGCATGCGTCGTGTTGGCAGTTTGGCGACCTGAGCTGAATTCACATGTTGCATTTTGTTGCGGTCGCCACACCGTCAAAACGACTCATGCGACGGCATCCGCATACATCTGCACTGCCTGCATACCTAATGTTAAATATAGGTACTCAGGCCGCATGCAGACATAGGCGGAGCTGACCGGAGGAGGTGCGTCGGTGAACGGAGCTTCACGGAGGAAGTACGCAGCCCTCTGCAGCACCTTCATCCGCAAGTGTGAAACCAGCCTTAAATACTCAAAATATGCTGGTCTTAATGGGGTTGAGGATGTACAATTAATAGTTCTGAAACTTATAACTCTTCTAAATTTTCCCTAATTTGTCACTATATAATATAGGACACGGACTGCATTTGAGGTTAAACTACAAAGAACAACTAAATCTACAGACCTGCGGATTCCTGCCTCTGTATGTACAATGTTTAATGTCTTGGTGGATGCCAAAAAGCAGTGCTCTAAGCTCTGTGTTTTTGATGGTGGACAAGAGGTGAGTACTTTACCATTACCCTGATAGAGTTTAGATTTGCTTGATAGGAAGAGAATAAAGGATCACGCTGAAATGATGTTGCATACGAAGCGGTAAACACCCATTACCCTCTGAGCAAATAAATGTTTCATATGTTTTTTTTATTTTGATCCTGCTTTTAGTTTGTTCTCATGTTCAACGTCTAGGAACATATATTTTTACAATATACAAAATATGCTTCAAGCAACTTGCTTTGTACACTCCCTGACAGAAGTTATGTTGCTTATCCATGTTATGTAAATAAAATCTTATAACCTGACGCTAAATTCATCCATTGGTTGTATAAATTATTCTTTTGAAAGCTGAAACCCTCCGAAATGTGGTTTAGGTTAAGAAAATAAATTGGCATCAATGCAGAAATATTGATCATTTAATGGGCACAGAATGGTCAGGTTTTGGCAAGTCAAAAGTTTTGTCGCCCACAGAAAGTAATGTGTATTCAAACAAGTAATTAACTTAAAATACAAATATATGTTGCATAACATTGGTGAATGAAGTTGTGGTGCTATTAGAGTCATATTTAATATTTTGTATGACTTCCATGAGCTTGAATGACTGCATCCATGCGGTTCAACAATGATTCATACAATTTATTAATGAAGTCATCAGGAATAGCAAAGAATGCAGTCTTACATGCCTCCCAGAGTTCATCTAGATTCTTTGGTTTTGTCTTCCAAGCTTCCTCTTTCATCCTACCCCAAACATGCTCAATGATGTTCATGTCTAGTGACTGGGCTGGCACCTTGATCTTTTTTGCTTGGAGGAACTTTGTTGTAGAGATGGATGTTTGAGATGGAGCACCATCCTGCTGCAGAATTTGACTCCTTTTATGATTTGGAATATAAAAGGTAGCTAATACTTCTTGATATTTTAGGCTATTGATATTGCCTTCCACCTTGCAAATGTTTCTCACACCCCCATACTGAATGTAACCCCAGACCATGACCTTTCCACCACTAAATTTAACTGTTTTTTGGGTGTATTTTGGATCTATACGGGCTCCAGTAGGTCTCCTGCAGTATTTGCGGCGGCTGTGGTGTAATTCTACTGAAGATTCATCAGAGAAATCCACCTTCTGCCACTTTTCCAGCGTCCATCTGTTTAGCAGGCTGTGGGACTTTGCAAATGTCACACGGTTTTTTTTATTTGCCTTTTATTTAGTCTGGTTTCCCGGGGCACTGATTTCGACCAGGAGGCCATTTCGAACAAAAATCCAAAAAAGTCTATTGACACGGGACTTGAGGTGACCAGCCTGTTGGAGCTTGCTGCAGGGGAAAAGGGGCTTCTTTGATTTTCAACCAACAAATTTTTCCCCCTACAGTTTCTTGCGGGTCTGCCGGACCTGGGCTTGTCAAAACACTCCGCCTTAAAATCTTTTTTTAATTCTTTGTATTGACCTGAGAACTTTAAAAGGCCCAGCCCCTTGCAGGGATTGGCTTCGCCTTTTGAAATCCGGGTTTTTGGTCGCGGGGTATTTTTGCCAGTTCAGAGCTAAGTTTAGTTCAAGGAAGGGTTTGGGGCGCGGGTTTCATTTTAACACCCCCACTAATTAAAAAGACATTTACTGAGACAGGGGAGGATGAAACTGGATTGGGGATTATATGACCAGGGGGACAAAACTTTTGTTTTTCCAAAATCGACCATTCTGTTCCATTAAATTTTATATTTCTGCAAAAGAGCCAATTTTTTTTTCTTTTAAAAAAAACCCCCTTTCAGAGGGTTTCAGCTTTCAAAAGAAAATTTATTAAAAATGGATGAATTTAAAGTAGGTTATAACTTTTATTACAAACATGGAAAGGGCAAATTCGTTGGGGGTGTATTGTCAACAAAAAATCTAATTTTTCTTCCCCCCTGTACTGTACAAGCATTTGCAGATTTCTTGTACAAAAAATTACAATAAAAAAAAAAAATTTTTTAACTTACGGTCCTTTTAAAATGATCCCCCATTGCCGCTGCGGATTTTACAAAATTATAGCCAAATTGGGAATTTTTCCGGTGTTGAGCTTTTAATATTCTGAAATTTTTGCTTGTTTGGATTACAGCTCAGGGAAAATTAAAGACCCTGCAAAATTTTTAGTTTCTGATTTTTTTCTTTTAATATTTTTTTTTGAGTAAAATGTAAATTTTTCCCTTTTTTTTAAAAATCTGACAACATGTCCCGAATTTCCCCCAATAAATTTTGATTTATTTTCAGAAAATGGAAATGCCAAATAACAAAAAAAAGCAGTGCTTGCAGACCTCAAAAATGCTAAGAAAAAAATTCTAATCATTTAAAACAATACTAATGTTTTTTAACTCAGGAAGTTTAAAATCAATATTTATGGGAAAAACCTGATTTTTTTTCCAGCTTTCATGGT
>JARQOD010000004.1:254603222-254739570 GCA_033576555.1 Oophaga sylvatica | reverse complement strand
ACTACTTAGAAATTTGATGGTGTGGTGGAAAAACCAGATATAGAAGAAAAGACCATATTTATATAGGTCAAGAGGTCATTATTCACACACTATCTAATAAGTGTGTATACGCTAAGCGGATGCCTGCATGCTTAAAAGGTATATCGCATCAACAATGATAAGTGTGAAAAAATATGGTGGTTCTCAGATGAAACAACCATAGGTTAGTTGTTCATTTAACCCCTTAGGGGCTACTGACTCCATTCTAAAAATCCACTGAGACTCCTACTGTAATAGTAGCCTATCCCAGTTCCACTGTCTACCGTTTTGTTTAATGACTTTCAAAACACAGAAAGTCAGGACATCTCCGTTTCCCTGGGGTATGTGTCCGACGGCGAGAATCCTTTCCCTCAGTTTCCTTCTAGTTTTACCTATATAGTTTTTAGGGCACAAGCATGTTACAAAAAGAACAATTTCCACACCTGAATGTGCCACAGATCCTCCTGTCAGGCCAGGTACCTTCTGGTCTTGGTCTCGTGTAGTGACTATGCACTAACCGGTTTTTGCAAAACGTTTGCACCGTGTGAAAGCTTGCATGGAGACTATTGAATCATGCGAAAAGTTAAAAAAAAAAAATATAAACGTTCAAATCAGCCCCCTTTTGCTCCATTCAAAATTTTAAAAAAAAGTCAAATACACATATTTGGTATCGCCGCGTTCAGAATTCCCCAATCTATCAATATAAGAAAGTATTAACCTGATCGCTAAATGGCGTAATGAGAAAAAAATAAAAAATGCCAGAATTACGTTTTTTTGGTTGCCATTAAATTTCAATAAAATGCAATAACTAATGATCAAAAGATTGTTTCTATACCAACATGGTATCAATAAAAACGTCAGCTTGGCGCACAAAAAAAAAACTCATCAAGCCCCAGATCAAGCCCCAGAAAATAGAGATGCTATAGGTCTCGGAAAATGGCACAATTTTTTTTTTTTTTTTTACAAATTTTGGAATTTTTATTCAGCACTTAAATAAAAAAGAACCTATACATGTTTGGTGTCTGTGAACTCGTAATAACCTGGAGAATCATAATGTCAGGTTGGTTTTAGCATTTAGTGAACATGGTAAAAGCAAAAAACAACTCTGGAATTGTACTTTTTTTTGCAATTTCACCACACTTGGAATTTTTTTCCAGTACAGGATATGTTAAAACCAATGGTCAATGGTATCGTGCAAAAGTACAACTTGTCCCGCAAAACACAAGCCCTCACATGGCCATATTGACCGAAAATTAGTAAAATTATGGTTCTGGGAAGAAAGGGAGCAAATAACAGAAATTTAAAAACTGAAATACCCCTGGTTGTTAAGGGGTTAAGGTGTTGTCAAGCTAAATTATATTAATATGTTAGAAATGCTAATCGAATAAACTTAACATACTTTCATTTCAATAGCTGTCCTGATTTCAGCATGCGCTTGTTCCGCAACAGAAAAGGGGATTGCTCACCTTTTCTGTGTCAGTCTGACATGTTTCAAGGGGGCTGTCTGTCTGGCTCAGTTGAATAGTTAAGCATCAGCCATAATAGAGAAGGTTGTTAACTTGGCTATATATTTTTAATATATCTATTAAAATACAAATCTTAAATACTGAACAATGTTTTTTAAATTCCTATACCTACTCCAAGCCTTATTCGTCCATTGACATTGTGTGCCTGAATTATAGAAAATAGTATATTATCACAAAAATACATATTTAAATTATGTTGTAACCCCTTATCGACCTTGGATATAATCAGTACCTCTTGGTCGGCTGGTACTTACTGACCTTTGACGTACTGAGTACGTTCAGGCGATTTTACACGCACAGAGGCTGATTCTGACAGCTGACATATGGCACTCAGTTCAGGAGCGTTGCCCACACCATTCCCTGCGCTGATCACTATACCAATATGATCACTGCAACCCTAGATTAATTCATCAAGAGGTGTATTTTGTAAAATGGGGTCACTTATGAAGGAGTTCTACTGTTTTGGCACCTCAAGAGCTCTCCTAGTGGGTCATGGCACCCACAAACCATAACAGAAAAATCTGCACTATAATATGGCGCTCCTTCCCTTCTCAGCTTTGCGAAAAGTATGTCCTGTTTTTTGTAGGGTATTGACGCACGCAGGAGAAATTTTTACAACAAACAGAGATCCATTTTTTTCTGTTAGCCCTTAGAAAAAATTAAAACCTTGGGGCTAAAACACCATTGTAGTGGTAAAAATGTAATTATTCTTTCTTCACCGCCCTATAGTATAAAAATCTGTGTGACACGTGTCAATATTATCACTGCACCCCAAATTAAATCATTGAGTAGTGTGGTTTGTAAAATGAGGTCATGGGAAGTTTCTACTGTTCTGGCACCTCAGGTGCTCTGCTAATGTGACATGGCACCCTCATACCATTCCAGCAAAATCTGAACTCCAATATGGGGCTTCTTCCCTTCCGAGCTTTGCACTGTGCCTCAGAATTAGTTTTTGACCACATATGGAGTATTGTTGTACTCAAGAGAAATTGAACAACTGATTTTGGGGTCCATTTTTTGCTGCTATCTATGTGAAAATGAAATAATTTGGGGCTAAAACAACAGTTTCATGGGAATTTTTTTATATTTTTTCATTTTCACAGATCAACGTTGTAAAATTCTGTGAAGCACCTGGGGGTTCAAGGTGCTCACCACACTAGTTAAATTCATTGAGGGACCTAGTTTCCAAAATTGGGTCACTTGTTTTGGTTTTCCACTGTTTAGGCACATCAGAGGCTCGCCAAACACAACATGACACCCGCACACAATTCTGTCAAAGTTCCAAAACGTCACTCCTTCCTTTCTGAGCCCTGCTGTGCACCCAATCTGTACTTTTCCCCAAAATATGGGGTATTGGTGTATTCAGGAGAAACTAAAAAAGTAATTGTATAGTGCAGTTTCTCCTGTTACCATTATGAAAATACAAAAATTTTGGGCTAAAAAACATTTTTGTGGGAAAAATTTTATTTTATTTTTTTTATTTTTACTGCTGAATGTTATAAACTTCTGAGAAGCACCTGGGGGTTGAAGGTGCTCACCACACATCTAGATAAGTTCCCTGAGGGGTCTAGTTTCCAAAATGGTGTCACTTGGGAGTTTCCACTGTTTTGACACATCTGGGGCTCTCCAAATGCGACATGGCATCTGCTAATTATTGCAGCCAATTTTGCATTAAAAATTCAAATAGTGTTCCTTCCCTTCAAAGCCCTGCCATGTACCCAAACAGTTGTTTTTCTCCACATATGGGGTATTGGTATTCTCAGGAGAAATTGCACAACTAATTTTGGGGCCCATTTTTTCCTGTTACCCTTATAAAGAAAAATTGGGTCTAAAGTGAAAATTTTATGAAAAAAAATAAATATTCATTTTTTCCTTCCACATTCCAAAAATTTCTATGAAGCACTTCAAGGGTTAATCAACTTCTGGAATGAGGTTTTGAGCACCTTCAGGGATGCAGTGTTTATAATGTGCAACATTTGGGTATTTTCTGTCATTTATACCCCTCAGTCACTTTAAATTTGGTACCTAAAAAATGGTTTTGTAAATTTTGTTGAAAAAATAGAAATTGCTGCTCATAGTATACATGACCGCCCTCCCCATACTGGTATACATGGCCCCTAATCCCTATCCTGGTATACATGGCTACCATTCCTGGTATACATGGCCATCATCCCCATCCTGGTATACATGGCCCCTCTCCCCATCATGTTATATATGGCCATCATCCCCATCCTGGTATACATAGCACTCATCCACCATCCTGATATACATGGCCCCTTCATCACCGTCCTGATACACATGGCCCCATCACGCTGCACACTTAAAAAAAAAAAAAAACACACAATTACAGTTCTAATTCTCTGGGAGGATCTATCGGTGTGGGGAGCAGTGAATATTAATTTTCTTTCAACAGCTGCCACAGCGTTACCTGCAGCAGCTGGCTGCTGCCTCCTGTGACCCGCTCCTCCCATCCGCAACCTCAGGGTACATATATATATATATATATATATATACACACACACACACACCGTATTTTGCAGATTATAAAATGCTCCAGATTATAAGACACACCCCAAATTTTGAGATGAAAAATAGGAAGAAAATGTTTTTGATAAAACGGTGGTGCTTATAATCCATCCATACTTGGATGAGAGGGTGTTCGGATGTGCAGCGCGCCACTGCGGGTGTCCAGTGCTGGTGCGTGCCGAGATCTCCATCTGTGCATGCGCTGCCCCCAGCAGCCATTTTCCCGGAGTCCACCGCATAAAAAACCATGGAACTGCGGTGGCTCTGGCCTTTCACAAAATGTCGGCAGAGCCCCCGTAGCAGCACCGGATAACCCCAGCAGCACCAGACACCCGCAGCGGTGCGCCGTACATCCGAGCACACCTTCATCCCAGCCTGCGGCCTGCAGCAACGCTCCACTCTTTCCTCCTCCAGCTGGGACCCTGCTCCACCGCAACCGGTAAGGCATAGGCACATTATTTGACCCACCCCATTTTCCCCCCAATTATGGGGAAAAAGTTTGTCTTATAATCCAAAAAATACGGTGTATATTAAGGAACCACTGCACAGTTTTATAAAAATCAGCTTCTCTACATGTCTGACAGCCATTCCATTCCAGTGTCATTGGATTTCCAACCAGAGTACACCTCATTCTACTTAATTTGCTTCTGATTAGGTGATCACCTGAACCAAATCTTATTTAACGAAGGAAAGTATAAAAAACACTGCTGTGGTGTTCTCAATCCTCTTGCAATAGGACAAGCTGGATGGCAAAACAAGTGCTAGTAATATCCCAAAAGTAATAGGAATGAAAAAATAACTTTTAACCATGCCAAAGGAGTTGAAAATAAAAGTTTTGGGTGAGGAAAAGAAGTTCTCAATTCTGGCTTTACTAGGAGAGGCTTACAGTGAGCATCATGTTGCCTCCATCCTTAAAATTTCTAAGACGGCAGTCCATTACAACAAGGTCAAGCAGCAGACATTGGGGACAACAAAGCTACAGACTGGCAGAAGGCAAAAATGACTCTCCACTGACCGGGATGACCCTCATCTTATTTGAATCTCAGTCAGCAACTGCAGGATGACATCAAGTGACCTACAAAAGGAATGGCAAATGGCAACTGGGGTGAAGTGCAAGGCAAGAACAGTTCGTAACAGGCTCCTAGAGGCAGGGCTCAAGTCATGTAAAGCTAGAAAAAAGCCTTGGATCAATGTTAAGCAAAGGAGAGCCATGCTGAAGTTTGCCAAAGACCATAAGGATTGGACCATAGAGGACTGGAGTAAGGTAATCTTCTTAGATGAGTCTAATTTTCAGCTTTGCCCAACACCTGGTCGTCTAATGGTTAGACGGAGACCTGGAGAGGCGTACAAGCCACAGTGTCTTGCACCCACTGTGAAATTTGTTGGAGGATCGGTGATGATCTTGGGATGCTTCAGCAAGGCTGGAATTGGGCAGGTTAGTCTTTGTGAAGGACGTATGAATCAAGCCGCATACAAGGTTATCCTGGAAAAACAGTTGATTCCTTCTGCTCAGGCAGTGTTCCCGAACTCTGAGGACTGTTTTTTCCAGCATGACAATGTGCCATGCCACATAGCTAGGTCAATCAATGTGTGGATGATGGACCACCACATCAAATCCGGTCATGGCCAGCCCAATCTCCAGTCCTGAATCCCATTGAAAACCTCAGGAATTTAATCAAGAGGAAGATGGATAGTCACAAGCCATCAAACAAAGAAGAACTGCTTAAATTTTTGTACCAGGTGTGGCATAAGGTCACCCAAAAGCAATGTGAAAGACTGGTGGAAAGCATGCCAAGACGCATGAAAGCTGTGATTAAAAATCATGGTTATTCCACAAAATATTGATTTCTGAACTCTTCCTGAGTTAAAACATTTAGTATTGTTGTTTCTAAATGATTATGAACTTGTTTTCTTAGCATTATTTGAGGTCTGTAAGCACTGCATTTTTTGGCATTTGGACCATTTCTCATTTTCTGAAAATAAATACAAAATTTAGTGCTCGGAAATTCGGAGACATGTTATCAGTAGTTTATAGAATAAAAGAGCAATTTACATCTTACTCATAAATATACCCATAAAAAGAGAAATCAGACAAACTGAAAATTTTGCAGTGGTCTCTTAAATTTTGCCAGAGCTGTGTGTGTGTATATATATATATTATATTTTATATATATATATATATATACATATATATAGGACATCTGGACCGGACGGAAGACGTACCCCCCACTTTACTCCAAAATGTTGGAGGAAAAAAGTGCGTCTTATAGTCCAAAAAGTACTGTAATTACCTTAAAGAAATATCCAAATTACACTGCTTACTGCCACAGTAGGCAGATGATTTTTTTAATTCTGTGGCTTATTTTTCAGCTTTATTATATAGATTGAGACAAAATTAGTTCAGTCATCTCATCTTTAGAGAGTGGAAACGTTACATATTTTGTATTGCTGAGGCCTAGAATAGGCAACATTGTACATGGAGTGAAGGCTGTGTGCATTTTCTCTATTACGGTACTTTTTAGTCTCTGGAATGAAAGTTATGTAAAATTATCACTTCCTGGAAACTGTAACCTGTTTGTTAAATTTAATCCAACATTTTTTTTGTCTTCAATTAAAGTTGGGTTGTGTCCTAAAGTCAAAATAGTATGGTGCATACAGTACTGTGCAAAAAGTATTAGGCAGAATCTGCTGTGTATGCTGCTGATAGTTGGGTAGGAGCAGCCAAACTCTGCTACAAAGGTGGTGTTGTGGAAGACAATTTCATGTCTTTTGTCATAGATCATAGCAAGACTGAGTACAGCCACAAGACAAAAGATGGCTATACTGCATCAGCAAGGTGGTATTTCCTGGGCAAAGATTTCAAAGTAGACTTGGGTTTCAAGGTGGCCCGTACAATCTCCTTTGAAGAAGTAACAAGAAATGTGCTACGTTGAAATCGTAGAAGTAGTGGTTGGTCAAGGAAACTTAGTGCAGTAGATGAAAGACAAATCATGCTTACTTTGTTTCAAAATTGAAAGATGTTCTGCAGTGATAATATCTCAGAACTAGCAGCAACCTACGAGACTTAGTGACACCCATCTACAGTTTGGAGAAGTCTGGCCAAAAATGGTCTTCATGGATTTATTGCACAAAAACACAGGAACTGGGGTGCAGAACAGTGGAAGCAGGTGTTCTGGACTGATGAGTTAAAATGTGAAATATTTGTCTATAACATGACAATTTCTGCAGGTAAAAATGAAACCTGGTGGAGGTTTCCTGTAAGTTTCTGACTGCATTTCAGCGAATAGTGTTGGCGATTTGGTCAAGATTAATAGTATTGAGAAATATTGGCAGATACTTATCCAACATGCAATATCATCAGGGAGTCTTCTAATTGGCTCCGAATTTATTCTGCAGCTAAACATATAGCCATTGTCATTAAGAACTATCTTCTGCATAAAGAAGAACAATGATTTCTGGAAATGTTGACATGGCTCCCAGAGAGCTCTGATCTCAATATCATTGATTCTGTGTGGGATTACATGAAGAAGCAGAAGGATTTGCACAAGCTTACTACCACAGAAGATCGTGGTTAGTTCTTCAAGATGTTTTCAACAATCTTCCTCCAGAGTTTCTACTAAAACTGTGTGCAAATTTGATGTTGTTTTGAAGGCAAATGGTGGTCACACCAAATATTGATTTAATTTAGACGTCTTCACTTAGCATTTTGGTAATGCATAAAAAAAAATAATCTATTAACACTTCTATTTTTGTAAGCAGCATTTTTCCGCACCTGCCTAAAACTATTGCATAGTACTTATAATCCGAAAAATACGGTATGTTCTTTATATTTAAGTCTGCCCCAAATTGAAGGCATTTCTCTGGCTGAAAAGAAAAGACTTCATGCTTGCGATCACGTGCCGACTAGATTCTTACTGCCTCTCTCAATGTTATATTGAGAGAAGCGGATTACACTATAGTCGGCATGTGATCGCAACTATGCACATCACATGTATGCATTCATGTGATCTCCCACTCCTGCTGCGAAAAGAGGAGATTCATGACAGTATGGATACGCCTTGCACACTGTAACGGTTCAGTAGTCTGACCCAGTCCAATTTTTCTTGTCGCTTTCAAAATTTGCATATTAAGTGAAGAGATGCAAAATTTACTGCTAAATAATACCATTGTCGCATAAAAGTGAGTCATAGTACAAATAAAGCCAATACTTTTCGTATTCGTGATTTACTTTTAATAGTATTAATTATTTGTGTTTATGAAGTTTGTTTCAGTGCTAGAAGGCGTTCTTTCAAAGTTGGCAAGATATGATGAAGGGACATTGTTTTCATCCATCCTTTCTTTCACTGTAAGTATATTTATAACATATGGATAATACTTATAATACAGTATATTGTACTTTTTGTGATTTTACGTGACTTCTCCTGTAAGACAAAAAAACATGTCATACACATGTATTATCTCTACATAGTCAAATCCTGGTATACTGTTCAACATAACTATCACTTGACCTACAACTTGACATTTTGCCTTCGTTATTACAGCTTATCTACTTGTACATATTGTGGGCAGGGCTCTGATTTCTTATTATACTATCTGTTATAAAATGTACACTGGGTGCCTATTCCACGGATTCAAGTTCCAGCATCAAAATATGGAATTGTCCTATGTCTGTTTCTTACCTACTCGTCATTGGTTATATAGTTATAAATAATGTTCATCCTACATGTTCATGCAGATCAGTGATGACCTCTTAAAGTGTCTGCATGTTCATATTACTTGAATACAGCATTTCTAAAATAAATATGGTGAATACATTCAACTATTAATATAATTACTGGGCATAGTTCCCTGTGATTGTTGTAGAAGCCAAACTTGTTAGAACCCTCTTGTTAGATTTTGTTTCAGTTTGCTGGTCACATGACCTTTTTTCCCTATTTAGTCTGGCTCCGCCCTTCTGGCTTTGCTGGACTTCATTGTATTATCTATTCTTAAGCTAGCCGGGTGCTTAGGTGCCTTACTCTGTCAGTTTTGCTTAATCTTAGGATCTCGTAGTAATTTGTTTTCTGTTTAATTTTCTCTGCTACAATTTCTGTTAGGAGGTGTCCACCTTTTCTCCCAGTCCCTAGATCTTGTAGGGATTCCTCCCTCGCAACTATAGGTCTTCGTTCAGACTAGCTGAGGACTTTAGCGGGTCTGGTCGCAGGATCAGGTTCCCCGTTACATCGTAGGGATCAAGCTCAGTCCTATTGTAGGGACAGAGTTCCCATCTTTCCTTAGTGCTTGTAGCAGTTCATAACAGTAAGTCCAGCCAAGAAATAAAAAAAAAAAAAAAAATCTCTAAGGAAAGATTTTCTGTTTCCATCATGGTCTCGGTTCGGGATTTGGCTGAACGCCTGCAGGGTCTCTCTCTGGAGGTGGCTGAGATCCAGCAACACGTGAGTAGTTGTTCTGGAGCACATTTCGTGGAGCCAAAGGTACGTTTGCCTGATTTATTTTTTGGTGAACAACAAGATTTTTTTTCTTTTAAAAATGCTTGCTTGTTGTATTTTCGTTTGAGACCCAGATCCTTGGTGATGAATCACAGCGCATAGGGTTTATAATGTCACTTTTGTGCAAAGAACCTCAGGACTGGGCCTTTTCTCTGCAGCCTAGTGATCCATGCTTTGGATCAGTGGATGTTTTTTTTTCTGCTTTGGGGTTGTTGTATGACGATCCGGATCGTGTTTCATCAGCTGAGACAGAGTTGAGACGTTTGAGACAGGGATCGGGTAATGTGGAAAAATATTGTACTCACTTCCGTAGGTGGTCCACCCAGGTGGGCTGGAACGATTCAGCTTTGAAAAGTTTATTTCTTGCAGGATTAAGTGAAAGGGTTAAAGATTTGCTGATTGCTTATCCTATACCTGGTAACTTGCAAGAGGCTATGCAATTGGCCATACGGGTGGATAGGAGACTGCGTGCAAGGGTTAATGAGAGTAAATCTGCTTTGTCAGCTCCAGGTTTGGAGAAGGAATGTACTGACATTGCAGAGCCGATGGAAATTGGAGCAATGGCACCTCACTCTCGGGAAAAAGAACGCAGATTTGCTCAAGGTTTGTGTTTCTACTGTGGTAAATCTGAGCATTTCATTAAGAACTGTGCGCTTCGAATGAATAAAGAGAAAAAAAAAATGAGGTCAGTTTTGCCCGCATAGCTTGTTTAAACAATAAAGGTGTCTTTCTTTCTGCTACCACAGGTGTTGAGGAGGAATTAATGGAGTTTCGGGTATTTGTGGATTGTGGTTCAACTCTCAATGTGATTAATGGGAAATTTTTGGAAAAACTAAAATTAAAACCCAAACTTCTGTCTTCTCCTATTAATGTGGTGTCTGTGGATGACTCTCCCTTGAAAAATGTTACTCACCATATCTGTGAATTTCCTCTTACTATTAATGGTGTTCATCAAGAGAATTTGGATTTGGTAGTTTTGAATAATTTGCCCTCACCGGTGATTTTGGGGTTACCCTGGTTAAAATTGCACAATCCGGTACTGGATTGGTCTACCAATGAAATTAAGTCCTGGAGTCCTAAGTGTTATGACAAGTGTTGTAATGGGCGTATTGCTGCTGTAGTTAAGGGGGAGTTACCTGTACCTATTCAGGATTTTTGGAAAGTTTTTTCTGATAAGGAATCGCAGGTATTGCCTCCTCATAGAGAATATGATTGTGCAATTGAATTTGTCCCTGGAGCGACTCTTCCTAAAAGCTTTATTTAATTTGACTATTCCTGAGAGAAAAGCTTTGGAGGAATACATACAGACAAGCTTGGCCGCCGGTCACATTAGGCCTTCCAAATCTCCTGTGGCGGTTGGATTTTTTTTTGTTAAAAAAAGGACGGCGGTTTACGGCCTTGTCTAGACTTTCGTGAGATTAATAAGATTACTGTACGCAATACTTACCCACTGCCATTGATTCCTGATTTGTTTAATCAGTTAGTGGGGGCCAAGTGGTTCTCGAAAATTGATCTTCGAGGGGCATACAATTTGTTGCGCATGAAGGAGGGGGATGAATGGAAGACTGCGTTTAACACTCCACTGGGTCATTTTGAGAATCTGGTTATGCCTTTTGGACTTACCAGTGCTCCGGCATTTTTTCAGAATCTTATTAATGACATCCTTAGACCTTTGATCGGCAGAAGTGTGGTTGTGTATTTGGATGACATTTTGATTTATTCACCGGATTTGGAGTCTCATTGGAGGAGTGTGCGTGAAGTATTACAGTTACTGAGTGATAATTCACTTTTTGCCAAACTAGAAAAATGTGAGTTCGCTGTACAGAGACTTAGTTTTTTGGGCTACATTGTCTCCAGTGAAGGTTTTGAGATGGACCCTGTGAAAGTGCAAGCTGTGCAGGATTGGCCTAGACCTATTGGTGTGAAATCAATACAGAGGTTTTTGGGGTTCGCCAATTATTATAGAAAATTCATAAAAAAAATTTCTGTGGTTGCCAAACCTCTGACCGATCTCACCAGGAAAGGTGCTGATGCGGTTCAGTGGACTACTGAGGCCATTGAGGCTTTTGTGTTGCTAAAGGAGAGGTTCAGCTCTGCTCCCATCCTTACGCAGCCTGATGTGACTAAACCATTTTTGGTTGAGGTTGATGCTTCTTCTGTGGGGGTCGGCTCGGTGTTGTCTCAGGAAAAGACGGATGGAGTACATCCCTGTGCTTTTTTTTCAAAGAAATTTTCTGAGTCTGAACTAAATTATGATATCGGTAATCGGGAATTGTTGGCAATTAAACTCGCATTTGAACACTGGCGTCATTTTTTGGAGGGAGCGGAATTTCCCGTTCAAGTCTTCACCGATCATAAAAATCTGATCTACCTTGATGCTGCCAAACGCTTGAATGCCCGTCAGGCTAGGTGGGCACTGTTTTTCTCACGCTTTAATTTTACAGTTACTTACATCCCAGGTACTAAAAATGTTAAAGCTGATGCTTTGTCTCGCAGCTTTTCTCCTATGGTGGGTACTGAGGAGGAGGAAAACATTTTGCAAGAGGGGGTTGTTATTGCGGTTTTGGACTCCGTGTTGGAAGATGAGATTCTTAAAGCACAGGAGAATGCCCCATCTAACACGCCGCATGGGAGGTTGTTTGTGCCTGGTACCCTGAGGAGAGATTTGTTTGTTGAATGTCATGACTCTCGGTTGGCAGGTCATCCTGGAATCTCTGAGACCAAGAGACTTGTGGGTCGCAGCTTTTGGTGGCCTGGATGGCAGAAGGAAGTCATTAAGTGGGTGCGTCAATGCACTGTGTGTGCTAGAGCTAAGTCTTCTCATACTCCTGCTGCAGGGTTGCTTTGCCCTCTGGAGGTCCCTAGTGCACCTTGGACACATTTGGCTATGGACTTTATTACTGACCTTCCCCCTCTGAGGGTTTCACTGTCATCTGGATGGTCGTGGACCGTTTTAGCAAGATGTGTCACTTGGTTCCTTTCATCAAATTGCCCTGCGCTAAGACTCTCGCTAAGGCCTTTGTCAAGGAAATAGTCAGACTACATGGTGTTCCTACTGACATTGTTTCTGATAGGGGACCTCAGTTTGTGGCTCGTTTTTGGCGCGCCTTTTGTGACAGGTTGGGAGTTCATTTGTCGTTTTCATCCGGATATCATCCTAAGTCTAATGGCCAGACAGAAAGGAAAAACCAGGATGTTGAGCAGTTCTTGCATTGTTTTGTGACTGATAATCAAGAGGGGTGGTCTGAGTTTCTGCCACTTGCTGAGTTTGCTCTTAACAATCATACATCCGCTTCTGCTGGTTGTTCGCCTTTTTTTTGTTGTACTGGGAGACATCCGTCTTTTGGGTCATTTTCCAAGTTAGGATCGGCTGTACCTGAAGAGGAGAATTTTTCTGGTGTGTTGGAGAGAGTTTGGACTGATGTGCGTGGTAATCTTCAGGAGGCTAACAAAAGATCCAAAGTGTATTTTGATAGAAAACGACAAGAGGTTTTGTTTGCTATTGGTGACATGGTCTGGTTGTCCTCTAAGAATCTGCGCTTGAGGATTCCGTCTAAGAAATTGGGTCCCAAGTTTGTAGGGCCCTTTAAGGTGCTTCAGGTTATTAACCAATCTGCTGTTAAGTTGGAGCTTCCAACCTCCTGGAAGATTAATCCGGTGTTTCATGTTTCTCTCTTGAAAAAAGCAGAGGTCTCAGATGGAGACGTCTCGGCCACTGTTCCCCTGGTGGTTGAGGACGGGCAATATGAGATTTCCCGCATCCTAAATTCTAGACGGTATAGAGGGGGTTTGCAGTACCTCGTCGCTTGGAAGGGTTATGGACCCGAGGATAACTCATGGGTGAGGGCGGATGATGTTTCTGCGTCTAGACTTGTCAGAGCGTTTCACAAGAGGTTTCCGGATAAGCCTAAGTCCTAGGGGATCCGGAGGATCCTCTTAGAAGGGAGGGTACTGTTAGAACCCTCTTGTTAGATTTTGTTTCAGTTTGCTGGTCACATGACCTTTTTTCCCTATTTAGTCTGGCTCCGCCCTTCTGGCTTTGCTGGACTTCATTGTATTATCTACTCTTAAGCTAGCCGGGTGCTTAGGTGCCTTACTCTGTCAGTTTTGCTTAATCTTAGGATCTCGTAGTAATTTGTTTTCTGTTTAATTTTCCCTGCTACAATTTCTGTTAGGAGGTGTCCACCTTTTCTCCCAGTCCCTAGATCTTGTTGGGATTCCTCCCTCGCAACTATAGGTCTTCGTTCAGACTACTGAGGACTTTAGCGGGTCTGGTCGCAGGATCAGGTTCCCCGTTACATCGTAGGGATCAAGCTCAGTCCTATTGTAGGGACAGAGTTCCCATCTTTCCTTAGTGTTGTAGCAGTTCATAACAAAACTAACCTTGATAACGGAGATATTTAGAGAGGTGGGACATAGAGGAAGCATTATGGTCTTTAAGGTCTTGTTTACATAAGTTAAAATTTGTTTTGTTGATGATTCTTGTCTAGATGAAAGGTGGGCAATTTATTTTCCAGAGGGGCCATATGAAAGATCATGACTGTTGTGGAGGGCTGAACAATTAGGCTGAAATTAATTCTGCTCAATATTAATATCAATGTATTAATTATAATTATTATAGTATTGATGATTATATTAATATTATTTGTATCACTTAGTATTGAGCAGAATTAAATATACGTACATCCTCCTATATATCATTTGAACCCCAATACAGCCCCCTCTATATGTCGTATGAGCCCCCACAGCCCTTATATACTGTCAGAGCCCCCACACAGCCTCCCTATATACAGCATGAGCCCGCCACAGCTTCCCTTTATACTGCATGAGCCCCACACAGCCTCCCTATATACTACATGAGCCCCATATACTCTCTATGTACTGGAAGAGCCCCATAGCCTCCACATGAGACCCCATATCCTCCCCATGTCCAGAATAAGGCCCCCATAGTCTCCACATGTCCAGCATGAGACCCCCATAGCATCTCTGTGTCCAGCCAAACATCCCATACATATGAAAAAAGGAACACCACATACTCACCTCAGTCCCATTCCCCTGGTGCTCTGCTTCTCTTCCTGTCTCCAGTGCCTGACTCTCCGCGATACACAGCTGACGCTATGAAATGACATCATCGTGTCAGTTGTTTCACATGCTGCTGCACCGAGCACCTGTAATTGGGTTGAGCAGTCATTCTGCGCTGAGAGTCCCTTTAAAGTGAATAGACTCCATCTAGAACATGGCAAGTGTCTCTCAATTAATGGGTTGTAAGAAAAGCCCTGGTGCTGTGTCCCTTAATACAGTGTGCCTGATCTCTCAACATAATTTTTTTTTTGAAGGCCCAATGTGTGATTGCTCTGTAGGGATGGAATACTCTTTTGCAACTCTTATCTGCATGGTCATCTGAGAAAGTGCCAGTGATAACTGTCCATTTTTGTATTGTGACATCACTGGAGGTCTCCAAGGACTTCCTTTAATAGGCTTTTTCAACCTCTATACTTTTTTTTTAACTAGGTGCTATGGGATGGGATGGCAGATAGTAGTCTATGAAACTATTTGATACCTTGATGGTTTGTCATACTGATGTATACCAGCCAAGGACCAACAGGACACCATTTGGGCCTTTATCCGAACAGTATATATTATTATTAAACTGGACAGACCTCTGGCCATGGAGAACTATGACTATGTCTATAGCATGTGTCAGTGTTTTCCTGACAGACACCATGAATGTTGGTGCAAAACATGATGTGAAAAAGTCCTAAGTAATTCCAAAGAAGTTGATATAACATTTAAGATCAATAATCTGTAAGCCTTCCCCAGTAGGGTCTATACTTCACTCTAGTTTGTGCATTAGTAGATATTTAAAAAAAAATGCAGGCCAAGGTTGATATTTATTAATACTTTGATTTACAGTCCTTTGCTTTAGTTTCTGAAACGCTTGCCCTTTCTTCTGCAGTTTCCATTATTACTGATGTGATATTGAATAAAACAAACAATGAATAAATGTAGATTGAATATACCTTACCATATTGTGCTAAAGGAGGAAGCAATGAAACCGTAGAATATTTATTAATATCTAAATTTACTTTTTTCTGTCTATTGTGTCTTTCATTTTTTATAAAGACACTTTTTGCAATTTGTCTCTTAGTGATAGTATTCCGAAGAGTGAATGAAAAAATGAAATTGCTTCATCTAGTATATAGGAAAGATGTGTATCTTCGTACCGTGTTAGCCAGTAGATAGAAAAATATTTCTCATCTAGTATAGTGATTTAATTAGAACAATAGTGAGTAATTAAGTCTGTAAGCGCAGTACTACTCTCAGATCATAAAAAGGTAATTATTTGTATAACTGTTCAGTATTGCATTGCATTTTCAGGTAAAAGCTGCCTCGAAGTATGTGGAAGTACCAGTAAGTGTTAGCATTTTGCATGTCCATTGCGGAGAATCGTTGCCAGGCATGTCCATCATTTTGTCATTAATTGCATGCTTTTTGTGTGTATGAAATAACAGTTTTTTTTAATATAATATTATGCTTCTCCTTTAACAACGGTTTTCTCTTAGAGACATGCTCATTTAGTCTGATAACTCAAAAGTGGTGTTTTTATGGCTATAGTACACGAATTGAAGACAATTAAGTAACATAGTCTTGATTAAAACTCCCAACATTTTTTGTATACAGCTCCTATGTGAACCTTATGTTCTCTATGGTTACAAAATGCAGCTTATTTTAGGTTTTGAAAGATGAAAGGGGCAGTTGTAACGGAATAACAAACCACGAGATTAGATACTACACATAGTTTACCTCGATGATGTCACCACTAGTCACTGATGTTGCGCGGCTTACGCGCTCATTTGACAGCGTGGGAACTTTGGGTGTGTGACCGGCGATAGTGATCTTACCGTCGATCAGGCACAGTGTTTGCCTCACTGTGATGCACATGACAGCACAACAAACTACCGGTGTGCTGGGGGGCCGAATTCAAACAGTAACGCAGACATCCTGGTGAAGTCTGTGTTCGAGGTCCGTGCCCGAACAGTAGGTGTTCAGTACGGACCCTCAACTTTACTTTTTGAGTTTGTCCATGTCTAATAATGAGGCTTAGATTGTAAAAGTGACTTTCAGTTCATACCCAGTAAGTTGGAAAAGCCATCACGATACCCAGGAGAAGACTGAAGCAGCGCTGGAAACTGTATAAGATGTCAATTGATAAGTATATTAACACGCCTGCACTATATTGCATATACAGTTAAACATGTTTAGGGAATAAAACATTTGTGGGAGTGCTTCTTATGTGTATGTATTTGGAGCTAAATTTAATTTGTTCCAATGTATTTGATTAAAACATTTTCAACATTTTGCATGTACAGTTCTTTTGTTTCCTTACACAGTTAACATTGATGTGTTCTAACTTCTGTGATCATAATTCCACTGATAAGTGCTCAGAAAAATGCAGAAAAGAGTTGCAGTTCCCTATCAGACAGTCATAGAGAGTTGACTTGTGAATTCTTAGTTATCCCCTTCGCGACCTTGGGATTTTCCATTTGGGCGTTTTTGTTTTGTTTCTCTCCTCCCAGAGCCATAATTTTTTTATTTTTCAGTCGATCTGGCTGTGTGAGGGTTTGTTTTTCCAAGGGATGAGTTGTACTTTTGAAAGACATCATCGATTTTACCATATCATGTACTGGAAAACAAGAAAAATATTCAATATTCAAAAAGTGTGGTGAAATTGCCAAAAAAAAGTGCAATGCCAGATTTTTTTTTTATCATTTTCACTAATTGCTAAAACTGACCAGGCATTATGATTCTCCAGGTCATTATGAGTTTGCAGATACCAAACATGTATAGGTTCTTGTTTATTTAAGTGGTGAAATAAATTTCCAAAATTTGTATAAAAAAAACCCGCCATTTTCCAAGATCTATAGCATCTCAATTTTTTGAGATCTGGGGCTGGGTGAGGGCTTATTTTTGCACGCCACCTGAAGTTTGATACCAGTTTGGGGTAGATACTATGTTTGATCACCTGTTATTGCATTTTATTGCAGTGTTGCGGCGACTAAAAAAAGGAATTTGGGCTTTTTGATTTTTTTTTTCTCGTTACGCCATTTATAGATCAGATTAATTGTTTTTATATTTGATAGATCAGGCATTTCCAAACTCAGCAATACCAAACATGTTTTCGTTTTGAATGGGGCAAAAGGGGGGTGATTTAAACTTTTTATATTTTTTTTAATATTTTTTTAAAACTTTTTTTTTTTTCACACTTTTTACTTGCTTCATTAGTCTCTTAGGAGACTTGAAGATGCGAACTGATCTCTTGTGCTACACACAGCAGGGGTCCAGCTCTGTTATGTGTAGCAAAAATGATCATCTCCTATGAATGCCGGCCATGGGCTAGCATCCATCGAAAGTCTGCAATGACAGGCAAAGGGGTTTTCTGCAGTCCCCCGGCTGTCATGCCAATCCATGAGCGCTTCACGATCATGTGACTTGCTTAAGGTAAGTGCAACTTAAATGCCTCTGTCAGAAATTGACAGCGGCATTTAACATGTTAACAGCTGCGGGTGGATCTCGATTCCACCTGCAGCTGTTAGGGGCACATGACAGCGGATCAGATCTACTGTCATGTGCCTGAAAAGATGCGGGCTCAGTGCCTCAGGGATGGAGGCGACCTATGAGGTACCTATACTTAATGGGTTGTAAAGGGAACCTGTCATCCAAAGATATACTGATAAGAAATTCAGAGTGTGAACCCAATGGGGACAGTGATGATGATGTCTGTAAAACGCTGTGGAATTAATGGCACTATCTAAGTGAGTAAAATAAATAAATAAAAATAGTAAATGAATTTAAGTAGAAAAAAAAATTGTTCCCAAATATAGACAACCCCTTTTAAGGATCTCCATTTCTCCTTTTATGCTACCATTCAAAAATACAAGTGAATGTACCACTCATGGCTTTTCTGTCATACAGAGCGCGCTATTAGTCTGAAGGATCACATCATCACTCTGACGCTGATAGCCCAGTCATGGGAGAAAAAATGATGTATAAAGAAAAATAAATTAAAATAAAAAAATAGAATGTTCTCCATTGTTTTCTTGTTAGTACAGTTGATTGCTGTTGCACTCGGGCACGCAAGGACTATTTTATTGAAATAGGAGGCCATAATTGTTAGGGTTTATTAAAATATTGACCTCACGCAAAGAAGTTCACTGGTAGCAAGAGAAGTTGTGAGCAGTAATTATTTGAAAATATCCTTAAGGAAGCGTTCAATTCTGTGTAGCTGTGATCATTTTGTTAGAGTCAATGGCTTGTTTAGGGAATAGTGAAAACCTCTGCACGGTCCCTTAGAGCCAAGTGGCAACATTGTTTTTCTCAGTGCACTTTTCCAGTTGGGAGAAGCCGCACTGTAGCCTAGTAACTCTCACACCACAACCCAAATATTTTTGTCTTATTGATGTAAACAGTAATCGTGAAGGTGATGTGCTTCATTGTGCCAGTTGATTTTGTGTGTTTGTAGCAAGAACAAAATGCTGGGGAATATTGGGCTGTCAAGACTTTGTTGCATGTAAAGTCGAATGATACATAATTACGCCCCCTAAAAATCGAATTGCAGGTTGTCTCAATATTGATCATATTTAACTTCAAACAGAGACATGGGTGCAGTGAGTTGGCAGTTCTTTAATATTCATTTCCAATATATGTTATCTCTTTGGTTACGTTCCCTCTTAGCATAAGCGTTGTTTTATTTCTGCTGTGTTTCTTATGCAGAAAATCTGCGTTTAGCAAAGTGGATGTGATTTTATTAAATCTTGTGCCTAGTGTGCATGTAAGGACTTTGTTGAGCATTGTATTTTTTTCTCTTTAGTCTTCTACGGAGAGCCTGAAAAAAACACTTGCTGAATCCCATTACTAAAGGCACATCAAAAACCAGGGGAAAATGCATTTAAAAAATGCAGTAAAATGCACTAATCAGAGCAAATTGCTATTGTATGTTTTGATGCAGGGTAGGACACTGACAGCTTGGGGCCCCTGTGCAAGAAATATGTCTGGGCCTTACTCCCTGCCCGGCATGCCTGTTATGATTCGGTAACCGAGGAGGATAGGAAAAAGACTAGGCAACCAGATACCCAGAGAGGTTGGTAACTTAGCGGATTGCAGACCCCTAAACTGACGACGCAATTAGAATTAGCTGTGGGACGTTCCTACGATGCCTTGACACAGCCAAAGAGTTAACTATGCCTAAAGAGAGAAAAGGGGAAAGCTAAACTGCCCGGAGTAGAGCCCCAAAGGATTAGCCCCCAAACATATATTGCCGGTGAGACAAGATGAAGCACAAAACACAGGCAGAAAATAGAGTGAGCAATGATGGGGCCCAAACTGTCTAGATAGAACAGGACAGGAAAGGATACTGTCTGCAATCCTGCAAAAACCGTAAGAAAAATTCCAGCACTTCTGATATGCAAAAATACTAAGGCCACACGACCTCTCACCCACTAAATCAGAACTCTGGTGTGAACTGGACGCAAAACAACAGGTACGGAAATAACAGGGGACTAGAAATACAGAAAAGCCTGACAAAACTGTGGCAATTGAAAACAGAGTCCAGCACAAGTCCCGGCAGGGAACCAGGCTGGACTCACAAAAGCAAGGCAGAAATCCGAGATGAGCAAAACGGAACAAATTCCACAAATGAAAACAGACAAATAACTTATCTGAAAGATGCAGGACAAAGCAGGAGGTGAGCAGACTTCCAAAAAGCTCAGGCAGAAAACCCAAATCACCGGCAACAGCTAAAGGAAGGCTGCTCACTTAAATCTTCCCCGTCTGTAACACCTGATCTCCAATCATCCTCTTCAGGTGAGAGACTTCTGTCCGCCAGACCAGCTCCATTACAAGCAGCAACCACCAGAGCGAGCCCAAACTCAGAAGCCAGATCCAAAGTGTTCACAACACATGCAGCTTATGGGGACAATCTGGCCGTAGGACTCGAGAGCATTTACCCTGAGCAACAAGCCAGATTGCCCTCATTATCACCGCCCTACAAGCTGGGGCATACAGAGAGTTCACAAGTGTGGGCCCTCCACACTTTCAAAAATGTATACCGTATATACTCATGTATAAGCCGACCCGTGTATAAGCCGACCCCCCTAATTTTGCCACAAAAAACTGGGAAAACTTATTGACTCGCGTATAAGCCTAGGGTGAAAAATGATTATGCCCCCATATGATGCTCCACAGATTATGCCCCCATATGCTCCACACATTATGCCCAATATGCTCCACAGATTATGCCCCCATATGCTCCAGATTATGCCCCCATATATTCCGCAGGGTAGAAGTGCAGGGTAAAAATTAACCTTTAATAATTTTATTTAAAAAGAACCAGCCGGTTCATATAGGGGAATAATGACCCAAAACAACAAAGACAACATTAATAACACCTAGACAATGGTGTAAAGTCACCACTCATTGATAGACACAGAATATATGAATAAACCCGTTAATGGCCTCAATGAATAATCTAAATAACATAAATGAGGTAACTGGTTTTACATAACATCAACAAATATATTTCAGAGCGTAGCTCAGAATATACAAGAATCCTCGTCAGTTTGCATGTACATAGATCATGCGGTAGCCTAAAGTGTGCACTGATGTATGTATATAAATATGTAAATGTATGTATGTATATTTTATATATACATACATCAGTGCACACTTTAGGCTACCGCATGATCTATGTACATGCAAACTGACGAGGATTCTTGTATATTCTGAGCTACGCTCTGAAATATATTTGTTGATGTTATGTAAAACCAGTTACCTCATTTATGTTATTTAGATTATTCATTGAGGCCATTAACGGGTTTATTCATATATTCTGTGTCTATCAATGAGTGGTGACTTTACACCATTGTCTAGGTGTTATTAATGTTGTCTTTGTTGTTTTGGGTCATTATTCCCCTATATGAACCGGCTGGTTCTTTTTAAATAATATTATTAAAGGTTAATTTTTACCCTGCACTTCTACCCTGCTGATTATACATATTTATATGATTGATAGATCCATTGCGTTTTTTGCCCCATATATTCCACAGATTATGCCCCCGTATGATCCACAGATTATGCCCCCATATGCACCAGATTATGCCCCATATGTTCCACAGATTATGCCCCCATATGCTCCAGATTATGCCCCATATGTTCCACAGATTATGCCCACATATGCTCCATATTATGCCCCCATATGTTCCACAGATTATGCCCCCATATGCTCCATATTATGCCCCCATATGCTCCATATTATGCCCCATATGCTCCATATTATGCCCCCATATGCTCCAGATTATGCTCCATATGTTCCACAGCTTATGCCCCCATATGCTCCATATTATGCCCCCATATGCTCCAGATTATGCCCCATATGTTCCACAGTTTATGCCCCCATATGCTCCATATTATGCCCCCATATGCTCCAAATTATGCCCCATATGTTCCACAGCTTATGCCCCCATATGCTCCAGATTATGCCCCCATATGCTGCACAATTATGCCCCATAGTATAGGCCTCATATGCTGCTGCTGCAAAAAAAAAAATGACATACTCACCTCTCGTCGCTGGGAGCAAGGTGCCGGTGTCCTGAGCAGGCGGGGGGTGTCACCGCTCGCTCAGGACCCCGGCACCTGAGATATTTACCTGTCCCTCGGTCCACCGCAGCGCACTAATCCCTCGGTCCGACTCCTCTGTGTGTGAATGATCAGGCAGGGGGCGGGGCGCACACTAACGACGTCATCGCGCCCTCTGCCTCATCATTCACACACAGAGGAGTCGGACCGAGGGATTAGTGCGCTGCGGTGGACCGAGGGACAGGTAAATATAGCATATACTCACCCCTCCGCCGCGCTTCCCTGCAGCCTCTCCTCTTCTCCCGGCGCTCTCCGCAGCGCTTCTGCCCTGCAGCGGTCACGTGCTACCGCTCATTAAAGTCATGAATATGTGCATATTCATGACTTTAATGAGCGGTGCCATGTGACCGCTGCAGGAAGGAGCCGGAGATCTTTGGAGAAGCAGGGGGGCTGCAGAGACCGCGGCCACGGAGAGGTGAGTATAATCCGACACCCCGCTCCCCCTCCCCCGCCGACCCCCGTATATGACCCGCGTATAAGCCGAGAGGGGGACTTTCAGCCCTAATAAATGGGCTGAAAATCTCGGCTTTTACATGGGTATATACGGTATATATTTTTTTTACTGAGATGGAGATATTTATCTCCATTAGGATTCGGTTCTGCTGAGTCCAACCATATATATATTAAATTATATGTCTGTTATCTATACCATTTGTTATCTGATAGGGGGTTATTCCTCAAATAAACCAAGGTATCCCCAATCCCGATGATAAGGGATAACTTACTGACTTTTGAGGGACTGACCACTGAGAGCCCCAGCAATACTGAGAACAGGACTCTGCATCTCAGCCATGAATGGATTGAAGGGGTGCATGCTTGATTTCTGTGCTATTCATTGTCTATGGTACTGATAGATATAACCAAGCGCAGCGCTCAGCAACTGTATAGATAATGAAGAGAGCAGAGGCTAAGCATGCACAACTCTGCTTCATTCAGGACAAGACGGCAGACAGAATAATGGCTCCATATATTACTCCATACAGAATAATGGCTCCATATATTGCTCCATACAGTATAATGGCCCCATATATTGCTCCATACAATATAATGAGCCCCAATGACTCATATAATGCTCTATGCAGAATGTGCTCCATATAATTTTCTTTACAGAATGAGCCCCATAAAATGCTTCATAGAGGATGGGTCCCATATAATGTTTCATACAGAATGAGCCCCATATAATGTTTCATACAGAATGGGCCCCAATATAATGCTTCATGCAGAATAGGCCCCATATAATTCTTCATACAGAATGGGCCCCATATAATGCTCCATACAGAATAATGGTCCCATACAATGCTCCATGCAGAAAAATGGCCCCTCTTATAATGCTCCATGCAGAATAATGGGCTGTATATAATGCTCCATACAGAATAATGTGCCCTATATAATGCTCCATACAGAATGGGAACCATATAATGCTCCATACAGAATGGGCCCCATATAATGCTCCATACATTAAAAAAAATCAAATACTTACCTCTCCCTCTTCCCGCCACAGGGCTGATCTCAGTGACTTCAGTCTCTCTGCAGTGCTCTTGACAGAGGACGCGCTCTAGTGACGTCATCGTGCCTTCTGCTCTGAGACATCACAGAGTCAGAAAACGTGGCAGAGAGAGGACCTGTAGAGGAACAGGGATAGATAAGTATTTCACACGGGGAGGCCCTACAGTGTGCCAGTGTCCCCGACGGTGAGTGGGCATGGCCAGTGGTGAACCTGGCCCTGCCTGCCTGCCTCCAAGGGTCCCCTTCCACCTCCGGGCACCGGTGCAGCTGTTTTGATGCGGACACCTGCAACAATAAACACCGCATTTCTGCATATGGGAACATGTACTTGCACACAAAAAATTTGACTAGATGCTGGAAAAAAGTGTTTCCGTGCAGATTTGCCAGACACATTTTATGCCATGAGTCCATGACAAGACGATCATGTATGAAAGGTGAAGTTTTTTGCATGTCATTTGCAATTTACAATATAGTACATGATACCTTATTCTGCAACTAAATTACAGCCTGTCAAGGTTGAGAAATATCAGACAGTTTTAGAATTTTTTTAGTCTAGGTCCATGCTTGTGTCACAGCCTCCATTGCAAGTCCAGTAAGGCGGTGTGCACTTGTTGCATTTTTGCCACATTTTTTTGCTTGGATTTGTTAACAAAACCTGAAGCAATCTTGACTCCAGCAAAATGAATGAGAAACCTGAATAGTCATGCACACGTTGAGTATTTGTGACTTGCAGATTTGGTGCAATAAATAATCTGCAGCATGTCACTTCTTTGTCTGTGTTTCCCCTGCGTTTTTCACCATTGACTTCATTCAAATCACTCAAAAACGCACCTAAAATGTACATTTTGTAGCTGTGTTTTTCCTGCCGAGAGCTGCAGAAATATTACTCAACGTGTGCACATAGCCTAATTTTTATTGGAAGAAAAAAAACAATAACATGCTGTGCTATTTTCTCCATTAAAATAATGGACATGCAAATGGAACACAAATGGACCCCATTATTTTCCTTTTGTTGTTTCTATAACTAAACAAAAAATGTTCTCCGAATGCCTGTCTGAACCTATTTTGATATAGGAAAGATGTGTATCTTCGTACCGTGTTAGCCAGTAGATAGAAAAATATTTAGACTTGAGAGTCCTCAGTGGTTGATACCTTTTAATGGCTAACTGAAAAGATGGTAACAAAATTGCAAGCTTTCGAGACTACTCAGGTCTCTTCATCAGGCTAGGACTTATACAAAATCTGAAGAATCTGTCATGTGTGCATTGCCACGAAGATCGTCGCGGTTGCACATTTTGACTTCTCACAGCTGATCTGCTGTTTCTTTGTGTTTGGCAGCTAGGGAGTTAATTCTGTCTGTGCTCGGTGCTGGGACTGGGTGCAGTTTCTCCCGGCTGCAATTGATTATTTGTTGATTGGTTTCCTTTAAATTCCTGGTTGTCTGCTTGGGGAGTTGCCAGTGAAACCTTCATGCAGACCACAGATAGGAATGAATCTGTATAGACTTTAGTTGTGAGCTCCTTAGTTGTTCTAAGCTCAACTTGGTTAGAGTTTATTTCCCAGACCATTTATGTTCCTTTGGTGTTTGAGTGTGTATGCAAGCGAGTGTTATCCTGTCTGTCTTATATGTCTAATCTGTGTATTTAGCTGAGATCAGCCCATATCCCTTTGGTGGTAGTCAGGATCCTTCTTAGGACTGATTACAGGGTTCAGGGTCTGATAGGAGACAGGGTTAGGTTGGAGACTTGGACCTCTGAACCATTATCAGTACCTCCAAGGTGAGGGATTAGTTAGGACCCCAGTTTAGGGTCAGGTTAGATCCCAGTCCACCTCTTTCCTGTTTCAGCTCATCAAGTCCTCAAGATTAACCCTGAGTTCAGCAGATATCGTGTCAGGTAAATCTATTCTATACTTACATGCTGATGTTGCTATACTAGTTGTTGTATAGAGTGTTGTTCCTGTATTAATAGTTTACTGACATTGTATACATATCATTAGACAGCGTGACATTTTCACTGGCCATAAAAATTATCTCCAGTTACCATGGATCCAGTAGCCCAGCTGGCTCTGCAGTTGCAGGGATTATCCATGGAGCTGACGGACATTAAGTCCAAAGTTTTGTCTCCCCTGGAGCAAACCAGAGTTGAACCTAAAGTAGCTCTCCCGGACAGGTTCACTGGTGGGCGAGACAAATTTTTCACCTTCCGGGAGGCATGTAAATTGTATTTTCGGCTTCGGCCTCGATCATCAGGGAGTGATGAGCAGAGAGTGGGAATTGTTATCTCACTTCTGCAAGGGGACCCTCAATCCTGGGCATTTTCCCTTCCTCCGGGATCCCCGGCTCTACTGTCTGTAGATCAATTTTTTACTGCCCTGGGATTGGTATATGATGACCCAGATCGGGTCTCTCTTGCTGAGACTAAATTACGTAAGATACAGCAGGGAGATCGTCCTGCAGAGGAATTTGCTTCTGAGTTTCGTAGATGGGCCACAGATACTCAGTGGAATGACCCAGCTCTTAGGAGCCAGTTTTGTCATGGGCTTTCTGATAAATTAAAAGACGTTTTGGCTCAGTATGAGTCTCCTCATTCACTGGAGGCTGCTATGGCCTTAGCTATCCGTACTGATAGACGGCTTCGGGAGAGGGGTGAGGTAACCCCACTCCCTGTTGTTTCTCCACCTACCACTAAAGTCCCTTATGTTGAGGTTCCCCTTGTCTGTTCGGATGAGCCTATGCAGTTGGGAGGGACATCATTTCGTAGGAGGGGATTGGCGGTACGCCGCAGGACTAGAAGATGTTTTTTCTGCGGGAAAGGGGGACATTTTGTTGGAGAATGTCCATCCCGTGCCTTGTTGAGCCAAAAGTCGCCGGAAAACTGTTAATCCCAGGTTGTGTGGTGGACGACAACCTGGGAGTATGTATTTCATCCGCCAGTTCTTCTCAGTTCCTTGTACCAGTGGAGGTGGTAGTTGGTACGAGAGTGGAGAGATTGTCTGTTCTTCTTGATAGTGGTTCCGGGGCTAATCTGGTTGACGCTCAGTTTGCTCAGGCTCAAGGTATGCATCTGAGTGTATTGGTCAAACCGATCCCTATATTCTCCATTGACGCCAGGCCTCTCGGCCAAGGTAGCTTTGTTCATGAGGTTCATAACATTGACCTTCGGGTAGGGGCAATACATAGGGAACAATTATCTTGTTATGTGTTGGAGGGTCTACCTACTCCCATTGTGTTGGGACTTCCTTGGTTGGTTAAACATAACCCTGTGATTAATTGGCAGTCCAGAGAAATAAGCCAATGGGGTGAGTTTTGCAAAAGCAACTGCATGAACACAGTCATCAGTGCGGTCGTGCCTAGTACATTGCCTCCTTTTTTGGAGGATTTTGGGGATGTTTTCTCTGAGGAGGGGTGTCAGGAGTTGCCTCCTCATCGCGTGTATGACTGCTCTATTAATCTCCTTCCTGATGCTAAGTTGCCTAAAGCTAGGTTGTATAATCTTTCTGGTCCTGAGAGGCAGGCTATGAAAGATTATATTTCTGAAAGTCTGGCCAAAGGGCATATTAGACCTTCATCTTCCCCAGTAGCCGCGGGGTTCTTCTTTGTGAAGAAGAAAGATGGAGGCCTACGCCCTTGCTTGGATTTCCGCGAACTTAATCGGATTACTGTTCGAGATCCGTATCCACTCCCTCTTATTCCTGATCTCTTCAATCAAATTGTTGGCGCCAAATGGTTCTCTAAATTGGATCTCAGGGGGGCGTATAATCTGATTAGGATAAAAGAGGGGGATGAGTGGAAAACGGCGTTTAACACACCGGAGGGACATTATGAGAACCTTGTCATGCCTTTTGGTCTGACTACTGCACCAGCAGTATTCCAACATTTTGTTAATGACATTTTTCGTCACCTTGTGGGGCTATTTGTGGTTGTATATTTGGACGACATTTTAATTTACTCGCCAGATCTTGTCTCATCAGGAGCATGTGAGACAGGTGTTGCAGATCTTGCGAGACAATAAACTATACGCCAAACTGGAGAAGTGTGTATTTGCCGTACAGGAACTTCAGTTTTTGGGTTTTTTGGTGTCAGCCTCCGGTTTCCGTATGGACCCTGAAAAGGTGAGAGCAGTGCTTGAATGGGATCAGCCAGGGGATCTTAAGGCTCTGCAGCGTTTTTTGGGGTTTGCTAACTACTACCAGAAATTTATTTGTAATTTCTCATCTGTCGTCAAACCTCTCACTGACATGACAAGAAAAGGGACGGATTTTTCTAAATGGTCGGACAAAGCTTGCCAAGCCTTTTCCTCTTTGAAGAAATGTTTTGCTTCGGCACCCGTTCTCATCCAACCAGATGCATCTCAGCCGTTCATTGTGGAGGTGGATGCGTCTGACGTAGGGGTGGGTGCTATATTGTCCCAGGGTCCATCCCCTGGTAAATGGCATCCGTGCGCTTTCTTTTCTAAGAAATTGTCGTCCGCCGAAAGGAATTATGATATCGGCAATAGGGAACTTTTGGCCATTAAGTTAGCTTTTGAAGAATGGCGTCACTTTTTGAGGGGGCAGTCCACCCGGTTACCGTTATTACTGATCACAAGAACCTGTTGTATTTGGAATCCGCTAAGCGTCTGAATTCCAGACAAGCTCGATAGTCGTTGTTTTTTACCAGGTTTAATTTTGTCGTCACTTATCGCCCGGGGTCTAAGAATGTAAAGGCTGATGCCTTGTCTCGCAGTTTCCCAGGGGCCGGGAAAACGGATGACCCGAGTCCTATCCTTCAGGAGGGGGTGGTAGTGTCGGCTGTATTTTCTGAGCTTGAGGAGGAGGTGTTAGAGGCTCAGGGGGACGCCCCTGCAGGACCTCCAGGAGACTGTTTGTCCCAAATCTGTTGAGACAAAAGGTTATTGAGGCACATCATAATTCTGCTCTAGCAGGACATCCAGGGAGTAAGGCTACTTTAGATCTCCTTTCTCGCCGGTTTTGGTGGCCTAATGCTAATAAAGATGTTATAACTTTTGTCGCGTCATGTGGGGTGTGTGCTCGCTCTAAAACCCCTCATACCCGTCCTTCTGGGACCCTTTTACCCTTGAAACTTCCGGAGCGTCCATGGACTCATTTATCTATGGACTTCATTACGGACCTTCCTCCGTCGTCAGGGAATACTGTCATACTGGTGGTTGTTGACAGGTTCAGTAAGATGGCACATTTCGTTGCTCTTCCTGCACTCCCTAATGCTAAAACTCTGGCGCAGGTGTTCATTAGGGAGATCGTTAGACTTCATGGGTTGCCTTCTGATGTGGTGTCAGATAGGGGGTCTCAGTTTGTGTCCAAATTTTGGAGGGCATTTTGTTTACGTCGGGGGATGCAATTGTCATTTTCCTCGGCTTTTCATCCGCAGACCAATGGTCAGACAGAGCGTCTGAATCAGAGCTTAGAGACATATCTCCGGTGTTTTGTTTCAGAGAACCAAGAGGACTGGTCTTCTTTCTTGCCTCTGGCAGAGTTCGCTCTTAACAGGCGGAGCGAGTCCACTGGTAAGTCCCCGTTTTTTGGGGCATATGGTTTCCATCCCCAGTTTTGTACTTTCAATGGGGGGGGTCCTTCTGGGGTTCCTGAGGAGGAGCGTTTCTCGTCGTCACTTGCTTCTGTGTGGAGAGGTGTATTGAATAATCTGAGTGCGATGGGGAACCGTTACAAACGTATGGCTGATAGGAGGAGAGTTTCTGGTCCAGATCTGAATGTGAACGATCTGGTATGGTTGTCTACCAGGAATATAAAACTTAAGGTGCCCTCCTGGAAACTGGGTCCCAGATTCATCGGGCCGTACAGGATCAGTTCCATAATTAATCCTGTGGCATTTCGTCTGGACCTCCCTCCTACGTTTAAAATTCATAATGTGTTCCACAAGTCATTACTTAAAAGGTATGTGGCACCAGTCATACCGTCACCTCTACCTCCTCCTCCTGTGTTGGTCAATGGTAACTTGGAATTTCAAGTATCAAAGATCATTGACTCACGTCTGAATCGCCGGTCCCTTCAGTACTTGGTGCATTGGAAGGGGTATGGTCCAGAGGAGAGGACGTGGGTCCCTGCGTCTGATGTTAACGCAGATCGTTTGGTTCGGACCTTCCACAGAACTCACCCGGGCAGGCCTGGCCCTGAGGGTCCGGAGGCCCCTCGTAGAAGGGGGGGTACTGTCATGTGTGCATTGCCACGAAGATCGTCGCGGTTGCACATTTTGACTTCTCACAGCTGATCTGCTGTTTCTTTGTGTTTGGCAGCTAGGGAGTTAATTCTGTCTGTGCTCGGTGCTGGGACTGGGTGCAGTTTCTCCCGGCTGCAATTGATTATTTGTTGATTGGTTTCCTTTAAATTCCTGGTTGTCTGCTTGGGGAGTTGCCAGTGAAACCTTCATGCAGACCACAGATAGGAATGAATCTGTATAGACTTTAGTTGTGAGCTCCTTAGTTGTTCTAAGCTCAACTTGGTTAGAGTTTATTTACCAGACCATTTATGTTCCTTTGGTGTTAGAGTGTGTATGCAAGCGAGTGTTATCCTGTCTGTCTTATATGTCTAATCTGTGTATTTAGCTGAGATCAGCCCATATCCCTTTGGTGGTAGTCAGGATCCTTCTTAGGACTGATTACAGGGTTCAGGGTCTGATAGGAGACAGGGTTAGGTTGGAGACTTGGACCTCTGAACCATTATCAGTACCTCCAAGGTGAGGGATTAGTTAGGACCCCAGTTTAGGGTCAGGTTAGATCCCGGTCCACCTCTTTCCTGTTTCAGCTCATCAAGTCCTCAAGATTAACCCTGAGTTCAGCAGATATCGTGTCAGGTAAATCTATTCTATACTTACATGCTGATGTTGCTATACTAGTTGTTGTATAGAGTGTTGTTCCTGTATTAATAGTTTACTGACATTGTATACATATCATTAGACAGCGTGACAGAATCACATATTTATATACAACAGGACACAGGAATAATGCAATAGGTAAGACAAGTGACGTGAAGCAGAACTGTCATTATGGCAGAGGGATGAACATAAATATTGGAACAGTTCATAGATAAGGAGAGAAAGTTTTATTGCCCTCTGATTGGAGTCTGCATTTGTATTTTGATGCCCTAGAAGGTCAGAGAAGCAGATTCCTTAATTGATATAGAAAGACATGAATCCGTGTGATATATTCATTCCAGCACTAAGAGTGTCAAAGGTCATCATAAGTTTATATTCCCAAACCTTTCTTTCTCAGATTTGAAGTTAGATTTTAATACAAGTAATTCCATATCCATCATGCTATGACCGGGCATGCAAAAGTGTTTTGCCACCGGTAAATCCATTCTTTTTTCTCTTATTGTGTGGCGATGAGAATTCATCCTTGTTCTCAGTTTTTGCCCGGTCTCCCCCACATACAGACCCCCAGTTGGACATTTCGTACAAATAATTAGGTACACCACATTAGATGTGATGCAGCTGAAAGTACCTGGGATCTTGTAGTCCTTATGGGAGTTGGGGATCTTTATCTTGTCCGTGGTCATTAGAGATGCACAGGTTTTGCATTTCTTCTTGTTGCAAGGAAAGGTTCCTGCAGCTGTTGGGGAGGACAAGGAACTTCTGACAATGATGCTTCTTAGATTTGGGGCTGCCTAAAACATAGTAGTGGGGGGTCTGGAAATATGGATTGTAATCGGGCATCTTTTTGTAGTAAAGGTTGTAGTTTCCGTGCAGCTCCCCTTAGCATCTCCAGATTTGGATTGTAGGTGACCACTAGAGGCACCCGGTTATTTTCTTCTTTAGCTTTGTAATGTAGCAGGTGATTCCTTGATATTCTGGTGGCTCTTGTAATTTGGTTTTCAATTGTTCTTGGATGGTAGCCCTGGTTCAAAAAGGTCTTTCTGAGGCGACCAAGGTGTTCATCTCTATCCATGGGGTTGGAACATATACGGTTGTATCTGATGGCTTGGCTGTAGACAATAGAGTTTTTTATGTGTTTTGGATGGAAACTGTCCCATTTAAGGTATGTTGGACGGTCAATTGGCTTCTGATACAGGGATGTCTCTATTTCATTGTTCTTTAGCTTAATGGTGGTGTCTAAAAAGTTAATTTCAGTGCTGGAGTAGTTAAGTGTTAAGTTGATGGTGGGACGAAATTGGTTGAACTGTTCATGGAACGTCTTTAGCTGTTGTTCAGACTCCTTCCAGATGATTAAAATGTCATCAATGTAGCGGTAGTAGGCCCGAGGCCTGATGGGACATGAGGACAAAAAGTCGCTTTCAAGCTTGGCCATGAAAAGATTTGCATACTGTGGAGCCATTTTACTTCCCATAGCTGTGCCAGTCTCCTGAAGATAGATCTTGTTGTCAAATTCAAAGTAATTGTGGGTGAGGATGAATTTTGTGAGTTTCACCACAGAATCAGCATCATTCCCGGTGTTTCTCATGAAGACTTTGCAGGCATTTAATCCATCCTGGTGTGGGATATTAGAGTACAAAGATTCCACATCCATGGTGGCCAAGATGGTTCCTTCTGGTAGGGGACCTATTGCTGCTAGTTTATTCAGTAGGTCAGTTGTGTCCTGAATGTAGCTGGGTGTATCCTTTACCAGGGGTTTAAGAATACCCTCTACCCATCCAGATACCTGCTCAGTAAGGGTGTCCACGCATGAAATAATCGGCCTCCCTGGATTCCCAGCTTTGTGGATTTTGGGAAGCATGTAAAACGTCCCTGTTCTTGGACTTTCTGGTATCGGGTCATCAGCTCTTATGGATTTGTCAGACAGACAAGATACCAACTTGCTTAGTTCCTTGTAATAGTCCTGTGTGGGGTCCGACTCCAGTTTTCTGTAGTAGCGTGTGTCCGTAAGTTGTCTGTTTGCTTCCTTCATATAGTCTGATGTGTTCATCATGACTATTGCACCTCCCTTGTCAGCAGGTTTAATGATGATTTCTTTGTTGGTTTTCAGAGACTGTATGGCCTTTCTGTCCTGGGCACTGATGTTGGATGCTTGTCTCTTGTTGGTGGCTATGATGGTGGATTTTATCAAATGTCTGAATGAGTCTATATATTTATCCAAATGAGGGTTACGTCCAGGTGGAGGTGTCCAGTCTGACCTCTTCTTGGTTGTTGGGATCCCTTTTCCTTCAGTCCGAGTGTTTTCTGAATCTTCTGTATCATTGAAGTATTCCCTCAGGCGCAGTCTCCTGAAAAAATGTTCCATATCACTGCAGAGTTCGGTTTTATCCAGGGCCTTAGTAGGACAAAATGAGAGTCCTCTAGAAAGCACGGCAAGCTCCACTTTGTTGGGTTTGTAATCTGATAGATTGATGACACAGTTAGATGCTTTTGTGTCTGGAATGGAGTGGTTGTCAGAGTTGTCAGGTTTTGGTTTTGTTTTGTATCTGTTTGTATAGAGTCCGGAATTGAGGCGCAGTCTGTGTAGTTTCTTTTCCTTGTTATGAATCAGAAAGGTCCGTAGTTTGTTATAGTATTGTTGTAATTTTTGCTCTGTGCTTTCTGTAAGTGTTTTCCTCAGAGTTTCAAATTGCCCTTGGACTTTACTCCTTATGCTGTAGCAGACATGCAAAAGATGGTTCCTTAGTCTTTCAGAAGTCCTGTGACAAAGGTTTTGTGCATAATGGGTATTGTAGGTGTGAAGAATTGGGTTTGTAATCCAGAGTCCTTTGGGAATTAGATTCTCCTTTTTGCATTTAGATAAGAAAAAAATGTCGCTGTCCATTTGTGCGCGTTTCTTCAGAAGTGGTTTTAGTTCCATAAAGATGCGGTACATTCTGGTATCCTCCATTTTGATATAGGAAAGATGTGTATCTTCGTACCGTGTTAGCCAGTAGATAGAAAAATATTTAGACTTGAGAGTCCTCAGTGGTAGATACCTTTTAATGGCTAACTGAAAAGATGGTAACAAATTGCAAGCTTTCGAGACTACTCAGGTCTCTTCATCAGGCTAGGACTAATACAAAATCTGAAGAATCACATATTTATATACAACAGGACACAGGAATAATGCAATAGGTAAGACAAGTGACGTGAAGCAGAACTCAAGATTAACCCTGAGTTCAGCAGATATCGTGTCAGGTAAATCTATTCTATACTTACATGCTGATGTTGCTATACTAGTTGTTGTATAGAGTGTTGTTCCTGTATTAATAGTTTACTGACATTGTATACATATCATTAGACAGCGTGACAGAATCACATATTTATATACAACAGGACACAGGAATAATGCAATAGGTAAGACAAGTGACGTGAATCAGAACTGTCATTATGGCAGAGGGATGAACATAAATATTGTAACAGTTCATAGATAAGGAGAGAAAGTTTTATTGCCCTCTGATTGGAGTCTGCTATTGTGTTTTGATGCCCCTAGAAGGTCAGAGAAGCAGATTCCTTAATTGATAAAGAAAGACAACTCCCATCAGGACTACAAGATCCCAGGTACTTTCAGCTGCATCACATCTAATGTGGTGTACCTAATTATTTGTCTTACCTATTGCATTATTCCTGTGTCCTGTTGTATATAAATATGTGATTCTTCAGATTTTGTATTAGTCCTAGCCTGATGAAGAGACCTGAGTAGTCTCGAAAGCTTGCAATTTGTTACCATCTTTTCAGTTAGCCATTAAAAGGTATCAACCACTGAGGACTCTCAAGTCTAAATATTTTTCTGTCTGAACCTAGCCATAACTGTTCACTAACAGTGTCATATTTGAATTAAAGGCTTGTCCACTACTCGAACAACCATTTCTTAATCCTTTTGTTCTTCCCCTAGTAGAAAAATAACACATGTATTCGCCACCGGTGCAGGCACCTTTCCTGGTGTCGACACTACAGTCATGGCCAAAAGTTTTGAGAATGACACAAATATTATATTTTCACATGATCTGCTGCCCTCTGGTTTTTATGCGTGTTTGACAGATGTTTTTATCACAGACAGAAATATAATTGCAAACATATGAGTAACAAAAGCTTATATTGACAGAATGAGTTAATGCAGCAAGTCAATATTTGCAGTGTTAACCCTTCTTCTTCAGGGCCTCTGCAATTCTCCCTGGCATGCTCTCAATCAACTTCTGGACCAAATCCTGACTGATAGCAGTCCATTCTTGCACAATCAATGCTTTCATTTTGTCAGAATTTTTAGGTTTTTGTTTGTCCACCCGTCTCTTGATGATTGACCACAAGTTCTCAATGGGATTAAGATCTGGGGAGTTTCCAGGCCATGGACCCAAAATCTCTATGTTTTGTTCCCTGAGCCATTTAGTTATCACCTTTGCTTTATGGCAAGGTGCTCCATCATGCTGGAAAAGGCATTGTTGATCGCCAAACTGCTCTTGGAGGGTTGGGAGAAGTTGCTCTTGGAGGACATTCTGGTACCATTCTTTATTCATGGCTGTGTTTTTAGGCAAGACTGTGAGAGAGCCGATTCCCTTGGCTGAGAAGCAACCCCACACATGAATGGTTTCAGGATGCTTAACAGTTGGCATGAGACAAGACTGGTGGTAGCGCTCACCTTGTCTTCTCCGAATGAGGTGTTTTCTTGATGTCCCAAACAATCGAAAAGGGGATTCATCAGAGAAAATAACTATACCCCAGTCCTCAGCAGTCCACTGCCTGCACCTTTTGCAGAATATCAGTCTGTCCATGATGTTTTTTCTGGAGAGAAGTGGCTTCTTTGCTGCCCTCCTTGAGACCAGGCCTTGCTCCAAGAGTCTCTGCCTCACAGTGCGTGCAGATGCACTCACACCTGCCTGCTGCCATTCCTGAGCAAGCTCTGCACTGCTGGTAGCCCGATCCCGCAGCTGAAACACTTTTAAGAGACGGTCCTGGCGCTTGCTGGTCTTTCTTGGGCGCCCTGAAGCCATTTTGGCAACAATGGAACCTCTTTCCTTGAAGTTCTTGATGATGCGATAGATTGTTGACTGAGGTGCAATCTTTCTAGCTGCGATACTCTTCCCTGTTAGGCCATTTTTGTGCATTGCAATGATGACTGCACGTGTTTCTTTAGAGATAACCATGGTTAACAGAAGAGAAACTATGATGCCAAGCACCAGCCTCCTTTTAACCCCTTCATGACCTGTGACACAGCGTATGTGTCATGAAAGGATCGCGTTCCTGCGGGTCGGGTGACCGGGGTCACTGAAAGGTCACCCAACACGCAGGCACAAGACCCTTTGTGCTTCACCACAGGGGGTTGGCTTAACCCCTACGTGGCTACGATCGCTCTGATTGGCTGTTAAAAGTGAAACAGTGCTCCCTTTATTCCGAGCCCCGACGTGTGCCCAAACAGTGGTTTACCCCCACATATGGGGTATCAGCGTACTCAGTAAAAATTGCACAACAACTTTGGGGGTCTAATTTCTCCTGTTACTCTTGGGAAAAAAAATTGGGGACTAAAAAAATTATTTTTGTGGAAAAAAAATTATTTTTTATTTTCACAGCTCTGCGTTATAAACTTCTGTGAAGAACTTGGAGATTCAAAGTGCTCACCACACATCTAGAGGAGTTCTTTGGGGATCTAGTTTCCAAAATGGGGTCACTTGGGGGGGTTTCTACTGTTTAGGCACATCATGGGCTCTGCAAACGTAACATGACGCCCGCAGACCATTCCATCAAGTCGGCATTTCAAAACGTCACTACTTCCCTTCCGAGCCCCGACGTGTGCCCATACAGTAGTTTTCTCCCACATATGGGGTACCAGTGTACTTAGGACAAACTGTACAACAACTTTTGGGGTCCAATTTCTCCTGTTACCATTGTGAAAATAAAAAATTGTGGGTTAAAAAAATCAGTTTTTGAGGAAAAAAATGATTTTTTGTTTTTACAGCTCTGCATTATAAACTTCTGTGAAACACGTGGGGGTTCAAGATGCTCACCACACATCTGGATAAGTTCCTTGGGGGATCTAGTTTACAAAATGGGGTCACTTATGGTTGGTTTCTACTGTTTGGGCACATCAGGAGCTCTGCAAACGTAACAAGATGCCCGCAGACCATTCCATCAAGTCGGCATTTCAAAGCGTCACTACATCCCTTCCGAGCACTGACGTGTGCCCAAACAGTGGTTACCCCCCACATATGGGGTACCAGCGTACTCAGGACAAACTGGACAACAACTTTTGGGGTCCAATTTCTCCTGTAACCATTGTGAAAATAAAAAATAGGGGGCTAAAAAAATCATTTTTTGAGAAAAAAAAATGATTTTTTTATTCTCAGGGCTATGCGTTATAAACTTCTGTATAGCACCTGGGGGTTCAAAGTGCTCACTGTGCATCTAAATAAGTTCCTTAGGGGGTCTTGTTTCCAAAATGGGGTCATTTGTGGGGGAGCTCCAAAGTTTAGGCACACAGGGGCTCTCCAAACACGACATGGTGTCCGCTAACGATTGGAGCTAATTTTCCATTAAAGTCAAATGGCGCTCTTTCCCTTCTGAGCCCTGCTGTGCACCCAAACAGTGGTTCCCCCCCTCATATGGGACACCATCGTGCTCAGGAAAAACTGGACAACAACTTTTGGTGTCCAATTTATCCTGTTACCTTTGGGAAAATAAAAAAATAGGCTAAAAAATCATTTTTGAGAAACAAAAATGATTTCTTTTCACTGCTCTGCGTTTATAAACTTCTGTGAAGCACTTGGGGGTTCAAAGTGCTCACTACACATCTAGATAAGCTCCTTGGGGGGTCTAGTTTCCAAAATGGGGTCACTTGTGGGGGGTTTCTACTGTTTAGGCACATCAGGGGCTCTGCAAATGCAACATGACACCCGCAGAACATTCCATCAAGTCTGCATTCCAAAATGGCGCTCCTTCCCTTCTGAGCTCTCCCATGCGCCAAAACAGTGGTTCCCCCCACATATGGGGTATTTGTGTACTCAGGACAAATTGCACAACAACTTTTGTGGTCCAATTTCTCCTGTTACCCTTGTGAAAATAAAAAAATAGCGGGCTAAAAAATCATTTTGAGGAAAAAAATTATTTTTTTACTGTCATTGCACTGCGTTATAAACTTCTGTGAAGCACTTGGGGGTTCAGAGTGCTCACAACACATCTAGATAAGTTCCATAAGAGGTCTAGTTTCCAAAATGGTGTCACATGTGGGTTTTTTTCATTGTTTAGGCACACAGGGGCTCTCCAAACGCGTCATGATGTCCGCTAATGATTGGAGCTAGTTTTCCATTCAAAAAGTCAAATGGCGCTCCTTCCCTTCTGAGCCCTGCTGTGCGCCCAAACAGTGGTTTATGACCACATATGAGATATCTGTACTCAGGAGAAATTGCCCAACAAATTTTAGGATCCATTTTATCCTGTTGTCCATGAAAAAATGAAAAAATTTATGCTAAAATAAAATTTTTGTTGGAAAAATTAAAATGTCCATTTTTTCCTTCCATGTTGCTTTAGTTCCTGTGAAGCACCTGAAGGGTTAATAATCTTCTTGAATGTAGTTTTGAGTAGCTTGAGGGGTGCAGTTTTTATAATGGTGTCACTTTTGGGTATTTTCTACCATATAGACCCCTCAAAGTGTCTTCAAATGTGAGGTGGTCTCTAAAAAAATGGTTTTGTAAATTTTGCTGTAAAAATGAGAAATCGCTGGTCAACTTTTAACCCTTATAACTTCCTAAAAAAATTTTGCTTCCAAAATTGTGCTGATGCAAAGAAGACAAGTGGGAAATGTTATTTATTAACTATTTTGTGTCACATAACTCTCTGGTTTAACAGAATAAAAATTAAAAATTTGAAAATTGCAAAATTTTCAAAATTGTCGCCAAACTTCCATTTTTTTCACAAATAAATGCAAAAATTATCGACCTAAATTTACCACTAACATGAAGCCCAATATGTCACGAAAAAACAATCTCAGAATCGCTAGGATCCGTTGAAGCGTTCCTGCGTTATTACCTCATAAAGGGACACTGATCAGAATTTCAAAAAATGGCAAGGTCATGAAGGGGTTAAAGTGTCCAGTGGTGTCTTTCTTACTTAATCATGACAGATTGATCTCCAGCCATGTCCTCATCAACACCCACACCTGTGTTAATGGAGCAATCACTGAAAAGAGGTTAGCTGGTGCTTTTAAGGCAGGGCTGCAGTGATGTTGAAATGTGTTTTGGGGGATAAAGTTCATTTTCTAGCCAAATATTGACTTTGCAGGTAATTGCTGTTAAGCTGATCACTCTTTATAACATTCTGGAGTATATGCAAATTGCCATTAGAAAAAGTGAAGCAGTAGACTTTCTAAAAATTATTATTTGTGTCATTCTCAAAACTTGTGTCCATGACTGACTGTAGGTCTCTCCCTGCAGCCACTCAGCACTGGCTTTATTTTGCTTTCCTATGGACATAACTGACATCCAGGGGACCTGAGAGGGCAGCCGCAGCTCTGACTTCCTCCAGATGTCTTGAATTGTCCGAAGGAGGGAGTTGTAAAGCTAGTCCTGATTGGCTGCAGGGATGGATTGACATAAGAATCTCACCCAAGCACTGAAAGAGCAAGTTCCAACACCACCGGAACAGCACAGGCACTGAGGTCGAGTGTAAATGTTATTCTTTTACTGCTGGGAAAACATATGGATTCTGAAGGGGTTGTCCAAGTAGTGGACAACCCCTTTAGTTATTAGAAAATTATTTTATTTTACAATGCATTTGGCGTTCTTAGATTTGTAATTTAATTTAAACAGTTCTAAAAAGCAAATGGGAGGTCATGTGCTGTGCTCTCTGGGGATAAGAAAGTACTGGCTGCTTTCAGTTTTTTTGTTTTTCTTCCAAAATGTTTTAAGGGGCATTGGAACAGGGAAAATGTGAATATTTGCAATCTCGGTTGATTATGTTTCTACTTTATAAATAATAGGAAATAAATTGGGATATATCTGCACAACATTTGCCCTGGAAATCCTTCTATTCTCCTGCTCTTTATACCATATCACTTAAGTTTGATCTACAATATAACGTAATTCAAAGCTTGGGTTATACTTTTATTTAGCGGAGTAACTCTAAACGAGTACTATTGTTTTGGAAAACCTATTGCCTTTTTTTTTTGTCTGGTCCCTTGTCAACCCTATTAAAATTCAGGACATTCTGGTTTGTGTTAGTCTACTGAAATAAGAAATGACTCCATAGTTTGACCTCTCCAGTGTTGAAGTGTTGACTTATAATTGGTAGAACCTGCACCTGCGGGATTAGGAGTATCAGCAGGAAGTAAGAGCAGTGGCACTATATAATTATTCAGGAATGTAGTGTCTGACAAGCTGCATGTTATCCATGCCAGGTTACCTGGTGATTAACTTTTGGAAGAATCAACTGTGGTCTACACCCTTAATAAGGCTTGTTCCCTCCCTTTATTCAGTTACTTGTGTAACTAGTGACAGACTAGTCCATAACATTTGTTTGATTTTTTTAACATGATTATGATTTCATGCCTCACTGACTTAATTTTCTTCTGCATATATATTGAAAGCATTACAAATAACAAGTGGGTCTTAAAAAGAAAAAAAAAGCAATGAAATATAATAGTCCCGTCCAAAGGGAGGCAACATGTTTGTCATTCACTTACTTTGTGAAAGATAGTTGTGAAGAACAAACTGATCTGACTACACACAGAAAAGGAAACTGGCATCTTGCCATACTTCATTGGCAAGTCTCTCTATATTTTCCTTTGCCCAAGATTCAAACAAATGTCTAATGTTGGCATTTGTAGAAATCCATGATGTGGGAGTGTGAGGATAAATAATTTTGAGAAACATAATACAATCTTTCATGATTAAAATGCAGCCTGTCTGGCGTTATTGTCATTGCATTTTCTAACAGCTTGGGGATAATTAAGTCACCGGATTGCCTTCTACTAGTTAGATGGGAAGCAGTAGAAGAATTCTCCCTCCAACACACTGGATTATTGTTTCTTCTGGCCTTTACCAGTTTTATTTCTTTGTCCCACAACAAAGCAAAGTCACATCATAAATAAACATCTTGGCCGTCTGGCCACTCACTAAACATTATGCTGATTTTTCATTATCTAAACATACATCAAGCAATATCTCACTGAGTGGGTCAGATTTATCCAAAAAAGTCCATATGACTTCATTGGCATTCTGCACTAGTTTCTGACTTTTTATGAGGCACTAATACACCAGGCACTTTTACCTGAACTCACTCAAACCCACACGTCCGTTACTGAAGTAAAAGGGAATAGTGGGCCCTCTTCAACTCTTTTGCTTAGGGCTCGCTCACACGAGCATATTACACGAACGAGTGCTATCTGATAGCAGTTGGTCCAATGTTATACTATGGGGCAGTGCAGATCTGTGATTTTTCTCTCATGCCAATTTAACATGAGAAAAAAGTCTCCGCATGCTGCGTGTGGCTTCAGAAATCGGTTTACATGCACTCATACAAGTCAATGGGTGTGTGTGAAACATTGGACTGTATGTCATGCGAGTGCAGTCTGAAATCCGCCGACTGACACAATGGAGTAGATGGAGAAATAAAGTTCTCCATCTTCTCACCTCTGCTCAGATTTTCTCTTGTGAGAGAATCCGATCACACTAAGATGACACTCGGGGTTTGAGAATCTACGCATGAGAGAATCTACATTAGGGTGAGTGCAGCTAACAGGAATTATTTTACATTTTACGCCTCTTGAATCCAAGGCAAATTTAGTATAAATATTTTTTTTAACGTGTACAAATAACGCCTTACGTATGATTTAATAAATTGATAGTAACTTCCAGTACCAAAATGTTTTCTGAAAGACACCTAACACATTGTCAAAATGCCACTCAGTACAATATACACCCAAGCATCTTCACACCATTTTTTCCATTACCTTCTTAAAACAAAATTTGAACATGTGCAGAGTTCATACAGTACCATCATGTTTTATGTATTTTAAAAAATCATAACTGGAAAGACTAAAAATGTGGAAAATTAAAATCTGACACGTTTCAGGGAACCTGTCAACAGGTTTGGTCGATACGAGTTACAGCCACCGCCTTTCAGGGCTTATCTACAGCATTCTATAATGCTGTAGGTAAGCCCCCGATCTGACCTGTAAGAGAAGAAAAATAACTTTTATTATACTCACCTGCAGGGCGGTCCAATTCGAGGGATGTCGAAGGAACTGGTCTGACACCTCCCATCTTGCAATGCCGCAAATTTATTAAAAAAGAAAAACTGAAATATCACATGGTCATAAGTATTCTGACCCTTTGCTAAGTATTGAGTAGAAGCTCCCTTTTGAGCTAGTACAGCTATGAGTCTTCTTGGGACTGATGCAACAAGTTTCTCACACCAGGATTTGGGGATCCTCTGCCATTCTTCCTTGCAGATCCTCTCCATTTCCATCAGGTTGGATGGTGAACGTTGGTGAACAGCCATTTTCAGGTCTCTCCAGAGATTTCTGGACATTGCAGGCGCCGGCACCAACGAGATGCAGTGCCAGCACTCAGGGAGCGCAGGTAGGTGAGTAGGATATTTGTTTATTTTTTCAATAGGAAACATGCAAACAGGGATAGGGGATAAGGAGCCATGCATACAGGGACGGGACGGAGGTGCCACGCAAACAGGGACCGGATGGGGAAGGCATTCATAGAATGAAAGGAACAGGGGAGCCATGCATACAGGGACAGGACAGGGAGGCATGCATATAATGACAGGGATGGGAAAGCCATGCATACAGGCACTGGACAGGGGAGGGATGCATACAATGACAGGGACATGGGAGGCATGCATACAATGACAGGGATGAGGGGACAATGCATACCCAGCTTATATTCGAGTCAGTTAGCTTATCCAGTTTTCCGTGGCAAAAGTGCCTCGGCTTATACTCGGCCGTCTTATACAGCAATTATCACTACATGGTTAAAAAACAGAGACATATTGTAGCACGTAAACGCACATTTAGCCGCATGCTGGTAGTTCAACATGATGAAAGGTCATAATCTCATTGTCCATCATGTGCAATGAAAAGGCTTGCCCTCTACTAAAGAGTTAAACACATTAATGTGGTAGTATATGTGAGCAGAACTAAAGTCAGCTTGTGTTGTTTAACCCCTTAATGGCCACTGACATGCACAGTCCGTCATGGCCATGTGCCAGTTTTGGCACCTTGACGGACTGTGCACGTCATGCCTTTGAACTACCACTGCATGTAAACACGCAGTGGAAGTTCAGTGCCGACAGCTGTCTATGACAGCTGACAGGCACGGCAAGCGGTGCGGGGACTCATTCCGTGGGTACCCGCACCCACAGCGCTGTGATTGGTCAGTCAATCTGACTGACCAAACACAGCAGCGATCGGGCAGAAGAGACTGAATTTTCAGCCTCTTCTGCCCGATCAGTGCAGGAGCTCAGCGCTGCAGTGGCCGAGCTTCCTGCACTAACAGCCGGGAGCGTCGCCCCCGACGCCCCTGGCTGTTAACCCCCTGACTGCTGCGATCAGGGCGGGGGAGGCAGAGGGTCGGGAGCTCCCTCTGCCTCAGATCGGCGTCCCCGCAATGTATTTGCAGGGCCTGATCTCTGCCTTGATGACCCGGCAACAAAACAAAAAAAAACACACGTTTGGTATTGCCGCGTCCATAAAAATCCCATCTATAAAAGCGTAACCCTAGTTAACCCCTTCAGTGAAAGCCGTAAAAAAAAAACACAAAAAAGTAGTAAATTGTACTTTTTCCAAGCTTGGAAAAAGTTCAATAACACGCGATCAAAAAGACAGATATAAATAAACATGGTACCGCTGAAAATGTCATCTTGTCCCGCAAAAAACAAGCCGCCATTCAGCATCATCAGCAAAAAAATAAAAAAGTTATAGCTCGCAGAATAAACTGATGCAAAAATAATTATTTTTTCTATAAAAGTTTTATTGTGTAAAAAAAACGCCAAAACATAAAGATATAAATGAGGTATCGTTGTAATCGTAGTGACTCGAAGAATAAAGCTGCTTTATCAATTTTACCACACGCGGAACAGAGAAAAAAAAAAAAAATTCCTGAATTGCTGGTTTTTGTTCATTCTGCCTTCACAAAAATCGCATTAGGAAGCGATCAAAAAACGTTATGTGCCCGAATATGATACTAATAAAAACATCAGCTCGTCCCGCAAAAAACAAAGCCCACACATGACTCTATTGGCCGAAATATGGAAAACTTATAGCTCTCAAAATACGGCGATGCAAAAATTTCTTACAAAAAATTCCTCCAAAAAAGCTAAAGGGTTGATTGTGACTTGTAGGATTGCTACTTCCAATAGGTGGCACTATAGAGTACAAGTCCTCCTTTTTTTTGAAGAGGCAATTTGCATATTAAATTTCCCAGAGGAGCATTGCACTACGAATAAGCCTCCTTACCTCGACATGCCAGAGCTGGTATGTCACTCTCCACAAGGAGAAACCTTACCCCTTAGACCCTAGTCCAGAGCCTCTCACCCAGCCAAATCAGATCTCTCCTACTTTGCACTGACGAGGACCAATAGTCCGAAACACCGTGTCTGCAAATAGAGATACTGATTTGGCTTTTATCCTAAGTCATATTACAAGACTCGTTAAAGGGTTGATTGTGACTTGTAGGATCGCTACTTCCAATAGGTGGCGCTATAGAGTACAAGTCCTCCTTTATTTTGAAGAGGCAATTTGCATATTAAATTTCCCAGAGGAGCATTGCACGGCGAATAAGCCTCCTTACCTCGACATGCCAGAGCTGGTATGTCACTCTCCACAAGGAGAAACCTTACCCCCCAGACCCCAGTCCGGAGCCTCTCATCTAGCCAAATCAGATCTCTCCTACTTTGCACTGACGAGGACCAATAGTCCGAAACACCGTGTCTGCAAATGGAGATTCTGATTTGGCTTTTATCCTAAATCATATTACAAGACTCGTTAAAGGGTTGATTGTGACTTGTGGGGTCGCTACTTCCAATAGGTGGCGCTATAGAGTACAAGTCCTCCTTTTTTTTGAAGAGGCAATTTGCATACTCCAAAAAAAGCGTCTTTTAGTGTGTGACAGAAGCTAAACATGAAAAAAGGATGTAAATCTGGTATCGCTGTAATCGCACCGACCTGAAAAATAAAGTCGCCTAATCACTAATACCGCACGAGGAACGGCGTAAAAAATAAAACTAATTCTTCACCTTTTGTGGATTTGTTCATTCTGCCTCCCATAGATCGCAGTAAGGCGATCACATTGGTTTACCCCCACATATGGGGTATCAGCGTACTCAGGACAAATTGCACATCAACTTTTGGGGTCCAATTTCTCCTGTTACCCTTATAAAAATAAAAATTTGGGGCAAAAAGATCATTTTTGTGGAAATTAATATGATTTTTTTATTTTCTCGGCTCTACATTATAAACTTCTGTGAAGCACTTGGGGATTCAAAGTGCTCACCACACATCTAGATAAGTTCCTTGGGGGGTCTAGTTTCCAAAAAGGGGTCACTTGTGGTTGATTTCTACTGTTTAGGCACATCAAGGGCTCTCCAAACGCGACATGACGCCAGCAGAACATTCCATCAAAGTCTGTATTCGAAAACGGTGCTCCTTCCTTTCCGAGCTCTGCCATGCCCCCAAATAGTGCTTTACCCCCACATGGGGTATCCGCGTACTCAGGACAAATTGCACAATAACTTTTGGGGTCCTTTTATCCTTTGGAAAATAAAAATTGGGGGTGAAAAGATCATTTTCATTAGTTTCCAAAATGGGGTCACTTATGGGGGTTTCCACTGTTTAGGTACATCAGGGGCTCTCCAAATGCGACATGGTGTCCGCTCTCGATTCCAGCCAATTTGACATTCAAAATCTCAAATGATGCTCCTTCCCTTCTGAGCACTGCCGTGCGCCTAAAGATTGGTCTTCCTCCACACATGGGGTATCGGTGTACTCAGGAGAAATTGTACAACAAATATTGTGGTTCATTTTGTCCTGATACCCTTGACAAAATTAGAAAAATTGTGTCGAAAGAAAAATTTTGGGGGAAAAAGTTAAATGTTCATTTTTTCCTTCCACATTGCTTCAATTCTTGTGAAGTACTTAAAGGGTTAATAAACTTCTTGAATGTGGTTTTGAACTCCTTGAGGGTGCAGTTTTTAGAATGGTGTCACTTTTGGGTATTGTCATATTGACCCCTCAAAGTGACTTCAAATGTGAGGTGGTCCCTAAAAAAAATGGTTTTGTAAATTTTGTTTGAAAAATGAGAAATCGCTGGTCAACTTTTAGGCTAAGTGCACACGTTGCGGAATTGCCGCGGTAATTTCCACGGCAATCCCGCACCTCCCTGCCGCGGGAAATACGCATTTTTTTTGGTATGCGTATTCCCGATAAAAACTAGCGTTTTGCAAGCGTAATCTTAGCTTGCAGAATGCTAGCATTTTCCAAGCGATCTGTAGCATCGCTTGGAAAACTGATTGACAGGTTGGTCACACGAGTCAAACAACGTGTTTGACAAGTGTGACCAACTTTTTACTATTGATGCCGCCTATGCCGCATCAATAGTATAAAGATCTAATGTAAAAATAATAAAAAAAAAAAAAAATCGTGCTATTCTCACCTTCCGGCGGCCCCCGCAGCTTTCCTGGGCCTCAGCGACGCTCCCGGCCAATCCCGTTCCCAAGGATGCATAGCGACAATGACCCCAGATGACGTAGCATCACGCAAGACTGCTACGTCATCTGGTGTGATTCTTGCAATGCATTACTGGGAACGGGATTGGCCGGGAGCGTCGCTGAGAGGCGGGAAAGCTGCGGGGGCCGCCGGATGGTGAGAATATCATTATTTTTTATTTTATTTTACCGGGGATATGGTACCCAGGGCCTGGAGGAGAGTCTTCTCTCCTCCAGACCCTGGGTACCATCCGCACATGAACCGCTTACTTTGCGCATGGTGGGCATAGTCACATGCGGAAAGTAAGCCGTTCAATGCATTCCCATGGCGGCGTAATCGCCGCGATTCCGGAAAAAAATGAGCACGCTGCTTTTTTTTCTGCGATGCGACTGCACCGCGGAAAAAAGCGCAGCATGTGCACATCATTGCGGAATCCCATAGGATATAATGAGTTGCGTTGGGTAAGCGTTTTTGCCACGTTTTCGCCGTGAAAAACCGCTGCAAAAACGCTAAGAATCCTCAACGTGTGCACATAGCCTTAACCCTTATAACTTCCTAACAAAAAAAATTTTGGTTCCAAAATTGAGCTGATGTAAAGTAGACATGTGGGAAATGTTAATTATTAACTATTTTTTTGTGACATATCTCTCTGATTTAAGGGCATAAAAATTCAAAGTTTGAAAATTGCAAAATTTTCTAAATTTTCCATATTTCCATTTTTTTCATAAATAACCCAAATTATATCGAAGAAATTTTACCACTAACATGAAGTACAATATGTCACGAGAAAACAGTCTCAGAATCGCCAAGATCCGTTGAAGCGTTCCAGAGTTATAAGCACATAAAGTGACAGTGGTCAGAATTGTAAAAATAGGCCTGGTCCTTAACCTACAAAATGGCTTGGTCCTTAAGGGGTTAAAAGGGCCATTGTCGAATTTTTATCATTACTCCAACATTCAGCCGACTGTACACTATGCTAGCATAGCTGAATTAAGGGTGCTGGGATTGAGGTGCAGGAATCTGCAGTTTGAAGCTTACTGGTTTAATACACTATCGGGCGTAACTAGGAACGGCAGGGCCCCACAGCAAACTTCACAATGGGCCCCCCTACGCCCCGCGCGCGTTGCCAATCCCGGTCTACACAAGTTGTGTTAAGAAAGATACCTTTATTATCCAAAATTAGAGGTTTTTGGACTAATGATAGTGACATAACAGAAAAGAACCAACTCCCAGGAAGCAACTGAGGTAGTGACGAAGGTAGGCTTTCTCCAGAGTAAATATGTGAAGAAACTTGTAATCCAGCCTGCAAATTGCTTTCAAAACAGATGATTTATTCAGTAGAACAACAGTCCGGTATACAGAATAATCTAAGATTGTTCTGTATACCGTACTTTTGTTCTACTGAATAAATCATCCATTTTTAAACCAATTTATGGGCTAGATTACAAATTTCTTCTTCACAAGAATAATGCAACATAATTACCTTATTCAGCAGTTTCCTGGGGCCCTAGGCCCCTAATGGGGCCTGCAGTTTCCTGGGACCCAAGGCTCCTAATGGGGCCTGCAGTTTCCTGGGACCCAAGGCTCCTAATGGGGCCTGCAGTTTCCTGGGACCCAATGCTCCTAATGGGGCCTGCAGTTTTCTTTGGACCTAGGCCCCTAATGGGGCCTGCTGCTTCCTTTGGACCTAGGCCCCTAATGGGGCCTGCTGCTTCCTTTGGAACTAGGCCCCTAATGGGGCCTGCTGTTTCCTAGGGCCCCATTAGGGGCCTGCTGCTTCCTGGGGCCTCTAATGTGGCCGCTGTGTCCTGGGGCCCCTGATACACTCACATCTCCCCCCTCTGCTCTCCCCCCTCTCCTCAAGTGCCGGGACGGGAAGCTGCGGCTGCAGCGTCCCTGTAAAAGAGAGTCAGACTCAGCAAGCATACTTACCAATCTGCCAATCCTCAGGTGACTGCGTCCTCCAGCTCTTCTGCTCCGCGCGCCGCTCCGTCCTCCACGCTCCGACGTCCACCACGCCAGCCTTGCATGTGATGTGAGAGCACGCGCACGCCCCCACATCACATGACACGGAAGTGCCGGACTGCTCGGGGCCCGTCCCACCTCCTCTCATAGCGCCGGAGGTGGTGGCAGGCCCCATATCAGACTCACACCACCGGCAGCTTGCATGGGCGTACCCAGGATCAAAACTGGGGGGGGCAAGCCAATGTCGCATTTTATACAGGTTACATCATATACACCGTACATTATACTGCATATTAGGTATGGAGCATTAGAACTGTAGTATATTGTATAATACAGCAGTGTATGCGACACTACGCTGTATATACCATATATTATACATGGCACCATCACCTCTATACAAAGAATAAGAGGCATTATAATCTGTATATGAAAAGTATAATACAGCAGTGTATATACACTCTATATACCGCACACAATGTGTATGACCTGTATACACCATATACTACACTCTATATACTGCACACGATGTGTATGACCTGTATACACCATATACTACACTTATTTTGAAGTAAAAAAAACAAAACAGGAACAAATACAATACTTAAAATAAAGAACAAGTAAAGTTAAAAATCAACAAACTTACTGGTATTTCAGTGGGAACTATGGGCCTGCTTTTGGCTAATGAGATGGTCAATGTTCGGTTCCATATTTGTCACAAGTGAAGCAATTTTTCTCTTTCTTGATATCATTATTTCCTAGGGATTCCAAATTGCTATTAGTAAAATACCAATATATATACAGCGCTACAAAAACAATATACCAGCAATAAAACTGCCCACACAGAGACATACAGCCTGCACTGCCCATCACTGCACTTGCACCTTGCCAATCCATATCATTTTTCTTATCAGTGCTCTAGTGGGTGCAATCCCTATTAGGCAGGTCAATGTCCAATGGCATGGTCCCAATAGGCCATGTCAATAGACATATGTCCCCAATAGGCAGCATAGTCCTAATAGGCAGTAGGTCCCCAATAGGCAGCATAGGTCCCCAATAGGCAGCATAGGTCCTCAATAGCAGCATAGGTCCCAATAGGCAGCATAGTCCCCAATAGGCAGCATAGGTCCCAATAGCACTAGTCCAATCCCAATAGTCCTCATAGGTCCCCATAACCATAGTCCCAATAGGCAGCATAGTCCCCAATAGGCAGCATAGTCCCATAGCAGTATGTCCCAATAGGCAGCATAATCCCCCATAGCAGCATATGTCCCCAATAGGCAGCATAATCCCCATAGCACATAGTCCCCATAGCACATATCCCCATAGCCAGCATAATCCCCCAATAGCCAGCATAATCCCCCAATAGCAGCATAATCCCCCAATAGCCAGCATAATCCCCCATAGCCAGCATAATCCCCCAATAGCCAGCATAATATAATCCCCCATAGCCAGCATAATCCCCCATAGCAGCATAATCCCCATAGCCAGCATAATCCCCATAGGCAACCAGCACATAACCCCCATAGCCAGATAATCCCCCATAGGCAGCATAATCCCCCATAGCAGCATAATCCCCATAGCCAGCATAATCCCCCATAAGGGCAGCATAATCCCCCATAGCAGCATAATCCCCCCATAGCCAGCATAATCCCCCATAGCCAGCATACATAATCCCCCATAGCCAGCATAATCCCACAATAGCCAGCATAATCCCCCATAGCCAGCATAATCCCCCATAGCCAGCATAATCCCACTATTGGCAGCATAGTCCCCATAGCCAGCATAATCCCCCAATGGGCAGCATAATCCCCCCATAGCCAGCATAATCCCCCCATAGCCAGCATAATCCCCCCATAGCCAGCATAATCCCCCATAGCCAGCATAATCCCACAATAGCCAGCATAATCCCCCATAGCCAGCATAATCCCCCATAGCCAGCATAATCCCACTATTGGCAGCATAATCCCCATAGCCAGCATAATCCCCCATAGGCACCATAATCCCCCCATAGCCAGCATAATCCCCCAAAAGCCAGCATAATCCCCCAACAGGCAGCATAATCCCCCCCATAGCCAGCATAATCCCCCATAGGTCGGGCCCGGCGTAAAAAAAAAATGCCAGTACTCACCTATCTCCCCCGCTGCTCTGAAGAAGAAGCGCGCTCGTCTCCGTCTTCTTCTGGCACAGGCGGCGTGATGTCATCAGGGCGCGCAGGCGGCGTGATGACGATCACGTCGCCTGTGCTGCATATGGAAGGCCGCAAGGCCTTCCTCACTCACAACATTCCACCCGCCGCGATTAAAGGGCCCGCCGGCAATGAACTGTCAGTTCATTGTCGGCGGGGCCGGTTCTTTCACGGTGGGTACACCAATGGCAGCTTGCGGAACTACCGTGGTGGTAGGTGAAGCAGCTGCAGCAGGGACGGGCCCCCTTTTAGCCCGGGCCCTGTGGCAGCTGCTTCCCCTGCTTCCACGATAGTTCCGCCCCTGTACACTATATATCTGATTGGGGGGTTAACATTAAAGCGACTGATGGGGGGACATTTTGAGGGGGGTGGGCATTTTTGTTTGGTAAGTGAAGGACGATATAGAAGAGGCAACAATTGAATTCTGGGTGTTATAAGCGACTAGATAGTAAACCTATTTATACTTGAGAAATTTAATACATTTGTCAATGGATGATGCACTCATTGGTAAAAATGAGTGCAAATATTTAAAAGTTGTTAGTCCCAAAGTACCAATTCTTTATTTATTACCAATCCTTTTGAGTAATCGTGGACCCACAGATGGTGTGTGCAAATATGTACATCGTAGATTACAATTTTTTGTTAGGTCTCTTTCTTCATTTGTTTTAGATATGGGTGATGACCATAAAAATCTGGGGATTGATTTTAAATCGCAATATACTTCAATTCCACATGTAAAAGGATTGCATAATGCCCAATATTATTTTGAGAAAAGAGGTCCAGATTGGGCACACCAATTCATTGTTAAGTGCTTGAATTTATTCTAAAGCATAACTTTTTCTCGTTTGGTGGTAATATCTGTAGGTTCAGGGGACACTAATTGGAGAGTCTTGTGCCACCACATGCCTATATGAGCTTTGGATGGTGGGAAGGGCATGAGTTTTACTGCCACCATTGTAAAATAATTTTGTTGCTGAGGTACATAGACAGTATCTTGGTTGTATGGATTGGCACTGAAAATGAGCTCAGTGACTTTTTAAGATGTTTGAATATTAATGATTTGAACTGGAGGTTAACATATACATATCTCAATCACATTTTATGATCATCTTGAAATCACTAAAAATAATAAAATTTAGATACCCATGCATCCAGGAAGTCTACAATAGTTAGCCCCACTCCTATGGGCCTAGAGACTTCTCCAGTCATTATTTAGTGGCATACCTGATGGCAATTTCTCTGAATTTGGAGATACTGCTCTTAAAGGAAAAAATGTATTGAAGACGCTAGGGATCTATTGCACCACTATGTGCAAAGAGGTTACACAAAAAGAAAAGTATCAAATAGGGCTTCGGTAGAGCCTCGTGCGTGAATGGAGAAAAGCTCTTATCAGTTCCAAAAATTGTGAAAAAAATGCACAATCTACGAAAAAAAATAGTACATTTTGCTTTAGGGGATGAGATCAATTGTGGGTGGAAATACAAGCATAGTAGCTAGAAGGGCCCCCAATTTACCAGACATGCAAGTTAGGTGTGAATTTAGAGAAACCTTTGTTGGTATTCAATTATGGCTGGGAAGTCACCCATATGGCATGCACAGAACAACTTCTTTGAGCTCCGGTGCTGAGCTCACTTCTTTCTCCCAGCACTTGATGGCTGATTTAGGCCTCTTTCACACATCCGTTTTTTTGTGTCAGGCATAATCCGTCGAATACCTGAAGGGACGGATCCGGCGCTGAAATGAAAAAGCTGATGCAACGGATCAGGTTTTTTGCTGGATCCGACCTGAACTTTTGAACCCGGAAAATTGCAGCCAGAAAGAGAGAGAGAGAGACCCGGATCAGTGTTTTGACGGATTGCAGAAAAGACTGGTCCGGTTCCATACAATTTTATTATTTCCGGCCGCCTGATGCACCGCTTCAGGCACTATCAGGCACCTCCGGAAAAAAAACAAAACATTACAGTGATCGTTTTGTCCGGCCGCCGGAATGTACATTTCCGCCGGATCCGGACAAAAACGGATGCAACGCAATGACATCAGGCGCGATCCGGCGCTAATGAAAGTCAATGCTAAAAAAACACATCCGGTACCGGATCCGTTTTTTAACAACTCGCCGGATCGCGCCTGAAGTAAAAAAACGGATGTGTGAAAGAGGCCTTAATCAGCCATCAAGTGCCTCTAAAAGATGTGGGTAGATCCGAGATCCACCCTTGACTGTTAAGTTAAATGTCACTGTCAATGACTTACAGCAGCATTTAACACCTGACAGCTGGAAGCATGTCACAAGTCCCACTCACCGGTGCTCCAGTCATGTGATCACAGGCACTGATGGCTTGTCATGACAGCCAGGGTTCACAATACCCCTATGAATGCCGGATCATGCCCTGAAGCACTGCTATGTATAGCACAAGCGATTTGATGATTGTTTCTTCAAGCCTCCTAAGGAAACTATTGAATAAAGTAAAAATAAAAAAAAAGTTTAAAAAAAAATTAAAAATTGAAAAACAAAACACAAGTTCAAATCACCCAACTTTTGCTCCATTAAAAATAAAACAATGAAAAAAAAACACATTTGGTAACGCTGCATTCGGAAATGTCTGTTCTATCAAAATATAAAGTAAATTAATCCCAAATGAAGAACGAAAAAAAAAACCAAAGTGCCAGAATTACTTTTTTTGGGTTGCCACAACACTGCAATAAAATGTAATAGCAGGCAATCAAAACATATTTACTGCATACTTTACTTACCCAGCCCCGATCACGAAAAAAGGAAAACGTTACGAGTCTTGGAATTTGGTGACAAACGGAAAAACTTTTTTTCATACAAATTTCAGAATTTTTTTTTCACCAATTAAATAAAAAATAACCTATACATGTTTGGTATCTGCTTTCTCATACTGACCTGGAGAATCAAAATGGCAGGTCAGTTGTACCATATAGCGAACATAGTAAATTAATTGAACTGTTTGCAATTTCACCGCACCTGGAAAATTGTTTTCTGCTTTCCAGTACACTACAGTATATGGTAAAAGCAATCGTGTTTTTAAAAAGTACAACTCGTCCCACAAAAAACAAGCCCTCACATGGCCATATTGACCAAAAAAAATAAAAAATTATGGCTTTTGGAAGAAGGGAAGGAAAAAACGGAGAACGGAACATCGCACTGGAGTGAAAATATATATACGGTATATTGTTTTTGCATGTTAATTCATAATATTTTATTGTATTTTTTTGTTTTATATGTTTATACTCTAATTTTTTTTGAAGAAGTATGTATGTTACATATAATTTCATGTTGATGTAAATGAATGGAAGGCGGACGTTAAAAGACACTGTTTTTTATGGATCATCTTTGTACACTGCGTATTCATACACCTAGAAAGAGTCCAATTCAGCCCAGAACGAAACACGTCTGGGTGATGTGAGCTGCTTCCTGAACCTAATAGTTTCTCCTTTGTTAGCATATGAAGCAAAGCAAGTAATTCTAATTTCAGAACACCCATCCCTAGGTGCAGTTTGTTAAAAAAAAAAAAAAAAAGTCTTATTCACCCTCCATGGGTCCAGCGTTGAGTCTCAGCTGCTACTCTCCGTGTCTGTTATGTCTGCAGCCCTAAGGTCAGCTTCACAGTGAAGCAGCCAATCACTTCACTCAGTGGCTGTGAGGCTCATGTCATCTACATGGAAGAGCTGCTGAGTACACTGATTGGCTGAAAATCTGTCAATGTGATGTCAGCACTGGAGACAATAATGGACACGAGGAGCAGTAGCGAAGATTCAGCGCTAGACCCAGTTAGGGTGAGTAAATTTTTGTAAAAAAAACTGTGCATGGGAAATTTTCTGAAAATGGTAAGCCACTTGAATTGACTTGTTCATTTTGTCATTCGGAACACTTGCTTTATCGATATGGCCGGCTATCCATTTTATTGTGCAAATCATAACATACAGTGCCTTGCGAAAGTATTCAGCCCCCTGGAACTTTTCAACCTTTTCCCACATATCATGCTTCAAACATAAAGATACCAAATGTAAATTTTTGGTGAAGAATCAACAACAAGTGGGACACAATTGTGAAGTTGAACGAAATTTATTGTTTTTTTTTAAATTTTTGTGGAAATACAAAAACTGAAAAGTGGGACGTGCAATATTATTCGGCCCCTTTAACGTAATACTTTGTTGCGCCACCTTTTGCTGCGATTACAGCTGCAAGTCACTTGGGGTATGTCTCTATCAGTTTTGTACATCGAGAGACTAAAATTCTTGCCCATTCTTCCTTGGCAAACAGCTCGAACTCAGTGAGGTTGGATGGAGATCGTTTGTGAACAGCAGTTTTCAGCTCTTTTCACAGATTCTCGATTGGATTCAGGTCTGGAATTTGATTTAGCCATTCTAACACCTGCGATTAATTATAGCCATAAGTATCTTCCTTCAGCTTGATATATATACAAATGCTTCTCAGTCTCCGTCATTGGGCCTATGTTACCCTCATTAGTGGACATAGGATGGGGATTTTCACTACATTATTATTATTACACATTTATATAGCGCCATTTATTCCATGGCGCTTTACATATGAAAAGGGAAAATATAGACAGGTACAATAAACGTGTGCTAGACAAGGGACACACAAGTACAGAAGGAGAGAGGACCCTGCCCGCGAGGGCTCTCAGTCTACAGGGATGGGTGAGGATACACTAGGAAAGGGTAGAACTGGTCGTGCGATGGTTCAGTAGACTGAGGATCATTGTAGGCTTGTCGGAACAGGTGGGTCTTCAGGTTCTTCTTGAAGGTTTCCGTTGTTGGTGAAAGTCTGATGTTTTGCGGCAGGGAGTTCCAGAGTATGGGGGAAGCCCGGGAGAAGTCTTGTATGCGGTTGTGGGAAGAAGAGATGAGGGGGGAGTCGAGAAGGAGATCTTGAGAGGATCGAAGGTTGCGTGTGGGTAGGTAGCGGGAGACCATGTCACAGATGTATGGAGGAGAAAGGTTGTGGATGGCTTTGTATGTCATGGTTAGGGTTTTGAACTGAAGCCTCTGGGCAATAGGAAGCCAGTGAAGGGCCTGGCATAGGGGGGAGGCTGGGGAATATCGGGGAGACAGGTGGATTAGTCGGGCAGCAGAGTGTAGGATGGACTGGAGTGGTGCCAGAGTGCTAGAGGGGAGGCCAGACAGTAGGAAGTTGCAGTAGTCGAGGCGGGAGATGATAAGGCCGTGCACTAGTGTTTTTGTGGTTTCATGGTTGAGGAATGAGCGGATCCGGGAAATATACATCAAACTACATCAAATTTTTTCAAGTGTAATGCCCCAAGACTGACCTGTACCACTACATGTGTTCTTGCTCAGAAATAGTCTTTTTAGACAAAGATCTATGTTTTTGTATCTACTCACTTGACAGATTTCACCCACTTTGGTCCTACATGGGCCGTTTTCGGATATGTGGATGCTGAAACATATTGATGCAATGCTGGTGTAATGAAACTCTTACACATGATAGCAGCAGCATGATCCAAAACAATTCTTAACATATGGCTTAGTCCGCAACCCCATCCATACAAATTGTTTTTGGAAAAACTTGCCTTTTTGATGAAGAAGGACTGAGTGGAGGTATCTCTTCAAATTGTAGAAAGAGTTCAAAATTTCTTTGACATTTGGGAGAGTTTTCTAGAACTTTTACCTCACAACATTCGTAAATCCTTGGGAAGATAATTTTGTACCAACCACATGGTTTCAACAAAGGTTGTTGATGGGAGAGTCTCCGGTAATGATACCTTAGTTTTCCACTACAGGTTATGTCTGTGACATGGAGACACAGAGCCACACACCGTGAGGATGAGTTCCTCTATTACTATGTTCTCTGCTACTATTCCCTCTACAATCACTATAATTCTCCTTGAAAGAAGAGTGGCGGAAACATGGGCAATTATTGTTATTGGGGCTCATTTGACGTCACTGTTAAAGTTTACTTTGTTGATTATTAACCTATTGCACAGTAATTAATATTACGTCATTGATTTGTCATAAATAATTTCTCTTTAGTCAAATCAACCATTTATTACTCAATTTCCTTTGTTTATATACGTTGTGTTTTTGTAATCTGTAAAACATTCTTTTAAAAAAAAGTTGATTCTGTGGTTTATGGACAAAATATTAGTCTACGGCATTAAAAATTCAATATTCATCTAATTGGTGACAACATTTGGCTTTGCAGCCAGACCTTTCATTTCTGTGATAGAATTGATGCTTTGTGTGGGTGTGTGATCAGATGTCTTCTCTATGGTCCTGTTGTCATTAATCACGTTCTCTAACCTTTATATGTCTGAATACAGATTAGCACTTTAAAGCTGTTCCTGTTTCTGCAAATAACTTATTCATTGTACGTGTAATAAAAAAGTTATACACTATCACATTATAATTTTTCTCATCAACTTTTAATTTTTCAAGAAACCTGCTTCAGTTAGAACTTTCAAAGTTTACTTCCAGTGGATAAAACTGACATGTTCCAGTAAAGTGATGGATCACACAGGCACAGAACTGACTACAGTTACAGTACAATTGCCAGGTCTGTGTCAAGTAACAATTCATAGAAGATAGCCACGGCACTTCTGTGGATGGCTGCACAAATAGGATCCTATCCCGTAGATAGACATCTATTCAGCACTCTAGATAGGTGCATTGGTGAAGTTGATTGTAATAAGCAATCCAGAATGGTAATAATCGGTTCGGTCAGCAACAGACCTTCGTCAGTACACTGGAAAATGTACATATATACAAATCTATTATTACAAGTGATAGTCATAACATGTATATGGAAAAATGTAACATAACACACATAAAAAACAGAAAAAAAATAAAAAAGCTCATAAAAGAACAAATTATGGATATGTTATGTTATAGTAGCATGACATGAGTCCAATGTGATTTATACAGTGGCAAGAATCAGATCTGGAGAAGGTAAAAAAGAAAAATTTTTAACTTGTCATCAGGCCTAAAGTGACTGTTTTTTGTTCTTACTAAATTCCTGCTGCTCCCTGACTATTCACTTTTTATTTATTTTTAATCTGCCACATGGTTCCAGAACCAGGCCTTTTTATTTAGTGCTACTTTTTATGTATTTTTTTTTTACAAGGAAGCTTTGTTCACAGGATTCTTTAAGGGCATATTTTTATTCTGCTTTGCTTTATTACCATCTTGAGCTACTCCCCTTTTTAAAGACCATAAATATTAGAACTAAATAAAAAGGTCCATATCTCTGGAACCGTATGGTGAATTTAAAAACTACAAAAACACGATGTGGAGAAATGGGAGGTCGGCGGGCACCCAGGTCTGCTAGCCGAAACCACATGGACCAGGGATCGTCTCGCCTAATACCCGGCTCTCCTGTTAAACGTGGGCATAACACTACACAGACAGCACAGGGTTAGGGTGAAACAGTGTGACAATGCTTTATTGAACCACAACACCCAATAGCAAACAGAACAATCCCAACAATTACCCCCAACATGGTGCACATTACAGAGCCTCACACTTCCGCTGACTTGCCTGGATGATGATAGATGTTACGTCAGAGCTCCCAGGGTCAATATTCCACCTGTGATATACACACAGAGAAGAGATATTGACAAGCATAGGGAGATGACCGAGAACAGTCCATAGAGTCCGTAGAAGGTCCAAAGCCAGTTGACACAACGTCAGAGCTCCCAGGGTCGCTATTCCACCTGTGATATACACACAGAGAAGAGATAACAAGCGTAGGGATGTGACAATTCATACTGTCCATACAAGGTCCAAAGCCAGTTGACACGAGAGTCACCACCTGATTATCTGACCATCTCCATGGAACCAGGCGACCAGCGGGTCCCAAAACCTGGCTTTCTCCAAACATATCCATTGTTCTAAGATGGTCACTGGATCAGATCTGTGTCCCTCATGATGGTGCCATGATGAATTAGCTGCAGTCCTGTCTCTCGTCCGTTGAGTGTTGTGCAGAATGTCCGACTGGTAGCTCTGTGTGATGAGATGAGATCTGAACTGCTCTCTTTGTCTCTTGTTTTTATACCCTAGACATGTGAGCTATTTTTAGAATTACCCAGTGTGCTTCAGTTCATCCTCACAGCCTTTCCCTATCTACCTTCGAAGTCAACAATCTGGTTATAGAATACAGTACACAATTAGCATATCAGCTTAAAGTAAACACAGATAAACACACACTATTTACAAGTCACTTACAGACTTACATAGTATGTTAAATGGTATGCATGTCTGTCTTCTTGGCCCACCAGACATAAACACTTAAATCCACAAGCCAATATACAGATAAAAAGTCAATTCTTGTGGGTTTACAAAAACATGGTTGTCTGGGAAATTAAGATACAATCTGGTTTCTTTACACACGAAATCAAGAAATCTCACAAAACCAGTAGGAATTAAATAAGAGCAAAAACTGGCCAATTTTGCCCTGGTGATAGGTCTTTAAGTTCTCTGTGCTCTATAAAGTGCTTCACGAGCCTCTGTTTTCTAAGATGATTTCCTCACATAGCATCCACCTCTTTTGCTTGCTTGATAACTAACTGTCTGATTTATTTGCCTCACACAGACAGTGAGTTATTAATTAAGCTAAAGAGGCTGGGATTATGCAAGGAAGCAAACTCTGGAGACAGAGACTCAGGAAGTTCTCTGTAATGTCCAGCACTTAATACCTCTCTTGCATGTGATTTATATTGCTGATTTCTTAGAATGCAGCAGCAGATAAAATTTGTAAAGGTGTGTATATATGAAGGTTGGGGGGAGAAGAGGAGAGCTGATCTTACTGACAGATTCCCTTTACTACTGCTTCACACACGGACAAAATTATATCTGCACACCACCATTGAAATCACAAATGTTTTTACAGTTTTTATCTTGTTTTTTTCCATGGTATGCATATATATTACAGGTTATTATATCTGTTATCATTAATAATAAATTAGTAGATAAGATTAATCTAAATACTTTGATGTTCCCCATCTTATGCAGTCTCCATTTAAAACATTTAGTATGATTTAATACATAATACCGAATAACTTTCAAAACTAATTTGAGTCTAATTTACAGAAGTAAAGCCAACCGAAGAGATATGCTCAGAATGGAACTGACCCTTGTCTGCATAAAAATGTTTGCAAGAAGTATAGCTGTAATTGACAAATGTCACCAGCTGCTGCTATCGCTTAATGTCTACTGTATTTTAATTATTATATTATCTAACAGCAGTCTTTTTGTAAATATGTTTGTATGATATCATGTTACCATATGTTGCTATTTCTGGGAATGCTAATTGTTTTAATTTAAGAGAGACATTAATATTTAATTTAAATTCCGCCAAGTTTTAGTTTTACTCAAAATAACATTAGTAAATTTATATTATTTGGCTTATAAATTGGCACATTTTTAAAGCTCCTAAATGATATGGCAGATGCAACATTTTTCACAATAACTTGAGAATGAATTTGTAAAAGGAAAAAAAATTACATTGTTTTTAAACTATAACACTGACCCCATCCTAATTGTAATGCGTATTTAACCCATTAAAGGGTTTCTTTAATTTAACGCATCATTCATCTTCAATGACTTAAAATGCTTGAAAACAACAAAATCAACATTACTTACCTATGCTACTCCAGTGCCACCTCTCCGCAGCAGGGATGATGGCTGCAGCCAATCGCTGTGCTCACTGGTCAGGCAGAGGTAATTGATGAAAGACCTCTGAACCTACTGATTGGCATCCCAGTTATCTTGAGATCAAGGATTGCTTTTTCTACTTCACTCTCTTAAGTCTTGAAATCTTACAAGATTAATGTACAAGATTTCTTCACTGAGGAAAGTTACCTAACAGAATGCTGGAGTCAATTTAGACCATGGGGTGGTATTCAGCATAGTTTACAGAGGGGAACCTGAGCACATGCCGGACTCTGGACCGTACATATTCATTACAAGTTGTATTTCTTGCAATTTTGTTATTTCCGAAGGCCACAACTGTACGTTAAAACTTTGGTTTCAGTTCTCTACTAGGATTGGTTTTGGTTTCAGTTACAAAGTAGAACGGTTTCCTTTTAAGTACAACACTTTTTTTTTCTTGTTGCAAAAAAAACTATGAAAAGAATTAAGACTTTTTTTTAAGTAGTTTTTAATTTTTTTTCTTTGAACTTTGACATTTTTGTTCTGGTGATTTTAACCCCTTTCCCACCCAAGATGTATTCATACGTCCCTGTGACCTGGTACTTATTGACCTGGGACGTATGGATACGTCATGGCGATTTTGTATGGACACAGGCTGTGCGTTTGCGATCGCCACCGGGTGTCAGTTGATTCCGACACCTGGCACTCTGTGCCTGGAGCAGTTCCACACCACTCCCAACACTTTAACTTGCTATCGAACTCATTCACAGCTTTTTGGGAGCAGGCAGAGGGAAGACAGCCCCTCTGCCCTTGGATCAGAGACCTCACGACGTCATCGCTGGGTCCAGATCATTGCCATGGTGAAAAAGTGTCGTCATGACGACATTCGGGTCAGCAGAGCTAGCAAAGTTGTTTGATCATGCTCAGATTATGATCAGCAAGTTTGCCTGTCAGTGCAGCGGTGGCAGTTTGCATAGCATAGGGATGCTCCTGCACCACTATGCTATACAAGCAATCAGCCTGAAAAAAGTCCCATAGTAGGTAGGACAAAGCAAAAAAAGTGTAAAAAAAAAGAAAGTTTTTAAAACATTTTAAAAATATTTTTTTTTAAATAATAAAATAAATGAAAGTGTATTGTACCCATGAATAAATATTTTTATAAAAAAAAATATAGCAATAACACACATTCGGTATCTCCGCATACAGAACGACTCGACCTATAAAACTGTCCCACTAGTTAACATCTTTAGTAAACACTATAAAAAATAAAAAAAATAAGGCAAGAAACAATGCTTTATCATACCGCCAAGCAAAAATTGGAATAAAACGCGCTAAAACAGAATATAAATAAACATAGTACGGCTGAAATTGTCATCTTGTCCTCAAAAAACAAGCAATCATACAGCTCCATCAGCGGAAAAATAAAAAAAGTTATAGCTCTCAGAATAAAGTGATGCAAAAATTATTTTTTCTATTTAATAGTTTTTATTGTGTAAAAGCACCAGAACATAAAAAAGATATAAATGTGGTATCACTATAAACATACTGACCTGAAAAATAAAACTGCCTTATCAATTTTACCACAAACGGAAAGACAAAAAAATTAAAAAAAAAAAAAAAACAAATTCCTGAATTTCTGGTTTTTGTTAATTCTGCCTCACAAAAATCAGAATAGAAAACGTTCAAAAAATGTCATGTGTCTGAAAATGCAACCAATAAAAATTTCAACTCGTCCCGCGAAAAACAAGCCCTCACATGACTCAGTGGACCGAAATCTGGAAAAATTATAGCTCTCAAAATATTCCAATGCAAAACTAGTTTCTGTTTTTAGTGTGTGACAGCAGCCAAACATGAAAAAACTATATAAATCTGGTATTGCTGTAATCGCACCGAGGAACAGCACAAAAAAATAAAACCAATTCTTCACCTGCTGTTCATTTGTTCATTCGACCTCCAAAAGATCGCAGTAAAGCTCGGAGCACATTTATCTTGTGCTCTGCACTGAGCGCTTACCTCAGGAAGGCCTATGATCTGGTGGTGTCTTTTTTTTTTTTAAATTGCATAAAAGTGCCATCAGACAGTTTTGTGCACTTCTGAAAAGTGCAAAGCTGAACAGAGGTCAGATGGATTTCAGAGTAGCTCTGCTGCCTCATTATAGTGAATGGCTCTGTAAGTAGATGGACCGGGGTACCTCTCTTGCATCAGTTCCGGAACTGTTGGGGCTGTCACCTATGTTGCCCGTGGCAAAGCTTTCTGACCCAGACCGACCTTTGCACTCGACAGCAGGGGGCGTGACTTTGCTAAAAGGTGCTGTACGCGTTAAAGCGGAGAGAGACTTGGCGGTAAGACAGTGCGCAGCAGGGGAAGGCTTGTGCTCCGTCTTTTGAGCATCATGTTAGCGCAGGCCCATGTTGTAGATTCCCTGTATCCGGTTACACTGACTGTACAGCAATCTGCCAGGTGCCCATGTCTCCAATGACCGAAAGTTTGATACGCTCCGGGCCGGCAATTACTGCGCGTGTGCCGCCAAAGGTAGACCAAGTGACTCATCTAGAACTGTGTGATTCCTCAACCGCATTAACCGCCAAGCAGAGTCACATTCTGGCTTTATCACAGACTGTGCTGCATCTCGTATGAGGAACCGTGGATCCAGGACCCCGCTTAGGACAGCAAGGATGTGCCACCATCATCGGGCACCGGACCCCCAACTTCTTCAGGACTACACCACTGTCATCACGCGCTGCTTGCATGGGCGCCACCTTTGGAACCCAAGACTCTGCAGCCACGAAGCCGGCGGACTGATAAGTTAACCTTTCATGAACAGTTGCTTTATCCTATACCTCACCTCTCATCCATAGCGTGCTAATACTACCTCCCATAAACCCTGCTTAACCCATTATCGCCCTGCATGGAGTATAAATCTGTTAACCCTTGCTCTGCCTCCTGTCTGTCACTGCATCCCGCAACCTGCTCAAATTTGGCGTAGTCGCCAGGATGCAGTCCAACAGCACGGAGGCGGCAGAAAAAGCAGTTGGGGGTGGGCCCTAGGTCCAGTATATCCCTGGGGGCGATGTTGAGCAACCTCCCGAAGTTTACTGGGAACAATACTATGCTTTGGAGCTTGACTGAGCAGATCAGGGAAATGATGAGGATGCATGCCATGATGGCTTTAGATGGAGAAACGAGGTATTCTGTCATGCTGTGACCCCCCGGGAACGAGACACCTTTAACAAAGTATTACAAATATTGGAGGAAACCCATGGAGACCCCACGGACGTAGGGGAGTTATGTAAGCGCTTATTTTGCCGGGTTCAAAGGGAGGGGGAGACGGTGACCCAGTACATGAACGCGCTACAGGAGATCAATACTGCCATTACTAGAAAATACGGCATAGGCATAGGTTCTACTGACATAGTGCTGCAGGACCAGTTGGTGACAGGCTTAAGAGACGTACTGTTAAAACAGGCTTTGCGGGAGCGCTTGCGGGTAAATCCACGCATGACGTTTTGTGAGGTGGGGAGCGAAGCGCACATGTGCGAGCAAGAGCAGGGGGTGACAGTCCCGGCGAGGAAGGTCCAGAGCAGAGAGGTATCTGTAACAATAGCCACTGAACCACGATGGGTGGAAGAAATGCGGAAGGAAATTCAGGATATACGGGAAGAGTTGGCTGATTCTAAAAAGAAACCAGCAGTTTCCTCAAAAAAACGCTTGGGGGAGAAATACCCTGAACCTCGTCGCAAAACAAGAATGTTCCTCCGAGAAGGACCCCCACATGTTGTAACTGTGGTGAAACTGGACATTTGGCTTGGGGGTGCGCACAACGGAGTAGGCTCCTTCAATACCGTCCGTGAAACTAGAAGGCTTCGAGCCTGGGGACGCTGCCCGGAGCCTGAACAGTCAAGGAGTATCAGAAGTCCCACAAATCTAGTTTCCATGTGTCCCCTCGACGGGGCCGAAATGGATTGTCGACTTGCCCATCCTGGTCGAAGGGGTGGTCTGGATGCAAATAACCATCTGCGGTAAAGACCTGGGTCGGAAGGTAGTGGTGCTAACCATTGTAGACGTGGGTAACGGACATACTGTCACTCTAAGGATGAACGTGCTGAAGGAATTCAGGAGTCTTCTCATCAAGTTCCCAGACATGTTCCTGAAATAGTGGAGCCCTTGCACTCTCCAAAGGATAGTGTTTCAACAGCTAATCTGTGCTCCTCAAGCCCAAGAGACCTCCAGTGACGGAAAGACGTTGGGAAAAGTGATTGTTTCAGCCTCTGCCAATCTTGTTTTGCCACCGGGACAAACCATGCTTACCCTGCCCATCCGGACTTATACCCCTCTGGAAGGAGTTGAGATACAGGATGGCGAAGTTTCAATATAAAATCGCCTTTATGAGAGGAGCTGAGAATACTCATGCCGACACCTTATCCAGAGTGACACATGGGAAACCTGGGCCCAACCGAGATGAAGAACTGGAAGTTCAGTTCCAGGATTCTGATAGGGCGGTGGCAGCTACGCAGTAGCAGGTGCAGGTAGTGGCACGAGAATGTATATTGGGACGGTCCCATGATGAGTGGGTCAGGTTACAGCAAGAAGATGGGGAACTCGCTCAAATGAGACAGTGGGTAACGTTAAAGCAACTTCCCAGTCAGAGAGAGAGAGAGACGCCCTGTCCCCGGGGACTCTGCAGATTCTTCGGCAGTGAGAAAGGCTACAACTGAGGAATGGATTACTGTATTGAAAGGTCCAACTTCAGCGGGAGCTGAGTGGCACCTGACAGGTGTTGATCCCTGAGGCGTTGCTATCCAAGGTGGCCACAGAAACGCATGAAAGAGGAGCTCACTTTGGTCATGAGAAGAACTTTCAGTGGTTACAAAGATTAGTTTATCATCCTCGGCTGAAGGCCGTGGTGGAAGAGACCTGCCGGCTATGTAGAAGTTGTGAATTAGCAAAACTGCCAGAGCAGAGAGCCCCCACACAAACCATCATGACTTCTGCTACTCTGGAAGTACTGATGATAGACTATCTGACAATTGGCCCGGCTCATCAAGGATATAAACATTGTCTGATGATGGAGGACCACTTAACAAAGTTTGCCATCATGATCCCGACACGTGATCAGACTGCTGAATCCCCTGCACATGACATTTGCAAGAATTTCATTCAGCTGTACGGCTGCCCAAAGGGAATACACTCTGATCAAGGCACCTGTTTTCTTGGGAAAGGGATGGAAGAATTGCACCATCTCTACCAGATCGAGAAATCTCGGACAACACCTTACCACCCTGAGGGAAATGGGGCCTGTGAACTGTTCAACTGCACCCTGATTCAGATGTCAAGAACGCTGGAGGCTGACCGAAAGGCCCGGTGGCCCGAGTTCGTAGCTGAGTTAGTGTGGGTGTGCAACAACCGGTTACACTCCTTATACCCTGCTGTTCGGCCGTCCAGGAAGAGAGTTTACCGAGCTGGATCCAGAGGACATGGGTCCGAAAACATCGTCATCAGCTTCAGACTCTACATCATCTGATGGAGACCATATTTCAGGAATTAGAGCATACAGAAACAACTCCTCTGCAAGAAACAGCTCTCCAGGCTGGGGACTGTTATGTTACGGTAGCTGAGGAGTGCAGGTAAAAAAGGAAATACACCAGAGCAGTTGGAATCTATGAGATTGCAGTACCCTGACTAACCACCGCAACTAGAGGCAGCCGTGGAGCGTTCCTACGTTGGTCCTAGACGCCTCGTCACAGCCTGAGAAACTAACTACACCTAAAGATAGAAATAGGAAAGCTATCTGCCCCGGAGCAGAACCCCAAAGATAATAGAAAGCCCCCAAACATGTAATGGCGGTTAGACAAGAGGAAATACTGACACAGAAAGAAAATAGTATGAGCAAACGCTGGGGCCCAAACTATCTAAATAGAAAAGGACAGGAAGGGCACTTACTGCAATCTCAGAAAACCCTGAAAAAACACCAACTCTACTAATTTCAAAATCACCTGAGATCACACGACCTCTACCACCTAAATTAGTTCTCTGGTGTAAAAAAATCAAAACAGCAGCCACTGAAAAAAAAACTGGAAAAAGCAAAAGTACAAAACACAGTGGCTGGACTAAACTGAGAGGGCAAAAGCCCCCGGAGGGGACCCAGAAGGCCCCCACAGAAGTGCAGGACAAAATGCAAAAATATAGCAAAAACACAAAATAAGAAATTGTCTTATCTGATAGCAGGAGATGCAGACACGACACAGCAGGCTACAAGGGAAACTGGAAAGAAGGATTCAGACCAGAACAATTGATCACCGGCAACCCTGATGGGAAAATGACTCCCTTATATAAGACCAATCAGTAACACCTGATTCCCAGTCCTCACAATCCTCACTAGTACCGCTTGTAACCACCAGAGGGAGCCTCTGCTCAGAACTCATCTCAAACCCATTCACAACAGTACCCCCCCCTTGAGGAGGGGTCACCGAACCCTCATTTGAGCAACCAGGTCGGTCAGGATGAGTTCTATGATACGCACGGATAAGTCTCCTAGCATGGATGTCCGAAGCAAACACCCAAGAATTGTCTTCCTGACCATAACCTCTCCATTTAACCAAATACTGGAGTCTTCGTCTAGAAAAACGAGAATCCAATATTTTCTCAACCACATACTCCAGATTGCCCTCAACCAAAACAGGGTCAGGAGGCACAGCAGCAGGAACCACTGGCTCAACAAACCTCTTCAACAAGGACTTGTGGAACACGTTATGGATCTTAAATGTCCCTGGAAGAAGCAAACGAAAAGAAACAGGATTAATAATCTCCATGATCTTATAAGGTCCAATGAACCTAGGCTTAAATTTAGGAGATGCTACTCTCATAGGAATATTCTTTGAGGACAACCAGACAAAGTCCCCCACTTTAAACCGAGGACCATCAGTCCTATGCCGGTTAGCAAACCGCTGGGCCCTCTCCTGAGAGAGGGACAACCTCTCCACTACCTGGTCCCAAATCTGCTGCATACGCTCAACAACAGAGTCAACACCTGGACAGACAGAAGCCTCCGTCTGTCCTGAAGAAAATCGAGGGTGAAACCCAGAATTACAGAAAAACGGAGACATCAAAGTGGCAGAGCTAGCCCTATTATTAAGAGCAAACTCAGCCAAAGGCAAAAAAGAGACCCAGTCATCCTGATCAGCAGACACAAAGCATCTTAGATAAGTCTCCAATGTCTGGTTTGTTCTCTCAGTTTGACCATTGGTCTGAGGATGAAATGCCGAGGAGAAAGACAATTGAACACCCAGTTTAGAACAAAAAGTCCTCCAAAATCTGGAAACAAACTGGACTCCTCTGTCAGACACAATGTTCTCAGGAATGCCGTGTAAACGAACCACGTGCTGAAGGAACAACTGCACCAATTCAGAGGAGGAAGGCAACTTAGGTAATGGCACAAGATGTATCATTTTGGAAAACCTATCACAAATTACCCAGATGGTGGTCATTCTCTGAGAAACAGGAAGATCGGAAATGAAATCCATAGAGATATGGGTCCATGGTCTCTTGGGCACAGGCAATGGCATCAACAAACCACTAGAGCGAGAGCAAGGCTTGGAGCGAGAGCAAGTCCCGCAGGACTGCACAAATTCCCTGACATCGCGAGACAAGGTAGACCACCAAAAGGACCGACTAACCAAGTCTCTGGTACCAAAAATTCCGGGATGCCCAGCCAATGCGGAACAATGAATCTCAGACATCACACTCTTTTTCCATTGGTCCGGGACAAACAATTTTCCAACAGGGCAGCGCTCGGGCCTATCCTCCTGACACCCCTCCAGAGCAAGTCTCAAATTGGGCGAGATGGCGGAAAGAACTACACCCTCCTTCAAAATAACAGAGGGATCAGATAGCTCAGGAGAGTCCGCAAGGAAACTCCTCGAGAGGGCATCCGCCTTAACATTCTTAGTGCCAGGAAGAAAGGAAACCACAAAATTAAAACGTGTGAAAAACAAGGCCCACCTGGCCTGTCTAGGATTGAGTTGCTTGGCAGATTCCAGATAGACCAGATTCTTATGGTCCGTAAGGACCACCACCTGATGTTTGGCTCCCTTCAGCCAATGTCTCCACTCTTCAAAAGCCCACTTCATGGCCAATAACTCCCGATTACCCACGTCATAATTACGTTCAGTAGGAGAAAATTTTCGAGAGAAAAAGGCACAAGGGTTACTTTTAGAGGTCTCTGGATCTTTTTGGGACAAAACGGCACCTGCCCCAATTTCAGAGGCATCAACCTCCACCTGAAATGGCAGAGAAACATCAGGCTGCCGTAGAACAGGAGCAGAAGTGAATCTCTGCTTAAGTTCCTGAAACGCAGAGACTGCCTCAGGAGGCCAATTCACCACATCAGAACCCTTTCTGGTCAAATCAGTTAATGGTTTAACAATAACCGAGAAATTACCAATAAATTTACGATAAAAATTGGCAAAACCCAAAAATCTCTGAAGAGCCTTTAATGAAGTAGGTTGGACCCAATCACAGATGGCCTGAACCTTGACCGGGTCCATTTCAATAACAGATGGGGACAAAATGAATCCCAGAAATGAGATCTTCTGTACGCCAAAAAGACACTTTGATCCCTTCACATACAGAGCATTCTCTCTCAAAATCTGGAATACAGTTCGAACATGTTTCACATGAGAGTCCCAGTCATTAGAAAAAATCAAGATATCATCCAAATAAACAATCAGAAACTTGTCCACAAAATCCCTGAAAATGTCATTCATGAAGGACTGGAAGACGGAAGGAGCATTAGTGAGCCCAAAGGGCATCACAAGGTACTCAAAATGCCCTTCAGGGGTGTTAAATGCCGTCTTCCATTCATCCCCGTGCTTAATGCGAATAAGGTTATACGCCCCCCTGAGGTCAAGCTTGGTAAACCAAGTAGCGTTTTTTACCCTGGAAAACAGGTCAGAAATCAAGGGTAACGGGTATTGATATTTCACAGTAATATTGTTCAAGAGACGATAATCAATACACGGCCTTAATGAACCATCTTTTTTGGCCACAAAGAAAAAACCGGCACCTAAGGGTGAAGAGGATGGTCTGATATGACCCTTCTCCAATGATTCCTTGATATAAGACCGCATAGCGTCATGTTCAGGTACAGACAAGTTAAAAAGGCGACCTTTAGGGAGTTTACTACCTGGCACTAATTCAATAGCGCAGTCATAGCTCCTATGGGGAGGTAAGGATGCAGATTTACTTCGCTAAACACATCAGAAAAATCAAACAAAAAGTCAGGAACATCCTCAGCCTGGGGGAGGCAGAAAAAACAGGAGTGTTGGTATTAACACATTGGCAGCCCCAACTGGTTACAGACACAGATTTCCAATCCAAAACAGGATTATGAGACTGTAACCAAGGGAAACCCAGCACTATAATGTCATGCAGATTATATAGAACCAAAAATTTGCAGCACTCCTGGTGATCAGGTTCAACCCTCATTATCACCTGAGTAGAAAACTGGGGTTTATTCTCAGCCAAAGGGGTAGAATCGATCCCCAGTAGGGGAATAGACTTCTGTAGGGGTATCAAGGGAAACCCACAACGTTTAGCAAAATCATAATCCATCAGGTTAATAGCTGCTCCAGAATCAACGAAAGCCTGAGCAGAAAATGAGGACAGAGAGCATATCAGAGTGACAGTTAATAAAAACTTAGTCTGAACACTACCCAAGACAACTGAGCGTGCAAAATGTCTTCCCCGCTTAGGGCAGACTGAAATAGCATGAGAGGCATCACCACAGTAGAAACATAACCCATTGCGCTTTCGAAAATCATGACGCTGTGCCCCAGACACCACTCCATCACACTGCATGGGCTCAGCAGCTGGCTCACAAGGCAACACCACTCCACGCATACTTCTCCGCTCACGCAAACGTCTGTCAATTTGAATCGCTAATGACATAGAATCATTGAGACCAGAGGGACAGGGAATCCCACCATAACATCCTTTACATTATCCGACAGACCCTTCCGGAAAAGGGCCGCCAAAGCGTCGTCATTCCATTTGGTCAGGACTGCCCACCTACGGAATCTCTGACAGTATAACTCAGCGTCATCAAGCCCCTGATTTAATGCCAACAAGGCTTTTTCAGCTTGATCAGTGACATTAGGCTCATCGTACAATAACCCCAAAGCCTGAAAAAATGCATCAACATCACTCAAAACAGGATCCCCAGGTATCAGGGAAAAAGCCCAATCCTGAGGATCGCCACGCAGGAGAGAGATGATAATTTGAACCTGCTGCGCTGCGTTTCCTGAGGACTTAGATTTTAAGGCAAGAAACAATTTACAATTATTTTTGAAATTCTGAAACTTAGCTCGATCCCCTAAAAACAAATCTGGCATGGGGATCCTAGGTTCCACAACAGGCAACCTAGCAAGATATGCAGCAATACTCTGAACCTCAGTGGCAAGCTGATCCACACGGCCAGACAACTGTGCAAACTCCATTGGGAGAAAAGATCCTCCCCAGCACCCAGAGATACAGAGGGGAAAAAAAAAAAAAAAATGCAACAAACAGAAAAATATCTCTGACAACTTTTCTTCCTTCAAAATATTTTTTCCCTTCTGTGAGTACCATACAATTTTTATGGCCGGTGATACTGTTATGTTACGGTAGCTGAGGAGTGCAGGTAAAAAAGGAAATACACCAGAGCAGTTGGAATCTATGAGATTGCAGTACCCTGACTAACCACCGCAACTAGAGGCAGCCGTGGAGCGTTCCTACGTTGGTCCTAGACGCCTCGTCACAGCCTGAGAAACTAACTACACCTAAAGATAGAAATAGGAAAGCTATCTGCCCCGGAGCAGAACCCCAAAGATAATAGAAAGCCCCCAAACATGTAATGGCGGTTAGACAAGAGGAAATACTGACACAGAAAGAAAATAGTATGAGCAAACGCTGGGGCCCAAACTATCTAAATAGAAAAGGACAGGAAGGGCACTTACTGCAATCTCAGAAAACCCTGAAAAAACACCAACTCTACTAATTTCAAAATCACCTGAGATCACACGACCTCTACCACCTAAATTAGTTCTCTGGTGTAAAAAAATCAAAACAGCAGCCACTGAAAAAAAAACTGGAAAAAGCAAAAGTACAAAACACAGTGGCTGGACTAAACTGAGAGGGCAAAAGCCCCCGGAGGGGACCCAGAAGGCCCCCACAGAAGTGCAGGACAAAATGCAAAAATATAGCAAAAACACAAAATAAGAAATTGTCTTATCTGATAGCAGGAGATGCAGACACGACACAGCAGGCTACAAGGGAAACTGGAAAGAAGGATTCAGACCAGAACAATTGATCACCGGCAACCCTGATGGGAAAATGACTCCCTTATATAAGACCAATCAGTAACACCTGATTCCCAGTCCTCACAATCCTCACTAGTACCGCTTGTAACCACCAGAGGGAGCCTCTGCTCAGAACTCATCTCAAACCCATTCACAACAGGGGACCGTGTGTTGGTTCGGGATAAACGTCCTTAAGATAAACTGGAGTACCGGTGGGAGAAGAACCCGTATCGGGTGAAGCGGAGAATCAACTCCGAAGGGCCCGTCTACGAAATTCAACCTGAAGGGAAAGAGAACGCTTCCAATCGAATAGTTCACCGGAATATGCTACGACCCTGTTTATCAAGAGATCCTGACCAAATTGAGGATGTGCAAAATGCTCCTGAAATACCCCCGCCAGTCATTGCTGATTGTAAAGAAGAAGAAGGCCTTGAACAGCTGCCTGTAGATTTAAGAGAGGGGCAAGGGCCTGAAGTGGCTGTCCCCGTGTCTCTGAACGAACAACAGTCGGGATACCCCCAACCGATACAATCAAGACCAATTTATTTGGTAACAAATCATTCAAGGAATAGGAGAATGTCAACGTGTATTACAAGAGCTCTCACCCATGGAATGGTGAGCAAAAGGAGAGGGGGAGTGTAAGAAGATGGACCGGACAGGGGGTACATCTCTTGCGTTGGTTCCGGAACTGTCAAGCCTGTCACCATTGTTGCCCAGGTGAAAGCTTTCTGACCCAGACCGACCTTTGCAGTCGACAGCAGGGGGCGTGACTTTGATAAAAGGTGCTGTGCACGGGAAAGTGGAGAGACACTTGGCGGGAAGACAGAGCGCACATTAGGGGAAGGCTCCATCTTTTGAGCATCGTGTAGATTCCCTGCATCCAGTTACACTGACTGTGTGCAGAAATCTGCCAGGTGCCCGCTGTCTCCCGTGACCAAAAGTTTGATACGCTCCGGGCCGGTGATTACAGCACACGTGCTGCCTAAGGCAGACCAGTTGACTCAACTAGAACTGTGATTCCTCACCCGCATTCACCACCAAGCTGTCATGTTTCAGCGGTATCACAGATTGTACTGCATCCCATGCAACGAACCATGGATCTAGGACCCTGCTTAGGACAGCAAGGATGCACAGCCATCATCGGGAACCGGACCCCAACTTTGTCAGGACCACACCGAAGTCATCACACGCCGCTTGCGTGGGCGCTACCTTTGGAACCCAAATATCTGCGGCCAGGAAGCCGGCGGACTGATAAGTTAACTTTTCATAAACAGTTGCTTTATCCTATACCTCACCACTCATCCATACCATGCTAATACTACCTCCCATACCCCCTGCTTAACCCATTATCTCCCTGTGTGGAGTATATCTCTGTTAATAAATCTGTTAACCCTTGCTCTGCTTCCTGTCTATCACTGCATCCCGCAACTTTCTCACAGCTCCCTCGGTGGTTTCATCTAAATCACGTCACTCAAAGATTTAGATGTAAACCCTGTTGTAAATGTTCAGTGTAGAGTGCCGGATAAATGTGATCCCAAACGTTATGTAAAATGTTCCTAACAAACTCTTCAAATCAGTCCACAAAAAAGCAAGACCCCATCAGGTTTGTCATATGTTAACGCAAATATAGGGGCTTCAGCTTTACTGATAGCACAAAGATTCTGGAACAGCAAAATGGCTCCTCGCCCCTCAAAAGAAATTCAGCAAATTCTATGCTCCCAAATCCAAATGCCCCCTACCTTCTGAGCCCCACAGTGTATCTAAACCACATATAGCATTCACATGTTTGGCATTTCTGAAGCGATGAGAGCCTGCCTAAGTTACGTGTGCATGTCTCCAGAAACATGAGCTGGGCATAACGTACTGGTCACTACAACAGCAATTTGCAATTTTCACTCGGCAACATTCATTGCTATTTGTTTCTGGAAAACTCCTATAGAGTCAAAATTGTGACACCTTTAGATAAATTCCCAAAGGGGTATAATTTCTAAAATATCACTTGAGGGAGGGATTCTTCTCTTCTAGCACTTAGGAGCTTTGTATTTGGAGTCCCCAAACTTTTCTAGTAAAATCTGCGCTTCAGGAGGAGAATAAGTTTCTCCATATGGCTAAGCAGTACTGTACAGCCACATATGGGGTATTGCCATATTTAATAGAAATTGTGGGACAAATTATGGTGTCATTTATACCCACTTGTGTGAAAATGTAAAATCTGGGGCTATAACAACATTTTGGTGGTAATTTTTTTTTTTTTTTTCAGTGACCAATGGTATAAAATTCTGTGACACACCAGTGGTGTCAGTATGATCACTGCACCCCTAGATGAATTCATTGAGAGGTGTAGTTTGTAAAATCAGGTCACTTATGGGGGTTTCTGCTGTTCTGGCAACTCGGGCTTTCCCAGTCGATCATGGCACCCACAAACCATAACCGTAAAATCTGCACTATAGTATGGTGCTCCTGCCCTTCTTAGCTTAGCACTGAGCCTGAAAAATATTTCCCGATTACTACCAGGGTAATGGCGCTCTCAGGAAAAAATGGACCTTGGGTTTTTGTAAAAAAAAAAAAATCCTATTAGCCCTTAGAAAAATTAAAAACTTCGGGTTAAAACAACATTTTAGTGGTAAAAATGTTATCTATTCTTTCTTCACCGCTCAATGGTATAAAATTCAGTGAGGCACAAGTATCAGTATAATCACTGCAACCCTAGATTAATTATTTCGGGAGTGTAGTTTGTAAAATGAATTCACATATGGGGGTTTCTGTTCTGGCACCTCAGGGGCTCTGCCAATATGACATGGCATCCTCAAACCATTCCAGCAAAATCTGAACTCCAATATGGTGCTTCTTCCCTTCTGAGCTTTGCACTGTGCCTCAAAAGTAATATTCCCCACATATGGGGTGTCCGCATACTCACGAGAAATTGCACAACAAATTGGATGGTGTAATTTCTCCTGTTACCATTGTGTAAATCAAAACATTGGGGCTAAAATAGCATTCTTGTGGGGAAAATGTTTTTTTTTTCTTTTTGTTTTCATGGCTCAACGTTCAAACTTCTGTGAAGCACCTGGGGTTTCAAGGTGCTCACAACACATCTAAAAAAATTCCTTGAGTCTAGTTTCCAAAATGGGGTCACTTGTGGGTGTTTTCAATTATTTAGGCACATCAGGGCTCTCCAAACGGGACATGGCGCCCGCTAATAATTCCAGCAAATTTTACATTCAAAAAGTCAAATGACGCTCCTTCCCTTCCGAGCCATGCTGTGCGCCCAAACAGTAGTTTTCTCCCAGATATGAGGTCTCGGTGTACTCAGGAGAAATTGCACTACAAATTGTATGGTGCAATTTCTTATGCAACCCTTAGGAAAATTCTAAATTTGGGGCTAAAAACATTTTTGTGGGGAAAATGTGATTTTTATTTTTTATTTTCACAGCTTGATGTTGTAAACTTCTGAGAAGCACCCGGGGGTTCAAGGTGCTCACCACACATCTAAATGCATTGCTTGAGGGGTCTTGTTTCCAAAATGGTGTCACATATGGGGAATTTTTTACTGTTTAGGCACATCAGGGGCTTTCCAAACGCAACATGGCGCGCGCCCAGTGTTTTTCCCCCACATATGGGGTATCGACATGCTCAGGAGAAATTGCACAACAAATTTTGAGGTCCATTTTTTCCTATTACCCTTGTAAAAATAAAAAAATTTTGGGTCTAAAGTTAATTTTTTTGTGAAAAAAAGATAAATATTCAGTTTTTTTCCACATTCCAAAAAATCCTGTGAAGCACTTGAAGGTTTAATAAACTTATTGAATGTGTATTTTAACACCTTGAGGGGTGCAGTTTTTAGAATGGAGTTACTTTTGGGTATTTTCTATCATATGGACCCCTCAAAGTCACTTCAAATGTTCAAATGTGAGGTAGTCCCTAAAAAAATGGTTTTGTAAATTTTGATAGAACAATGAGAAATCTCTGGTCAACTTTTAACCCTTGTAACTAAATTTTGTTTAAAAAATTGTGCTGATGTAAAGTAGGCATGTGTGAAATGTTATGTGTTAACTATTTTGTGTGACATATCTCTCTGATTTAAGGGCATACAAATTCAAAGTTTGAAAATTGTAAAAAAATTGCCAAATTTCTGTCTGTTTTTTTTTCCACAAATAAATGCAAGTCATATTGAAGAAATTTTACCACTATAATGAAGTACAATATGTCACAAAAAACTATCTCAGAATCAGTGGTATCCATTAAAAACTTTCCATTGTAATTACTGTAAAAACTGGCCTGGTCATTAACATATTAATTAATCAAAAAATTGTCCAGAGAGCTAATCAATAGGCACTTCAAAGTAAATAAATGACAATCCTGGAGTTTACAGAGGAACAACCAGAAAGAGAAGCGATCCAAATTAAAAATCAATTTTTATTTATCAATATTAAAATCACATAGTAACGCCATAAAAAACAGAGTGTCCCAAGAAAAAAGGACGTCACCACATCAATATTATTATTATGGGCCAATAGTAAATACTGTAATGATATCCACAATCAATCACATAGCAGTGTGTATAATATTAAACTTTAGTAAGATAAATACTTCAATCAATAAACTCAGCATTTCAAAAATATGCCCAAATTCAGAAAATGTTTTTAAGGTAAAAGCCAGGAATAATACATATAAAGCCAAATGTATCAATGAGAGCGCTACCCAGGGAAGGGTTAAAGCTGCAAGAGAAAAACACTTGCTAGGAATAGATATACATATAGTCGTTCACTTCAGTGTGCCCAATATATTCAGCGAATATCACATAGATACCCAGATAACAATGCCCGGTCAGGTGCTACCATAGATGATACATTATGTTACCGATAAACAATATATTGCAGATAATAAAGAGGCAAAGTATATACCTGGCGATATACCCGTGGTGGTGTCCCGTCACCCCGACGCGCGTTTCGCCGTCAGCTTCTTCCGGGGGCGTGGTTTAGTGAGATAAAGGGGAGTATATAAAGCCGGAATAGCCAATAGTAGTGCCGCAGGTGTGTCGACGCATGCACGCTGATGCCACGGCCCTTGCTCTAATTAGACTGCCTGGATACCGCTCAGTGAGTCGCAGGCTAAAAGCGATCACACATAGAGCACTCCCAGGAGTCTGCCAGGGTTCAGGGAAAACAACGTATGCGTACCGCAACCAAGCGTGTTACAATAAAAGTGCCAAAGTGCGATATGAGAATAAGAAAAATAAAAAATGTGACAATGCCCATAGTGAATGCTTAAAGAATAAATATATAAACCTATACAATATAATTAATATAAAAAATTAATATTAATTAAGGAATTATACTAAAACATAATAAAGTGCACCAATAAACATAACAGACCCAATTAATAATCAATATATCATAAAGTGTGGTGCTATATATATGTGAACATAAATATATAATAAAGGCATAATAGATTACAACAAGACCAAAGCCATTCCAAAATACAAAACTAAACAGGGGACATTCTTTTGGACTTGATAGTAGTTATCCAACATCATCTTCCGTAGTAGGTAATAAATTCTCAACTGTAATTACAGCAGATATGGAGAAGAAATCAAAGTCCAAAAAACTAGAAAATATAAACATGAAAATTAGAATAAAAACACAAACTCTACCATAAATAAAATAAAAATAACCCCTACCCCTAAAAAAGGTATATAACCAGAAGGGATTAAACAAAGGAATTAATGAATAAATAACTCATAAAAAAGAGACAAAACCAAAGCTCTCATTGAGACCGAGAGGACCCAAAGTGCCTAATCTGTATATCCACTTACTTTCTGTTTGTGCCAAGATTTTTGCCAAGTTCCCACCGCAAATTCCCAAATCAACCTGATCTATAGCCTTGATCTTAAGACCCCTAGAATTAAAGCCATGGTATATCTTGAAATGGCGAGGGATTGTTTTCAATAAAGAATTATCCAGTACGGTACTCGCCTTCTCAATGTCCCGTACATGTTCTCTCACCCGTAACTTTAATTCCCTAGTGGTCAGTCCTATGTAAATTTTCTTACACGGACAGATAGCGTGATAAATCACTGCTTTAGATGAACAAGTGAGGTGTTTTCTTATTTGGTAGGTTTTAGAACCGTCTTGATTATCAAAGGTCTTACTTTTGACCAGATTTAGACAGGCCTTACACATCCCACAGGGAAAAAAACCATTGTTATCCGCCATTTTTTGCTGAGAATTTTTGGGGTCATAATGGCTGTGAACCAAAAGATCCTTAAGATTAGTGGACCTACGTGCTGTAAAGCAAGGTACCGAAGGTATTAGTTGTTTGAGAGTGGGATCCATTTCCAAAATTTTCCAATGTTTTTTTATAATGGATAATAAATCATTCCATTCATTACAATACGTGGAAATAAATCGAATCTGTTCCATCTCATGACCTTTCTTCTTCTCCTTTTCCTTATATAAGAGACTATTTCTATTAGACTTCACTGCTCGATGATAACCACGTCTAATGGTTCTATTACTATAGCCTCTCTGTTTAAATCTCTGGGTTAAATCCCATGACTGTTGTTCAAAAGAAATATCATTGGAGCAGATCCTCATTGCTCTCAAAAATTGGCCAACCGGGATGCCACGTATGAGGGATTTAGGATGTGAAGAATCTGCCTGAAGAAAAGAGTTAGTAGAAGTTGGTTTTCGATACATATCAGTATCAAGTGTCCCATCCGATAATGCAGTTATCTTTATGTCCAAAAACTCAAGGCTTCGTCCATACTTATAGGACAATCTGATGTTCAAGTCATTGGAATTGAGTCTCTGCATTAGATTTTGTAGTTCAGTCTCTGAGCCTTGCCATATGAAAAATACATCATCGATGTATCTAATCCAATTATGGACTTTTTCCATTTCCGGAATGCTTTCCACCTGGAAGATTTGACGTTCCCATGCCCCTAAAAACAGGTTAGCATACGAGGTCCATTTTTTCCTATTACCCTTGTAAAAATAAAAAAATTTGGGTCTAAAGTTAATTTTTTTGTGAAAAAAAGATAAATATTCAGTTTTTTTTCCACATTCCAAAAAATCCTGTGAAGCACTTGAAGGTTTAATAAACTTATTGAATGTGTATTTTAACACCTTGAGGGGTGCAGTTTTTAGAATGGAGTTACTTTTGGGTATTTTCTATCATATGGACCCCTCAAAGTCACTTCAAATGTGAGGTAGTCCCTAAAAAAAATGGTTTTGTAAATTTTGATAGAACAATGAGAAATCTCTGGTCAACTTTTAACCCTTGTAACTAAATTTTGTTTAAAAAATTGTGCTGATGTAAAGTAGGCATGTGTGAAATGTTATGTGTTAACTATTTTGTGTGACATATCTCTCTGATTTAAGGGCATACAAATTCAAAGTTTGAAAATTGTAAAAAAATTTCCAAATTTTTTGCCAAATTTCTGTCTGTTTTTTTTTTCCACAAATAAATGCAAGTCATATTGAAGAAATTTTACCACTATAATGAAGTACAATATGTCACAAAAAACTATCTCAGAATCAGTGGTATCCATTAAAAACTTTCCATTGTAATTACTGTAAAAACTGGCCTGGTCATTAACATGCAAACAACCTTGGGGGGTAAAGGGGTTAAAGTCCTGTAAAGAAGCCTGTGGGCATAATGCTGTGCACACTGTCAGACCAGCGATCTGACTTTATACAGTGATGTCCCACCCTGCGACAAAGTAGAAAACTTAAAAAATGAAAATAACGTGTAAAAAAAATTCCAAAATAAAGGAAAAAAAAATATTCCCCAATAAATTCATTTCTTCATGTAAATAAAAAAGCAAAACAATAAAAGTACACATATTTGGTATCACCGCGTCCGTAACGACCCGCCCTATAGAACTGTCCCACTAGTTAACCCCTTTAGTGAACCCCTTAAAAAAAAAGCAAAAAAACTGATATATCATCATACCGCCGAACAAAAAGTGGAATAACACACGATCAAAAAGACAGATATAAATAAACATGGTACCGCTGAAATGTCATCTTGTCCCGCAAAAAACAAGCCGCCATACAGCATCATCAGCGAAAAAATTAAAAATTTATAGCTCGCAGAATAAAGCGATGCAAAAATAATTGTTTTTTATATAAAATTGTTTTTATTGTATAAAAGCGCCAAAACATAAAAAAATTATATAAATGAGGTATCGCCATAATCGTACTAACCCGAAGAATAAAACTGCTTTATCAATTTTACCACACGCGGAACGGTATAAACGCCCCCCCAAAAGAAATTCATGAATTGCTGATTTTTGTTCATTCTAACCTCCCAAAAATCGAAATAAAAAGCGATCAAAAAATGTCACGTGACCAAAAATAGTGCCAATAAAAACGTCAACTCGTACCGCAAAAAACTAAGACCACACATGACTCTGTGGGCCAAAATATGCAAAAATTATAGCTTTCAAAATGTGGTGATGCAGAAACTATTTTTTTTGCAATAAAAAGCGTTTTTTAGCGTGACAGCTGTCAAACATAAAAACCCACTATAAATAGTAAATCAACTCCCCCTTTATCACCCCCTTAGTTAGGGAAAAATAATAAAATTAAAAAAATTTCCATTTTCCTATTAGGGTTAGGGTTGCGGCTAAAGTTAGGATTAGGGTTGGGGTTAGGGTGTGTTAGGGTTAGGTTTGTGGTTAGGGTTATGGTTAGGGTTGGGACTAGGGTTAGGGTGTGTTGGGGTTAGAGTTGCAGTTAGAATTGGGGGGTTTCCACTGTTTAGGCACATCAGGGGCTCTCCAAATGGGACATGGTGTCTGATCTCATTTCCAGCCAATTCTGCGTTGAAAAAGTCAAACAGTGCTCCTTCCCTTCTGAGCTCTGCCATGCGCTCAAACAGTAGTTTACCCCCACAAATGGGTATCAGCGTACTCAGGACATTTGCACAATAAATCTTGGGGTCCAATTTCTTCTGTTACCCTTGGGAAAATAAAAAATTGGGGGCGAAAATATAATTTTTGTAAAAAAAAAAGATTTTTTATTTTATGGCTGTACGTTATAAACTTCTGTGAAGCACTTCTGGGTTCAAAGTGCTCAACACACATCTAGATAAGTTCCATGGGGGGGTCTATTTTTCAAAATGAGGTCACTTGTGGGGGTTTCCACTGTTTAGGCACATCAGGGGCTCTCTAAACGCGACATGACGCCTGCAGACCATTCCATCAGTCGGCAATCCAAAACGTCACTTATTCCCTTCCGAGCCCCAACGTGTGCCCATACAGTAGTTTTCTCCCACATATGGGGTATCAGCGTACTCAGGATAAATTGGACAACAACTTTTGGGGTCCAATTTCTCCTGTTACCCTTGGGAAAATAAAAAGTTGGGGACTAAAAGATTGTGGAAAAAATGTGATTTTTTTATTTTTTCCATCATTACATGACGGCACCACGAGAGAGGGGATCCGCCCTTCACGGACAGGAAACCTTCAAGATAAAAGGGGCGACTCCTCTCTCCGCATCAGTTGGTTTCCTGTCCTTGATGGGGAACCCTCAAGATGGAAGACTCTCGTGGATGAAGAGGATGCCCGGGCCTGGGACAGATGAATACTGGCAGGAATGGGTCTGCTACATCTGTCGCCAGGTGCCGGTAGTCGCCTCGGGGGTCATGTATCCCATGCCCCCCTGAGCAAGGCATGGCCACAGCCCGTGAGGCAATGCCCGGGTAATAGATGGAGCCTCGGAGGGCCGCTTTGAAGGTACCATCCCTGATGCTAGGAATAACCCCACACATTACTCCTCGGAGGTCACAACATTGGTGCTCTCCCTGTTGAAGAACAATGGCCATGCAGCCCGTGAGACACATCGGTGTCCGGGCAAGGGGAGACTCCTCAGGGGCTATGTGGTCAGTGCCCCCTGTTAAGAGCAGAGACACCAGGCGCCGTGGAGGGTCATCTGCCATTGCAGGCTGAAGTGGCCTACAAACGCTGCGCTTGTCAAAGTGAGTACCTGAGCAGTGGTGGCAGCGGCGTGACTGTTCCTCCAGGCTGGAGGTAAGGCAGGGTAACCGGGTGTCATGGCGCTGGAACGCTGGCTAGTGCGCACTGGACGCGCGCACCAGAAGTGACGCACACACCAGGAACACGCGCACCGGAAGTGATGCACCCACTGGGAGAGCGCGCATCAGAGGAGGGTGTGCGCGCAGGAGAGCCGGAACCGCGGCCAAAGCTCCGGAAATAACGGGGTACGCGCCGGAAGTGAGCGATGGGCAGTGCACTCACCCGGCTAAGGATATGGCCGGGGAAAACATGGGAGCGTGCAGCGGGGCGCTCAGTACGGGGACACGCGCTGGCAAGGCACACAAAAAGTGAAACACGCACCTGAGGTAACAGGTTTAGGCATTAGGAACGCGCATGCGTCGGGGCTCTAGGCGGCCAGCAGGTGCTGGATCAACCAGGTGAAGTAATTAAGCAAAAAAAAAAAAAGGTGGAGATCTGTTATTTAAGCCTGGCTAAAACACAGTTAGATGTCACTAAGCCAGATCAGGTCAGACGTGAGTACGCTCATCAGGTGTCAGTGGGTATGATGGAAAGCCTTTCCCCGGAGCATTTGCAGCCACACCAGGAGGTGCAGAAGCGGCGGTCTCGCTCAAGTGAAAGAGCCAGACGCGCCGCAGCAGCGGTAGCCGCTCGAGTAACATGCGGACGGACCGTCGCAAAGAGGGGTCCATAGTCTCGACGGGAGACTCCGAAAAGACCAGTCAGCCTCCAGAGCCGGTACCGTCCTTTGACACGTCCGAGTGGTGAGTGAGCTTCGAGAAAATCCAGCACGCTAATGTCTGTTCTCTTTCTCTCTCTCTCTTGTCTCCAAACCTCCTCTCTCTCACACACATTGGTGGGGTGGAGTATAGGGGTACATAAGAAGAAGAAAGATACATGTAATAAGGAGTGTCCCTTGTGTGAAAGCCCCTTAGGAACATCCTGGAACAAAAAGATGTGTCAGGATTGTATCAATAGGACACTAGCGGAGGAAACTCCATCCTTTTCAGAGAGCCTGAAGTCCTTAATTCAGGCAGAAGTCAGCAAGTCTGTAAAGGCGTTGCAGACAGCAGACAGGGACGGCAGATCTAGAGACAGGTCCAGTCCCTCAGTAGTGTCCCAAGAGGAACAGAGGAGGACTCTCATAGGTCCCGGTATTCAGAAAGTAGCTCGGAGGAAGAGGATACTTTTCCTGTGGAAGCTACAGATAGACTCATAAAATCAGTTCGTTCTACCATGGGGTTAATAGATGAAAAAGCGAAGAGAACAACCCAGGAACTTATCAACCCAGGAACTTTTGTTTGGGGGTTTACAAAAATGAAAACGGAGATCTTTTCCGATAAACGAGCAGTTACAGGTGCTTAATAAAAGGGAGTGGGAGAAGCCAAGAAGTCCCACGTAGTCAATTCCCTGAAGAGAAAGTACCCCTTTGAGGAGGAGGCATCCTCATCCTGGGATAGACCCCCAAAGATTGATGTGGCAGTATCAAAAGTTGCCAGGAAGTCCTCTCTACCCTTTGAGGATCTAGGTTCTTTAAAGGAACCCCTGGATAGAAAGGTGGACAGTTGTCTGAAAACAGCCTGGGAGGCCTCAGCGGGGGCACTAAGACCAGCCATAGCGGCCACTTGCGTGGCTAAGCCTCTCAAAATGTGGATAGACAACCTAGATGACCAACTAGAACAAGGAGTCCCCAGGGAAGTTATCCTAGAGGCAATACCAACCATAAGAGCTGCGTCAGTATTTCTAGCTGAGGCTTCAGCAGACTCAGCAAGGTTAGCAGCAAAATCAGCGGCACTGGCCAATGTAGGACGCCGTGCAGTATGGCTTAAATGCTGGCCAGGGGACACACAAGCAAAAATGAAGCTTTGCGCTCTGCCATGCGAAGGCAATTTCCTGTTCGGACCGGCATTAGACGAAGTACTGGAGAAGGCCGAAGATAAGAAGAAGAACTTTCCGAGGCAGCCATTTCAGTCCTTTTGGCGTTCATTTCAAAAGGGCCGGAAGTTCAGAAGGCAGCAGTTCAGGGAGCGCGACAGAAACAACGCGGAAAAGCGATCCAACAGAGGGAGAGGCTTCTACTTAGTTAGGCCCTCCAAAGACGGCAAGAAAGCTTCCCAGTGACAGCCCCTCTCAGGTGGGAGGAAGGCTCTTTCACTTCCTTCCAGCCTGGGAGAGGATCTCGTCCAGCGCTTGGATCCTGCAGATTGTGGGATCAGGCCTGGAATTAAGGTTCCACCATTGGCCTCCAAGAAGGTACATACAAACTCCGGTACAGTCCTCACAGGAAAAGCAGAAGATCCTGGAAGGGGTGATAATATCGCTCCTACACAAACAGGTTCTAGAAGAGGTTCCAGTAAAGGAGAGAAACAATGGGTTTTACTCCCCTCTATTTCTTGTGAATAAAACGGACAATTCTTGGAGGACAATTATAAATTTAAAAGGCCTCAACAAATACCTCATAATCCCATCCTTCAAGATAGAGACAATAAAGACAGCAGTAAGACTCCTCTTTCCTTACTGTTACATGGCGGTCCTGGACCTCAAGGACGCCTACTACCACGTCCCAATTCGACAGCAAGATCGCCAATATCTCAGGGTGGCGGTCCAAGTGGGGTCACAGTTACGTCACCTTCAGTACAGGGCTCTGCCTTTTGGGATAGCAATAGCCCCACGAATCTTTACGAAGTTGGTGGCAGAGGTCACAGTGCATCTCAGGGAAAGAGAGACGTTAATAATACCGTACCTAGATGACTTCTTGATAGTGGGGAAAAGTTTTCGACACTGTCAAGAACAAGTCAGAATAGTAATGGAGACACTACAGATACTGGGATGGCAGCTCAACCTCAAGAAATCCAGGCTGGAACCAGCAATGACCCAGAACTTCTTGGGATAACAATAGATTCTGTGGCACAGGAGTGTCGCCTACCAGAGGAAAAAGAGGAAAAAATAAAACAAATGATCATAACGACAATGGAAAAGCCAGAAGTCACGCTAAGGGCCATGTCAGTGTTAGGGTCTCTGACCGCATACATACCAGCGGTAAAATGGGCCCAGTTCTATGTTTTTTCATGAGACATGACGGCACCCTAATATTCCCGCCCTTTTGATCACATCATTAGTTGGGTGCATTTTTTAGTATTATACACTCCCTTGGGTGTTGGTGATTAGAATTGTAAGAGATGTATTATTTATATGTAAACTAACCTGCGGAGTTACTCCCGTGCTTTGTAAAACAACTGGTGCGGAGAGAGGAGCCGCCCCTTTTATCTTGAAGGTTTCCTGTCCTTGAAGGGCGGATCCCCTCTCTCGTGGTGCCGTCATGTCTCATGAAAAAACACATTACCAGGTGTGTAATACCCGTGTTTCATGCTCGGGCGTTATAAACTTTAGTGAAACACCTGGGGGTTCAAAGTTCTCAACACGCATCTAGATAAGTTCCTTGAGGGGTCTAGTTTCCAAAATGGTGTCATTTGTGGGGATTTCCACTGTTTAGGCACCTCAGGGGCTCTCCAAACACGACATGGCGTCCAGCCAATTCTGCGTTGAAAAAGTCAAACGGCGCTCTTTCCCTTCCGAGCTCTGCCATGCACCCAAACAGTGGTTTACCCCACTTATGGGGTATCAGCGTACTCAGGACAAATTGCACAATAACTTTTGGGGTCTTGTTACACTTGGAAAAATAAAAATTGGGGTGAAAAGATAATTTTTGTGGAAAAAATATGATTTTTTAAAATAACGGCTCTACGTTATAAACTTGTGTGAAGCATTTGGGGTTCAAATTGCTCACCACATATCTAGATAAGTTACTTAGGGGGTCTAGTTTCCAAAATGGGGTCACTTGTAGGTCACTTGTAGCCGATGTTGGTTGGAAAAAGTCAAATGGCGCTCCTTCCATTCCGTGCTCTGCCGTGCGCCCAGTGGTTACCCCCCCACATATGGGGTATCAGCATACTCAGGACAAATTGGACAACAACTTTTGTGGTCCAATTTCTCCTGTTACCCTTGGGAAAATAAAAAATTGGTGACTAAAAGATAATTTTTGTGGGAAAAAAAATAGGATTTTTTATTTTCATGCCCGGGCATTATAAACTTGTGTGAAGCACTTGGGGGTTCAAAGTGCTCACCACAGATCTAGATAAGTTCTTTAGGGGTTCTAGTTTCCAAAATGGGGTCACTTGTGGGGGGTTTCCTCTGTTTAGGCACCTCTGGGGCACTGCAAACGGAACATGACCCCCATCAACGTCTGCATTCCAAAACGTTATTACTTCCTTTCCAAGCCCAGCTGTGCGCCCAAACAGTTTCCCCCACATATGGGATATCAGCATACTCAGAACAAATTGGACAACAACTATTGGGGTCCAATTTCCCTGGGAAAAATCAAAAATTTGGGACTAAAAAATCATTTTTGTGGAAAATGTTTTTTTTTTCCACACCCAGGCATTATAAACTTTTGTGAAACACTTGGGGGTTCAAAGTGCTCACAACAGATCTAGATAAGTTCCATAGGGGATCTAGTTTCCAAAATGGTGTCACTTGTGGGGGGTTTCCACTGTTTAGGCGCATCAGGGGCTCTCCAAAAGTGACATGCCGTCCAATCTCAATTCCAGCCAATTTTGGGTTGAAAAAGTCAAACGGCGCTCCTTCCCTTACGAGCTCTGCCGTGTGCCCAAACCGTGGTTTTCCCCCACATATGGCGTATTGGCTTACTGAGGAGAAATTGTACAACAACTTTATCTGTCCATTTTTTCCTTTTACCCTTGTGAAAATAAAAAAAGTTTGTAAAATTCATTTTTGTGACTAAAAAGTTAAATGTTCATTTTTTCCTTCCACGTTGCTTCAGCTCCTGTGAAGCACCTGAAGGGTTAATAAACTTCTTGAATGTGGTTTTGAGTACCTTGAGGGGTGCAGTTTTTAGAATGGTGTCACTTTTGGGTATTTTTTGCCATATAGACCCCTCAAAGTGACTTCAAATGTGAGGTGGTCCCTAAAAAAATGGCTTTGTAAATTTTGTTGTAAAAATGAGAAATCGCTGGTCAACTTTTAACCCTTATAATTTCCTAACAAAAAAAATTTTTGGTTCCAAAATTGTGCTGATGTAAAGTAGACATATGAGAAATGTTATTTATTAACTATTTTGTGTGACATATTTCTCTGTTTTAAGGGAATAAAAATTCAAAGTTTAAAAATTACAAAATTTTCGCCATGTTTGCATTTTTTCAAAAATAAACACAAGTTATATCGAAGAAATTTTACCACTAACGTGAAGTACAATATGTCACGAGAAAACAGTCTCAGAATCGCGAAGATCCGTTGAAGCTTTCCAGAGTTATAACCTCATAAAGAGACAGTGGTCAGAATTGTAAAAATTAGCGCGGTCATTAACGAACAAACCACCCTTGGGGGTTAAGGAGTTAGTGTAAAAAAAATCCAGCAAATTTTAGTTCAGCACCCAGGAACACCTACAAAGACTATGCCTTTGTGTCCTGTTTGTATACACTCAAAAAAAGTGAATATGATGTTAGGGTACAATTAACTTTATCTTTCTATACTATACTCTCAATTTAATATTAAGTTGGGACGATGTGTAAAATGTAAAGGATCCTAGGATGCAATAGTTTGGATATCTGTTATACCCATGTTTAATTCACTACTGAACATAGATCACAGATTAGAAGTGGAAAGTTAAACATTTTGCCATTTAATTTGAAAAAAAGTAACTGTTCTAGAAATTGATGGCAGCAACACATCTAAAAAAAAAGTTGTCAGAAAGCCATGTCTACCATTGTGTATCATTCCCTCTTCTTTTTACAAGTCTGAAAATGTTTAAGAAGTGAGGAGACCAATTGCTAGAGTTTTGGAGAGGAGCGTTGTCTCTTTCTTGCCAGTCCTTGGTTGACTTTGTAGGACAGGTTGGGACAATTTTAATAAAAGCTATAAAAGTAAGTGGTACTAGTAACAAAACAACTGGAAGGTCAATTTTCAATTAAGTCACATGACTGAATATAAAGAGAGCAAGTAAGAGAGGCAGAATCTCTAACAAAGAAGCAAAGATAATCAGAACTTCACCAGTTTGTGAAAAATTGGGTCTATAAAATTTTGGAAAAACTTCAGAAAAATGTCCCTCAATGTAAAATTCCAAATACTTTGAATATCCCACCATCTACATTACAAAATATCAAAAGATTCAGAGATTCTGGAGAAATCCATGTACACAAGGGACAAGGCCAATGTCCATATTGAATACTCATGATCTATGGGCCCTCGTGCATCAAAGTGCTAAAAACAGGCATGATTTTGTTGTACAAATCTCTGCATGAGCTCAGGAATGTCATTGTGTACATGGTTTTCCATACAATCCAAAGTTAAAGGTAACCTGTCACCAAAAAGAACGCTATTAATGGGGTTGTCTGGTCTGTGTGACTGCAGACTTATGAATCCCCACAGCTCACGCACTGTACACTACGAGGATTCACCAGTTCACAACAAATTTAACCTGCAGATATGGGTTTAATTTGCAGGTAAGTTGCGTTACTGGACGTAGCCAAATGCTGCAGGGAGAAAATGAACTTTATCCCCCCGTCAGTGTTCCTGTTTCAGTCACGGGGGTTGGCACCGGCACAGGTTCAGTACCAGTTGAGTATATAGAGCTGCGGCTGTAACCACACACCCAGCCATGACTAACACTGGCTCTGGGGCCGGCTGTCCATCTAGCCCGGGGGCATGGTTGCAGCCACCGCTCTGTATACTCGGCGCCACCCCCGTGAATGAAACCGAATGCTGACACTGGGAATAAAGTTCATTCTCTCCCCCCAGCATCGGGCTACGTTGAAGAGCTAAGCAGGTTAGTAACGCTGTTAACTTGCAGATTAACCACATATCGTGTAAAAAAGAGGCAATATATCAACACCATTCTGAAACAGTTCTCATTTAAAATGGATTGGGGCTAACTAGAAAACTGCACTGTGGTCAGATAAATCAAAAGACTAATTTTTTTATGAAAACCTCGGACGCCATCTCCTGCAGACTCAAGAGGAAAGAGACCATCCAGCTTAATTGCATAATTCAAAAGCCTGCACTTCTGATGGTATAAGGTTATATTAATGCTTGTGGCATGGGCAGCTTACAGATTTAGAAAGGTGCCATCACTGCCGACTATGATATCGACGTTTTAGAACAACATATGCTTCCATCCTGACAATGTCTATTTCAGGGAAGGCCTTGCATATTACAGCAAAACAATGCTAAACCACATTCTGTGTCCATCACAGCAGTATGGCTCTGCAGAGGAAGAGATTGGATAATGAACTGGCCATCTACACTCCAGCTCGTTCACCAGTAAAAACTATTTGGCGCATCATGAAGTTAAAAAAAAAAACTGGCAAGACAACCTAAGTCTGTTGAGCAGTTAGAATCCTACAGTAAACAAGAATCGGACAACATTCTTCACCCAAAAGTCCAGCAATTGGTCTCATGATTCCCAGAAATTTACAGTTGTAAAAAGAAGAGAGAATGCTGCACAATAGTAGACCTGACCCTGTCCCAACTTTTTTTTAGATGTGTTGTTGCCATCAATTTCTAAATTAGTCATTTTTCCATTTAATTTGAAAAAAATAACTAACTCTCCACATCGGATATATGGTCTATAGACCCAATTCATTAAAGTTTTTACACCAATATTCTGACTTAAAAAGCTTTGAAAAGTTTCATAATTTAGGTGCAATTGCCAACTGCACAAAAATATTCGTTCTCATTTCGTTGCCATTTTCACCCAGCTCTAACACAGTGGGTGGAGCTGGGGCAATCGCCGCTTGTCAAATTCGTCATGAGCAGCAGCATTTGCTACACCACAAAATTTACTCCTGCAGTGACTGGAATAGGATTTATGGCGAGGCGCACAAATGGTGTACACCACTTGTCCAGTGCTCCTAATGGTCGAAGAGTCATACTCCTCTTCATGAACCAGGAGCGTCTGACTCCATCGCATCTCTTCAAGACCAGCATGATCACCGCTGTTCGTGATGTATCTGGCTGAGGGTATGTTTCCACGGTCAGGAAACAGTCCGGATATGCTGCGTGTTTGACGCTGTGCGTTGGCGCAGCGTCAAACACGCAGCGTCCAGATGTTATAGCATAGTGGAGGGGATTTCAAAAAATCCCATCTCCACTATGCTTCAAAACACGCAGGCGGCAGACCTGCGTTTACGGACATGCGGCACGTCTTTTTAGACCGCAGCATGTCCTACTCCCTTGCGGCGACGCTGCGTCGCCGCAAAGGAAATAACACAGGGCTATGTAGCCCTGCGGTCATTCCGCATGTGTTCCGGATGTGTTCCATGAACACATCCGGAATGACCGCGCGTTCAAAAGGGGGCGGGGCTTTGGGCGGAGCGGACTTTCCACTCCGTCCAAAGCGCTGTGTTTCCGGACCATGGAAACACAGCCTAAAAGTTCTGTTGTGAATAAAATATGATTAAAAGAGATTTCCAGATCATTGCATTCTTATTTTCTTTACATTTTACAAAGCATCACACCTTTTTTTCTTTTTGAATTGTGACTATAAATAAATATTAAATCCAATTCTGTTTCTATTTTTTGATTTGTCAAGGTATTTTTTTCAGCTATCCATTGTTTGCTTGGGTTTCCTTTGCACTCTCAGGTTTACTCCCACACTCCAAAGACATACTGATAGGAAATTTAAAAAATTAGCCCCAATGGGAACAGTATTGATATTGTCTGTAAATCCCTATGGAATTAATTGTGTTATATCAGCAAGTACAATAAATAATAAATAATTGATTATACGTTCAGGAAGAGTTTAAAAAATGCTACTCTGTCACTGATTGTTTGTGGTATAAAATTAACATTATTGACAGATCTGACGATTTTACCATTCCACCTATGGACATCGTTACCCAAAATGAATTTTAATTTCTCTGTTATGTTGAATATAAAATGGAATATTTCTTTCTAAAAAACTAGCTGATATTTATAAGTTCTGTAACTAGTTTATAAAATGGCATTGTATGTCTTTATTTTTTTTAAATGCTGTTGACTGTAAAATCATATTTGTTAATATGACCTTCAAGAATGTCTTTTGCTTTGAGAGTCAAAGTAAAGTCACGGTACATAAAAATTGGAGGCAGTAAGTCCTTAACAATAAAAGTCCATACAAAGCTGAAGTATCACAAACACATAGAAATAGACTGTTTCAGGACATTGTATTGTAAGGTTTATGTGAAAGATGTGTCTGCTATGTACTTTGGATGTGCTACTTAATGGCCAAGACAGCTTATATTGTTATTCTGTAGCAATTTTGTTTGGGTTTTGTATGCTGGGTTTTATATTTTATTCTCAGCTAAATTCATTTATTTTTGATCATTGTGTTTTATTTGTTTTGAATACCCCATTCAATAAGTCAGGCCAAAATAAATACCGTATATGTGAGGGACATATATAAATCTAACGGATATGCAAAGGTTCACTGTATGTAAACCATGTCTCATATCCTGTCGGGTTCTGTAATGATTTTACAGAAGCCGACAATTGAATTATTGGCTATTCTGCTATCTACCTCTGTATGAAATATAAATATATATATATACAGATATATGTGTCTCACTAACATATATATATTTATATATATTTTTTCTTTGTTTTGTGTGTGTGTATATATAATATATATACATATATATATATACACACTGCTCAAAAAATAAAGGGAACACTTAACAGAATATAACTCCAAGTAAATCAAATTTCTGTGAAATCAAACTGTCCACTTAGGAAGCAACACTGGTTGACAATCAATTTCACATGCTGTTGTGCAAATGGAATAGACAACAGATGGAAATTATTGACACACTCAATGAAGGAGTGGTTCTGCAGGTGGGGACCACAGACCACATCTCAGTACCAATGCTTTCTGGCTGATGTTTTGGTCACTTTTGAATGTTGGTTGTGCTTTCACACTTGTGGTAGCATGAGACGTACTCTACAACCCACACAAGTGGCTCAGGTAGTGCAGCTCATCCAGGATGGCACATCAATGCAAGCTGTGGAAAGAAGGTTTGCTGTGTCTGTCAGCGTAATGTCCAGAGGCTGGAGGCTCTACCAGGAGACAGGCCAGTACACCAGGAGACGTGGAGGGGGCCATAGGAGGGCAACACCCCAGCAGCAGGAGCGCTACCTCCGCCTTTGTGCAAGGAGGAACAGGAGGAGCACTGCCAGAGCCCTGCAAAATAACCTCCAGCAGGCCACAAATGTGCATGTGTCTGCATAAACTGTTAGAAACCGATTCCATGAGGATGGTCTGAGTGCTCGACGTCCACAGATGGGGGTTGTGCTTACAGCCCAACACCTTGCAGGACACTTGGCATTTGCCACAGAACACCAGGATTGGCAAATTCGCCACTGACACCCTGTGCTCTTTGCAGATGAAAGCAGGTTCACACTGAACACATGTGACAGAGTCTGGAGATGCCATGGAGAGCAATCTGCTGCCTGCAACATCCTTCAGCATGACCGGTTTGGCAGTGGGTCAGTAATGGTGTGGTGACATTTCTTTGGAGGGCCGCACAGCCCTCCAAGTGCTCGTCAGTGGTAGCCTGACTGCCATTAGGTACCGAGATGAGATCCTCAGACCCCTTGTGAGACCATATGCTGGTGCGGTTGTCCCTGGGTTCCTCCTAATGCAAGATAATGCAAGATCTCATGTGGCTGGAGTGTGTCAGCAGTTCCTGCAAGATGAAGGCATTGAAGCTATGGACTGGCCCGCCTGTTCCCCAGACCTTAATCCGATTGAGCACATCTAGGACATCATGTCTCGCTCCATCCACCAACGTCACGTTGCACCACAGACTGTCCAGGAGTTGGCGGATGCTTTAGTCCAGGTCTGGAAGGAGATCCATCAGGAGACCATCCGCCACCTCATCAGGAGCATGCTCAGGTGTTGTACAGTAGGGAGGTCATATAGACACGTGGAGGACACACACAGTACTGAGCATCATTTTGACTTGTTTTAAGGACATTACGTTCCACTGTAATTTTTTGTGTGACTCCAAATCCAGGCCTCCATTGGTTAATAAATTTGATTTCCATTGATGATTTTTTTGTGATTTTGTTGTCAGCATATTCAACTTTGTACAGAACAAAGTATTCAATGAAAATATTTCATTCAGATCTAGGATATGTTATTTGAATGTTCCCTTTATTTTTTTGAGCAGTGTGTGTATATATATATATATATGTATATATATATTTTTTTTTTATTATTATTATTTTTTTACTTTTAGCACAGCAGTTACATCCCCCTAATTCTTGGGGTTTTAAATATGATTTTAATGAATTATAATTTGTTTTTCAGAAACCCGGAATGGACCTTGCAGATACCTACATAGCATTTGTGCGGCAAAACCAAGATATCTTGCGGGAAAAAGTCAATGAAGAAATGTACATAGAAAAGTTATTTGATGTAAGTAGTTTTTGCTTATATGTAAATGTTTGAGGAAGATATGCAAAAATGCTACACAGTGAGAATGCTTCAAAAATAGAACCATTAGTAGTGAAGGAGAAAGAAAGAGAAATCTAAATCAAATCAATATTTGGCATGGCAAAAGAATTTTTACAGTGCAGTATTTTTTCCACACTGGCCTAAAACTTTTACATAGTACTGTGTACTTTTTATCAACATGACAACACCAGGTCGCATGTTGGTCATGCTACAGTGAGCAGCCTGTGTGGTCTAGACATGATACCATGGGCTGCAGCATCTCCGGACTTGTCTCCCATCAAGCTTAGTTGAGATTTTATTTGTTGACAATGGCAAAGGGAGCTGCCAGCAGTGGTTATTGATGATTTGAATACCCATATGCATTCAGCGTGAGACAACATTCCTCAGATAGCCATTAACATCTTCACTGATAGCATGCCAAGCCATGTGAGTATTTTTGTTCATTTAGCGCTCATACTCTGAATAAACTGAGATGTTTCGAAAATTTAATTTCTATTTTCCCACCATTACCTATCTTTAACATGTTTATCGATCCTGGGAATTCCAGAATTGAACGACTTTTTCTTTTTATGTTTTCATTTCACTGTTGAGGAATGTGTATATAGTTTTAGGCAGGTGTGGAAAAATAATGTTAAGAATGAATGTTTTAAAAAAATAGAAGTGTCAATTGTTTATTTTTATTTATTATCAAAATGCAAATTGAATGAACAAACAAGAAATATAACTCAGTATTTGTTGTGACCAACCTTTGCCTTCTTCTTGGCACACTCGCACAAAGTCAAGGGTTTTGTAGGATTATGAATGAATGACAAATTATACCAAAGAGGTGAAAGTAATCATCATTCTCATATATAAGTTGAAATACAGTCATTAACTGAAAAAGATACCGCTGTGAAGGAGGAACATAAAACTGGGTGAGGAACCACCACACTTTGATACTAAGTTTGCTGCAATTAACAAAATGCAAAGTGAATTAACAAAAGCGAAATCTAAATCAAGTCCATATTTGGTGTGACCGCCCTTTGCCTTCAAAACTGGATCAAAGCATCAATTCTTTTAAGCACACGGTTTTTGAATAAAAATAGGAAATACACTGGCGCTACCTACAGGGGTGGGGGTCTGCTGAGTAGACAAGGATGATTGATGTGTAAAGAGGCCGCTGGAGTTGAGTCAGCTGCTGCACTGATGCCGACTCTAAGTAACCAGAAAATGGTACACATAAATGAATAATCAACTAACTACCTGCGCCTCTATACCATGCATGCAAGAAGAAATGCCCCCACAGGTGATAAAATGCCAAGTGAATGTAGATGTAGATGTAACAGTAATAATTGTCAGGCATGCGTTTAGATGTAGATGTAGAACACTTACTGTCACGACAGCAAAGGACCGGGTGAAGGAGGGAGGAAATCCTGGCTCCGTACAGGTGATGATCGGACCGCGCACCCAGAGCAGGCACACCGAGAGTGCCGGGGCAGGGAGCGTCCTCCCTGCAGCTGGAACAAACTTGCTGTGCTGGGGCACTGAAAGTCCGGAAGTAGCGCGGCGTCCTCAGGCCACGAGGCGCTGCTAGTACGAGATGGACAGGACGGGGGCGGGACAAAAAATTGGTGACGTCACCGTAGTACAAGAGGCAGGAAGGGTCAAAAATCTTTCCGACGCGTTTCAAAGGTACACGGACCTTCTTCGTCAGGGATAGAGACCCATAGCAGAGCCAGCCTTATGTACCTATGGCGTACCCCCGCCCTCCCTCCTAGTGATAGTGAGCTAGAGAAAGGGTGTTTGATTGCTGAGCCATGTGTTTAAGATGAAAACAATAAGAAATAGTAGAACAGGATGGTGTTTAGAGAAAAATATAATAAAATAAATACATCTATGTGTGCAGTATTACCTGAATAGTAGCTTAAAATAAAAAACTTTATTTATTTAAAATAGGAGAAATAGACCTTGAAATATGACTATTAGAGCCCTCTGTGAATCAATATATATATATATATATATATATATATATATACATGCCCATGTTTTCATCTTAAACACATGGCTCAGCAATCAAACACCCTTTCTCTAGCTCACTATCACTAGGAGGGAGGGCGGGGCTACGCCATAGGTACATAAGGCTGGCTCTGCTATGGGTCTCTATCCCTGACGAAGAAGGTCCGTGTACCTTTGAAACGCGTCGGAAAGATTTTTTACCCTTCCTGCCTCTTGTACTACGGTGACGTCACCAATTTTTTGTCCCCCCCCGTCCTGTCCATCTCGTACTAGTGGCGCCTCGTGGCCTGAGGACGCCGCGCTACTTCCGGATTTTCAGTGCCCCAGCACAGCAAGTTTGTTCCAGCTGCAGGGAGGACGCTCCCTGCCCCGGCACTCTCGGTGTGCCTGCTCTGGGTGCGCGGTCCGATCATCACCTGTACGGAGCCAGGATTTCCTCCCTCCTTCACCCAGTCCTTTGCTGTCGTGACAGTAAGGGTTTTTGAATAAACTCTGGTGGGAGATTGTTGAAAACATCTCTGAGAACTAACCACAGATCTTCTGTGGATGTAGACTTGCGTAGGTCCTTTTGTTTCTTCATATAATCCCAGACAGATTCTATGATGTTGAGATCAGAGATCTGTGGGGTTATATGATCAATTTCAAAAATAAACTATTAACACCTGCCTTATGAATATATTTATATCTATATATAGATATATATATTCCTAGAAGTCGATCCACACTGCAAAGAGCAGAAATCGAAAGTTTGTGCAGAGCACGTGTAAATTTTGCTGGTATACCTAATTTGCAATTGGAGTTGAATAGTTTTGATTTCAACTGTACAGTATATTCCCATTAAGTTTAGCAATACCAGACACAAACAGTTTTATTTTATCTTAATATTCAGGTTTTTTAAAGTGTGAAAATAATTATGTTATGAAAATTTTTATAGCCCTGTGGGGTAGAAAAATGGCTTGCCCATCCAGCTGGCACTTTTACAGGATACGTAAAACCATATTAACAATTTGTGCTTTGATTTGGACCTGCAGCCAATTTATCAGCAAATGTTTCCTGTCTTAATAATGTGTGAACATGAAGTAGGAATGGAGCAAAATACAGATTTATAGGATATGGTGTTTTCCAACTGTGAATTTATCTTGTAGAAGACTGCCTCAAAATAGATAAGTGTTTTATATTGGGACAATTGTGTGGCCATAACTTATCAAATCATAACGAGTTACTGTATGTTTCTGAATATTCCAGCATAAAAGCTATAGAATGTGTTAAGTCACTTTTCAGTACCGGACAGGATTTTTGCAACATGGCGATTTTATGTTTTTCACTTTCATTTTTTCTTCGCCTTTCTCCAAGAGCCACAACATTTTTATTCTCTGTCAAAATAGCCATAGCCTTGTTTTTTTTGTTTTTTTTATGGGACAAGTGACACCATCCTTTTTATGATGTGATGTACTGGAAAACGGGAAAAAAATTCCAAGTGTGGCAAAATTTCAAAAAAGCACAATTTCACAATCCTTTTTTTTAAATTTTTATTTTTATAGAGTTTATTACATGGTAAAAATCTGGCAGTATAATTCTACAGGTCATTCCGATTACTGCAATACCAAACATCCATAGTATTTATATATATATTTTTTTTTAAGTGTTGGAAAAAATTCTAATGTTTGGAATAAACAAAAATGCTAGTGTCTCCATTTTTCGAGACCTACATGTAAGGTTTTCCATTTCAGTTGATGCAGCTGGGGCTTATTTTTTGTGCCTAAAGCTGACGTTTTACCCTTTGGTGGTAAATACGATGTTTGAATCAATTCTCATTATTTTTGTTTGCCGTTTTGCGGTAGCCGAAAAATCACAAATTTAAAAATTAACTCTGTCGATTTGATTTTTATTTTCTCCTTACAGGGTTTACAAAATCTGTTAATTTTATATTTTGATAGATTGAACTTTTATGGAGGTGTGCATACCAAATATGTGTTTGTTTTAATTTCTTCATTTTAAATCAGGAAAAAGGTGGGTGATTCACAGTTTTTCCCATAATTTTTGAAAACTTTTTTTTTTTTTTTTTGCTGTATTTTGTAGTCATTTGGGAATTTAATAAGCACAAATTGCAAAGTTCACCAGTTCCCGTAATTTGAGTGGGAATCCTCGACACAGAAAGCAAAAGCCTCTGCTTGGCTTGATTCAATATTTTTGTCTTGATGCAATATTTTAAGCTGTACTAATGAATTAGTGAAGTTTTGTATTCGAATGGCTGGATACCTTCGTTTGCTTTGGGGACTTAAACCTGCGATCATCTGATCGCTTGTAGTATATACATGAATATCACAGTATTACTATATATAGCATAAATCACAGTCTCTTATTAATTCCAGCTACGGGTTGGCATTCATAGGAGTACCATCACCTCTTATTGCATTTTTTTTGTAGTGGATGTAAAAATTAAATTGTAGTGTTTCGATTTTATTTTCTCTTTATTGTGTTTACAGTTAGGGTTAATTTATTTTATATAATTTCATCAGATTTTTACAGATACAGTGAAACCATATTATGTGTATTTTTAAAATGTTTTTATTTATTATGGGGGGATGAGGATGTGTTCAGAACTCATATATTTTCATATTTTAAAACCTTTTTATTTTACTGTATTTTTTAGTCTCTTTAGGGAACTTATGGCGATAATCTGATCACTTGTAATATGTACTGCAATACCACGATATTGCAGTATATAGCGAAAATCTCAGTCCCCTATGAATGCCGACCAGAGGCTAGTCACCATTGGGAGTATAATCTTGACAGTCTTCTTGGTTGTATGTTATGGATAGGTGATAACTTACTAACCCTTTTAAGTTGTACAGACACATTTGGGGAGCTCTATAGTATAATGCTTCACAGGACATTATGTAGGATTTACTATTTAGGTCACACTTGTCTCATAACTAGTGCTCTTTAAAGGGATTCTGTCAGCATACAATGACTGTTCAAACCAAGCACCGGCGATTAGTGCTTCACGGCTAAGCCAATCATTTAAATACACCTTCGCACTTGCTTGGTTATCGTCGATCTCCACCCTTCTCTGTCTATCAATGAAGCCAAAGCTGTCAATAAAAGAAGAGGGGGCATTGAGGGAAAACAAGCAGGTGGAAAGGTGTATTTAAATGATTGGCTCCGCCGTGAAGCACCGAGCAACGGAACTTAGTTTGAACAGTCATTCTGTGCTGACAGAGTGCCTTTGACCTCTTCCAATCGTTGGAACATAATAGTACGTCCTACGTTGGGTCCCCATATGATATATGTTGAGCCTACACCATACCTGGCAGATGCTGGCTGTGTTGCGCTACCTGTAAGGCCACATTCACATTTTCAGTATTTGGTCAGTATTTTACCTCAGTATCTGTAAGCCAAAACCAGGAGTGGGTGAAAAATACAGAAGTGGTGACGTGTTTCTATTATACTTTTCCTCTGATTGTTCCTCTCCTGGTTTGGGTTTACAGATACTGAGGTAAAAAACTCCCCAAATACTCAATGTGTGCATGTGGCCTAAGAGTAACAACTACAGCCAGCCTTGATTGCCTCTGTTTACCGCTGTCAACCACTGACAGCAGGATTTATTTTATTTATTTTACTCACTTACATAGTGCCATTAATTCCACATCACTTTTACAGATGACATTTAAAGGGAACTGTCATTTCCCCAAGCGCTATTAACCTGCAGATATGGGGTTAATCTCCTGCTCAGCAGTGCTGATATGGCTGTCAGTGCCGGGGCGTGGTTACATCCACAACTCACTATGTGCTGAGCAGTGACTGAAGCTGTGCCGGCCACACCCCTATGACTGAAAGTTAATTTACTGCTGACACCCAAGTTTGGCAGCTGCACAGCTTTGGAACTTTATTATCCTACAAGGTAATAGCGGTTTATGACATGAAAGGTTCCTGTTAATAGCTCAATTGCTGGATTGCAGTTGACACCAACATGGAGTCTCCAGCTTTCATTTCACACCTACAGAGTTGGATTAAGCTCTCCAGGGATCTGATGAATGGTCCCCATGGTTGCCTTCCGTGAAGCCCCACCTGTGGATGGGCTTCATAGGCAAAATCCATTTTGACTGTATATTGCAATACATTATCATGTCAGTTTGTAGAACAAATTATCACAGTGTCAAGTCCCTGTATAGGACTAAAAAATAAAGTAAAATATAAATACTTTTTAAAAAATATATTTAAATTACCCCCTTTTCACAGTTTAACCATAAATAAATAATTATTGCTGTATCTGTTAAAGTCCCTTCTATCAAAATATAAATTTTAATTAAACCACACGATAAATGTCCTAGCGAGAAAAAAATCACAACACCAGAATTGTCGGTATTCGGTCGCCACAACTCCTATTTAAAAAAAAAAAGCTGTAAAAAATAATCAAAATATTATGTATATGCCAAAGTGATATCTATAAAAATATCAGCTCGCTACACCAAAAAAACAAGTCCCTAAACAACTCCTTCAACTGAAATGAAATAAAGAAGTTGAAGGTCTCAGAATAGCGACAGAAGTCAAATTGGTGTTGAGGTTTTAACTTTTAATGGACTGTTAACTTCATTAAATAAACTTACATTTTTTAGCCAGTTGGTTGTGCCGAAAACTACCCTCGTTATTTTTTCCTATACAAGTTTAATATTTCCAAAAACATACCTGGAAAGTGATGTCGTCAGGTCATTTTTACAGCACAAATTCGGAACCCTAATAGAATGGTGGATTTAATTTTTTTTTTACCATTTCACCTCACTTTGTTTTGTTTTTTTTCCATTTTCCAGTATATTGTATGATATATATTGAATGATATAGTAAAGATGTGTATCTTCGTACCGTGTTAGCCAGTAGATAGTAAAATATTTAGAATTGAGAGTCTTCAAGAGTGATTCTTCAGATGTTGTATTAGTCTTTGCCTGATGAAGAGACCTGAGTAGTCTCGAAAGCTTGCAATTTGTAACCATCTTTTCAGTTATCCATTAAAAGGTATCAACCACTGAGGACTCTCAATTCTAAATATTTTTTTAAATGAATGATGTCATTCAAAACTACAACTTGTCCCAGAAAAAAAAACTAACAGAAAAATAAAAAAGATTTAGGTTGGGAGGGAATAAACAAATACGCATAAATGGAAATTGGCTGTGGCTGGATTATCATTCTGAGTATTTATTGTAATAGTTGTATACAATATTATTAGTTTCCCGTTGTCCCTAAACTGTGCATTGTTAGTGATAAAGAGCATGCTCGGGATACTGGACACCTAACCTGCGTTCATTTTTCCGCAGCATGTAACAGGGAATTTAGTGAAGGCACATTCTAGCACTGTACTGTAATTAGTGCAGCTTGAAAGCGTGGAATTATGCACTGAAAATCTGCAGCAAATTCTCCACATCTACAACCTTAGGGGTTTGACGCTTGTAGACTGGCAATGGGTTAACCAATCACATTTGTAGAGTATGAGCTCCCAAGACATGCCAGTCAGCTGTCTACATTTATTACACATTCTCAGAGGTCAGGACAGGATCTGAACCTTACTAAATAATTGGACTTGATTAGAAAATGATCGTGCATTTGCGGAGGGTCACTATGTAAGTTAAAGGGGTTTTTTTCAGGATAAGCTTCTATTTGCGGAAAAGATCGTACAGCTACAAACTAACATGCAATTACTACTCATCCTCCCCAGGTCCAGCACCAGCACTCCGATGCTGCTTTGTTCTTTACGTAAAGGCTGCAGCGATGCTGTGATGACTACCACACACATAACCTCTGCATCCAATCACTGAATTCAGCGGGTTTGCTGTACTTGTTATTTTCTACCTATACAAGCCTTTGCTTAAAAATTTATCCTGGAAAACCCCTTTAATTTGTTATTATGAAATGATGTATATGTACATCAGCTCTGGGCCCACTGTGTGTGGGGGCGTTCAGTAGCTGAGCTCCATCCACATGCGGCGGTTGATGTCAGTTGCATTACATGTTTTGAGGATTTTTTCATATTTTTTTTTTTAATTCAATTTTATTTATATAAACTAACTTATTTTTTTGACATGTTACCTGTGTATGATAATGTCTTCAAGCATCTATTAGGGCCTGAATGTATGCTTTAGCTGGCGTTATGGCAGCGTAGACTTGTCAGCCCTTTATAGGATTCGGCATACCCAAGTAACATAAACCTGAGCAATAGTGATGGAAAGGTCTACATACAGTAACACCCCCCAAGCCTTATTGATTGGGGTGTTCCAATGGTTAAACCAATGTGACAGACGGTCATTGTTGGTTGACGACTGTCGATTCATGTATTCCTGGGGTTCATATGTAAAATGTCTTACTTTTCTAGACATTGGAAAATGTAGCATTTACGGTAATTTATTGTGCAGGCTTCTGCATGCTCAGAGTTTCTAAAGATCACATGCCAAAATGTTTGTGACATACTGTGCTTGGCTGTAGCATACCAAAATGTCTCACATTGTACAGATCTTCGCTAATTGAGATCCCTGAAATCCAGTCTGAGCGTGTTTCATTTCCATAACGAAATGCGACAAATCAATATATTGCAGAATATTCGGTGTCCCTGTTCTTTGAATACATTGGAATAATAACTGAAAAGCATGTGCATTTCGGAACAGGTACCTGGAAATGTGATCTCTGTACAGAATTATTATTTGGCTTTGCCCAGAAATACACACATCTTTGCATGATGCACCTGGCCGTGTGTGGCAGGTCTGGTAGAATCTGCTAATTAAAAATACAGGCTTAAACAGGCACCTCGTCTGGCAGGATAGTTAGTTGCCTGTTGGTGCTCAGCGGGTTTTGGTAGTGCTTCTTATTTTTCTATTCTAATGGTCTACTGCCCACCTAATTTTGCCTTATTGTCAGCCACTATTTACCACAGCTTGAAGCCCTCCCAGGAGGCTAAATTATTATCAAAGGATTAGGGAGATGTAGCCTTACAACTCTGACATTTCTGATTACTTGTCTAAGCCAGAACACTAATTAGCTGTGACTAATCAAGAAAAATGTCCTTGCCATAGAAAACCATTTAAAAGACATGAGAAAAGTAGAACAGCAATTGAAAAGCAAAGTATTGCTCAGATTTGCTGACAGTTGTTCGGTTTCACCCAAGCTTTTTAGCGCTCCTTTAATTATGCAAAGGACTGTGTGTTCTTCCGACAACTAAGAGCAGCTTGAGTTGAAGAACTGATTGTCTTTTCGCATGTTTACATGTTTCCTTCAACCAAAACAACAAACAGTTATTTTTAAGACTTCACAGAAGTTAAGTCTGTTGGCTCATTTTCCTTGCTGAAAAGTCTGAGAAATCCGCGTTGTCATTCATAAAGCTGCAGTTTTAAAATGTACTTAAGTAATTGGTAAAGGTACTGCCACACTAAACAATCCCGCTAGCGATCACGATAAAGACGCATACTAATGCGATCGCTAGCGGGATTGTTTCTATATCGCTAAGTGCGGCCACATTTAGCGATATAGTTAACGACGCTATCGCCGTTAGCGATCTTCTTAACGACTTTAGCGGTACAAAAGTACCGCTAAATCGCTAAGAAAAGGTGCCACACTAGCGATATATACTTACCCAGCGGGAGCGCCGACGAGAAAATAGGGTCCGGAACGATTCCAGCGACGAGCGAGATCACAGCAGGAAGCTCGTCGCTGGCAGCTGCCGCACTGAACAACATCGCTAACGGGATCACTAAATAGTGACGTTTTTTAGCGATCCCGTTAGCGATATTGTTCAGTGTGGCATACCCTTAAGTCAGTTATGGCAGCAGATTCCGCCTGCAACACAGATTAGTCGCATTGAATAGGGCTAATACATCAAATGTGGATCAGCCTTGGACTTCTGCCATTGATTCTCTGCCAAATCAGCATTGGATTTTTCCAACTTTAAAAAGCCCTGTATGAACATATTCTAAGGTCAGGTTTACATTTTTCAAAGAATATTTTCTCATTGAAATTAGCATCTAATTGTCAGAATATTTTCTTTATGCTTTTACACGCAGAACTATGGCATTTTTTTAAATAATAGGCACCTAACTGTTGCCTATTTGCAAAGACTTTTATATGCACATGTATTTGCCAAATATTCTGCCTCAATAAGAAAACCATTTTCCCACTTTTCTGTAGATAATGGTCTGCCACCACAAACAATCCACCCATTACATTGTCCGCAATCTTTCAGGATGACTTTCCCCAGAGATATCACCTGTTTATGGGGGAGGGATGAGTTTTTGTTCGGAAACCTATGGGGATCACCAGTTTGACTTAACACATACATACTCTATAGCAGGTGTTTCTCAACTTCAGTCCTCAGGACTCACCAACAGGTCATGTTTTCAGGATTTCCTTAGTATTGCACAGGTGATAATTTTATCACCTGCTCAAGCATTAATTCCATCACCTTTGCAATACTAAGGAAATCCTGAAAACATGACCTGTTGGTGGGTCCTGAGGACTGGAATTGAGAAACACTGCTCTATAGGATTTATAGTTAGTTCTTCAGTTAATTCAACTCAACTTCGGCTGAGCTAAAAATACCCAACACCCCAGGCCAATAGTGGCTTTTGCTCTTTCTGGAAAAAGATCTTGTGAAGCTGAGAATTTCCCTATTAAAAAGTTGAAACTATTGTTGACGTATTCAGGATAATATATCATTGGAAAAAAGTTTTCATGATAACAAAATATTCTGCATATGTTTGACCTAAGACTAGGGCTACATGGTGTCTTTGGCTTCGACAAAGGTTGTGTGAGCAAAATTCGATATGTGCTGATCTTACATCGCAGTGTAAGGCAGGTGAATGGGGTCATATTGCAACCCACATGGTACCATGACACTTGAATATCGTGGTTGCAGTGTGATACCATTCACCTGCATTACACTGCCATATAGCAGCGGCACAGAGTGATCTTTGACCATGCAACCAGCCGTGTCGCGTCCCAAGTTGCTTTGTAACACCAGACTAAATTTAAATGGTCTCATATGAGAATCTGTAGATAATTGTACTTTTTCCCACTTATCACTCTCAATAATTCAAAATGCAGTCTGCGAACCTCAGAAACCTTGTGCTAGTTTAATTATAGCTTTAAATGCCGTATATAAAAAATGAATTTCGGTTGTTTGATCTTATGCACGGCCAAACAACTGCACCAGGCTGAACCAAATTTGTCATATAGAATGTTAATGTTAATTTATGGCCAAACAGATGGACCAATCTGCTCTATATTTGCCAAATAGGTAAACTAGGCACATAACTCAGATACTTTGGTTTCATATCAGTAGCAGATGAAATTTTTAACCACATACCCAAACATCAAATGACTAAACCAAATAGACCCATGAGAAACCAGGTAATTCTACTAGTTAAATATATTTGCTAGGAACTTTTTTAATCAACCATCTAATATGTTTCTGCAGGAACGTTCATATACTTTGTAAAAATTGTGTCCTTTCATTAGTTGCTGGTTGCCCACACACATACATTGCTTAGAAATAAACAAGTATGACAATTTTCTTCATTTTTCTCTGATTGTAATATGATAATCTGTAGACATTTCTTGCCCCATCCATAGCTTAGGCACATAGTTTGTACATGTCTGAGCATATATCGAATGCATTTGCTAGAGAGGACCAAACCACAAAGTCAACCTGTCCTGTAAGATCACAAAGCATCTTCTGTCTATGAAGGCAAAAGATAAGCGAAGCTTTGATGTGTTTATATGCTTTAATATGTAACCACTGCCCTTTATAAAACTAATTTTAAGGGGTTCTTTCACGCTGTACTTGTAGAATGCCACAATAAAACAGCCCCACAGTGCATTGTGTTACCGAATCGTAGTTTGCTGGCTTTTTACTACAGAATATTAACAAAGAATAAATGGGGAATCCTTTTTGGAAACTGTCCAGATTTATATATATATACTGTAGATAAAGTGATCCAGTGAGATAATAACTTCTGGTATTTGTCTACAGATAAATAATAATAATAATCTTTATTTATATAGCGCCAACATATTCCGCAGCGCTTAACAGTTTAACAGTTTCAAACACAAGTCATAAGTAACAACATTAACAATACAATAATTAAAGCAAAATAAGCCGCCCCTACTCGTGAGAGCTTACAATCTACAATGAGGTGGGGGAGTTACAAAGTACAGGTGTTTATATACAATGGTGTATTTACAATGATGGTCCAGCCATCTTGAGGGAGTGGGGGAAAGATACAGATAGTGAATGGGCTACACACACACTCACAGATATTCTTATAATGGCAACTGGTTAAGTTGCAATAACAGATTGTTGTTGTAGTTTTCTTTTCTTTGCTATTTATATGGTAACTTTTGTCATTTTTAATCGAATGTTGAGAATTCATGTAAAATCTAAGCTGTAGCAGCCAAAAGATTGTGTTTGTGTTGGTGAGATAATACATATTATTTGCATTCTTATATGTGCAGACTTAGGCTTGTCTGCCCTTTAAGTAATGATTGTATTGGGGTTATATTGACTTTATATGTTGACTGTGCATGGAGATGTGCACTTCTAATACCACTTTAGGGTTGAACGGATTTGATCTGTGGATTTTGCGGTCTGCAGTTGAGGCGACTTCCATCTCCATGCAGATTTGTCGTGATCTCGACTGCAGATATGTAACAGCTCTTAATCACAGCTTTCTACAAGTGTCTAGTAAAAGCTTTCACAGCTTTCAGAAGTCATATAAACATCAACATGATTGCCATGTGATTTGATGAGGAGTTACAAGCGTCACATTAGAACCCTAATTATTCCTGCGTTCAAACTGCCGAATCCATGCATTTTCACACACAGCAAAGCGAAAACACTTGTACCCAGATAAGTGCTGCATGTAATTGAATTGTTGGAAACATGCCGCAATCCGCCACCGATAACTTGCTGGACATGAAATGCATTTGTCTGGTATAATCAGTAGGCAGTGGAGCAGGGAAATTCCTTAGCTGTGTCTTTTCTAAATGTACAAGGGGGGATACAAAAAAAAGCATGGTATGTTGCTAAATCTCTATTCAGAGGCACTAGAAAGAAACAACTCAAATCCTTGTTAGAAAATTGCAGAGTCTGGTGGTGACAAAGAGCTCATGCTTGTTCTATTGTTACTTCCCCTGTGTCCTGAGAGTGGAGCCCTTTACAGCTGTGTGGATCCAGCCTGGCTCAGATGTAGGACTTTAAGAGAGGAGGCTTGTCAATTTCTGGCCACAATAGACAGAGAGTTTTTCAGTGCCTGTTGCAGTGCTGAGCACAGTTGGGGATCAATGCTAGCCATTCAGACTGCACCCTTTTCCATTGCTTTGATTTGTTAATTCAAGACTAAAGGTCTACCGAGGGGGTTTAGAGTGTTTAAGAAAGCTGATGAACTGTTTAAGAAAGCTGATGAACTGAGAGCGTTCGTAGTCTTGGTGTGGCAATTTCCATAGTTGGTGGCAACTATTGGCTCCGAGGGAGCTGTGTCCTTGTTGACCCATGTGTTATTAAAATGCACAAGCGCTGCGTTTCTCAATATTTCAGCCCTATTTCATTGTCAATACCACCTTCTGAGCCGTTCAGCTTGTTGGTTGCGCTAAAGATTCTCTTAGATTGGGTTTGAAAACTTCACCTTAAACACTAGATTAGACTGATGTTCTGTTTTCCGTGCTCCTGTTGATTTGTTGAACCTTTGCAGGGCTGGAAAGCAAGTAGCAGCTTGATGGGGAGACAGGCTGCTAATATGATTTACCAGTCTACAGTCATGCACAATAAGTGTGAATAAATACAAGGGTCTCACAGAATCAACCCTAGCTTTTCCTTTTCTCTTATTTTTGCTTGTCAGGAAAATAATGCATGCCCTTACAGGAGCTTGATGTGCTATGAATGAGATATAAAGCAAAAGTGTTTTCTTTTTTTCCGCTCTCTTCTTTTTGCTGTCAAATACATTGCATGTGGATGAGATGAGTGCTGTTCAGATATTACAGCCGAGATTGCTTGGATTTCTGTATTATGTGATTGTAAAATTGCTGCTAATCATTTAATCACTTGCTCACTGAGTAAACAGCAGATGTCTTGTCGCAGAGCCACGACTGCTATGACTTTTACGTATTTGCTGGTTTCATTTTCAGTTTTTAAAAAATGTGTAATACTTTGTCTTTATTAATAACTACATTTTGCATCTCTCCAGGACTGACAGACGGTCTCCGAATTCTGGAAAGGACACTGTATCTGATCATTTTATAGAGAATAGAGTTGATTTTTTTTCTTTTCCTCTGCGCGTGCGTTTGGTCTGAAGTTCCTATTTTTGCTGCTCTCCTTCACAACATAAAGATTGAAAAATGGGCAAAAAGGGGGATGATTTCATAAATAATAATGAGACAGATTGTATTTTTCATTTCTTTAGATACATTTCTAATGTTAATAAATATACAATCTGTTACTCTGAATCTGATTGTGCAGTACAACGTTTTGCCGTATTCATCTGCTGGAGAAAACTCAGATATGTACGGTTTACAGAAATGTCCACATACCAGCAATTCTTCCATCTCCTCAATTACATCTAAAGTTGAACATGCACATGTGAAATGTTCCGTCTTTTACAGCCTTGCTTTTTAGTTACACAAGGTGATACGGCAAGGATTTTTTGCGCTTCAGTTTTATTCACATTGCTGTTCATCTTCCGTACCAAGACACAATGTTTTTTTCCTATTTACACTTCTTGACACATTGATAAGAAGCAGGAAATTACTTTAGGAAAGGACTTAAACCCCTCTCCTGTGGAGAGACTCCCTACGATCAGGGCAGGAACAGGAGATCTCAATAAATGTAATCTCTTCTTAACAGGATCACATCCTTCACTTTTCCCAGTGTTACTAAAAAGCTTTTGTTCAGCGTTTAGAACAAAGTGAACATAGGAGCCTTCTAGAATTCAAGACGGGTTTATAGCACAATGAAATGGCCTCTCTTTGCTACATCACTACACAATATAGAGACCGATTAATAAATGTCGAAATAGAAAGTTCTGGAGATAGAGATGCAGACATCCATATACAATTAGATAGATATTCGAGAATATACAGATGAATAATATAAAATGACTGCATTTGTTTACATTGATCAGTTACTACTCATCGTTATACCCTGTGATTACTTCAGTAATTACATGGTTAACAGCATGAGTCTATCCTATAAATCAATAGAAAATCATGTAATTACAGGTCATCGTTGCCTCCGACCATATGTATTTTAGTGTTTTCCTTCATATAGCTGTTGTAGAAACCGCTTTTAATATCCATCGTTGGCTAACACTGGCTGCAAAGTGCAAAGCATGTTTTTAATGAATGTTACAGCTTGGAAGCAGAACAGTTAGTGCTAATTCACATAAAGAACAATCCAGGTCAGGTTGCTTGATTTCCTGGCGAAACATACAGTTCTCTTATCAGGAAATTATAGCATTATTGACTTCAAGTGCTGGCCTGTCATCATTTCCGAGTGTTTCATTAGCAGTCATTACCGTTTCTGTTAAATGAATACTGCAGAGTTCTTTGCTTTCTCTTTTTTTTACAGCTATGGTATTGCAGTTCTGTTAAAGTCATATGTGTGTGGCTGGCAGACAGATTAGATCTTCAGCTCCATGTGTATCAGTTAAAAACCATCATCAAGATTGTGAAGGTAAGTTATTCACCGCGTCAATGTGCCAAACGTCTCCTTTTCTTTCTTCCATTGTGTTCCTGTCCAGCTTATTGCAGTGTGTAAGTATTTGTGTGCTCCTCGTAATATGTGTGTAATTAATACCATGAGACAAAAGGGTGCAAATGGCATATGAATACTCCAACCTATGGCAACCAATTAAATATGTAGTTTAGTGCTCATTTATAATAGGCAGCTTTTCAGTCCGCTAGTTTGATATTGATTCGGGCACGATCTACCAAAAGTATCTGAATAGCATTTTACTGTGTGCACAGTAGGAAATGGCCATATAATTACTCCAATTTGACTCTCATAAGCTGCTTAACCAACTCATAGATGGGGACTTTTCAGCTCATTGCGGTCAGCTCAATGATTTTTGCTTTTGGAGAATGTGTAGAAATAAAGAAGATAACTCAGTGGTCCATTATATACAGTATATCATTGTTTTCACCTTTGCCAACAATCAGTTTATTTTTACTAATCAAAGCAAGGTTATCGATCACATTAAAGAACTAATGGGTAGATTTCATTTGTAATAAATGTCTCTTTTTCAGACAGAATAGCACATATTTTATAGACTAAGAGACATGGCGCATTGAAACATTTGGCAGAATGGATTTATTGCCTAATACAAATTGTCACTTGCTGTTATGAAAGAGGCTCGCAGTAATGAAGAGATGGGGAAGAAACTACCAGCCGCTCTTATAAGACTCAGATAATAGTCTTTATATGTCTGACGTTTTTATATTTTAGTATATTTTACAAAATAATTGATCATTTTCATGGTTCCAGGTACATGACTACAAAATGTCCAATGGAGATTTGTAGTTGTTATAAAAGACAAATCCTTTTTTTTTAAAGAATTGTCTTTTGCTGGTTGTTCTATATTGTAACACACATATATTAGTCTGCAGGTTCTGTCATTGCGTGATATACAGTAAATGTGGCTTATGATGTAGAGGTAGAGCCCTTATATTGGAGAAATGTTTCTTCCTATCCAAAATTAGCTTGCATTTTTAAATAGCCACAAAACCTGTACTATTTCTGTAGAATATTGAAATGTTCATTTCACTACACATTGATGAATTTACTGTGAAAGCTGTTTATGTTAGGAAGAAAAAATATCCTTTAATGTAATTAAACAAAAAAAGTAGCATACATTATAATTAATTTAGCATATGCGCTGCTTTTGACAGTGGATTGGTTCATAACTTGGAATACCTGCCAAGAGCAGCCTCAGTATGGAGTATATCAGCTTGTTTCCGCTGGCTTTTGTTTTTGTGCACTATTTCAAAGAATACTATTTATCATATATTCAAGACAATATCCATATCTGGTTTGTTGTACTAGAAATTATTTTCTCACATTATTTCTTCACTCTCTCATGTTTCATAATGCATAAATTATTAATGTTACGTCAGTAAAACTTAAGACTTCCCATTTCTCACTTACTACCAATGACTAGTGTAGCCTCTTTAGAAGTTCTTTTTAAGTTGAAGCAGTTGAACAGTTTTTTTTATTGTAAGAAACATCTAAAGAAATTAGGAATTTTTGTAATCATGAATTTTGCCATGGAGTGGTTGGATATAGTTGCTAATTTTAATTAACAAATTAAGACTAGTTAAGTCTACAATGTGCAGGATTAAAAGACTATATAACGTCGCTATATAAGCAGTCTTTATCACTGATCTTTATAGATGTCAGTTTTTACGACATTATAATTGCTCAAATGAAATGCAGTGATGGACATACCATTGGTGCAACCATCAAATCACTGCATAGTCTCTGGAATTCTTTCAGTAACCACTGTCTGTGAACATAGTTCACTGTACAATCCTCAAATGCAAGTGAAAGCTCAATCATGCAAAGAAGAAGTCATATATCGACACAAACAAGCTGGATGGTCTGTCTCCCCTTGAAGCTGGAGAAAGCGACATGTGTGGTCTCCATAAAAAATGTCAAATTTTCATTCATCTGACCACAGAACAGTGTTCCATTTTGTCTCAGTTCATTTTAAATTAACCTTGGCCCAAAGAAGAAGGCTGCGTTTCTGGATTGTGTTAATCTACCACTTCTTCTTGCCATGATAGAGCTTTCACTTGTGTTAGTGAATTGTCCAACTCACTGTGTGCAAAGACAATGATTACTGGAAGAATACCTCAGCCAATGCAGTAATTTTTGTGACCGAATCATGTCTGCTTTTAAGGCAGTGATTCTTGAGGGCTTGTAGATCAAGAGCATCAGTCCCTTGTGCACATGGATTTCTATATCATCCCTGAATCTTTTTTTCGTTGGATATTTAAAGTTGCAATTGAGGTCCATTTTTCTGAAATTATATCCCAATTTTACATGCAGTTTTTCAGATTGGGAAACCTCTTATCCTCTTTGCTTCTGAGAGACTTTGCCACAGTCAGTTGACTTGGTTGAATATTGTCCCTCCGGCTATTTTTCATTAACAGCACGTAGATTTCCAGCCTTATGTTAACCCTGTCCCATCTTATTTGGGATCTGCTCCTTCCATCAATTTCTAAATGATTTAAGTTTTTAAAATAAAATGGAAAATGTTTATTTTTCACATTAATAAGTGACTCCTCCTTACCTCCAAACTACACATGAATATAAGCAATCCTAATAACTTCAATGTAATCTATACTGTCCTACAAATACAATATCATGATGGTAAAAAAAAGATGTATCAACACTTTCCCCCACCTATTTCACATATTATTACTGAGTGCTGCTCCCTAAGATGTCTCAGGCTAGTTTTTCTGTATTGGTATTTACTTGCACTGTTGCATTTAATTGCCTTCTTCTTTCTGGCACATGCATATTTTACTCACTTCTATAGCGCCGTTAATTCCAAATCACTTCACAGACATCATTGTCACTGTCCCCATTAGAGCTCACGATCTAGCTTCCCTTAGTAGATAGGCTGAAGAAAAAATAGTGCAATAAGGTCTTATCGATAAACACTCAGAATTAAGAATGGCAGATTATGCTAACCTGATCCATATAATTGTGCATTTTATAATGTTGGTCATCTGCTGCGAATCCACGGGTCATCCAACCACTTGCAATAGAAACCATAAGTATTTGTGGACTTGTTTGCACTGTTGTTTATTGAAGACGCCAATTTCAGAAAATTAATTAGGCATGTAGTTTTATTCTACACGTTTCGAAATGTAATACACTTCTTCCTTAGGAAAAACCATACCTATGGTTCCTGAAGAAGTATATTATACTTCAATTAACACGTCAAATAAAACCATATGTGTAATTAATTTTCTGAAATTGGCGTCTTCAATAAACAACAGCGCGAACAAGTCCACAAATTCTTCCTGGTTTCTAATCTAAATTACCTATCATTATTTCATTGCAGTGTAGGAGGAAACTAGAGTACCTGGTGGAAACACACACAGACCTTGGTAGGATTTGAATCCAGGAGCCCAGCGCTTCAAAACTACAGTGCTGTCCTCATATTGATAGTATTAGTCTTGTGTCCTAAGGATTCTTTACATACATATATACTGTATATAGGTTGGCAGTATGATTGAGTCAAGGTGACCAGGACCAGTGTAGGTTCAGTATCTATTTGGATATCTGCTTTTATGCAGGTTTTTTTATGTAATGGCGTGTCTTTTTGCTTTTTTCATGTCTAATAAGTGTTCATCTTTTTAAGCTAAGTGTGCATTAAGTATGGCCCCCTTTCTCTTTTTTCTTTTTCAACAATATTTCCTGACGCAATAAAATAATTGTAATTTTTTTATACAAACATGTATCCTTTTAAGCTGTCTTTAGTGTGTATGACCTACTACATATAGCTCCCTTTCTTTTGTCCTTTCTTTTCCAAAATTATTTTCTAACACAATTATCATAATTCAAGTAAAGCCGAATTCAAATGTTCATCTATTACAGACCGTGATGCACCAACTTCCATCCCTTGACAGCCTTTTATAGTCTTGTAAGACTGTCAGAATCGAGTCCGGAAACTCACAGCTAAACCGTACAACGGACTGTGTTACATGGATGTCTGAATGAGACTTAAGACATAATCGTGTTTTTTATGAACATTGTTGTAAAAAAACTTTTCTCTGAATAAAATATATGACTATTATGCACCACGCTAGAATCTTAGACATTTTGCTCTTCTTTACATTGCTTCATGCTTTATGTATGTTACAACAATATTTAGCTACCTTAAAAATTACAACAAATTGTTGTGTTATATGATTTCTCTTACCCACATCTCTAAACTAGACAGGTCAATGAAGTGTACAGAATACAAAACTTAGTGCATGTGATTCATTAACACTTTTTTGTGCAATTTGAGCAGTACACAATATCATATGTTTACATTTTCTCCCTTCATCTTTTTATCTAAATGGAAAGACACAGAAATGTCTAGCTGTAATGGCAGTACTTAAAGCGAGACAGCCAGGCAGACAAGGTTGCATCTTCCGTTTAGCTATTAGTTTTTATGACACTTTTACCAATATCTGTTGTTCTCATCCAATCATACCCTTCATTTTAAAGGCAAAGTGAACTTATTTCCTACTTGATCATATGAACATTATATGAGGGGGTCAAATATTAATCCATAGCATGAGAGTAAGCTTAAAAGGAATCTAACAGAAAATGACCTATTGTTTAAATCATACTCTTGTATTAAATGTATTATTTTTTTTTTACTTATCACAATCTGTATTAAAAATAAAATAGAAAACTTTTTCATTCAGGCCATGGGGCTAATTTAGACTTAATGTTATTTTAAGAAACAGGTGTACACAAGTACACAATGGTGGGATTCCCACCTATCTTTTGTATTAATGCACCTAATCAACCTGTGTAAAGGTCACTGGGAAGAGGGGACTAGATCAGGTGTGACGTCCCCTACTGTGATTGCTGGATCCTGTGTTATCAGCTGTGTATAGCGATACATTGTAATCCTGCCTTCAAATGCATCTTGACAGATCCCCAATGCCCTTCAAACCACCAGCATTTGTATATTAATTTATAAATACCCTACCTAACCAGCCTATTATACTGGATGACACATTAAAAATACTTTTTTTTACGCATGTGTTAAATTATTTTTTAAATATGTAAATAACCTTTTGACTAGTCAATTGTGCATTTGTTTCCCCAGACTAGTTGTCCATCTCAAATGTCAGGCCCTGTGGGCGTGATAACATGATTTGCAAAAGCTGATATCATCACTGTATTCCTGGACTTCAAAAATCCTTTTTTTTTCTTTTACAAATCTGTTAATATGTCATCCAGCATAAAGGGCTTGTTAAGCAGAGTATTTATAAATGAATATACAAATCCTGGTGGTTTGGAGGCCATGGGGGACCTGTCAGGTTCCCATTAATGATAAGAAGTGTTAAGCTGAAGGCGGCGAGCACCAAGAGTGGACCCACTGGACCGTGATACCTAAACTCCCCCAAGCGAGCGCACCAGGTTGGGCCAACCCCTATACAGGGATCGTTTGGGGCAAGCTCAGGGACCTCTAGTACCATGGATGCTAGGACCAGGAGTCGGCTCAGAGAACAACACAAGAATGGCGAAGAGACTGGGAGGTAGGAAGAAAAAATAGACAGAGCGGGGAAGGTATTGGAGAGGCACGGAGATGGTAAACCATGAGGTGGAGAGGATAAGGCTGAGAAGAGAAACCAGGAAGACAGAGAACTGGAGCAGACTCTGGAGGAGACGAGGGGAGAGAAATAGGGTTAGGAATAGAGCTTAGCAAAGCAGCGGCTAGCGGCAGCAAGACAGGGCCTAAATAAAGATAAGTAACTCAATAATCAGGCGCCTCCATTAAGGGAGGGCAGCCTGAAATACCCGGTGCCTGCCTTCCATTGGCCAGGCAATGCTGCTTGGTCAGGTCAGTCAGGAGGATAAGGCTGCGGATGCATGCGCGGTCGCGCCCTAAGGCGCATGTGCGCACAGACTGCGCGCGGCCGAGAATGAGCGCTCATGCATACGAGCCGAGGAGCAGGAAGGAAGCCCGAGGCAGTGTAGGAGTGGCGGCGGACATGGAACCAGGAGCGGTGAGTATGACACTGGCAGTGGCAAACCCGGGCCCGGTGGTGGTGAAAGTGCTGCTAGCAAGAAGCCTGCTGAAAACTCTACCTGAACGGATAGGAAATGAGTCTAAAAAAGCCCCTGTGGCCAGTATGAAAATTTCAAGATAACTTTTTTTCCCATGAACATCATGATGTGGAAAATAACAATGTTGCTAAAATGCTTACATGTAACACAAAACTCCCAATTTAAACGATAGGACATGTTTTGATGACCACTTCCCTTTTTAGTGACTTCCATAAATGAGATTTATCAAGAGCCTGTAACCACCAAACACTTTCCAAACTTTTCCAGTGGTAGGTGACACTGTTACACCTTTTTATATTTTCAACTGCAGAACATCTACTGTACAAACATGTAGAATATTTTGAGATGGAAAAAATGAGCAGAAACTAAAATGTCTACGCTTAAATTAACATTTATGCAAGTGTGAAAGATGCTTCTAATGCTTAGGCGAGGTTATCATCTGCTCCGCAGGCCCTCTTAGTCAATGGGAAGAATAGCAAGGCCCTGCCTGATATCCAAACGTCATTTTGTAAGATAGTTTTTGGTAGCAAGAGCTGGCATTCCCAAGACACAAGAGAACGGATTTTCCTTATTTTGTTACGTTTGTATCTCAGAACATTAGTGTTTGGGTAAATAGCGATCTTGTAATAATATTTTAAAAAATAATGATCAGTGCATTCACTCTTTTGTCAGGTGGGCTTATGCACAAGAATCTGTCCCATTTTTCTTAAATGTTGCTGTGACTTTGGACACTAAATACAGCAGGAAATGTGATGTAAACATGCCATGACATGCGAGTCAAATGTGTGATTCTCGTTTTCTCTCTTATTTCTCACAGAAAACCTACAGAGACTTCAGGCTGCAGGGAGTGCTGGATGGCACGTTAAATAACAAGACATATGAGACTATTCACAACCGTTTAACTATGGAGGAGGCTACAATGGCTGTGTCTGATAGGGGAGGACTCCAGGGGATTTCAATGAAGGACAGTGATGATGAAGAAGAGTGACGGCTGAATATTTCCGTTTTCATCCTTTACTTTATTTCTGTCTGTAAATATTTTACCTTATAAATATTTTACTGTATACAAAGACCCAGATGTTTCTTCATTAAATACCTGTCCGTTGCTGTATCCAGTTTCACAGTACAATTTAATAGCCAATAGTAAATAAAAAGATATTAAATTATTGGTGTAATGATGAAGGATTAGTGCCATTAAGAGTATTTTGTGTATTTACTTTAAAAAATGTGCCTCTCCAAAAAAGACGCAAATATGCCATTATAGTTACATGAAGTCAGTTATGCCCAGCACTTTTGACATTTTCACAGGGGAATTTGGAAAATCTTGGTATCCTTGTTGTCAATTCTTAGTGTTTTTACTGTTGTAAAAATTTTCCACTACCATTATGAAACTTATACTTCTATCTCACTGCATTGGTTTGAATCATTTTGTATCTATACAATATTTAATAAAATTTGATAACCTGTTTACAGATGTGTTTCACAAATTTTATGGAGTTGATTGTTATGGTTTCTTGGAAAATATGATAATCAAAAAATGAAATATTACATTAAATTTACACAAAGGCAGGGATTTTTTACAATTTATTAAAAGTGTAAATCTAAAAAAGGAGTTTCTCTAGCATGCACAAAAGTGTGCCATCTTGTCTGTTTTTATTTTACAGATAGTACAATGAATAATACTGTCTAACAATGACTGAATGAGGATGTTTACACCTATATCAGATGAATCTACCATTTAGTCTCATAGATTTTGAATGGAATAACACAAACATGATTAGTTGCATAGTTAGTACAGTTGAAAAAAATACATTTATTCATCAAGGTCAACCAAGGGATGGGTTTTGCCACATTCATATTCTTGAACATGTTTGTTGGCCCTCAACATTTATGTATTTATCACCTATCCTGGTGATAGCTTATGATTTTTTTAAGCTTATAATATTTGTTGGCACAAGAATTGTCATACCTTTGAATGAAACCTGAATTATTACGAGGTATTTTGGTACCCTAATCAGATAAAGCTAATGGTGCTCCCCCAATGAACCCTAGACCCAAGTAAAGGAATGAGTCAGAGATTAAGGTAACAAATCCCCCAACACCTCCGCCTCCTTCTGTTCTGACAACCACTTCCACTAGAATTTTTACCTTTTTCCCCAAAAAATACTAGCAAAACATAAAAGGGGTGTATTTTAGGGATAAGGCTCAACACTGGATGTGTTTTCAAAGTTAGATATATAATTATTCATTGTTTGTGGACCATTTGCACAATGTGAGAGATAAATAGTGATATTCGTCACTGACGTCCTATATTTAAAAGTCAGACGCAAGGGTGGTAATGGAAACTAATATAGCTAAACTATAATGGAGACAATTTGGTTTCAATTACCGTGTCCAGCATTTGACGGATATCCTAATGGAAACTAAATAGACCCCATTATAGATAACGGGATAAATCTGATGTTTTTTTACGTTTGTCATGTGACAAATACAGTTTGCAACAACACTGATGGTGGTTTCTGGTGACTTATTCATGTATGGATAGTGGTTCTATTGACGTATTCGTGTAGTAATGGTTGTTCTAGTGATGCATTCATCACAAGAACAATCATCAGTACATGAATACAAAATTATCATCAGTACACAAATGGAACTCCATAACCATCAATAGTACATAAATACAGTACCAGAATCATCTTCAGTAAATAGGTCACTAGAACCACCATCAGTACATGAATACAGCACCAGAATCACCATCAGTAGATGCATCACCAGAACCACGATCAGTAATTGAATGCATCAAAAGACCTATAATCTGTACATGAATATATCACAAGGACCACCATCAGTAAATACTACACCAGTACCATCATCAGTACGTGCATACGTTACCAGAACCGCCATCAGTACATGAATACATCACTAGAATTACCATCAGTACATGAATACATCACCAGAACCACCATAAGTACATAACTAAATAACCAAGCTTAATTCAGCAATTGTAATGTCAGGTCAATATACATTTGTATATCATGAACCTACAACTCCCAAGTATGTCTTTAATAATAGTAAGGAGATGCTGGAAGTTATCAGTCACAAACTGTGGACCACATAGTAATCATAGTACTGATAAGATATAGTCAATATCAACAAGTAAACATCTCTGATTCAGTTGTTTTTTCTCCATCTTGTCCTGACAACATGATGACTTTTCACATCCACAGTTCTCTGCAGACTTCCCTCTTCTCCGGTCTGCAGCAGCAAAGCCCAATATAGTCCTCTTAAAAATACGTGTTATTAAAATGTTCTATGCATAAAAATATCTGTCCATACTATGACCTAAATAAGCATCCAATGGTATATAACCTCCAAACTGTCTTCCCTAATGATCTATAACCATCACACTGTCCGCCATATCAGTTTTAACTTTCGCATGTCCATCCTTATGAACCACGACCTGTACCATGACTATCCTCTCTCCACTGTTTTCCCTTGCACACTCTATATCTCCACACTGTCCACCTCCATGCTAACCTCTCTCTATACTGTGCCCACATTTCACGCTGCCCCCTCTCTATATCCATTCTTAGCCCCTTATTCACATTATGACCTCATACTGACCACTATGTTATAGTCTCCAAACTGTACTCTTTCCTCACACTGTCCCCCTACATGGTAAGATGGTCACCAAAGCAGCCCAAACAGTATATATCAACAAGAGCCCCAATATACAGTTTAATATCTACAACAGCACCCAAATATACACTATGATGTCAACCACAGCCCACTATGCAGTATGAAGTCCACCACAACCCTCCATTATAAAGTATGATCACCACCACAGCCCCTCATATCTAGTATAATGTCCACCACAGTCCTCTATATAAAGTATTATGTCCCCCTCAGTCTCCCATATATGATGTCTCCACAGCCAGCTTCCCCATATTGTTCCCACATCCAGCTCCTCAATGCCCCGATTTATTGGCAAAGTAAAATAAGGAAAGAAAAAAGAAGCTTATACTTACCTAATCCAGTCTCTCCAACCTCTCCCCGATCCTATCTCCTTTCATGAAGTACAGCAGTGGCGCTGGATGGAGCGATGATGTCACTGTATCGCGCCATCCAATTTCTCCTAAAGCTCCTCTGCACCTGTCCTAGTGTAGCATGTTAATGTTCTCAATATTGCCTGTTATAAGAAATGATGTTGCAGTAATTTAGTTTGGCCACTAAAGGTCACCATGGAGTAACAGACAGAAAGCTCTGGAAACAGGAAGTGGTAAACTGATTTTTTTTCCTGAGGTAAATTGAGAGGAGCCCTGCCTGAGAGACTCATAAGAATCCAGAGACTGACGTGATCCAAATTGGACAGTGTGATCCAGAGGGAGCGGTTCCAGTGAGTAAACTGAGATGTGTGGCAGGTCACCGACTGTTTAGTTAGTTAGGGAGAGTTAGAGAGAAGTCGCAGCATATTCAAGAACACTCCTGTTACTGAGATTGCATATGGACTGATAGAGACTGTGTGAATTCCTGTGTATCAAGATTCTGGTAAAACATGAATGCCATAGGAGAGCTGCGTGAAATATTATTGGGACTGATTGGAATCTTCATCTGCACTTGTATCAGAGGATTTGGTGACCTAAAAAAGATTAAATCCAGTGGCCGGACGTCAGGATAACAAGTCCTGTTGTTTACTGTTGAGTATATTCTGTCAGGGCGTCTGCTCTGAGCACTCGTAAAGAGGACTGTGCACTGTGTACGTATTGTGTTGGTTTAAGTGATTTGTCGTGTAAATATATATACCGTATTTTTCAGACCATAAGACACACTTTTTTTCCTCCAAATTTGGGAGGAAAGTGTGGGGTGCGTGTTATGGTCCGAATATAATATGTGGGGAGAGGGCAGCGGCGGAGTGGGATCGCACTGGAAGGAGGCAGGAAAATGTCACCGCTGCAGGAATCCGGCGCTGGGGAAACCACATGGTCCCGATGCTAAAAGTGAAGGAATATTCATTAGCTGCTTCCCTGCCCACCTGCCAGAGCCCAGCAGTGGGTGGGGAGTAGCAAATGAATATTCCTTCACTTAAAGAGCAGGCCCACATGGTTTCCCCAGTGTCAGATTCCTGCAGTGGGTGGGAGATCGTGTGTCCGGTGGAGAAGGAGGCGGCAGGAGCAGGGTGCCACAGGAGATCGCCGCATACCTGACAGCACAGCCCGGGCTGTGCTGATGCCATATAGGACCTGTGTGATGTAATGAGGGTGGGCTGGATCAGCACATGACAGCACAGAGCCCTCGCTCTTCATGATGTCATCACAGGTCGTGCAGACACCGCACTAGGAATAATGCAGCTTCCTCTTACACCTGTGGTGTAGTAAGGTGGAGGGCTCTGTGTGGTCTTGTGATGCTCCAGCCCTTCTTTACCTCACTATAGGTCCTGTCAGCTGTAGAGAGAGAGAGACTTTTTCTAGTGTGGCTGGCTGCACAGACTGTACAAATAAGAATTAATTAAAAGTTTATTAATCACAACACATAAAAATGCACACTGCCACTACTGTGGTGAACGATAACTCCCAGCATGCCATAGGATCTGAAGGACATGCTGGGAGTTATAGTTCCCCCATGGGATCTTAAAGCAGCACTCCAGTGCTATTTTTCAGTGCTGGAGTGGTGCTTTAAATATAAGCCCTGAGCCCCCATTCTTATACTCACCCTTCAGCGTCTTCATATAGTAATTTACAGACAAAACACTGGTCCTGCAGCACCATTTTCTACCCGTAGCTTCCAACATAATAACATACTATTATATATAACACTACATATAATAGTATGTTATTTATGTTATTAAATATTTTACCACATTTTTTGCTTCAAATATTTTTTTCACTATTTTCCACCTCTAAAACCTGGGTGCGTCTTATAGTCCGAAAAATATGGTATATTTCAAGGGGAAAACAGGGAACCCGGAATCTATTGTAATTAAGGTGGGAGGCAGGTGTAAGATTATATACCTGAGAGAACTACGTGTTTCGGTTGCAGTAGAACCCCGTATAGGCCCTGTACCGGGTAAGAGAGGGAGTGGCATAGTCTTGGGGTAGTCTTTCTCCTCTCCGTGAAATTGGCACTTGGGATCTCTCAGGCTGCATAATTTGTATTGTGTGGTTTGTGGCTGTTGTGGCCCATAATTTGTTGAGAAGTAAAATCCTGTTATCTGTTTTACAAGTTATAAAGAGAAGCTATTTCGATATGAAATCGTGTTCAGAGTCGTTCATAGCAGCGCCGTATCCCATTCTCAAACAATGACCGGTATACTGGTCGTTACACTTGGCGGCACCAACATCAATTTTATTTGCATCTGATAGCTGCAAAAACAATTAAGTGCAGGGAGTTCGCGACAGCCGAGGTGCTGGCAAAGAGGAGTGAGTGGTGTCAGTGACTGACACTGCTCCCCTGTGTGCCTGCGCTTCGGCAATCACTGTGCCGCATCTAGAGAAAGGTGCCGGGTGGCCGCAGGTGTTCAGCAGTGACAGAGTTTTTTTTTCTGAAGTGTGCCCCCATCAGGGAGGCAGGAGGTAGCACCCAAGATAGGTGCGTACCCCTTGTCCCGGCCCTGAACATCCCCATCTCAAAACAAAAATGCATATGTTATAATGTACAGTGGGGAAACTAAGTATTTGATACACTGCCGATTTTGCAAGTTTTAACCACTTACAAATGGAGAGGTCTGTAATTTTTATCGTAGGTACGCTTCAACTGTAAGAGATAGAATCTAAAAATAAAACAGAAAATCACAGTGTATGGTTTTTCCATAATTAATTTGCATTTTATTGCATGAAATAAGTATTTGATCACCTACCAACCTGCAAAAATTTTGGCTTTCACAGATCTGTTTACCTGTATCAATTACATCTGTTTGAACTCGTTACCTGTATAAAAGACACCTGTCCACACACTCAATCACACTTCAACATCATCACCATGGCCAAGACCAAAGAGCTGGGACAAAATTGTAGACCTGCACAAGGCTGGGATGGGCTACAGGACAATAGGCAAGCAGCTTGGTGAGAAGGCAACAACTGTTGGCACAATTATTATAAAATGGAAGAAACACAAGATGACTCAATCTTCCTCATTCTGGGAAGCTATGCAAGATCTCGCCATGTGGGGTAAGGATGATTCTGAGAAAGGTCAGGAATTTGCCCAGAACTACACGGGTGCTCTTGGCCAATGACCTGAAGAGAGCTGGGACCACAGTCTCAAACGTTACTGTTATTAACACACTACGCCGTCATGGAATAAAATCCTGCAAGGCATGCAAGCTACCCCTGCTCACACCAGCATATGTCCAGACCTGTTTGAAGCTTGCCAATGACTATCTGGTTGATCTATAGGAGGCATGGGAGAAGGTCATATGGTCAGATAAGAGCAAAATATAACTTTTTGCTATTAACTCTACATGCCGTGTTTGGAGGAAGAAGGATGAGTACACCATCCAAAACGTGAAGCATGGTGGGGAAAGCATCATATTTTGGGGGTGATTTTCTGCAAATGGACTGTAGGACTGCAGGGAGGATGGATGGGGTCATGTATTGAGAGATTTTGGCCAACAACCTTCTTCCCTCAGTAAGAGCATTGAAGATGGGTCGTGGCTGGGTCTTCGAGTATGACAGTGACCCGAAACACAGCCAGGGCAACTAAGTAGTGGCTCCATAAGAAGCATTTCACGGTCCTGGAGTGGCTTAGCCAGTCTCCAGATATTAACCCAATAGAAAACCTTTCGAAGGTGCTGAAACTCGTTTCCCAGCGACAGTCCTGAAACCTCAAAGATCTGGAGAAGATGTGTATGTAGGAGTGGGCCAAAATCCCTGCTGCAGTGTGTGCAAACTTGGTCAAGAACTAGAGGAAGTGTTTGAACTCTGTAATCGCAAAGGTTTCGGTATCAAATATTAAGTTCTGATTTTCTATTGTATCAAATACTTATTTCATGCAATAACATGTAAATAACTTATGTAAAAATCATACTATGTGACTTTCTGAATTTTTTTTCAGATTTCGTCTCTCATATTTGAAGTGCACCTACTATTACAGACCTCTCCATTGTTTGTAAGTAGGAAAACTTGCAAAATCAGCAATGCATCAAATACTTATTTTCTATTGTATCAAATACTAATTTCATGCAATAAAATGCAATTATTTCAAAATCATACAATGTGATTTTCTGGTTTTTAGTTCTAGATTCCGTCTCTCACAATTGAAGTGTACCTGCAATAAAAATTACAGACTTCTCCATTCTTTGTAGGAGGGAAAACTTGCAAAATTGTCAGTGTATCAAATACTTATTCTTCTCACTGTATGTATCTGAAAATGATACCAATAAAACCTACAGCACAACCTGTAAATAATAAGCCCAGATGCCACTATGTAAAAAAAGGTATGGTTTTGACACAGGTGGAGAATCACTCTTTATAACATTCTGGAGTACAGTCATGGCCAAAAGTTTTGAGAATGACACAAATATTAATTTTTACAAAGTCTACTGCTTCACTTTTTCTAATGACAATTTGCATATACTCCAGAATGTTATAAAGAGTGATCAGCTTAACAGCAATTACTTGCAAAGTCAATATTTGGCTAGAAAATGAACTTTATCCCCCAAAACACATTTCAACATCATTGCAGCCCTGCCTTAAAAGGACCAGCTAACCTCTTTTCAGTGATTGCTCCATTAACACAGGTGTGGGTGTTGATGAGGACATGGCTGGAGATCAATCTGTCATGATTAAGTAAGAATGACACCACTGGACACTTTAAAAGGAGGCTGGTGCTTGGCATCATTGTTTCTCTTCTGTTAACCATGGTTATCTCTAAAGAAACAGGTTCAGTCATCATTGCAGTGCACAAAAATGGCCTAACAGGGAAGAGTATCACAGCTAGAAAGATTGCACCTCAGTCAACAATCTATCGCATCATCAAGAACTTCAAGGAGAGAGGTTCCATTGTTGCCAAAAAGGCTCCAGGGCGCCCAAGAAAGACCAGCAAGCACCAGGACCGTCTCTTAAAAGTGTTTCAGCTGCGGGATCGGGCTACCAGCAGTGCAGAGCTTGCTCAGGAATGGCAGCAGGCAGGTGTGAGTGCATCTGCACGCACTGTGAGGCTGAGACTCTTGGAGCAAGGCCTGGTCTCAAGGAGGGCAGCAAAGAAGCCACTTCTCTCCAGAAAAAACATCATGGACAGACTGACATTCTGCAAAAGGTACAGGCAGTGGACTGCTGAGGACTGGGGTAAAGTTATTTTCTCTGATGAATCCCCTTTTCGATTGTTTGGGACATCAGGAAAACGCTTCATTCGGAGAAGACAAGGTGAGCGCTACCACCAGTCTTGTCTCATGCCAACTGTTAAGCATCCTGAAACCATTCATGTGTGGGGTTGCTTCTCAACCAAGGGAATCGGCTCTCTCACAGTCTTGCCTAAAAACACAGCCATAAATAAAGAATGGTACCAGAATGTCCTCCAAGAGCAACTTCTACCAACCCTCCAAGAGCAGTTTGACGATCAACAATGCCTTTTCCAGCATGATGGAGCACCTTGCCATAAAGCAAAGGTGATAACTAAATGGCTCAGGGAACAAAACATAGAGATTTTGGGTCCATGGCCTGGAAACTCCCCAGATCTTAATCCCATTGGGAACTTGTGGTCAATCATCAAGAGACGGGTGGACAAACAAAAACCTAAACATTCTGACAAAATGAAAGCATTGATTGTGCAAGAATGGACTGCTATCAGTCAGGATTTGGTCCAGAAGTTTATTGAGAGCATGCCAGGGAGAATTGCAGAGGTCCTGAAGAAGAAGGGTCAACACTGCAAATATTGACTTGCTGCATTAACTCATTCTAACTGTCAATATAAGCTTTTGTTAATATTTGTGTCATTCTCAAAACTTTTGGCCATGACTGTATATATTATTTATTGAGCCAAAGAACCATCAATAAAAGCAATTAAAAACCCAAGTATCCCCAAAGACTAATGGCAGATATTGCAATAACAATAAGGTGTAGGATCCAATATAATAACTCCATATTACAAAAGTCACATATATAAATAATGCATATAATAAAAATAAATAACCAAAATAAATAATACACAAAGGTAATACAACACGAGACTGACAAATAGCCAAAATAGCTATGGTGAAGGTCCCAAATATAGATGTGCAATAAGTAAATCTATAGAGAATATTAGCACGTGTACACACTATAACAAATCAACCAGAAAGATGAATCAAGATGCCTGACGCATGAGAAGAAATGCGAAAAAGGATAACGAGGAATCCAATATGCCAAGCAGTATAATGTCAGCGGGAATATACCCCACGTGTATCACTGCTATGGATCAGCTTTATCATGCAGCTTTTGTTGCAGTGTTTGTGAGACAAAGCCAGAAATGGATCCAAAAATACTAAAGTAAAAAATGATACTTCTCTATCTTGTATCCACTCCTAATTTTGTTTAAAAAATCTGCTACAAAACAACTGTATGTTTGATTGCAGTCTAAAACATGCCATTATTTTGGAAACTTACTAAATTTGGAGAAAAAATCCTGTATCATCCTATACAAATCAATCCCTACAACAAAGTGATCATCCTATTACTACTGCACACTAAATACTGGTAAAGTATACATACTCATTATGAATTCCCTGCAGCTCTATCACCAGTTCTATGGTCAAGCTCCAGTCTCTGTTTACATGGTAGCAGTGATGGCATGCCAGTACCAGAATGTGATTGATGCAGTGGCCACCACAGTCACTGGCAGAATTATTGCCCTGCAAAGACTTTTGACTATAGGATCATTAACAGTGAAGCTATTTAAACAGTTAAGTTTTGTGTACTTTTTTATTTTAATACTACGAGGGTATAGACTTAAGACTTGACACTACCAACTTTATTGTCCTAGATCACCAAAGACCTTGATATTTATTGAAAGTCAAATTAATTGTGGTTTGCAATGTCTGATGTCTACAATCTGAATTATGACCACAATGTCCTTACTGCCATGAGTCAGGAGTAGATATGAGTGGATCAGGCAAAATTCAGATTTGCATGTTTGCACGTTTTTCCTGGGAAATTTGATTTGCAAAGAAGTTATCCTTCACAAATATAATGTCCCTTATTATGCACTTGGGTCTTTCTAGATCCCAGAGAATAATTAACATAATATGTAAACAGTAAGATAAATCGTTACACTCACACTCTGCTCATCTCTGCAGCCTGTCCGCTACTCACCGCCGCCCATCCTGTCCTTGCCTCGTCTTTTAATCTCCTGCTGCTCGTGTTGTAATTTTCAGTATTCTCACCCTATGATGGACTTCCAGGTGTCATGGCACCTGAGAGGGATCTCCACAGGTGCGTGGGAGGTCAATGGTATAATGTCACAATGTGCGCTGTAACCTCCTGGGTGATATGACACAAGGAAGTCCAGCAAAGTGTAAGAAGCCCCAAGATTCCATCTCGAGCTGAGGGGTATCTGAAGTTGCGTCAAGGACCAGACTGATGGCGGTGAGTAGCGAAGGGACCAGTGAGGTGAGTATAATAATATATTTTTTTTTACCTTTTGATGTGGGCCATGCATTATAGCCAATGCAGATTTTTCTAAAATTGAAGTAGAATTAAATTCCTCTCGTATTTATTCTCTCATCTCTATTTAGGAGACCTGTAGCTGGTCTCAACATCGCAAGCTAAATTCAAACTACATCAGTCTTATGAAATATACCCAAGGACTGTTGGCATTGCGGTCTGTTGGAGGGAATTAGAATTTGTACAAATTTTTGCTTAATTATGTTTACGGCAGAACTGTCCATGAGGTCTGTATGCAGAATAGGAAACCACAATATGCCTATAGATTTCCTAGGCAACACTTCACAACATTTCTATTTTGTAAAGTCATAAATGAACCACTGCACCAAAACATTCTACAAACTGCCAATATCTTCCAATATGGCTTATGGACTGCGGTAGTAAAAAAATATTAACTTTTTTTTGACTTGGCCATGTTCCTGGCAAACAATCTTGATAGGTGGTTGAGCGAACACAGACAGGAACATACTGCTAAGGGCTCATACTCACTTGAGCCGAAAACGGATGATTTTCAGCCGATAAAAAATCTGATTCAAATCGGACCAATGTTATTCAATAGGTGACATCTCATTTGCAATTTTTTTCTCAGCCGAAATCGTTGTGTGAGAAAAAAAATCGCAACATGCTGCGATTTGATGCGATTTTGGCATGATAATCGCTAATGCAATAGATGGTGCTATAAAAAAATCGCATGCAAATCGCATGACAATTGCACATAATCGGACCATCCTGAAAACTGACCGTTTTTTTTTCCAGCAAGTGAGTATGAGCCCTAAAACTGCAATTCCTACTTATGTACCTACAGTCATGGCCAAAAGTTTTGAGAATGACACAAATATTATATTTTCACATGATCTGCTGCCCTCTGGTTTTTATGTGTGTGTTTGACAGATGTTTTTATCACAGACAGAAATATAATAATTGCAAACATATGAGTAACAAAAGCTTATATTGACAGTTAGAATGAGTTAATGCAGCAAGTCAATATTTGCAGTGTTGACCCTTCTTTTTCAGGACCTCTGCAATTCTCCCTGGCATACTCTCACTCAACTTCTGGACCAAATCCTGACTGATAGCAGTCCATTCTTGCACAATCAATGCTTTCATTTTGTCAGAATTTTTAGGTTTTTGTTTGTCCACCCGTCTCTTGATGATTGACCACAAGCTCTCAATGGGATTAAGATCTGGGGAGTTTCCAGGCCATGGACCCAAAATCTCTATGTTTTGTTCCCTGAGCCATTTAGTTATCACCTTTGCTTTATTGCAAGGTGCTCCATCATGCTGGAAAAGGCATTGTTGATCACCAAACTGCTCTTGGAGGGTTGGGAGAAATTGCTCTTGGAGGACATTCTGGTACCATTCTTTATTTATGGCTGTGTTTTTAGGCAAGACTGTGAGAGAGCCGATTCCTTGGCTGAGAAGCAACCCCACATATGAATGGTTTCAGGATGCTTAACAGTTGGCATGAGACAAGACTGGTGGTAGCGCTCACCTTGTCTTCTCCGAATGAGGCGTTTTCCTGATGTCCCAAACAATCGAAAAGGGGATTCATCAGAGAAAATAACTTTACCCCAGTCCTCAGCAGTCCACTGCCTGTACCTTTTGCAGAATATCAGTCTGTCTATGATGTTTTTTCTGGAGAGAAGTGGCTTCTTTGCTGCCCTCCTTGAGACCAGGCCTTGCTCCAAGAGTCTCCGCCTCACAGTGCGTGCAGATGCACTCACACCTGCCTGCTGCCATTCCTGAGCAAGCTCTGCACTGCTGGTAGCCCGATCCCACAGATGAAACACTTTTAAGAGACGGTCCTGGCGCTTGCTGGTCTTTCTTGGGCACCCTGAAGCCTCTCTCCTTGAAGTTCTTGATGATGCGATAGATTGTTGACTGAGGTGCAATCTTTCCAGCTGCGATACTCTTCCCTGTTAGGCCATTTTTGTGCATTGCAATGATGACTGCACGTGTTTCTTTAGAGATAACCATGGTTAACAGAAGAGAAACAATGATGCCAAGGACCAGCCTCCTTTTAAAGTGTCCGGTGGTGTCATTCTTACTTAATCATGACAGATTGATCTCCAGCCATGTCCTCATCAACACCCACACCTGTGTTAATGGAGCAATCACTGAAAAGAGGTTAGCTGGTCCTTTTAAGGCAGGGCTGCAATGATGTTGAAATGTGTTTTGGGGGATAAAGTTCATTTTCTAGCCAAATATTGACTTTGCAAGTAATTGCTGTTAAGCTGATCACTCTTTATAACATTCTGGAATATATGCAAATTGCCATTAGAAAAAGTGAAGCAGTAGACTTTGTAAAAATTAATATTTGTGTCATTCTCAAAACTTTTGGCCATGACTGTACTTCTCTGACTGAGGAGACAATGCAGATTGGGGAGACTCAGTCACATTGACAACAAAGGGTGAAGTGACTAAAGCTTGACCTATAGTATGCAGCGCCTCTGGATATTGTGGGCATCAGATATTTACCTGCACAAGACAAACACTACCAGAGAAATGTTAGCACCAAAGAGGGTCCCACCTAACCACACAGGTTACTCTAGATAATTATTGCTCCCTATTTTTGTCTAGCAAAATCTGGCTTAAGACCCTTATTGATCGCGATTCCGCTGCAAATTTTGTTGATGGCAATGTTGCTAAAGAGCTTGGTTTACTCTTGCTAAAATGAGATCTTGGTTTACCCTTGCTGTTTTTTCTTTATGAACGTTTCTGCTATTAATGACAAAAAAAAAAAATTGATCAAAACTCTGATATTCTGAAATCTTGGGTTTCATTCTCATTTTGGTTGTTTTTCAGCTTCCAAGATGAATTCTGGATAGTAATAGTCTGTAGATAAATTAAAGTATATCTGGTCTTCAGTTGGAGACAATTTGAGGAGGTCACAGGATAGTCAAACCTCATCAGCTAATAAGAAATGTTCTAGTAGCCCAAACTTTAAATTTGATGACAAAATGTGGCTGTCTACTAAACAAATTAATTTTCCCTCTGCTAAGCTGGGTCCCAAATGTATTGGTCCATATAAAATAATTCAAGTTACATACTGGAGGGTGCTTAAAATAGATCAGGGGAAAAATGTTAATCAGGACCCCAACAATAGACCTAATGACCTTGGTTTCCCTGATATATTTTAAAACCCCCTCCAGTAGGCCCCCTCATGATAAAGGAAGAAATGCGTTGGGAAGCTTTTTGAGTTACTGAATAACGTACACTTGGGTACTGCCCTTGTAAAAGTGAGAGCAAATGCATGGGGCATGACAGGTAGATTTAGGCAATGTATAGAAAGGCATTACCCTTTAGATCCCTACATGCTCCTGGACATCACAGATCCATTTCTGGAAATTGGACGAAATCAAACCATTTATTATCATGCAGTGTTTTTCATGACCATAATTTTGCAAATTTTTGGACTGATTTCGCTGCGGTTTCTAGAGTCTGTTACTGAGCAAATCAGTTCCTTCCAGAAACACTGTCTTAATTACTTTTAACCATTTCTGTATCTCCTAATAGGCCTTGAAGCTTTTTTTTATCTTAAATATGCTAAGAAAATTTATTGCTAAGAAAATCAACCATTTATTAATTCACCCAGAACCAGTGAGATTCATTTGCTGCGAAGAAGGTTTCAGGTCATCCAAGGAAGTCCAGCAAGTGCCGGAACCATGTCCTAAATAGAGCGTAGCTACTAGTGTTGAGCGATACGATACTGCAAATATTGGATATCGGCCGATATTAGCTGTATCGGCCTTTCGATTCCGAATACCGATATTTTCGTCATATCGAATACCTGAATCGGGATTGTCACTGTCATTGTCAGTGTCCGTCAGTCGGGTCTGTCACTGTCAGTGTCACGCTGTATAGCAGATATATATATATGTGATGTCAGTAATCTATATCAAAAGGGCAACATCCTATATAACATGCGCATAGATATATGAGAACATAGAATTACCTGACAATGTCCAGTGGGTCAATACGGAATCCGTTATACACTGTCTCCGGCTAGAGGGTGACCGGGGTCTATGCTGACCCTAAACTGGGGTCCTAACTAATCCCTCTACCTGGAGGTACTGTTAAAGGTACAGAGGTCCAGGCCACCAGCGTAAACCCTGTCTCCTATCAATCCCTGCCAACTGTAATCTAGTCCTAAGAAGGACCCTGATTACCACCAAAGGGAATGAACAGGTAACGGTTAATGAACAGAAAGACATACAAGAAAGACAAGAAATAAAGTAAATAAAGTCTTACATACAACACTCACACACAGTAGGAACACCTAAGGTCTCAGAGATAAACTATAAGCTGTAAGAGTAAAAACAACTAAGGAGCTCTTAGCTTAAGTATTCTCAGAACCGATCCAGTCTGCTAGACTACATGAATGCTTTCACCGGCATCTAACAAGCAGACTGGCAGATATATTAAGGAATCTAATTAGAACATAATCAAAAGCAGCCGGGCGAGGCTGGACCTAGTCTTAGCAAAGAGCTAGGTAAAATTAACTCCCTCATTACCAAACACAAAGAAACAGCAACTCAGCTGTGAAAAGTCAGAGTGTGTAATCGCGACGATCCTCGTGGCGATACACCCATGACAGTACCCCCCCCTCTACGAGGGGACTCTGGACCCTCAGGGCCAGGTCTGCCCGGGTGAGTTGTGTGAAAGGTCCGAACCAATCGATCTGCGTTAACATCAGACGCAGGGACCCACGTCCTCTCCTCAGGACCATACCCCCTCCAATGAACCAAGTACTGAAGGGATCGGCGACTGAGACGTGAGTCAATGATTTTCGACCCATGAAATTCCACGTTATCATTGACCACCACTGAAGGAGGAGGTAGAGGTGACGGTATGACTTGTGCCACATACTTTTTAAGTAATGACTTGTGAAACACATTATGAATTTTAAACGTAGGAGGGAGGTCCAGACGAAATGCCACCGGATTAATTATGGAACTGATCCTGTACGGCCCGATGAATCTGGGACCCAACCTCCAGGAGGAAACTTTAAGTTTTATATTCCTGGTAGACAACCAAACCAGATCGTTCACCTTCAGATCTAGACCAAAATCTCTCCCCCTATCAGCCATCCGTTTGTAACGGTTCCCCGTAACCTTCAGTCTTAACCGATCTGGAACTATCAGTCTCCCTGGAAGTCCCACAGGGGCATCCCCCTGAGCCCCCAATACCTCCCCCTCAAGCTCAGAGCATACAGCTGACACTACAACTCCCTCCTGAGGAATAGGAACCGGATCATCCGACTTCCCGGCCCCTGGGAAAGTACGAGATAAGGCATCAGGAAGCAACTTTATTGAGCCGTCATATGCGCGATGAGGAGGTAACTCTTTACACCCCTCCTCTGAGAACATCTCCCCAAAGTCCTCCAGAAAAGGAGACAAAGTCCTAGGCACAACCGCACCGATGACCGTGCTCATGCAGTTATTCCTGCAAAATTCACCCCACTGGCTTATCTTTCTGGATTGCCAATCAATCACTGGGTTATGTTTAGCCAACCAAGGAAGTCCCAACACAATAGGAGTAGGTAGACCCTCCAACACATAACAAGACAATTGCTCTTTATGTATTGCCCCTACTCGAAGATCTATGTTATGAACAGCTTGTACCAAGCTACCTTGTCACGCGGTCTTATGATATGTGTACGATGTCAGTAAACTATTCTTAAAAGAACAACACTCTATACAACATATAGATTAGCAACATCAGCATGTAAATAAAGAATAGATTTACCTGACACGATATCCGTTGAACTCAGGATTAATCTTGAGGACTTGATACACTGTCACAGGAAAGAAGAGGACCGGGGGTCTACCTGACCCTAAACTGGGGTCCTAACTAATCCCTCACCTTGGAGGTACTGATAATGGTTCAGAGGTCCAAGTCTCCAGCCTAACCCTGTCTCCTATCAGACCCTGAACCCTGTAATCAGTCCTAAGAAGGATTCTGATTACCACCAAAGGGATATGGGCTGATCTCTGCTAAATACACAGATTAGAAATATAAGACAGACTGGAGAAAACACAGACTTGCATACACACTCAAACACAGAAGGAACATAAATGATCTGGGATATTAAACTCTAAGCAAGGTGAGCTTAAAACAACTAAGGAGCTCTTTAACTTAAGTCTATACAGATACAATCCTATCTGTGGTCTGCATGAAGAATTTCACTGGCAACTCCCAAACAGACAACCAGAGATTTAAAGGAAACCAATCAACAAATAATTAATTGCAGCCGGGAGAAACTGCACCCAGTCCCAGAACTGAGCACAGACAGAATTAACTCCCTAACTGCCAAACACAAAGAAACAGCAACTCAGCTGTGAGAAGTCAGAATGTGCAACCGCGACGATCTTCGTGGCGATGCACACATGACAGTACCCCCCCTTCTACGAGGGGCCTCCGGACCCTCAGGGCCAGGTTTGCCCGGGTGAGTTCTGTGGAAGGTCCGCACCAAACGATCTGCGTTAATGTCAGACGCAGGAACCCACGTCCTCTCCTCTGGACCATACCCCTTCCAATGCACCAAGTACTGAAGGGACCGGCGATTCAGACGTGAGTCAATGATCTTTGACACTTGAAACTCCAAGTTACCATTGACCACCACTGGAGGAGGAGGTAGAGGTGATGTATGACTGGTGCCACGTACCTCTTAAGTAATGACTTGTGGAACACATTATGAATTTTAAACGTAGGAGGGAGGTCCAGACGAAATGCCACAGGAGTAATTATGGAACTGATCCTGTACGGCCCGATGAATCTGGGGCCCAGCTTCCAGGAGGGAACTTTAAGTTTTATATTCCTGGTAGACAACCATACCAGATCGTTCACATTAAGATCTGGACCAGAAACTCTCCTCCTATCAGCCATATGTTTATAACGGTTCCCCATAGCACTCAGGTTATTCAATACACCTCTCCACACTGAAGCAAGTGACGACGAGAAACGCTCCTCCTCAGGAACCCCAGAAGGGCCCCCCCCATTGAAAGTACAAAACTGGGGATGAAAACCATATGCCCCAAAAAACGGGGATTTACCAGTGGACTCGCTCCGCCTGTTGTTAAGAGCGAACTCTGCCAGAGGCAAGAAAGAAGACCAGTCCTCCTGGTTCTCTGAGACAAAACACCGAAGATAAGTCTCTAGGCTTTGATTCAGACGCTCTGTCTGACCATTGGTCTGCGGATGAAAAGCCGAGGAAAATGACAATTGCATCCCCCGACGTAAACAAAATGCCCTCCAAAACTTGGACACAAACTGAGACCCCCTATCTGACACCACATCAGAAGGCAACCCATGAAGTCTCACAATCTCCCCAATGAACACCTGCGCCAGAGTTTTAGCATTAGGGAGGGCAGGAAGAGCAATGAAATGTGCCATCTTACTGAACCTGTCAACAACCACCAGTATGACAGTCTTCCCTGACGACTGAGGAAGGTCCGTGATGAAGTCCATAGACAAATGAGTCCATGGACGCTCCGGAAGTTTCAAGGGTAAGAGGGTCCCAGACGGACGGGTATGAGGGGTCTTAGAGCGAGCACAAACCCCACAGGACGCGACAAAAGTTAAAACATCTTTATTAACGTTAGGCCACCAAAACCGGCGAGAAAGGAGATCTAAAGTAGCCTTACTCCCTGGATGTCCTGCTAAAGCAGAATTATGATGTGCCTCAATAACCTTTTGTCTCAACTGATTTGGGACAAACAGTCTCCCTGGAGGTCCTGCAGGGGCGTCCCCCTGAACCTCTAATACCTCCTCCTCAAGCTCAGAACATACAGCCGACACTACCACCCCCTCCTGAAGGATAGGAATCGGGTCATCCATTTTCCCGGCCCCTGGGAAACTGCGAGACAAGGCATCCGCCTTAACATTCTTAGATCCAGGGCGATAAGTGACAACAAAATTAAACCTGGTAAAAAACAACGACCATCGAGCTTGTCTGGAATTCAGACGCTTAGCAGATTCCAAATACAGCAGGTTCTTGTGATCAGTAATGACGGTGACCGGGTGGACTGCCCCTTCCAAAAAGTGACGCCATTCTTCAAAAGCCAACTTAATGGCCAAAAGTTCCCTATTGCCGATATCATAATTCCTTTCGGCGGACGACAATTTCTTAGAAAAGAAAGCGCACGGATGCCATTTACCAGGGGACGGACCCTGGGACAATATTGCACCCACCCCTACGTCAGACGCGTACACCTCCACAACGAACGGCTGTGATGCATCTGGTTGGATGAGAACGGGTGCCGAAGCAAAACATTTTTTCAAAGAGGAAAAAGCTTGGCAAGCTTTGTCCGACCATTTAGAAAAATCCGTCCCTTTTCTTGTCATGTCAGTGAGAGGTTTGACAACAGATGAGAAATTACAAATAAATTTCCGGTAGTAGTTAGCAAACCCCAGAAAACGCTGCAGAGCCTTAAGATCCTCTGGCTGATCCCATTCAAGCACTGCTCTCACCTTTTCAGGGTCCATACGGAAACCGGAGGCTGACACCAAGAAACCCAAAAACTGAAGTTCCTGTACGGCGAATACACACTTTTCCAGTTTGGCGTATAGTTTATTGTCTCGCAAGATCTGCAACACCTGTCTCACATGCTCCTGGTGAGACACAAGATCTGGCGGGGTAAATTAAATTTCATCCAAAAAATACGACCACAAACAGCCCCACCAATGACGAAAAATTTTCATTAACAAAATGTTGGAATACTGCTGGTGCAGTATCAGCCCAAAAAGGCATGACAAGGTTCTCATAATGTCCCTCCGGCGTGTTAAACGCCGTTTTCCACTCATCCCCTCTTTTATCCTAATCAGATTAACGCCCCCCTGAGATCCAATTTAGAGAACCATTTGGCGCCAACAATTTGATTGAAGAGATCAGGAATCAGAGGAGTGGATACGGATCTCGAACATAATCCGATTAAGTTCGCGAAATCCAAGCAAAGGGGGTAGGCCTCCACTTTTTTCTCACAAAAAAAGAACCCCCCGCGGCCACTGGGAAGATGAAGGTCTAATATGCCCTTTGGCCAGACTTTTTCCCAAATATAATCTTTCAAACCCGCCTCTAGACCCGAAAGGTTATATAACCTAGCTTTAGGTAACTTACATCAGGAAGTAAATTAATAGAGCAGTCATACACGCGATGAGGAGGCAACCTGACACCCCCCTCAGAGAACAAAATCCCCAAAGTCCTCCAAAAAAGGAGGCAAAGTACAGGCACGACCGCACGATGACTGTGTTCATGCAGTTACTTTTGCAAAACTCACCCCATTGGTTATCTCCTGGACTGCCAATTAATCACAGGGTTATGTTTAACCAACCAAGGAAGTCCCAAAAACAATAGGAGTAGGTGAACCCTCCAACACATAACAAGATAATAGTTCCCTATGTATTGCCCCTACCCGAGGTCAAAGTTATGACCTCATGAACAAAACTACCTTGGCCGAGAGGCCTGGCGTCAATGGAGAATATAGGGATTCGGTTTGACCAATACACCTCAGTTTCATACCTTGAGCCTGAGCAAACTGAGCTCAACCAGATTAACCCCGAACCACTATCAAGAAAGAAACAGACAATCTCTCCACTCTGTACCAACTACCACCTCCACTGGTACAAGGAACTGAGAAGAACTGGGGGATGAAATACATACTCCCAGGTTGTCGTTTCCACCACACAACCTGGGATTTAACAGTTTTCCGGCGACTTTTGGGTCAACAAGGCACGGGACGACATCCCCCACCAAAATGTCCCCTCTTTCCCGCAGAAGAAACACTTCTAGTCCGCGCGTACCGCCAATCCCCTCCTACGAAATGATGTCCCTCCCAACTGATAGGCTCCCCGAACAGACAAGGGGGAAACCCCAAAAAGGGATTTAGTAG